>JAJMKP010000006.1:0-602998 GCA_030569295.1 Taiozyma yuanshanica
CATGATATGACGAATGCTCAACAACAACAAATTTTCGGTAGCTGAAACCTAGTTCAAGACAGAGAAATGCCTTCACATATACCTTGTAGCCTTTGATATAGGTCCCTTCTGAAGTTTAGTGTTCTCTTTTCTTGTTATAGGAGGAATGATCGAAATAGTCAGTGCCAGTTCTCGAGAGATCAAATTTGAGTTACAAGCATCATTCCAAATGTCTGACTCAGTACCGAAATCACATCAGTGTCAGACTCTGATCACCCTGGCGCAATATCTGATGAGCCATCTTTGCTGTATAGAATTAAATTTAGCTTAGTTTTGGCCTTGTTTCCCGTAGCTGTAGCTGACGAAGCAGAAATGATTTGAGTATCGAAAAACCATTAAAGGTAACGAGCAAACGTGAGAGAAAAGTATTGAGTGATTGAGAACTACGCTGAATTAATGGCCAAATCCCTAACTGCTTTGTTTCTGCTATAAGAACAAATGAGCAAAACGTTCAAGTTTAAAATCAACGTGGAAACTTTTAATAACAATTGAATGAAAATGTTGTTTAGATCGAGCATGAGCAAAGTAGCAAGACCAGACCTCTCAGATGTTAGTTGAGCACCCAAATTATAGTATTCAAGAAAAAATATATGTTTATGTCCCAGCAGCTTTGGATGTAGACTCAACATAAAAGCAAAACCTAAATCTTTAACTTCACCACATTGAAAGTATGCAGAATGTCCACGACACAGGGCAGTTATACCAGCCCGAATTTATTTCGTTGAAATGTAAACCCTTTTGACTGTTAAAAACATCGCCTTTAGTGGCCCTATGAGCAGCATTAACAAGCAATTGGGGGTAACCGCTGGGGCACCAGTCTGAAATAAGATCATCAACAGCAACATCACCAAGTTAAGTGTTCTCTAGCGCTTGACATAGCAACTGGATGGTCCTTCTTTGTTCCTCAAACCTGAGGCCTGGAGTCGCTGCCTTAACTTGTTCATATCGTCCACTTACTAAAATTCAAGCAAAGCTCATCTGATATTTGATCGTTCTTAAAAATAGCTACCTTGCTCAGCAACAATCGATTGAATGTATTTTGCCACGGTAGAACAAAGAGGCATAATTTCGGTTACCAGATTTGCCGTAACCCGGGGTAGGTTCACAGGGGAGGACTCATTCTTCGACTCTTAATTTTGGATGACGAACCACCATTACCTAAGATTCGAATACGACCATCATCTAAAGCAGAGTAGCTTAATTGTTTCTTGCCTTTTTCGACAAATTTTCTTCCGCAACCTTAAGCTTTATGACCAAGAATTCGAATTCACAGTAACACCTGATAGCTCCAGTGTAGTGTATGAAACCAGAAGTACTTTGTATAGACTTTGAGATATTTAAGCGTCCGTGGCATTGATTCTTAAAGTATCCCTAGCATTAACTTTTATTGCAAGTCATCCACCATAGAGTCCAAACCACAAGCATCTTCTTCTTCTTAGCAATTGTTTCCATAAAAATCTTTCAGGTAAAATCTTTCTATCATGAACAAAAGATGTTCAATCATTTCCAGTGATACCGCAGTATTGGTCATCTTCCCTAATAATTCCTTCAGATATAATGATCTTTTATTCAGAACTTCTACAGGAGTTATTAAGTGGAACTTGTGGCGGTTTTGGAATTGGGGTCATTGAACAAAGGTGCGACGTTCAACTTTCAGATTTCCTTCCACTTCAGATGTCAATAACAGCATAACAACTTTGGAAGTGAAAATTAGCTATCAAATGTTATCCGTAAAGTGAGCTAACGATAGCATTCCAAAATTGTGAGATCATTGTTTTTGGCTCAAAATGCTCTGATATCAGCCTCAAAATCTTGCAGTAAATTGTGTTTGGTATTTCGCTAAAGGTACATCTTAATAAGGGTGAAGATTGAAATACCAGGTAGGAAAAACAACTAGCTGAGAACACTCTGTTACAAAAAGTGTTCCCCGTGTGAGTACAAAAAGAACGACGCCAAGCCAGCAGAATATATCGAACTCAAGATCATTCTAGCTTGTGCATTGCGAATCTTTTTACTAAACCAAAAATTATATTTTCTAGTTCTTCCTTTCCTATCTCAAATGAAACTCCATCTAATGACAAAATAGAAACGATCGTAACATGACGGCAGGAATCTCCAAAGTTACACTATATTGGATTCAAACCTGGGGAAAAAGGGTATACGATTGTAACTAACTTCACAACAAAGATTAGAAAATGTGCGCAGGCCCAATTTCACGGAACAAAGTACGATTCTCAAGGTAAGGTTGAACTGTTTAAGCAAATGGAACAAAGTTCTAATTTATTTGAACGTTTAAAGAAAACCCTTCAACTTCAAATGTCACTCTTCAGGTGATGAATGGAAAAGACCTTTGAATCATTTTCATAAGACAATCTTAGCAATACCTTCTGGGTGTCAGAACAATTGATTGACATCATCATGACCAAGGATTGGGTTGTGGAGACATCCTGGCCAAGATAACAGCCGTAAACAGCTCTATAAGCATTTCAGTTATAGTGAAAGGGTCTGTTGGAGTAGTATTCTGTTCAAGTAATCACGTCTTGGAACAGTTCAATTCCCTGTTGATAAACTGATGATTCTAAGTATAACCTAGAGCTGATATGATAATGAAACACAAATATTCGTTTTCAAGATAACCTGATTGGCTCACGATCAATAAGGCCCTAAAAACTTCGAAACTTGAAAGCACAAGGGCGTCACACCATCTGGTGATGAATAATAATAAACAATTAGACTAAAAGATTTTTCAGGGACAAAGATAGCAACAGGTAAATTGGGATAAAGGCGGAGCTGTCCATGGTTTTTCCTTGAAAGGGGAGAAATTGGACATAAAGTCAGGCTCAAATCAATCACAAAAGCAGATTCATATTACTGTTTCATAAATGTTGGACAAACTAAGACGCTTAATGTCACTACTTCTACATTTCCAGCCACATTTGAAGAAACAACATCACTTCAATACTACTCGCAAGCTCTTGAATTATCTTGCACAACTTGAAGAGAAAGAATTAGCATTTGGCGCTACAGATATTAAAGCTGAAACGAAAGAGCAAAGAGAAGTAAAGAAAAAGGTACAGTTATTATTATGAGCATTCTGAAGACGATAATGCAGGATTCGATGAAGAACTGAAAGTTACAGCTGTTGCTGATTCTGAACACGAAGGAGAGTGCAACTTTAAGAGAAAATTCTATAGCTCTGCGTCCGTCGAGGTATTCTCATGGCTTTAAATTCTACTGGTGCTGGATCCTCAAATGTTCCCTCAAGTTCTGTCTTATATGGCAGGTGAGATAGGAACTTTACAGAAGGAACATAACCGCTGACACATTGGATACTCATAAGTTGATGATACTGTATTTGAGACGAATATTAATCTCCAGATATAAATCTTTAAGATTTCGAACGTCAATCATGCGGTTTGTGAGGCAACATTCAAGGTTGGTCAGTTCACATACCTTAAGTCTATAATTTGTTTCCTGGTCAATTTTTCGACAGAGAAGCAGGACACGTTGAACCATGAGCTTTGCACAATACATCCTTACATGTTTAGAATGTTGAAAAAATTCTTGTCATATTTCGAACTATTTTATTTTGTTCGATAGCTCACCACAGTGCAATTGTCATAGTTCTAATCAGCTACTCCACATACTTTGAAAGGATCGTTAGATCTGATGACACTTATTTCTTGAACTTTGATTTGCGAATGGAACCACTTTTCTCTTACCTGAAGATTTCATTCAAGCTCGTTTCAGCAAGTTCACACAAGTTGAAGATGAAAGCGGTTCTCCCATCAAACATAACCTCAAACATCTGTGGTTTTTTGGTGATCCAACTTCGAAAATCAATTATAATCAGGTGGACCAGGATCCTCCATATCACGAATTAGACTTGAATCGTTTTAATCAATTATGAGGTTATTGATTCTGATCGTATCATGATCAAAATGAGTGTGGCATACATAAGTGGTCATTTTGACTAACCGGTAAAGATTGATTTTAAAAGTTTAAGACCTAAGTAAAGGATGATTTTATGAGTTCACTAATGCTCTTAATTCTACTGCTGAAACTTCAACTAGAACTTTTCCAACTAAAGACGGTGAGGAAGAACTGAAGGTTGCAGCCCCATTCATGTTCAAACTTTGCAAACTCTGATAAACATCCCTCGAGTTCAGGGACATGTACCAGCCATTAAACTCTTATCAGAACTGCATATTATAGCTTGAGCCATCGCATTCTCAGAGACAACAAAAAAAAACCCCAGCTTTATACTCTGGGAGTAATGCTTTGATTTCTTTCTATAGAATTACAGCCTTATTTTCCATCAACTAGTCCCTACTATCTGTTAAATTACATGTTCATAGCAAACAGCAGTATTGCTGATGCCTGTATTATTATTCTGTCTTGTTGTGGGGTGAGCAATGGTTAGTGAACAGCAAATCTGCCAACAGAGATCTGGGTCGTGCCCCGACGAACATGCACTCCAAGAAGTTTGGGTCGCGAATTACTCCGCTTTTTCGCGACCTGTGGAAGCAGCAAAAACAATTAATAATTTGGTCATTAATTATGGGTTGATCTCAGTAACGACAGATAAGAGAATATCAACGACAGACATGTCGAAGGTGTTGGTTATATCAAAAGTCAAAAAGAAGGTTAAGCATGCTCGTTCTCATGATGGCTGCTCAGAATGTCGAAAAAGAAGAATCGGATGTGATAAGAGGAAGCCAGAATGCAGCAGATGCGTCGAGAAAGGTGTCAACTGTGAATACCTGATCGAGTTGAAGTTCAAAGAGGATTTAGAAAGCAAAGGTGCAGTTTTTGGCAGGGAAGGTGTCTGGAATAAGAACAAATCTCTGGCCGCGACTACAAACGATCTTACACAGTCAGCAAAGGACTCATATTTCATTAAACCTTACAACTATTCTGGGATTTACCATTTCATCAACACAACATATGGCGATGTCTTACAAATTAAACCGAATATATTCACATCTATATTTCCCACAGATCTATATGTTGATACTTCAGAATCACAACAATCTATCAGTTATGCTCTCGCCTATTATTTGGAATATGTTGCTCCCATTTTCAATCCTACCAACATTCAGTCACTACAGACAAACCATCGACTAACAATTTTGGGTGGCCTAAATTTTCATGACCTTGTTCAGTACTCGCAATCAAACACACATATATTATACCTGCTATTATCTGTGGGGTCGTCTTATTTGATCAAAACGACTTCAGAGGGTAGGAGTTATTGGACAAGACAAGCTAAACACTACAAAGATATGGCCATGAGTATTTACAATGAAAAATTCAAAATGTTAGAGACCCAGAAAGACAACGAGTTGACTCTGGACCTGCTCTTATCAACAATGTTGCTTTGTCTATTTGATTTGGCAGATGATTGTAATGACGGATGGTCTGGTCATATGAGATCATGCAAATGGCTTTTAAAGAACTTTGCTGGCGTGTCATTGACAGATTTTCAATTGAAGGCCGCTACTTTTATCTCAGATTTTTTTGGCTATCAGGAAGCTATGGGGAGAACTGCTTGTAGAAAGTTGAGTTATTTTAGCACTGAAGATTGGGAATCGCATGAAAATTCTAATGTTATGGTGACTTGGATGGGTTGTAAAAAAGGTTTGATCAGTGTAATTTCAGATATTACTGACTTATCGACTGAAAGACTGAATGGTGATTCACTAATGAGTAATGGGAGTTATTTAATGTTGTCTGATGCTATTGAAAGAAAACTGGAATTGCTAAAGGCTGAGGATATTGAAGAGCAATATGCAGAATTTAAGACCTTGAACCAATTTGTTGACCTTGAGAATGAAACGAGAAGAGAAGAGTCTTGTTTCTTACTTGGATGTGAGACTAAAAGGTTGGCTACTTCACTGTATCACAGATGTGCTTTACTAAATAAGACGCCAAAGGATCCACTTATCACTGACATGGTTCATAGACTTGCCGAGTATTTAAAGTTTATTATCTGTGATAATGGATTTTTCTGGACTTTTTTATTATGGCCAATTTACATGCTTAGCGTGGAAATAAATCCATTGGATCCAAAATCTGAAGAGTTAAGATCACTAGTTCTTGATATGCTGAGTTATTTGGAAATAAACACGCTTGGTAATGTCAATAAGACAAGGGATATAATAATGTCAGTTTGGAAAAAAAGAGATTTAAATCAGGATGAGAAAAGTACAAGATTGAATCGTTCATCGAAGGAAAAAGTTATGGGGGGATTGAATGATTGGGATGTATTTGTTGCTGATAAAGAACTAAATATTTCATTGGCATAAGTACAATTCATTTACAAGAATTAATCCCTCATTATTAGACCAGTTGTGATATTTTCTCAATGGAAGTATCCCTTGCACCTGGACTTAGACCACCACTCAGGTATTGCAGAAATAAAAGCTTACTTATAATTGGGGTCTCAACTTTTCCTAATTTGATCATTTCATTGGATGTTGTATTCTGGTAGTATAGTTGTAATTTACCGTCCTCAAGTCTTTCAATAAACAGATTATGATTTTTTGGAACTGAACCTCTTCTTGTAAATGCATCTTTTAACTCTTGTAAACCTTGATCTAGAGTTTCATCCTTAACTCTTGCAGCTAGAATAGATTTAATTAGGCCATCTTTCAAGTGATTAAAATCTGTATTTCTAATTGGTGAAATTCTGGCAACAAGACGAATGTTTGAGTCCAGCAAGTTTGATATCAAAATCTTGGATTTCTGACTATCCTTCAACGCAAATAAAACATTTTCACTGTGTGATTTGGTTTTATCAGTGTCAATAAATGCCTGGGATAAATATCTCGAGTCCAAGACTGTTGGGATCTTATATATGTCTTGTGAGGCGGTATATAGTCCAAGAGCATAAACTTTGAAGTTCAAAAAGGTAACTGATCTTGTTCCATAACCTAATAGCTCATAATTGGTTGAAAGCTTTAATGTCAGTGGCAAAGGACTGACATTTGAATCCACCTTTATACCATCCAAAGGTTCATGGATTTTGTCATCTAGATTGATTCTTGGTCTATTTTGTTGATTGAAAAGAGCATATGCTGCAATTAGAGATCCAGCTGCAGTAGCTTTAGTGAAATTGGAGGCCCTGAGGAGTCTGCTGCCGAGTGAAAACATGTTTTTTGACGAGTCTTTCAGTTTATGAATAATCAGCTAACAAATAAATTCAAAAAGATATCCGAGATTAATTACTTCAAACAGACGCAGACACCGATATCAATATCTGAACAGAATTATGATTACCGTCAAACATTATTACGATTTACACTAATTAAGGAGAGTATTAAGAGAAGAACTGAGCCCTTATAGAACTACACCTGGTAAACTTCTAGGCAGTCAACAGTGCTGCTAACCAACAGTTAAAGGAAAAAAGAAGAAAACTTAACACAAAGACCAACTCTAGTATGGCCTATGCCACAAACGATGTTTGAGCCGCAGAAAGAAATGACACAAAAGAGGTGAATATCAAAAAAAAAGAAGAACAACAATGAGCTACTTCGTTTCAAAAGGCTTAGAAAAACAGAATCTTTACCCAAATTTGCTAACATATTTAAGCCATGGTTGATATGGGAGACCTTGTTTCAAAACGGTTGTTCTTAAAAAATGGGCAGATGGTATTACCTACCACAAATAGTTCTGCTATTCGGAAAGTTCCCTTGACAAAAACCCACTTCTTAGATGCTTACAGTCAAGGTAGATGGAATCTATCAAAAGTCCCTCGTCCTTCCTTTTTTGATGATTGTGATATTATGGCCCCTCCTGATCATTACAGTGAAGTTACCAGATTAAATTCAGTTAAGCAGTATATGAACAATGAACAATGGAAGAACAGAGAGCCCTTCATGAATATTATTGCTAAAGCTTCAAAGTTTTTCAGCTGCAAAGGTGCTTCTATATCATTAGTGGACGACAAAAGGCAAATCAACAAATTTCAGAGCAATCTTAATATCACTGAGTGCCCGAGGAAAATCTCAATTGATGCACATGCCATCTTATCATCCGGTAACTTTGTGTTGCTAGATGCTTCCAAAGACTGGAGAACATCCAGGAATCCCTTTGTGAATAATGTTCCATATATCAAATTCTATGCCGGTATTCCACTGGTTACTAAATTAGGTACTGTCATAGGTGTGTTTGCTGTATTTGATAGTTTTCCTCGTACAGAGTTTACTATGAAGCAGAGTGAATTCCTTCAGGAACTTTCTGATGAAATTATGAGAATTTTGAGCAATCCAGTCAACGAAACAACCTTATCGTCCAGGACAATCACCCCTTTCTTACAAGTTATCGGTAGACCAACATCACAAGGGAAACATTCTGTGTATGAGAAGGATGGATCAGGAAGTCAGTATTCACAGAATTACAATTTCAGGTACAGTAAAGATAGTGCCACCAAAGTGCAAGATTATTTGTTTGAAGAAGATGTTGTGAGAGAGCTTTCGAGGTCAAAAGACATAAAACTAGCCTCTGAAGAATTATCTAAGATCATTTTGAAAGAAACGCATTATGACTTTTGTGCTATAATTGAGATCAGGGTCACACAGAGTTATCAAATTCAGCCAGAATACTTCCCAAATGAAAACGCTGTTGATGCTGAAACTTTCACGTTTGTTGAAAGCCTGATAAAGCTCGACAAAGAGCGTATTATCAGCCGCATCTTGGGATCTTATGGCTACACAAACACAGGAGCATTGCTTTCTGATTCCAAACTCTACTATTCCGCATTAAGTGCTGAATTTGGGATATATTTTGAGAACCTAACAAACCCAGCTATCAAACACAAGTCAGGTATTGTTATGCCTTTTTACAGAACCAACCCTAAATTGGTAAGAAGGAAGAAAATCATCAAGACTGACAAGGCTCCGCATACTAACAGACCAATTGAAGTTTATTCGAGATCCGGTGGTTTCTTAGTAGCTGTATTTAAGGAAAAGGAAGATCAGATCAAAGTTGGACAGATCGATTTCATATATGGTTCTGCATGTGCCTTACGTCGTCGCTTTATCAGTAATTAAATCATAGTGCGATCCAATTAAATTTGTTGAATCGAAGTTTATACAAAATTGGCAGTTTAATCCACCAATCTATGTATCATGGATGAAAATTATAATATTTAGCATCAAATGTTAGGATATCTCGCTATTGTTATATCTAGGTTCTCATATTGAGCTGAATTATATTGTTAAGATAGTAGTAGCTACATTGCCATCAGTCTAGTTATCTGTGTCGTAATCCAAAGCGTGTAACTAGCGCATTCGGGCTCATAACTCATTGTATTTCTCGCGCCTGAAAAAAATACCATAACATATACAGGTTCGCTAGTTTTTACCCAGATGTTTTGTACAATTGGTCCAGGCTAAAGGTTGCAGATATTCAGAAAAGCATCATGTCATTTACTGCGCTGAATTTCAGTGCTGAGGATGCCGCTTTTGATGCAGAGGAACATACAAGGGAACTTCAGGTATGTATGAATCGGTAAGAGTGCTCCAACTAAAACTAACAGATACCACAGATTGAGCAAGCATTTAAAGCTTTCCAGCAGGCTCTGGTGCATCAGAAAGGAGGTGATTTTGATCAAGCCGACAACCAATTCAAAGAATTATTTAAGATTGAAGTTATCACGGATGATTCACGCTCCATTATCACGCCAACAGTCCGAACATTACGTTATCTTGCGTACCGTAACAGAGGTTTACTGCATTTTGAGGAACTCCGTTCAACGATCGACTCATTGCCACTGGATAAAGCTTTAGAGATCCTTCTCAGCGTGATTGATGACTTGACTGCTTGTCTTCGGTACACTGATGGCGACTTTGTTGTGGTGTCGTTGTTACTGGGTTTATTTAAAGTGATAAATAGTGCTAGATTGGCTAGGCTAGTGATTGAATATGAGTTGACCAAGGATGAAAGTAAAGATTCATTGATTCACAAAAGAAACAGGCTTAGGAACAAAGATTACCTTATTCTCGAAAACGAGGAGAGGAAATTGTTAACAAACCTTGGTATTTCATATTTCGACATTACAGATATCAAATCAGATGATCATGATCTCGCATTCTTACAACCAGTTGTGGATCATCTATTCATACGACACGAAAAGCTCATACTTGAACAAAAGGCCACTATTAAAGTTTACAACCCTACTTGGAAAGTGCTAGCTGTTGAACTAAATAATTTATTACCAAAGTCAAAGATCAAAAACAGTAAGGCCAAAGACATGTACTTTTTTTTGGAGAATCCAATTACTTGTGTCGCATTTGAACCTTATGGAGATAGTCCAACTTCTAATAATTTAGTTGAAGCACATGAACATAGTGAGAAGCAGATTGGCGATGCTGATGTCGATATTCAAAATGATTTTGACAAACCTCAATTTAAAGCCCAACCTCCGGTTGATCAAATTGTAAAATCCGATTTGACAACTTTTGAGGGGGTTGCAACAAGCCTTCATGAGTCTTCTGAGTTCGGCAATGAAGTAACACAGAATATTAATATTGGAACAGAAAAATCTGTTGAATCGAAACCTCCTCAACTTCCGCAAGATGAAACAGAAGTTTGTGCGACTGGCTTGGCTAAAGACGAAATGCACCAAAGGATGGATAAAAAAAGAAACTCAATAGAAGATATTCCTCAAAGATCTAGCAAACGTGTTAGGCAACTTACAGAGACTGAAAACAATACAGACACTGTTAACACTGGTCATGAGAGTTTTATTCAAAATCTAAATTTTTATCTGAAAAGGGTTGGCGTGCAATTTATGTTTAATATAACAACTATCCAGACAAAAGGGAAGCAGACAGAACTCCATCTTTACGATTTTTACAATGCTCTTCAGAATTGGAATAATAAATTGACGGAGACATTATTTCAGGATTCAAGCGAAACAGATAGCTCTGAGATTGCTCTGACAGAACTCTTCAACTCAAGTACTTTCACTGGTGGCTTGCTATCTGATGATGATATGAAATATTTGGATGACTCTCTTGCTGCTGATTTTATCGAAACTCATCAAAACTTGCACTATATACACTTGAGAAACTCCTTCCTCGAGGCCTTACTGTCACAAAAGGTTGTATGTCCAATTACTGACCTAGTATTTGAGAAAGAACTGTACAATGCTGTTGAAACTCTTGCCTTAATGAGTGAGGAGACAATCTTCGGCGAAATCAAGACATCATCTTCATCGCCGTCTACCGCAGTCTCAGTGTTTGAAATCTTGCTGAATTGCTGGATATCACTCAAACAGAGATCGAAAGCTAGGGGTTTGTCATCCAAACAGCAAAGTGACTTTTGTCAACAGATTGAGGCATTATATCCAGTTGTCTTGCGCTGGAAAAAATATGTTGAAAATCAGAATTTTGATGATCCGAAACTGAGATATAGGCTGAAGTGGTGCTTTTTGCTCTACATTCAGCACTCACAAGATTCGCATATTGATGAGATTAAACATAAGTTCGATAAATTTTATTCGGAAATTGCTCAAGATTCAGAATTATTAAGCATTCCTTATCCAAATTATGAATTCATTCCTTCATTGACCTTATCCACCATAAAAAGTCAAAATGATAAGCTGAATGTAATCACCTCGTTTGAGAAATCCTTGAAGTCTGATGACTCGGAGGATACCGTTCATCTTTTGGAGAACCTATTGTTATCTAGATCTACAGAAGAGTTGTCAGAAGAGCAACTATCGATGATACGATTCATCAATGAAAGCCCCATTGCACTAAAACTGAAATTATGGAAGATACTGTTCCGCTACTACACAAAAACATCAAGATTGGACTCGTTTTCGAAGGCGTTTTGTGTCGTGCTACCACTGCTCTTTGAACACATATCATCTGAAGATTACTCGGTACAACCAGACACACAAAGATACCAGATTTTGATAACAACAATCGCTTACCTTGGGGATTACATATCAAGTTTTGCTCAATTATTACAAGAGCATATGTGGAAACTAGAAAATGCTGATATGGAGCTGCTACAACTTACTCTTGATGTTTTCAGGATTCTTTATCCTTATTGTTTATTTGAAGGTTCATTCAAGGTCCACAACAGAAACGGCTCCAGATCAACCGCTAGGATTAGGGACATTGTTATTGAAACTCTGACAGTCGTTTTTGCTCTTTTCATTCGTGAGGCTGGAATCAAAGACCAGTTAGAGTTCTTCAACGTCATTCATGCGGAAGTTGGTAACATGAACTTCTGTGATAGAGGAGAAGGTAAACTACTAAAAATCGGTCAGCACATATTGAAGACCGCTGATACGGTTGAGTTCGAAGCTGAGCTGCTGCAACATCTAAACTGCCGATTTCATATTTTCATCACATCCGATACCTTCATACCATTTGATCATCAAACTAGCAAGACCAACTTCAGCAAAGAATCTGCTCTTGAATTCTCAGACTATATCCTTGATTCGATTCTGAGGCAGAAAAGCCTCTTCCAGTCACCTTTGAAACCCGAACTGAAGAATGCTTTAGAGACTTTACATCAATCATTTGGTGATCCTGATCTGGAGCACTCTACTTATCAAAGAAACGATACCAAGTTGCATCTATTTCTTGAGACAAATCTTGATCTGCGTGTGTTTCGTGATGCCTTAACAGGGGCCTTGAGTCAACAATTCCGAAAATCTACAAGACCTGAGCAGCATGCTTTCGATAAAGGTCTTTATTATTTGGAAGGACTGATTAATTTGAACATGTATCGTATCAGAAAGAAAGCTGCACAAGCTAAGGGGTCCGATTTGGACTACATAATCCGGATGTTCAAATACGACTTAGTAGCTGGTTCTAACCGTTTTGAAACCTGGTTCTCATTGGGTGAAGCTTATTCATTTTTAGTTGAAGACGACTTAACTTGGACTGCTGATAAGTTGAATTCTCTGGAGAAGAAATTAGTGACTGCCAATAATCAGCGGAGATCAATTTTGTGTTATCTGATGGGTGTGAGTGTCCTAGCTAGTACAGATTCTGCAGTTGATAAGTCTTTACAGGTTGCATTGTTTTCATCACTGTCAAAAGAAGTTTATTATGCTCTATACACCCCAATGAACTCACTCTGTCTTTTAACAGCTCCAGAAACAAAAGTGTTAGCAGAAGGCTGCATTATTGACCTAGTTCCTCGAATCAATGAAGCCCTAAAGCTGGCAGTGTTGAAATTCAGTGAGAGAATTTTACTAGCTGGAATTACACTAGACAAGTCATCGTGGCAGAATTATCTTCTTCTTTCCAAGATTCGTCGCAGGTTGAACTGTACTCCTGGTAAAATTATCAATGCTGTTGCAAAAAGCTGTGAATTGAACAACAGTCAAATTGAAACTCTTTATTCATTGTGCTCCTACCTCTATAAGTTTGTGAAGAATGGTAAATATGATACAAAGAAGGCCATTGATAAGCTCAAGCAAGTTCCAATGTTTTCTGAATCTATTTCCTCCTTGAGTGATGAGCACGACTTCAATGGGATAGTAATCGCCTGTTTGAGAAAATTGGTCTCGGTAGATAAGAAGAAATGGCATCATAAACCAAAATATAGAATCTCAAAGATCTTATTCGATCAGGGTAATTATAGAGGCGCTTACGATGAAATTGAATCAATTGTCGTTTTGAAATCCACAAATAAGAACCTAATCTCCATTTGGAAACCTGAGCTTGAGCCTGCTGGTAAGCACTTTGCCTACACGTCAAATTATATTGACTTCTATATTGATGTTGCTGATAAATTGTTTGAGTTACAGAATTTGATACTCTTCACTAAAAAATTACGTCGGTTTGGTGCCAGTATGATTGATTTACAAACACATTGGGATAAAGCCATTACTAAAGTCTGTATGTTGGTTAAAGAATTAATTGATGCCAAGCCGGGATATACCGATATTGAGGTTCCAAAGCTTAATTATACTGAACTGATTCAGAAATCCGACCTATTGATTAATAAATACAAAGATACACCCATTAAAGAAGAAGAGATTCCATTATTTGTGTTGATGCTTGAGATTTATGAATTGAGAAAGATGAATAATGGGTTTGGTTCAACATCTTTGATTGACGACACATTCAATTGTGTTTACTTAAAGTTTTACTTGAAGAAAGATGAAGAAGGTGAACTTCAATTACCTGAGAAGCCAGTCGTTGTTGAAAGTAGCACGAAATCACCAACAGTTAAATCCAAAGTTGCTAGAAGAGACATACTAGCCGTTGCTTCCAATCTGAGCAAAGTTTTAGAAGGAAAACTGAAAAATGAAAGAATTACAGAAGAGAAAGGATTTGAAGTTCCCAATGAAGTTCGTGAATCTCATTTAACGCAAGTTTTAGAAGTGAATGAAGTCTCTGATGAAAACAAAGATCCTGATAACTCAGAGGGATTTCTTACCCCAAGCTCTAGGACTCCTGCTCCAAAGACAGCAGATCAGAGAGATAGAACAGTGACAGATACCCCAAAGACCGTTCAGAATACACCAATTCACAAGTTGGCTGAAGAAGCCACTAATCAAGCCAAAGTTTTCAACACTGATACCTCGGTTATTGAAGTCGACTCATCACCTGAATCAACTAATAAATTAAAAGGTGGGGATGCACCAGGTATACCTTTACAATTGACGAGGGATGATACACTACCTTTACTAGACAGTGATGATACAGTCGAGTTTCATACACCAATACAAGAGTAATTTTATTTTTTGATGTCAAGTTATGATCTATTTGGAGAAGTGTAGTTTAGTATTGAAAAATTCTCTAGCTTTAACTTGATCAATAGTTAGACCAACATCACCATATGTGATCGAGGCAAAGAAAACAAAAGTTGAAATTAGTCCAACACTTAGAACAATTAATGTCAAATTCAACACTTTACCTCTACCAATTAAGAATTCCAAAATAGCAGCTGTTAATAGCGCAGCAATCAAATGGGCTGGTAGGTAATGGTGCAAGAATTTTTGTCTTGACATTAGAAAAAAGAAGGCATAATGTGATAAATAACCAATGTATAGGAAGGCAATGTTGAACAATTGTTTCTTTTGGATATTGCTAATAACATAAATTCTTCTTTGTTCCGCAATTTTTGCTGTCACGAAAAAACCGACAAAAAGAGCTAAAACAAGGACCTCGGTCCACCAACCAAATAAGTTACCCAAGAAGTAGATCTGTTGTCTTTTGTCATTATCAGTCCAGAAACTAACACCAGATAAAGAACCAGGCCAAGTTAATGGATCTGATGCAAATGGATGTTCAGAACTCAATTTGTTATTTTGTTCAAACATCAAGATTTGTAGTTCCCACCATTTCTTGAAAAATGGAATCTCCTTAACTGGTTTTGGAACATAAAATTTTCTAGCATCATTTAAGTCTTTGATTTCATCAAAGAACCAAGTATTCGTTGAGTCTTGTAGCTTCTTATTACCATTGACTTCCAATTGGTTGAAACCCCACTCTGGCAAAGTAACATCGTCATGAGTCCAAAGGGCAACGGTTGTAGCATGATGTAAAACACGAATCAAACTAGCCTTGGTCTTGATTATACTTCCTTTGCTAGCTTTATCAGAAGCCGATAATTTGAACAAGGTTTCATTGAATCTAGTAGCAGCAGTTTCTGGATCAACAACGGTGAATTCTTCATTGGTTGGGTACAATGGAGAAGCAACGTCATGGGCTAATAAATAAGAGTTCGTATTTACGTGGTAGATTCTGACAATATCATCAATACGTACCGGGTTACCGAGTTGGCCATTTTCAGGGAAATCATTCAGTGGTAGGATTTTCCAATAGTTGTTAATATCTTCACCGATGAACCCAGTAACTTGTTGACCTTGTGATGAGACACGACCATCTTCATAACGTAATGGATAACGGTAGGAATGTGAGTGTAATAAAGCACCAGTGGTCTTGTGTTTCAAGGTAACAACATCGTAGTAGTTCAATTCTTTTGCCTCCTTGGCTAATGGAGAATCACCTAAAGTTTCTTGGAACTCTGAAGACATGAAGGCATCGCCAGGACCTGATTTGGTTAGAATGGCAAAATGAACATAGAACCAGAACAGATAAATTATGAATGGTAAAACGATCAAAGCATAGAATCTTGCAATGAAATGTCTGGTAAATTGTCTGATAGTTAAACCAGTCTCAATATCCAACAGATACCATAAATCAATGGCAACAGCGAAACCGATAGTGATGAAAGTGAAGACACCAACGTATTTAGTTGAGATAACCAATGACAGTGAAACACCACTTAAGACCAACCAAATCCACCATTGAGCGGTGAAAGACTTCTTTTGTTGTTCTTTATAGAATCTCACATAGGAGTAGATAGATAGGGCGACTGCAATAATCAATGTAGCATCTAATAGGATCAATCTTGTTTCGGCAACATGGGCATTATCAAACAAGACCAATAGAGCTGCAAACACAGCAGATGGGATAGAATAATTCAATTCTTTCAGAGTCAAATATACAATAGGGACAGTTAATGAACCTAAGATAGCACTCAAAGAACGATAACTAATATATGGTACGTTGTTGACGATATACGAATCACCAATGTTATCAAATTTGAAAGCACCACTGTAACCAATTAAGTAACCAACAAAGGCAATTAACAATTTAGCAAAAGGAGGGTGCAAATCAAAGAAATATGTTCTTTCCAAGTAATAAGAAGCAAACTTCCCAAAATGGACTTCATCAAAGACGACTTGGTCTGGATAATTGATCTTATAAAAACGAGTGAAGAATGCAGCTATAGTTAACACAATCAAGGCCACTTTATGAAGCAATGGGTTGTTTTCGGCAGGCTGAGCAGCTAATAGTGGGATCTTTTCAATGATTTCCTCCGCTGGGGGCTCATTAGCCGTTTTGGTAGCAACTTTCACGTTTCTCTTACGAAGAGAAGACATCTTAAAGGGTGGCAATTGGACAATTTCAATTGATGTCTTGTTGTCAAAGAGGACTTTTTAACGTTGTCTTCTTCTTTATTTAAGCAGAACCGCGTTCCAGTGCCCGAACCGTCATCATTGCGAGGGCTTCATAACCCTACCTGATAAGGTCCTAATGATTGGAAGAGAAATACGTCGACTACAGCGTATTCTATCACTTCTTCAAGAGACAATTCATCTCAATGGAAATGGAAGTCTTCTATGTAGTCTTGTTGTTATCTCAGCATAGTCTGGTTCATTTTCTGCTGTGATAATCCCATGTCTAATCAAGAAGTCAATCATAATTAAAGAACAATTTGGTTTGACCTTGAACTCTAAAAGGTTTTGTAACAACTCCTGTAAATTTAGCAACTTGAAGTCTTCTGCTTCGTTATCAACAGGATAAGGAACAGTCTCGTTATCAAATTCCAAATCATAAACGTATTCGTACTCTGGTTGAATAAGACCCTTTTCACTGCGAAAGTCAACAGCATGACTGAAAATATACGATACAGAACCTGCTGAATACAATCGTTTCTCTAAAAAATCTTTAGTGATCCCAGCTTCTTCATAACTCTCTTTTATAGCACATTCATGAACACCAACCCCATCACCCATTCCCCCAGCGATTGTGTTATCAAGCATTCCAGGAAAAGTTGCTTTATTGGCAGCTCTTCTAGGAACCCAGAACAACCAATCACCCGTCCTGGATATAGATGGTGGTATGAAGCCGTTTATATGGATACCATACATTACGACGCCTAATAATGGACAGAAAGCTCTCTCTAATTCAAGATATGGGGTATGTTTTGGTTGATAAACAGTGTAAAATTCATTTCTCCAGCCGTTCAGCGTACAAAACGTCTTTTTAGCTTTCAATTTCTTAGCAACGTTTAGAAAGGCGTCTTTTCTCTTATCAATAGTGTCCAATTGAGGTTTTATCCTGACAATTCTTGTCTCATGATTTACTATCACCACATCGCTGAATCCATCCAGTTCATGAGCGACAATACTTAAAATATAACCGATTGAAGCCATATCATCGTGGGTTCTGAAAGTGTATACTTCTTTTGGAAGGTCTCCAAAAGTGAAATTGTCGACTCTGTCCACAACCTGAAGCAGTCCCATTTGTGTGGATATTATGTGATTGATCATAAACTGGAAAGGACCCGTATTAGAAAAAAAAACGCGTCTAGGTCTTTTAAAGCATTTGAACAACTCAGTATTTCACCAAACAACGCTGAAACTAGACAGCTAGAAGGTTTAGCTTTCAATTATACATTCACAGTAGAACAATGTTGAGACCCTTGTTTCACAGAACTTTCGTCTCTGCAACAAGGTCTTCTGCTGCTCCAATTGCCAGAAAAGTTGCCACTAAGTCTACCAAACTTGGTAATGCTGCTGCCACTACAGCTCCTTCTACTGCTGAAGAGATCGCTCCAGAAGAGTTCTTTGATCCTCCAGAATTCGGATTACAATCGGGTCAATCTATCACGTCAACTTCGCCATTAAGCACTACTACACCAAGGGCTTTAAAGGGTAAGTCCATTAGTGAGTTATTTAATTCAAATTTACATGATCATCCTGATAAATCTCCAATTCCTGGTGAAATCCACTGGCCAACTTCATATTACGGTTTAGCAATTGAGCCTTTCTCAGAGAAGGCACAACAGGTTCTTGCTGAATCGATTGACCCAAAAGACATTGAAATCAAACCAGATGGTCTTATCTATCTTCCAGAAATCAAATATCGTCGTATCTTGAACAGAGCATTCGGTGCTGGTGGATGGGGTCTTATCCCACGTTCAGAGACTATTGTCACTGACAAGTTATTGACTAGAGAATATGCGTTGATTGTTTCTGGTAGATTGGTCAGTATTGCTCGTGGCGAACAAGATTATTTCTCAGTTGAAGGTATTCCAACAGCAACTGAAGGTTGCAGAAGTAATGCATTGATGAGGACCTGTAAAGATTTGGGTATTGCCAGTGAATTATGGGATCCTAGTTTTATTAGAGCTTTTAAAAAGGAACATTGTGAAGAGAAATTTGTTGAGCATGTTACAACTAAGAGAAAGAGAAAACTCTGGAAAAGAAAAGACAGGACTTTTGAATACCCTTACAAAGTTGTTTGATTGAGATTCTTAGTTCCTCCTTGTATATATTGCTGTGTAACATTAGCCAAAGTGATTTGTTAATTCCTACATTATATTCTGGATGTAGATTTGATAAGCATTGTGGCTCTCACTATAAAAGGCAGTACTAATCCACACCTAATTCTGATCCATGAATGACTCTAGAGACATAAAATGGCTCAACCATTCTTAGGAATACTTCAGGTCGATACTTCTTTCCATAGACCAGTTGGTGATGTTGGTAACTTGAATACATGGAAGATCCCAGTTAAGATCAAAGTTGTACCAAACACAAATGGAGCCGTTGTGGTTGATTCCAAGAACTACAAATCAGACTTTGTTAACAGATGGGTCCATGCAGCCCAAGAATTAGTTGAGGAAGGTGCTGTTGCCATTATTACATCCTGTGGGTTTTTAGCCACCATTCACCCAATACTACAATCAAAATTGAACGTCCCAGTTGGTACTTCTTCCTTATTACAAATCCCAATAGCTCAATCATTGATTGCCAAGGGTTCCAAGCTGGGTATCGTTACTTTCGATGCTGCTAATCTTGGTAGAGAGCATCTGTCTGCCGTTGGTGTGGATTATGATGTTCCCATCGCAGGTGTTAGACAAGGTGGGAAATTCCAACGCATCTTAAGGGATGGTGAAGAATACGATTTTAAAGCAATTGAAACTGAAGTTCTTGAAGCTATTGATGAATTGGTCACAAAGCATGACATTAAGGGATTAATCATCGAGTGTACAAACATTCCTCCCTTCAAAGCTGCCATTTACGAAAAATATAAACTTCCTACATGGGACATTATCACCTTGGGGAACTATCTATATGAAATCTCTAAGCCAGCAAAATATAGTAATTAGATATCAATTACTCTGTTCAAATCTTCTTTAGTAAATTTAAGATCTTCAGGTGTGGCAAGCTCTTGTTTATAATATGAATCTTCGCCATTCTTGATATCTGTGATCTTGTTGATATCTTTGTAATTCTTTGGATCTCTCCACTTGAATAGTTTAGTGTATTCATTCTCTCTACTCTCAATGACATCAACTACAAATTGACCTAGCACAGGGGTGAATTTGAAACCATGGCCAGAACCACCGGTGACGACGAGTAGATTTTTTCTACTAGGAGCATAGTCAACAATGAAATCATTGTTAATGGTGTCTGTGTACCATAGTAATTGGGTCTTGGTAATACCAAATTCAACAAGGTCAGGTAAAAATACTCTGATGAAGTCCTTGACGACAGTTATAAGTTCTTTGGATAATCTCGTCTCTGGTGGGTTTGATCTTGTGGTTAACGGTTGAGAAACAACAGTGCCATCTTTCAATTTGATTGGGTTTGAATATTTTCTTTGTCTTGTGATGATTTTGACATAACCATCTGTTATTGGGAAGACACCAAAACCACTAAATTTTTCCCTTTCTTTCTCTTCTCCAACTCTCCAGTTCAATATTGGAATATTAGCATATTTTTTCTGTAGATCCTTTCTGTCATCTGGGATCTTGATTAAAATGACATTACCAGTGTGAGCTTCACTCAGGCCAGCTAGTTCAGGTACGTATGAAGCTGTCCAAGGACCGGTGGCGATAATGGTTAGATCAGCATAATGCTTTTTACCATCTTTAGTGATGATACCTTTAACTTCATCGTCTCCAATAAATTCTGATAAGACACCTTCTGGGTCCCCAGCGATGAATTTGACGCCTTGGTTAACCAACAAGTTATACACATATGTCAAGGCATTAGATGCATAAATCAATCCAGAAGTTGAATCTAAGACACCAGTGATATGGCCCAGTGAACCACCCTTCTTTAAGCCATAAGCATCGAATTTCTCAAACCAACCTGTTTGTTTAGCTCTCTTGATATCTTCTGGATCATTAATATCGAATTGTGTACCTCTTAACCCAGACTCCTTAAAACTCTTCAAATTAAAGATCTCATCGTTCGTTAATTGAGGAGTGTTATCCAATCTAATCAAACCAGTGTTATCAATGATTTTTTTACTAATATAACCTAAATTAACAGCTTCTTCGTCACTCAAGGATCTAACCTCTTCATCCCATTGATCAAAATGAATTTTCGCCTTCAATGCTAAACGGTGGTAATGTTCTCTATCAGCGTAGTAAGCTCTAAAAACTTTATTGATATCAGCAGAAGCGGTATCGGCACCATTTTCAAAAGAAAACCTCAAATCAGCTAAATTTAAGCGATCAAAGACAGTGATATCCTTGTAACCACTTTGAACCAGATGTAAAGCTGACGAAAGGCCGAAAGCACCAGAACCGACAACAATAATTGATTTAGTCATTGCAATTCCCGAAACAGACAGGGTGATAGTCATTACACTCGTTACTGAGATCATACTCGAGCTTTTTTGCCTTGACCCTCCAATGTTTCATCATCTATGGCTTGCCGCTTCTAGTACTGTTTCAGGAACCTTTATCGGTGGTGGTTGCACTGGTCCACAGTGATGCTGTCCTCTGGCTGTGGTTGGTGAGCGGGCGGTGATAGCTCATGTACTCCAGGGACCTCGTATATCAAACTACATAGTACGCAGTCTCTCGATTTGGACAAGTCTCAAGGCACGGTTCCAAGCTTTAAGGTAGCGAGCGGTCTTTGCCTTGGTGATGAGTCAATTACCCTGGGCGAAATTCTGGTGTTTTTTTTGTTTCTTTTCATTCATCCAGAATGGGAAAAAAAGCTGTTGTCGGAGTTACCTTTCAGCTTTTGACACAAATGTGGCATATGTGAGTTCAAATAGATTGCGGTTGTGTATAGCTTCATTGCGGAACCCTAACTTCATTACCTACTTTGCCTAGTTTAATAACTAAGCAAATAAGGATCCACAGATCCACACCGACACGGTGACACGAGGACACCAATATGCGTATCAGGAATCGTTATTAGGCAATAAAAGCCACTACGATAATCCGAGTTGATATAAAACGGTCGATACTTCTACGTTATATTTCCATGCTGCTACCGGATCGACTTGGATCAATCCAAAATGAGCAAAGAACAAGAATATACTGTTCAAGTGAAACATTTTGATGCCTCCGAGAAAGATCAAGTTCTTATCGAAGCCAACGATTTGAGCTCCAATAATTCTCATGGAGATGACGGACATCATGCTGAGAAGGTCATTGAGAGAAAAGAAGCTGATGTTACACTTCAACTATTGGAGCAGTATGAGGAAGAAGCTGGTGAATTGACACCTGAAATTGAACGTCGATTAAAATGGAAATTATGGTTAACTATTGTACCAATGGTATCCTTTGTTAATTTCGTCTTATTTTTGGATAAGAATGCCATGGGTTATGCTAACTTGTTGGGCATGTTTGAAGATTTACACTTAAATCAGGCCCGTTACAACAATTTACAAACATTCCTATACGTTGGTTACTTGCTTGGTCAAATTCCTTCACATTTGTTGTTCCAAAGAATTAGACTAAGTTGGTATATCACCGGTGTTACATCTATTTGGGCCCTATTGACTTTATTACAACTGGCTTGTAAGAACTATAGTCATGTTGCTGCAATTAGATTCTTTTTGGGTTTCTTCGAAAGTGGTGTCACACCTGCTATTGAACATACGATTGCAATGTGGTTCACTCCTGCTGAACAAGCTGTTGTGAATCCAATATTTTGGATCAGTTGTTTAGCTAATGGTATCCCAGGTGGTATTACCAGTTGGTTATTGATTCATTTTGTCCATACTATTTCTCCATGGAGAGCCTATTGGGCAGCTATTGGTGGTTTAACAGTCGTGCTATCCATTACCGCCTTCTTCTTTTATCCAGATAATCCAGCTACTTACAGGTGGTTCACTCCAATTGAAAGAGTTCATGTTATCAAGAGAATTAAAAAAGCTACGAACTCTTCAATCGAACAAAAAGTTTTCAAAAAGGAGCAGGCCATTGAGGCCCTAAAAGATCCAGTCACTTGGTTATTTGGGTTCTTTGTCTTTGCATTGATGTTTGCCAATAACATCAGTTTCCAATCTGCCATCATTTACAAAAATTTGGGTCTATCTAATCTACAATCTACTTTAGTGGCTGTGGCATCATCAGGTTGGAGTATGACTTTAGCTATAGCATTTACAATTCTTCTTAGTAAATTCAAAGAACAAACAGCACATATTGCCACTTTGTTCTGTTTGATTTCTTTATTTGGTGGTATCTTAGTCGTTTCATTGCCGCTGCACTTGAGCAAAGGGTATGGTATTTTAGCTGGGATTTTCTTAACTAATGCATCAGGGAACTCTTTCATCGCTGCATTCTCTTGGTCTCAGTCTTCTAGTGCTGGTTATACAAAGAGACTGATTAGAACTATCGTCTGGTCAATTTGTTACTCTGTTATTAACCTCTTTGCCTCTCAGTTTTGGTTAGCTAAGGATAAACCTCGTTACTATAGAGCTTGGATCCTGATCATTGTCTTTGCTTGGACTATTGGACCAATCACTTTACAAGTCATCAGATACATCTTGGCAAAGAGAAACAAAGAAAGAAGACAATACATTCAAGATATTGCTGATGGAAAAATTGAAGATGAATATGGTACTGTCACATCAACTGATGCTGAAGGTCATACCGTACAAAAAAAAGTTGACGTGTCAATGTTAGATTTAACAAATCTACAAAACAAGAAGTTTATATATCCATTGTGATTTAAACCTATGAGTTTAACTCTTTAAATATTCTTTGGCGAAATTATTAATTAGCTGTAGTTACTGACCAGTAATATGGTTTAATTATTGGAAGTCCTCAACTTGTGAAGATGCTCTTAAGCCCTGATCTCAAGGATCTTCTATCTCCTGGTATATTCGGCAGGTCAATCTGATCCTCAAATACGTCATCAGTTGGATCTCTTACCTTAATGGATTCAGCATGCTGAAAAGATATCTGATCTGTGAATCTCTCTTGTGATATGAAACCACCTTCAGGGTGTGGATAAGGTGTGAAATCATCATTCGACTTCAGACTAGCATATGAAGATCGTCTCCCTCTTAGATTGCTTTTGGAAGGCTTCTTCGGCAGTGGGTCAGTTATAATTCTATTCGGTGTATTACTGGTACTCTTTGGTCTGTTAACACTTGAGCTATTGGATCTGGATCTTGTCTTGGCATCTGGTTTCGTTTTGCCTCTTGATTTCACAACTTCAAGTGGATTGTGAGTGTCAAGTGTTTCTGGGTATGGTGCAGTCTGCATGCCACGTTTTGGAGAGCCTTCATTTGAAACGTGAACAACATTGATAGGTTGGCTTCCGTTCCCGTTGTTGTAAAAGGCATTGACAACTCTATTCAAGAAGTTAACGTCAAAGCAGACTCTATCGAGCAATGAGCCAAGGTAATAATCAGTCTCATTTTCTGTCAAGTTCCAATTCACGAGCTTTGTGGCCGTCTTTGTCACAAACGGAAGTAGGTTTAACCTGTAAAAGCGAACCAAGTAACCTGGAATATAATGATGTTGGGAAAGATAATACAATGTGAATATTGTCCTGAAATGTGAGTTGATATCTGATAGTTCGATGAAGGATAAGATGAGCCAATAATTTAACCAGAACAATAAGACATATTTGGACTGCTCGGATAGCTCATTGCTTGAAACAACTTCAACCGACTTCAATGTGAGTATTAATGGGACAGCAATCGAGATGATTATTTCCAGAATGGGTAGGAAGTAACTGTCTAGTATCATTGTGATGTTGGAAAAGGATCGTGTAAACACTAACTGAAGAACACTTTACAAAATCTTCAGATTTCAAGTATCCTTGATGGGTCAAGAAACAGTCGATTGAGGGGGAAGCACGATAAGAAGACTGAACAGTGGCCAGTAAGTGACAAGAGTAAACGACCTCAAAGGTGGATGTGAGCTACTTTTTATCAGAATCTTAGAAATCTTTTGTTATGTTCTGCAGTTGTCCTTTTTCAATTGGATGTGGATCTTTCTTTGTTTGCTAGCCACAAACAGAGATCTCTTTTTCACTACGTCATTATTCCACTTTGGGATTGTCATAGTAACAGAGAAAAAACCGTTGAAGTTTGATGCAGTCTCTAATCTATTAGAAATAAATTATTATATCTAGTGAATGTAGGCATAAACAAAGCTTTTTATTCTTTAGAATTTTCATCAAAAGTTATAGTATATTTGGGACTTTCATTAACCTTAACTATTCCATACTTTCATATTGCAGACCACAATTCCATCCAATATAACATTACCTCTCTTCGTTAAACTCATCGACTTCTTACTCAACATGTCAATCAAGTAATCATTATCGGCAATATAAACCATTCTATCGCCCACTTGAATCTCGTTGACAGTTCTTGCTCTCAACACGCTGAAAGTCTTGTGCTTATCCTCCGGTCTACAGAAACCCTCAACATCATGAACGACGCTATCTTTAGCCAATGAAACAAATGACGTATTGATCAAATTGTTACGGAAATCCACTTTACCAACTTCTAGCTGTTCTAATCTAATCCGAACTCCATCAGGATCGTTTATCCATAGTTGGTCTTTGTGTGTAAATGGGTCCTCAAACTGAGATACAAAATTCCCACGAATCTTGGACACTCTCCCAAGTTTATAATCTAAGATGGCAACTGTTGGCTCTTTATAGCATACAGCTGAATGGTCTGCATAGACAGAGTAGAAAGATGATTCCGTTTCAATATCATGCAAAGTCAGGCTCCATTGATTACGGAACTTGGAATTCAACGTGAAAAGTTCTGGATCATTTAACTGATTAGAGTGGAAAAACGACTGCTTGATAATTTCGCATGTATCATGAAAGATATACTCCTGACCAGTGTCTTCAACCAGTGATAGCTCCTGCTCTACCAGTGATAACTCATTCACTAATTCAGGGAGTAGTTCTATATCTGGCAATTGACTAATATTTTCATTCTGAAAGAATCCATGAACGTAATCTAACACACCTTGTAACTCAACTTTCCTCCAGTCTTTCAACATATTTATTAGTTGCGCAATACTGGAAGATTCACTTGGGATCTCAGTCTTGGTATTACTTCTGATTCCCAAAGTCTGTTGCTTGTTCTTAAATACTTTGTAACCATCCAAAACGCCCCTGGGTATCCATAATGGATGGCCCTCCGTGGAAAAAATCATTTGTTCATTTTTGTTGATATCATTCGATTCATCAAATAATAAGTAAAGGTACATCAAAGTCTCACTTAGTACAAAACTCTCCATTCGATCCTGAAGCTTCCCAGTCCTTATATCTCTGTAACCAGCAAACCCACATTCCACTTTGAAACTATCCCTAAATGCTTTCAAAACTTTCTCTCCAACTCTCAAGTAAAACGGATCCTTGGTAGCTTGATAAAGATAATATGTTGATTCAATAAACTCTGGTCGCAATGGGTACCATTCTAAACTGACGGGGTCCTTTGTCCCACTACTGAATCCATTACCAGCAGTACTTAAAAAGTCCCATCTTTCGGGTATTCCACCATAATTGTTCCAAAGTTTCAAGTAAGGCTGGTGAATTTTGATCGCATCTGATACTTTACCAGCTAATACCAACACACCTGGGAAAAAAGCACCGAGCGCATCTATCCATGGACTTGTAATTAATCCAGTTTCGACATTGATATTACTGAAAAACCACTCAAGCCTGGAGTGGGTCGTTAAAGCCCTGTATGAACTGACCCATACATCCTCAAGCTCGTCATCATCAAATAGTATCGCGCCTTTGAGGGCATATTCATAGAAAGAATCTATCGAAGCACCTATACCAGTGACAGCATCTCTCCAACTGCCCTTAAGTGGGTCTAATGACATTGGCACTAAATCTAATTCACTTCTTGAGTTCCATAACCTCATAAATGTCGTTCTCGAAGCATTTTCATAACGCGTATCATTAGTTAAAATCGATAACAAAGTGAACTCTAATATTGGCGTCCCAGCACCAGCAGTGCAAGTCTCATCCACAATACTTTCAGGCAGTCCTTTGGACCCTTTCTGTAAATTAATTCTGGGGAGTGGAAGGCCAGTGGAGGTCTCATAGGCAACAAGTAATAGATCACCAAGTTCTTTTGCCTTATCCAGTAAAAATCCGTCATAATCTTGAAATTTGAAGTAGTCTGATGCATATAGATGGGCAGATAGTAAAGATCCCAAAGCTCTGATTGTGGTTTCAAAGACTTGAACGATGGAATCGACACTGAAATCGATTGACCTGACAACTTCAATGTGTTCTTTAAATCGATCAATATCGCCAATTATTGCGAATGTAGTCAATGTATCAATGAATGTGACTGAGTAATTCCCCAAAACATCATTCCTTTGAATATCATAGATATCATCAACTTTCTCATATTTACCACATGAAAGAGGCCGAAGTTCATCAGCAGGGTATGCATTTTCCATGTAAGCATTCCATCCATGGTCTATCAGTTTTCTTGTATCATTCTTTAACTGGAGTAGATGCTTCTCGGAGAAAGACCCTGGAATAGTCTTGTACGCGAAGACTTGGGTACCAAGATAAAACCAAAGAAGAATTCTCAGACATCTTCGTACCATCTTATTAGCATTCCGATATATGCGAAGGCTAGCTAGGGTAAACTTCCTGTTGTTCTTTTACTCACCTGCGTGTGATTTGAAATCTGGCTTATTACTTAGTACTTTGTTAAGGCCAGCATCTGTGACCGGTTCATGAAGTTTTATCACGTGCGTCTGCGGAAATTCGGTCTCATTTGTTGTTTACTTTCGTACAAATCGGGAAATCTTATAATCTGCATATTTGCATTGTAGACACGCTTTTCTCTGCTTATTTCTAAACAGCAAATCGCTTGACACCAACTTTCTGCCACATTCTGTTGTTCATTTGGAAATATTTTTAAACAATTTATCCTTTCAATTGTTGCTGTTCTCTAGACTTTATTCCGTTCAAAGCAGTTATAGTAAAAGTTACAAACATGTCACAAAATCCCGTCCAACCACTTCATCCAATCTTAGGCAGCAAGGAGAATGTAACCAAAGCTAGAATTCAGGAGCTTGCATCCCAACAGTGAGTATATTTGAACTTTTCCATATACAGTTCCTTTTCGATTTACTAATGTACCCTACCAGAAAGCTAAAATATGTGTCACCATCCGATAAGAAGGAAAATTTATCACCAACATCAAAGAAATTACTGGATCATAAGATGAGACACTTGCAGCAGTATGTACAATTGTTTTTAGATGATTTAATCTTCCTGGTGGCAAGAAGCTAACTAACATCCATCTAGAAACCCAGTGAAGAAATTATCAGGGTTAAGATTACAAGCTACGCTTTCTGACCTATCTGATAAAGAATAAGCCAAAGTTGTTGTTTGTTCTTCCAATCTTAATACTGAATGAATGAATGATTTCATTATGTATCCATCATCATTCGCTCAGTATCCGCCTGGAACCCCCTGATTATAGTTCTAGCATATCAAGATGCTTCTTCCTTTGTTCTGGTCCACTTTTATTGACATTTTTTTTGAAACGGTTTTTAGGTATTATTTTATTGGTACTTTAGGTAAATGTTTTTGGTTTTTGAGTGTCCTCAATTTATGTTTTAGTCTTTGTCTTCTTGATATATGATGTAGTGGCTGTCGTGATGAAAACTCTCATCAAGTCGTTTAGGGCTTTGCTAATTAAGTCACGTGCACATTCAGAATTTCGTGTTTAGTTTGTGACTTGCCTAGGAACATGAAATGTTTGGATGTTTTTCGGGATCATATTGCTTGAATAGGATAAATTTCCTATTTAGGAACATACTTTTTGTGGTAAATCAGGTTAGTTGCGACTGCCCGTCCAAAAAAAAATTCTAAACCGAACCAACTCTGAAAAAAAAAGGACGTTGATGAAATTTAAATCACAGATTTATATCTAATAAACTACGATACAATAATACCAAATCATTAACAATGGGTAGAGGTCCAAAGAAGCATCTTAAAAGATTAGCAGCTCCATCACACTGGTTATTGGACAAGTTAAGTGGTACTTATGCTCCACGTCCATCAGCTGGTCCACATAAATTAAGAGAATCATTACCATTGATTGTCTTTTTAAGAAACAGATTAAAATATGCTTTAAATGGTCGTGAAGTTAAAGCTATCTTAATGCAACGTCATGTTAAAGTTGATGGTAAAGTTAGAACTGATTCTACTTTCCCAGCCGGTTTCATGGATGTTATTTCATTAGAGGCCACCAATGAAAACTTCAGATTAGTCTACGATGTCAAAGGTAGATTTGCTGTTCACAGAATCACCGATGAAGAAGCCTCATACAAATTGGGTAAAGTTAAAAAAGTTCAATTAGGTAAAAGAGGTATCCCATACGTTGTCACCCATGATGGTAGAACTATTCGTTACCCAGATCCATTAATCAAAGTCAACGACACTGTTAAAATTGATTTAGCTTCTGGTAAGATCACTGAATTTATCAAATTTGACACTGGTAAATTAGTTTACGTTACTGGTGGTCGTAACTTGGGTCGTGTTGGTGTTATTACTCACCGTGAAAGACATGAAGGTGGTTTCGATTTAGTTCACATCAAGGATTCTTTAGATAACACTTTCGTTACCAGATTATCAAACGTTTTCGTTATTGGTGAACCAGGTAAACCATACATTTCATTACCAAAGGGTAAGGGTATCAAATTATCCATTTCTGAAGAACGTGACAGAAGAAGAGCTCAAAGTGCTTTATAAATGTTTTTTAAAAGAGAGTTGTGTTAATGAATATATTTTGATTACGAAAAGAAAAGAAGAAGATAGGAGAAGTGTTTTGTTTGAAAGGAAGGTTGTTTTTGGATTTTTTTGGATACTTTCTTTCAAGGGTTTTTATGTTGCATCATTTCATGAATGATATAATATTCTGATTAAACTAAGGTTTATGGAAGCATTGTGTATTGTTATTAAAAAAAAGATCTTACAAAGGTATAAAAATAATTAGAGGTGTAGTTGCCAATTATGCCCAATTATTTCGAACATATTCTCTTATCAAGGAACCAGTGCTTTCACCCCCGTAATGGCGAACTTCATCATGACTGTAACCTTTTGAATTTGTTAAAACGTTTAAGGTGTTCAAGACATAAGGTTCAATGAAGTCATAAAATACCAGATCAATCTCTTGTTCATGATCGTTAAGTCCTTGATATGCTGCGACAATGTTTGGTGATGGATAGTACGGAATACTATTATGTAAGACATCATCACCATCACATCCAAAGTCATCAGAAGTCGTCAATCCACTCTTGAGACTTGGTTTTCTAATAAATGGGCAATTGCCATTTTCAAATGGATCAGATGGTGATTTGACAACTTGACTCTTTTCTAATTTGCCAATTGTAGCTAGCATGAAGCTCGTTCCTGGAGCAGCCAATGAAAGAATGAAGTCCTGTCTGTTAAGGTAAGGAGGAACTTTCAAGGCTAAGCTTCTAGGTAGTCTAATGTAAACCCAGTTATTCTGAAATGGTGAGACGATGAATTCGGTATCCTTTGTAAAATTGCCTCTGTACAAATCATAGCGAACACTCCCAGAGTTGATCATAATAATTCTGTTATTATCATCTTTGCCCACTGTATTTTTCAAAGTTGGTAAAATGCTTGAATTCAAAAACGTGTAGATATTATTTGGATGTCCTATAGGATGGCCATTCATCAAGTATGTATTAGGAACATAGCCATGGCTAAATGTCAAATCAAGGATACTTCTAGCCTCTTTGATTGATCTAGAGACAGAAAGACCTTTTTCCGTATCAAATGTGTTTTTTGATGTTCCTGAATGATAAATGAAGCTTTCCCTGTTGAAATCAATATATCTCCTATTAAATTTGTCATCGGTTGTATTTATTGATAACCAGCCTGCAGTCTCGCAATATCTACCACTTTGGATTCCTGTGGATTTGAAATCAAATTTAACAAAGTCTCTTATATGTGAATGACCACCAAAATACTGGATAATTGTGTTTGGGTATAATTTCCTCAACTCAATATGGAGCTCGTCAATCTCTCTATTTTCAAAATCTGTGATTGGTAAATGGCCAAAGATAACCAAGATATCGACATCCTCCTGGGTGATCTCTGTAGTCAAGTTCTTAAACCAATCCTGTTTAAGTGATTCACTAATTGGTGTGACTCTGGATCTTGGGTTGAACCTTCTAAAGTCAAAAAGAAAAGATAATGCAAGTATTCTCTTTCTTTGGTTCTTTGTCTCAAAATATCTATATTTGTTGCCAAACCCAACCCATTCACCATCATCGTTCAAAAATTCAACGTTTGAGCTAACATAACGTCCTCCAAACTGTTTCGAAGTTTCGTATTCTTGAATGGAGTTTTGATCATTGTATAACTCATGATTACCAATAGTCAATAGGTCATAGTCTTGGTTATTAAAGATAGAGCTAGAAACAGCACCATTCGGAATAGTGGCATCACTTAGACCATTGCCATCATGTTTATCACCAGTATCAACTAGCAAGAGATCAACGCCATTTTGATCAGCTTTTGTATGAAGGTGACTTGTAAATGAAATAAAATCGCCCCAATCAGCACTATATTTTTTCTGGTTCAGATGACCAGCTAACCAACCATGGGTGTCTGTTGTGTGTATGAAATTGATATCTCCCCAAATAATGTCTCTGAATTGTGAGTTTTTGGGTGCAGAGATGTGTGGCTGCTGTAGTATCACTTGATGTGCAATCGTAGGAGCTATGAGTATGGTAAGCAGTAGGACTAGCCTCATCTTCACGGTATTTTCATGGATAATTTTGTCTGTAAAGTTGATGTTTTAATCACCCTTTGGGTTCTTTTATTATCAGGGCGAGACATCGCTTCAAACCAGTCCGGATGGGGCAATTCAATAGATAGGTCAATGTGTGCATTTCTTCATGTGAAAGGTGAACTTAAAGGTAAGCAACTGAGGTTTTCAGAGTTCTAATACTAGATTTTCGCAGTGTTTGTAATGAAGATTACCTCACAATCCTGTTATCGATGCTTAATTTACATCAAAGGCTTTTGTATGGGAGATAATCCCGCGAATCTTTTTTTAAGGGAGACCAAAGGGGAAAATGCCCAATAAACAGGAACAGGGGATTCAGTTCATCAACACAGAATTAACGGACACATCAATAAAGGTGAGCTTAGTGAACATTTATAGAAAATAATCAAGTACTGACATTTAATCTAAGCTTCTAAAAAATGTCTGAACCACCTTCTGATTCACCAGCAGCCTTCATTCAGCGTGTTAGATTCCCGCATCCTGTCTTTGAAAACCTTGACTTTGAGCCTGTTAACACTTGGAATGAGACGAAGAGAGCCCTAGGTCTCTCAACTGGTATTGGCCTACTAACTGTTGCAACATTAAATGCAGTCAGAAGGGAGAAAGTTGGAGCTTTAGGCATCATTAGTAGATCTGGCTCTACTTTATTGTATCTGGTTCTTGGTGCCTCAAGTTACAAATTTGCACAATCAGCTATATCCAATCTAAGACAAAAAAGAGACACAACTAATGAGTTTTATGCAGGCACAATCTCAGGTGCTCTTGTTGGAAGTTTGGCTACCAAGAGCTTGGTTTATACTACGGGTATTTCCCTGGGTCTTGGTGTCATTTCTGCAATTGTCTTTTGGTCTGGTGGGTTAATAGGGAGATACAAACAGAGTTCCTACGTTCATCGTGGTGTTGAAGAGGAGAACAATTTCACACCAAGAAAGTCAGATGATGTTAGAAAACAAGGATTCTGGGATGTTGCTAGAAGAAGACCATTATCTCAGACTCTTGAGGAAGTTGGTGATGGTGGTTTTAAGCCATGATTATGATTGAGTCTTGATTATCATGTCTGTTACCTATTTATTACTTATTTATTACTTATTAATTATTTATTAAGCCCTTATTTATTGGTGTTCAAAACTTATCCACACAGATTATAACCAATTAAAGAGAATGAATTGTCATTCGATTGTAAACTTTATACTTGCGTGATTATGCGTGACGAGTATATCAGAGATCTTTGTAACTAGCTATACGTGAGTCTTCCTGTCTCATGGGCAACTTGACACAAATAGAGATTGACCTATTTAATTTACCTTTATTTTTACTAGCTAATGATTCGGCCAATGCTTCTGCTTCTCGCTAAGCTTCGAGGTCACCCTCCCGCTCTTCTGCCGACGCTGCCAATTTCTTTTTTTTTCCCTCGGGGGCCTCCCCTGGCAAGTTGGCCTTATTATAAACTCAGCAAAAGAAACGAAAAAAATTTTAAACTGATTAATCAACAATTTGGTCTTTTGGATTAGCTGACTTGGAGATTTGATAGTCTGAACAAATTGTTAATCAAGGTTTTTGATATCTGTTGAATATCTGTTCTGCTCAATCACGACAAAGGCTGACAACGATAACGAGAAACTTAAAGTGTTAATATAGCCCTCAAAGTTTACTAATCGCTGGTGGCACATTTCCGATATTCAAATCCCATTTTATTAAGCAAAAGAACAGGCCATTCTGATCTTTATTTAATCTCATTCCCACTACTTCATTGGTCCTCTAACTCAAAGATTCAATCGCTGCATTCATTCAATCAGATCTTTTACAAAAGGGTATTATCTTATCCCCTTATCACTATCTAATTTCCACCATAATTCGGACTTGAAAATCGATAGCTAATATTTAATACTCATAAAACAAATCTAATACCAGGCAATCAAATGGTGGATTTTGCAAAGACACTGTTTGGGTTTGGTGGGTTCCATAAATCTGGCATTTCTACTCCTACCCAAACAACAAGTAATGAAAGGTCCCAATTAAATGAGAGTAATTTACAACCACAACAATCTAATGATCAGCAAACAATGTCCTCATCTGGTACTTTATTCCCAAACTTCCAGCAGACTTCAACTCCAACTACTGCATTGAGTGATAACTCCTTTGCATATGGTACCACGACAAAATCTAATCAATTTCAACCACAAGAAGTCTTGAATCAAGTGGCTAATCGTAAAGGTAGCAGTAATCAAACCAGTTCTGGACATACTTCTAATGCTCCTTCCATAATTACCCCAGAACCTCAACGATTCAATGAGGTCAACAATAATAATAGTGTTGCATTCAATATCCCTCCAAAGGCAAACACGCCATCTATTGAGGATCAACAAGCTGCTGCTGAATCTGGTACTCCAAGGGGTAAATTAAGAGTCACTATTATCGAAGCTAAAAACTTATTGACTAAATCTTCTAATGCACAACCTTACGTTGTTTGTACGTTTGAAAGTTCAGAATTTATTACTCATGGTCCAGAAAGTGTTGATAATCATCCTGTTTTCAATGCTAATTCAAAAAGGGAAAGAGGTATTCCAACAACTAGCAAGAGACCTGTTTATTCAAGACAGTCATCATCCCAACATTTAAACAGACAGAATCAAAGATTCTCGAAACCACCAAATGAGTCTTTCCCAAATAGTTCAAATCCAGTGTGGCATCATGAAACAATATTTGATGTTGTTGGTTCACATTCAGAGTTAGATATCTCAGTTTATGATTCAGATGAGACATTCTTGGGACATGTCAGTTTAAAACCAAGTATCTCTAATAATAATAAAAATGTTGAATCTTTTAAACTGGAGTCAAGAATTGGTGGAGAGGATATTGAAGGTGAAATCAAAGTTTCTTGGGAATATACCACCACTAGAAAGAGACACTATGGTCCAGAAGATTTTGAAGTTTTAAGATTATTAGGTAAAGGTACTTTTGGTCAAGTTTTCCAGGTTAGAAAATTAGATACCGATCGTATTTATGCCATGAAGATTTTATCTAAAAAGGTCATTGTTAAAAAAAAGGAAATTGCACATACAATTGGTGAACGTAATATTTTGGTTAGAACTGCAGGAGCTTCGTCTCCATTCATTGTTGGGTTAAAATTTTCATTCCAAACACCAACTGATTTATACCTTGTCACTGATTATATGTCTGGCGGTGAGTTATTCTATCATTTGCAGAAAGAGGGTAGGTTTAGTGAAGAACGTGCTAAATTTTACATTGCTGAACTAGTGTTATCATTAGAACACTTGCATGATAATGGTATTGTGTATAGAGATTTAAAGCCGGAGAATATCCTATTGGATGCCAATGGTCATATTGCATTGTGTGATTTCGGGTTATCCAAGGCTGATCTATCTACAAATGACACGACAAACACTTTTTGTGGTACCACTGAATACTTGGCCCCTGAAGTGTTATTAGATGAACAAGGTTATACCAAAATGGTTGATTTTTGGTCCTTGGGTGTCTTGATCTTTGAAATGTGTTGTGGTTGGTCACCATTTTATGCTGATAATACTCAACAAATGTATAAAAACATTGCATTTGGTAAAGTCCGTTTCCCAAAAGAGGTGCTAAGCCCAGAAGGTCGTTCCTTTGTTAAAGGTTTGTTGAACAGAAATCCAAAACATAGATTAGGTTCCCAAGGTGATGCTAGAGAATTAAGAGCACATCCATTTTTCAATGATATTGACTGGGATCTGTTGAAAGGGAAAAGGATTCCTCCACCTTTCAAACCACATATTATTTCAGAAACAGATACATCCAATTTTGATCCAGAGTTTACAAATACCAGCGCATCATTGATCAATAAACAATTTCAAATTGCATCAACGCCATTATCACCTGGTGTTCAGGCTAATTTTAAAGGTTTTACATTTGTGGATGAATCTACAATGGAAGAGTTTAATAATTCAAGAAGAGCTCAACAACAATATGGTTCATTGATCCCTGGTAATCCACATTTACCACCTGAAGAAGATGTGATTGAAGATGAAGAGGATCAAATTGATGAAAATGTTGATAGAGATGGTGATCATGAGATGGATGATGAGTTTGTCAATGGTCAATTCGATCTATAATGCTAACCTGTGTGTTTCTATTTAACCTTTTGCTTCCTCTTACTAATTGTGCTTTGTGTTTCTTTATTATTCTTTTAGATTTTTTTCTATTTTGTGTTTCTTATACATTTTTGATCAAGGGTTAGAATTTTGGTTTTCTCAGTGTTTTGGTTTTTACAAGTCCTTCATTAGCACCTTTAATATGCTAATTACATTTATACATAATTTATGAGAGTATCGTAGTTTACAGCCCTACAGTAATGAACTGCTTAATATTAATGATGTACCTGACTATATGTGCTTATGTCAGCACAAGGTACCGCGAATTCGTTGATAGAAAAACAAAATGGAATGGGCTGCCTTCCCTACCAAAATTCGAACTAAAAGACAACTTTTTGGTGCTGTTTTTCCCCTTTTCGAAGTGTTTCCATTCATTCCGTAAAACACTACTTCTGCACTAAGATTACACTGAGCCCGCCACTGTTCAATCTGACGTTTTCTCGTGGGTTTGTGTGGTTGTGTTGACTTTGAGGCTTTTGACACATATCAACTCTGGTGGAACAAACAATAACACAATCTCTTAATAGAAGGAGCATCTTTTCTTCTTATTGATCAAAGGTAACTATGATACCTCCTAGAGTGAAAGCAGAAGACCATAACGGTAAAGAAGGTTCGCTGAATGTGGCCCTTGGTATCCCATTAACAAACGCATCATCAACCACAAGTGGCTCAACAGATTTCGTAAAGAAGTTATTCCTAATGCTTGAAGATAACTCGTATGAAAATGTCGTTAAATGGACCTCCAATGGTGATTCCTTTGTCGTATTGGACACCAATGAATTCACAAAGGAGATATTACCTAAACATTTCAAACATTCCAACTTTGCAAGTTTTGTTCGTCAATTGAATAAATACGATTTCCACAAGGTTAAACAATCCACTGAAGAAAAATCACAGAATGAATATGGTGATGGTGCTTGGGAATTCAAACATCCTGATTTTAGAAAACATGACAGAGATGCTCTAGAAACTATAAAGAGGAAAGGCCCCGTGCAAAAAAGAGCTCCAAGTGATGATTCTAATGAAGCTGTGGCTAAATTAGAAGACACAGTGAATAAATTATCCAATGATCATAAATTTTTACAAGATGAGTTGAAGGCTATTAACCAAAAATATACCAATGTAATTGAGTCAATTATAACGTTGAAGAACACAAATGATCGGTATTTTAGAAGTATCAATACACTTGTTTCAACATTGATTAATAGCGGTATTAAGATCCCTCCTTTAGATCTACCTTCAGTTGAGGTTCAAGCGATACCAAATCCACAATTATTAAATCCTCAACATCCCCAATCTCAAGCACCACTACATAGAAATTCCAATTCACAAAGTTCAGGTCATTCCAATCAACCTATTTCATCTGGTGTGACTGGTCCAAATGCCCAACAATCACTGCCGACTTCACAATCTCCACAAGCTGCCCAAGGTAACCTGAGACCTGGGTTCCATGTCTTACTAGTTGAAGATGATAACGTTTGTATTCAGTTGTGTAAAAAATTCTTACAAAAATATGGGTGTACTGTCGAAATTGTTACAGATGGGCTAACGGCCATTAATGCTCTGGAAAAATCTAGATACGATATTGTTTTCATGGATATCATCATGCCAAATCTTGATGGTGCCACTGCAACTTCAATTGTCAGGTCATTTGATAGTCATACACCAATTATTGCCATGACTGGTAATATTGAAGATCAAGATTTAGTAACATATTTACAACATGGCATGAGTGATATCTTAGCAAAACCATTCACAAAGGATGATCTATACTTGATGCTAGAGAAACATTTAAATTCAAGAACTCCATTGTTATACCAGCAACAGCAACCACCTCAACCACAACCACAGCCTCAACCACAACCACAGCCTCAACCTCAACATCAACATCAACATCATCAAAGGCCTTCACATGGTGATGTATCTCAAACCCCAGATTTCCCAATTGATGAGCACTTGGGTAAAAGACAAAAACTTTGATAGTATTTTTTACAATGTGAAACAACTGACTCTTCTCTCTAATGAAATATACCATGTACTTTGGATCTACAAGTATAATGTAGTAATAATGTCTAGTAAATTGTATATGCAATAAATAGTCATTCATGATGAATTAATTCTCCTTTACCGCAACTACTTTTTCATCAAATCTAACTGATTTTCTTCTGTCTCTAATAGAATCATCATACTCTGGTTGTTCAATTTCAAACTCCTTGGTATTTTCCAACATATTTTTAATCTCCTTCTTTGAATGCAGAGGAATAGAACTTGATTTTCTTCTGGGTTTAGCGTCATCTTTACACTTTGAACAATTACAGATGAACCCCCAGTTGATTCTCAATTCCCTCTGTCTCTCTTTCAACTCATGTGATGGATTGACATAACTAATTGTTAATTCCTCATTGGCCTTGATATCTCTCTGGGCAACCATCTTGATACCATCGATCTTCTTTTCACCGAAGATGACATTAAGATTTGGATCACAATTATGATTTAGATGAGATTGGATTAGAAACATTGAACCATCGATATCATTAATGTTATAAGTCCCCAACATCTCTAAATAAACTTGATATGAGATTTGATCGTCAGGAAATACATTGACAAACAATTCATAACCATCTTTCCAAAGCTTTTCTTGCTGTTCTTTAACAAATAATGCGCCACCTGTATTTGAATCCAAAGAACCTGAAATTCCTGATGAATCAATCGCTTTATACCTTATTTCTTGACTCACTTTGGCAAAAGAGTTAAACTGTGATTGTAAAACACCAGTCTTGTCAGTGATACAATAAGCATGGATCAACCCAACTGCATAAGCACCTTGCCATTCGTTCTCAAGACAAAAATCACGATATTTAGACCAAGCTGATGAAATTATTTGCTTCTTCTTTTTCTTCTCGTCATAGACGTTATGGTTTAACAATGGATGTAATTTATCAGATTTCTTACAGATTGAAGAACACCAAATATCTGAACAAATGTTACAATCCAAACCTTTCAATATAATCTTAGCAGAATCTCTTTTCAATGACGAACCACAATACGTACAAGCCTTGGAACTTTTAATTAAATTCAAATGATCCAATTGAGGGATAAAGAATAACGGAGCCGCTTCTTCAAACACAACATCACCCTTTTTGAAAGCTGTTGAGGAATACAAGCCTTTACCTCTATTCTTTGTGAATTGTAATCTTATTGATTTAGGTAATGTAAGATTTGGAGTCTCCTTCGATGTGATCTCATTAGCATATGAATATTGTGTAGTGGAAGTCAGCAAATTGTACTGTTTCAATAATCCTTTCATTCTCTTTTCGCTTAACGACCAATTTGGGTTTTGTCTTTTTATAAGGGAATGAAGTTTAGTTATACCTAAATTCTCAGTACTTGGATCTAGTTTCCATAATTTGATGACACTTTCCACAACTTGACGTTCATGGGGAACAATTGGTTCCGAAGATTCAGCAACTTTGTCGTTTATATCAAGCACTTCAATATTGGGTACACTCATTCTCTTTCCAATCTCTTCTTATGCAATAATAAGATCTGTTAGCGATGAGCTCGTTGGACGGAAGTTTCTTTTGGTCGTCTGCCTGGAAAATTAAGCACTGGAATCCGGCTTTTCACGTGATCTAGGGTCGAATATTGAACGGAAATATTTTAAATATACATCCAAACACCACATTGTTTATTGATTTTTTTAGCACCCTGCTCTCCACAATTACTGCTGATCCTCCTTCTATCTCGAGGCTACAAGCATTCAATTATGTTTAGAAGACCAATTTTACACTCTCAGAGGGTTGCTCTGAGACATTTGAGATTTCAGTCAACAAGTCCAAATCCGATCGCAAAAAAGTCGTCAACTTTATCACTTGTAATATCATCATTTGTTCTTGGTGGTTTAACAGCTCAATTCCTTCCATTAAGTGAGATTTCTAAATTCTTGGTCAAAGAAAAGCTTCCAGAACCAGGAACACCACAAGCTGATGAATACAAGTTGAAACTCGAGGAGAAATTGCACGATTTACCTCTTGTTAAACAATTGAAGAAAGATCCTAATTTTGAATCCGTTCGTGCCTGGAACTATATCGATTCCAATACAAAATCAATTTCTGTTAGTGCTGGGACTCTGAGTGTTCCTGGAGGGTTTGCAATCAAACCAATCCTGTTTTTCAACAAACTGACTCATGAAACTATAACAGTGGTACACGTTGGTGATAAATTATGTGGATATCCATTCTTGATTCATGGTGGGATATTAGCTACAATTTTAGATGAAGTTTTAAAACGTGGTTCATCTTTACAATTTGGTATTGATCCAATTGATGAATATACTCCTGATAAAATCAAGACTAACAGAATTGAATTGCAATATAAATTCCCTACATTGGCAAACAATTTTATTGTTATAAAGACCCAGGAAATCGATGGTAAAATTGAAGGTAAAATTGAAAGTATCAAGGGGAGATTGTTAGTAAAGGGTCTTGGTGAATTCGAACCAAGAATAAGGGAAACTCCAAAACTTGCAGAAATTCCTAACAAAAGGAAGTATTGGCTCTTTTGATCACTCTTGATACTAAATACATATAATCGATCAACTATGCACGTTTTCTATTTCTATCTTATAAAATCATCCCCATAGAATGTTTTATTTACTATCACACCATCTAATTTCTCATCATGTTGTTCAATTGGAACTCTGTCTACAAGTTGTTCTTGAAGACCAATACCAAGAAGATAGGGTTTCTTCCCAAACTTCAAATAATGTCTTTTAATAAAATCATCGTAATATGCAGCACCATGACCTAACCTATAACAATTTGAATCATATGCTAAAGCTGGAAGTATGACCAAGTCTAACCCCTGTCTAGAATCCCGATCTTCTAATATACTATAACCCGAGGTTGGTTCTTTCAACCTATATTTGCCCTGAGGTTGTAATTGTAATACGTCGTCAAAAGTCTCCACTTTGTAAAAAATCAATTTTGAAGTTTGACCTGGGAATAGGCCTTCATTTACACCAATTGAGGTACAATGCGGTAAATAAACATTCTTGTTATGTTGAAATGAATATTTGATAATCTCCATGGTCTTAATTTCGGAATGATCCATATTCATGTATAATGCAATGTTAACGGCATTTTGAAAGACCGATAACGATTCAAGTTGATTAAGAACATTTTTTGACTGAACGGTAAGTTCCGATTGTGAGATGTTCTTAAGAACAGAACGAATCTGATTCCTAAGCAACTTCTTATGACTCATTTTATAACTTCAATTTCTTGAGGGTCTTGTATAATAAAGATGTTAACATTTACACACTCAAACATCTGCGTAATTTTAATTTTAAAATTTATTAATGTGTGTAACTTTCAACTTTTTTTGAGTTAACTTCTCGGTTTTCGGAACCTTGGCAAGAACAAAAGTCGCGACTATTACTGGATCAGGTAGGTCCTTTTAAAGCCGAAAGTACTCAATTATCTTATTTTTATTTTTCTTCCAAAAGTCCATCTTCGAGTCATACATGCAAAAAAGAAACAAAATTTATCTCTAAACCCAATAACATTTCAATACTTTATAAAAATAAGATTTTAATTCTAAAAAAGTTTTTAAATCTTTTTAAATTATGCAACCTTTTAAAATATTAAAATCGAATTTAATCAAAATGAGTACAAGATCTTTACAAACTTCAACTTCTCAACATAAATTAGCCTCATTAGATTCATCTAAATTAACCATCAGTAAACATCCAAATCCAAGTGAACCATTACCAAATGAACAATTGAAATTCGGTCAATCTTTCACCAATCATATTCTAAAGATTGAATGGAACGCAACTGAAGGTTGGAGAGCTCCAAAGATTGAACCTTATGGTCCTTTGGTCTTGGATCCTTCTGCTTGTGTCTTTCATTATGCCTTTGAATTATTCGAAGGTTTAAAAGCTTATAGAGATTCTAATGATCAAATCAGATTATTTAGAGCTGATAAGAATATGGAAAGAATGAATAAATCCGCAAAGAGGATCGTCCTTCCTGAATTCGATGGTGAAGAATTGATCAAATTGATTGGAGAATTGGTTAAATTAGATAAAGATATGATCCCAAAGCAGAAAGGTTATTCATTATACATTAGACCAACTCTCATTGGTACCACTGCCGGTTTGGGTGTTTCGTACCCAACTGATGCCCTGTTATATGTTATCACTTCTCCAGTTGGTCCATATTATTCAACTGGGTTCAAAGCTGTCAGATTAGAAGCCACTGAAGATGCTGTTAGAGCTTGGCCAGGTGGTGTTGGTGATAAGAAATTAGGTGCCAATTATGCCCCATCTATTAAACCACAGTTAGAAGCTGCCTCAAGAGGTTTCCAACAAGTGCTATGGTTATTTGGTGAAGAAAAATATGTCACAGAAGTTGGTACTATGAATTGTTTCGTTGTCTTTAAAGATCCAAAGACTGGGAAAAAAGAATTGGTGACTGCTCCATTGGATGGGACCATCTTGGAAGGTGTCACTAGAGATTCTATCCTAGCTTTGGCAAGAGAAAGATTAGATCCAGCTGAATGGGACGTTAGTGAACGTCCATATTCAATCTTTGAAATTCAAGAAAAGGCATCCAAAGGGGAATTAGTTGAAGCTTTTGGTTCAGGTACCGCTGCTGTTGTTTCACCAATTAAAGAAATTGGTTTCCGCGGTGAAACTATTAAAGTCCCATTATTACCAGGTGAGGAATTTGGGGAATTGACCGGTCAAGTCGCTCAATGGATTCAAGAAATACAATATGGTGACAAAGAACATAAAAACTGGAGTCGTATTGTTGCTGATGTGAAATAATAAAAAGAAGGAATGGTTTATAGAGAGGTCATTTTCGACCAAATGTCATCTGTTAGACTTGATATATGATATGATTGATTTAATGTTTGTAGTTTCATAAGATGAACTCAAAAGCACCAACAGTAACAAACTATTGAAATAAAGATAATGCAGCACCTAATAATATTATACAATACGGAGCCACCAAACATTCCAAAGATCATTTGTAGTATTTCCCATTTGAATGGAGTCGGGCAGGAGCCCAAATGCCTTTTTTGTTAACTAAGCAGGAACACCAAGTTTTCCCAAGGTGCTCCGGTTTTCCTTTGGGTTTTGAAGGAGCTTTTTACCAGTAGTGTGGGAGATTAACCATTTCAACCCTTTTCGGCGTCAAGAACTAACAAGTTTGAGAGTTTCGTATTTATCAGCATGGTAACCCATTTGTTTCCACCCTCTCTAATATAAACATCAAACCCAGTGTTCTTAGGAAAAGATAATAACAAAGACAAGGAACCATGGATCTTTTTTAGCCGTTGATAATTGATGGTAATTTAAGCACTGATCCCCTAAATACCTCTTGAACCCCAAGTTTAATACAAGTTGTTCAAAGCCAGCTTTAATTGCTATAGGATCATAAGCCGTTGGGTGTTTTTTTAGCTTCATTGGCAACTGGACCATCAATCGAAGTGACTAGGGTGCTCAACCGGTATGTAAATTCTAACAATTTATTTAAGAATTCGAGAGAATCAGAAAGTGTTTCAACAGCTATTTTTTTATCAGTGCAGCAAAATTTACTCAAATCTGGCAAAATCTTTAATGAACTCCAAGTGTATAACAACACCACCATAAACACCATTATCCCGTTATTCAATGATTCAAGATCTTTCAAATCGTCGTTTCAGCTCCTAAAGCGATCTTTTCAGCTGAGAAATCTGACGGCACAACCAGGAGTTCTCAGTGAGCAGTCTAAGTTAGATCCTTAGTGGTTTCTGCATCAAGAGAAGTCTAGCACCAGTGAGGAAATATTTGACCATTTTGTATTAATTGATTGTTTGATTTATTGATTGAACCGATTGATGTAAGTAAACGGGGTTAACGGTAAAAAATGTTTTAAATTCCGGTACACTGGGGGTTAACGGTGCGGGCACTACTTTGACCCAAGAGATGAGATTACCCTACTTTCCCGCAATAACACAAAAATAAATCACAGAGTGGAAACTGGAATTGACACAAAACAAAACAAATATCAAGAAGGTGACAAAACAAACGAGTTTCTCATAAAATCAGTCAAATAGAAAGCCGCTGACAAAAGTTTTCATCTGAGTTCTTTTTCCCCATCTAATTCTTTACATGGTCTTTTTCTTTGTGGTGTTAATATTCAATTTTTCATAAATCAGCTGTTATTAGCTAACAATGGCATTCTTATTCAAAAGAAATCCAAAAACGCCCACTGAACTTGTTCGTGCTTTGAATGAACAAGTCGTCAAGTTTGACAACCCTTCTTCTGATAAAAAGAAAATTCAGGACGAAATTTCTCGTTTTTTGTCTCAAGTCAAGGTAATATTGCATGGTGATGAAGATAATGATCCCCAACCAGATCAGATAGCTCAATTATCACAAGAAGTTTACCAAACGGATCTTTTATACAGTTTGATTGCTAATCTTCAATTTTTAGAGTTTGATTCAAGGAAAGATGTAACCGTGTTATTCTCCACTCTACTACGACGTCAAATTGGTAACAGATCGCCAACCATTGATTATTTAACACATCAAACACCATCCATATTGAAATTGCTTGTAAAGGGTCCTGAGATCCCTGAAATCTGTTCAACAACAAACGCCATATTAAGAGATTGCATCAAGCTAGAGCAATTGACCAAGATTATATTACAAGACCCAAACGTTTGGAAATATTTCGACTTTAGTTCAAGAGGGACTTTTGAAAACATGACTGATTGTTTCCAAACTTTGAATGATTTGTTGACAACACATAAGAAGCTTTCCTCAGAATGGTTGCTAATAAATTCAAATCAATTTATTACTAATATCAACAAATTGATAAGTTCCCAAAACTATGTCACAAAGAGACAGTCCATTAAGTTATTATCACAGTTGATCTTATCTAGACTGAACTCTCAATTTATGATCCAGTATGTTAACAATCCTGAAAATTTGAAACTGATTATGATACTTTTAAGTGATAAATCAAAGAATTTGCAAATTGAAAGTTTCAATGTCTTCAAAGTGTTTGTTGCTAATCCAAAGAAGGCAAAGCCTATTCAAGATATATTAATCAAAAATAGGGACAAGTTGTTATTCTTTTTAGAAAACTTCAACCCAATAGATAGAAAAGATGACAGCAATTTCAAAGAAGAGAAAGATTTTGTTGTACAACAGATTACAGATTTACCAAGACTGATTTCTACAAGCAATATCAATTCTTAGATTTAGATTTAGATTTACTTTTAGTTTTATTTTTAGATTTGGTTTTAGATTCAGATCTAGGTTTTCATTCATTCATAAATTCATCCTATAGTTCATTAAGATATCATACTTGAAATACACGGTTATTTATTAGAGTTCACTGACCGTAGCTAAGATCTCTTCAAAAAGTATCAGAATTGTAAGCCCTCTAACTGTTTCATCGTTTTGGTCACCTTTTGCTCATTTCCCTCAATCTTTGATTCCAGCTTGCGATGTGGGATAGTTGGAAATTGAAAATCAGTAACTGACCTTTCATGGTTCTCCTGAACAATCTCCGATGATCTTATTTGATCATCCTTCTCTATTACTGACGGTTCTGATATCTCGACCATACCTTCATATTCATTACCATCCCCAGTTACAAAATTCTCTTCCCAATCTTCAAATAAATTCAAATAATAATGCTTACCAAAGATTTGTTGATCAATCACCAGGACACCACGTTCAATGGCAATACTTAAGAATTCTTCAGTTATATTAACATTCCAATTGAAGAACTCACTAATCTTCAAGATGTTGGAGAATTTAAACATAGAACCTTCAGAATCACCAAATGTTCCAATAAATTGTCTGATATCTTTTAAGATCTTATCTAAGTCTCCATACTCACTAGTGGAAACCACAAGAACGTTATTAATGCTCTTCAATGATAATGGTAGTTTCAACTTTTCAAACATCAAACAAGCTTTATATAATTCGTCTGGCGAAATCAGATTAAACCCAATACGACCTCGGTTATATAGCGCATATAGGTCTAACAGCGTGATAATACCACCTTCTTGCTTCAATACACCGTCATTTATCAAAAAATCAGAGATTTTTCGGGAGACTTCTTCCAAGTACAATTTTTTTTGACTCTCTTTCTTTGAATCATACAGAGCATCCTGTGTGATTGTGCGAATGGTGTCTTGATGATATATCCCATCTAATTCTTGAAGTTTTTGGAAAGATTCTGTTAATTCCAAGATTTCATTGGCTTTATTCAATAAAGTCTGTAAATCATCCAATGAGGAGTTAATAATTTGCTCATTCTTTACAGTTTGTTTGTTTTCATTTTGAGTAATGGTATGGATTCCAAAGGATAACGAATCGTTTTTCGCCAGTTTCAAGGCATCATCGTCGATCTTGTGATTGTTTATCTGTACAACTGCCTTATTAACATTCCCGTTCTTTACTAATTTATCCCATTGATATTTCTCCAATATTTCCTGAAATTTGATAAAGAAATTCTTATCACCATTCTTATGGAAACTTATCTTTATGAAATCAATTGTGCTTTCATCAAGTCCATCATTTGATTCTGTTTGAATCTTGATCCGATCATCAAAGATCTCTTGTTTATCCAAGATATTGGAATTTGAATTATTTAAAGGTAAATTTGATCCACAAATTTCACAATTTCTCAACGAAGGATGATTTAGAAACGTACATGTTGAACATTCTATTTGTTTTCTCTTGGATTGTTTCAAAGGAATAGGTTTATTAATCTTATTAAATTGATCGATAACTGATTTTATAAGTTCATAAGTGGCCTTGATACCACAAGTTTCGCAATTTGGTAGTGCCGATTGACTCGAATAGTTCAAACTCACATTGACTTGATTAGTGAATGAACAAATTGGACAAACCCAAGTGGTTATTTTCTCAGTGATTGCCTTCTGTAATGTCTTTTCAAAATTTGATTTGAACATCTTGAAGAAGATTATAATTTTTGGTGATGATTTCAAGAATTTCGAACTGTATTCAATGTATTTGATATCAGCAAGTTCAATTGAAAGTGATAAAGTAGCCGCATCACTCTTATCAATGTATATCAGTCTTTGAGTAGTTAAATATATTCTACCATCTTGTCTTTTGAGAATCTTTGATTTCCCTTGATATAACCCAATATTATCCTCTACCAACACATCAATTTCTTTTTCTCTTAATACAGGTCTTGAGCCTGCTGATAACTCTACAGAATGCCAGTAGGGGAGTTGGCCCATTCTCAATTTTAATCTGATTCGAACTGTTCTCTTGAAGATAGTCGCTGTTTGAACTTTTCCAATATTGTTCGGTTATGAACTCTGTTAAGTTTCCGACTTTTAAACAAAGTCTTCTCAGAATCGAACATACAATCCTCACTGCACACATAGTTAACTGCATGCATATCCCACTGCGCCAAATATGAAATCGGGGCACTTGTATCTGGTAGGGACACACTTCCTGCAACCCTTAATTGCTTACTACGTAGAAGAAACCGATGTAGTTAAACGGCAAGTTTCAACGATGCAAGGACAAATGTTAAGGATCTGAGTTCAGTCTTACAATCATTTACATAGGATTCCCTGGAAATAAATACGTTAATTGATCCTAAGTACTCACTAGTTATTATTTTGAAGACATTGGTCCGTTTCGGACTGGAGCGAGACGAATTTTCACGAATGTTGACGTGGAATCTTGAAGTTTAGGCTAAAATTTCCTGTCTGTTAGTAGTGACGTCTTTAGCTATTGGATTGGTGGGACGCCTTCTCCCGTCTCCCTGGCTGCTGGCATGAAAATTGGTGTGCGGCTCTAACAAATTAGACTGCCCAAGATATAGCCCAGCAGGTTTTTCCGGAACCAGGGCTCCTTCTACATTCGATCTACGTAACTCTGCAGTTGGGCAGGTGCGCATAAAGTCGAAACGGCCCTCTCGGAGAACAAAAAAACTTTAGTTTGCCTTGTATCTCTTACCTATTGCTATATTTTTGATATCTAAATCCTCTAAAGGTTCTTCAACCAAAGATCACCATGCTCCTCTTCTCCAGAAGGCTTCTGGTGGGTCAAATACACCCATTGAATAAGAGTCCTCTCTCAAAATCAATTGCTTCGAGATCTTTCTTTACACAGCAACAACAATCAACTATCAAGAAGAACAACGTTTTATTCACCTCGAATCAAACGTTGAAATCATCATCTAAACCTACGCCTTTGAGTAGAGTATTCTCATCATCTTCCATTAAGCAAAATTCACAGGCTGAATTCCCAAAAACAATTCCTGTTAGAAAAAGCTTTTGGAACAACACTAGAACTGGTAGATTCTTGAAACTCTCAGTTTCCCTTGTTGGTCTTGGTACTGTCGGCATTGGTATCTTATTGGTCTCATTCTTCATCTATGATGCCACCACTTATACTCCAGAAGAGCTTCCTGACCATTTAAAGATCAGTTCATTGGCCCTAAACCCGGAAATTGGTGGTCCAGAGAAGTTGCCAATCTTGAGACATCAACTGGACGGTTATGATACTGATGAAAAGGAAAAATTACAGTACAGACCTAAACTAGTCATTCTTGGATCTGGTTGGGGTTCAGTTGCACTATTGAAATCATTGTCTTATGGTGATTATGATATTACTGTCATTTCTCCAACCAACTACTTTTTGTTTACTCCATTGTTACCAAGTGCTGCCACTGGTACCTTAGATGTTAAGTCTTTAACTGAAAGTATCAGAACCATTGTTGGATATTTAAATGGTCATTTCTTAGAAGCTTATGCTGATAAAGTTGAATTCAGTGATAAATTGATTAAAGTGCATGAAAATGATAGAATTACTGGTGAGAAAAAGGAATTTTATGTTCCATATGATAAATTGGTCGTTGCTGTTGGTTCCACTTCAAATACTCATGGGGTTGAAGGTTTAGAACATTGCCATCAATTAAAAACAGCTGAAGATGCTATAGCCCTTAGACAAAAAATAACTTCAATAGTGGAAAGAGCTTGTTTGCCAACAACAACAGATGAAGAACGTCGTAAACTGTTAAGTTTTGTCGTTTGTGGTGGTGGTCCAACCGGGGTTGAATTTGCTGCTGAAGTTTTTGATTTGTTGAATGAAGATTTACCAAAATCATATCCGAAGATCTTGAGACAAGAATTAAGTGTTCACGTTATCCAATCAAGATCTCACATCTTGAATACTTATGATGAGAAAATCTCTCATTATGCCACTGAAAGGTTCAGAAAAGAATCGATTGATGTCTTGACCAATTCAAGAGTTGTTAAAGTCTTACCTGATGAAGTTATCTTCAATCAAAAGGGCGAAGATGGTAATATAGAGTTAAAATCTTTACCATTCGGTCTCTGTTTATGGTCCACTGGTGTTGCTCAAAATCCATTGGCCAAGGAAATTGTTAGCTCATTACCACATTCTCAAAGAAACAAACGTGCTATTGAAACTGATTCTCATTTGAGGGTCTATGGTGCCCCATTAGGAGATGTTTATGCCATTGGTGATTGCTCAACTTTGAGAACCGATTTGTCAGACCATACTGTTGAATATGTTCGTAAATACATTGTTGATAAACATTTAAAGAACATTGCTTCATCAGAGATCATCACCGAGAAGGATATCAAGCATTTAAAATTATCGTATGCTGAAATTTTCGAACTAGGTCATGAAATTGCTAAAAGACATCCAGAAGCATCAGAGGCTTTGAATTACATGAATGATTTAATTCCAGACTATGATTCTTCAAAGACTGGTCATTTGAAGTTCGATGAAATTTCTGCATTGCTAAAGGAAGTGGATTCAAGAATCACCTCGTTACCAGCCACTGCACAAAGAGCACATCAACAAGGTAAATACTTGGGTAAGAAGCTATCTAAATTGGCCAAATCTTCAACTTCCCTTACCGTGAATGATATCTTAGATGGTGATATCGACGATGCTATTTTTAAACCTTTCCAATACAGACATTTAGGTTCATTGGCATATATTGGTAACTCTGCAGTCTTTGATTTACCAGGTTATTCCTTTGCCCTAGATCTCTACGGTTTATATCTATGGAGAATGTCATATTGGTTACAGAGCGTCAGTATGAGAACTAGAGTGTTGTTGTTCTTCGATTGGGCCAAGAGAGGTTTATTTGGGAGAGATATTTTAAGTTTCTGAAGGAACAAAAGTGTAATCAAATATTCGTAAATTGATGAAGTTATGTCTGATAAAATGATAAAATGAAAGAGAGTTTTCCAGCTATGAATTTGTACTAGAATATAGAGGTATAAATGAATAAATTAATTGTTATTGATCTTAAAGCGGAGTGAATATTTCAAGTGACACTCTTTTTATGTATTAAATGATGATCACATGGCGAAGATCTTGTCTCTCTTATCATACGTAATGTCAGATGATCTTATCAAGAGCTTAGATCCTTTGTAGGACGCCAAACCATTTGTGCTTCCTTCCAATGAATATGCACATGCGTGTACTTAAATGAAAATAATTTAACAACAATATTGTATATATAATATATAGCTGACTAGAGCTCATATTTATTCAACAATTCATTGTTAGTAATAACATAGAGTTCAATTTACTCAAGACTTGATAAATTAGATGTAAAATACCGTGGGTATTTGTATGGCCTGTATACCCACGGTAAATAATGAAATGTCAATAATTGCATGGGTTAAAGCACAACCTTTACCATGTTGCATACTTGAGGTCTTTACAATCCCTACTAGATTCACAGTTCAATCTCATAACATTTCAACCCATCAACCATAGTCAAGTCCCTCATCTCGTATATCAGCATAATCACGGTTTGGCAGATCAACGAAGTCGCGGAGAAAATTTCAAGTGAACGATGGGCTTCAACTTCACTATGAATCATATATTTACAACACACCTTCGCTGATAACAGCTACCTCAATCTTCTATCAATATTCTTTATATACAATTATATACGTACAATGCCCAAAATAAGCAGCACACTGGAGATCAATAGAGTCCAAGAACTGGATTTTCTTCTGACTCAATTAAAGCCTTTGATCTTGAGCCACATTTCAAAGGCATCTGAACCAAATGCAAGTCTTGGAAAGAGACTTACTCCATCAGAGCTATCAAAACTCGTTCCGCTAGAGACTCCAGTTGAAGGACATGGAAAAGAAGGTGTCTATGATATTTTTGAACAAGTTTTAAACAATTCGGTCGTGACATGGCATCCTGGTTTCTTAGACAAATTATATGCCTCTACGAATCCAATTGGTGTTATTTCTGATATCTTATTAAGTTTAGTTAATACTAATTCTCATGTTTATACCGTTTCTCCTATCCTAACATTGATAGAGAAGAAAGTCTCCAAATCATATGCTAATCTCTTTGGTTTCACTGGTGAATATGCTGGAGGATTGACATTCTCTGGTGGTTCTTGGTCAAATATTACCAGTTTGCAAATCGCAAGATCTATACTTTTCCCAGATACAAAGAGTGAAGGTAATAAAGATCATAACTTTGCCATTTATGCTTCGGAACATGCTCATTATTCAGTGGAAAAAGCTGCAATCTTGCTAGGTCTAGGTTCTAAAAATGTCATTAAAATCAAAGTTGATTCAAACGGTGTCATGAATACTAAAAGCTTAGAGGATAAAATCACTGAAAGTATCAAAGATGGTTATACTCCATTATATGTGAACGCTACTGCTGGTACCACTGTTTTTGGTTCTTTCGATCCTTTTGAAGAAATTAGTGATATCGCTAAAAGGCACAACATCTGGTTTCACGTTGATGGCTCATGGGGTGCTAATGTTATCTTTAGTGATAAGCAAAAGCACAAATTGAGAGGTGTTGAAAAGGCAAATTCTATTACAACTAATCCACATAAATTACTAGGTGTTCCAAATACTTGTTCTTTTTTACTATTGCCGGATGAACGAATCTTTCAAACTGCAAATTCATTGCATGCACCTTATTTATTCCATAACAAATTTGAAGATGACACTTTCTACGATTTAGCTGATGGTACCATGGGTTGTGGTCGTAGACCTGATGCCTTGAAATTCTACCTGAGTTGGTATTATTTTGGGTCAAAAGGTTATGCTGAAAGAGTTGATCATGCGTTCGCTATAACGGAATATTTCGCATCAAAACTTAACCAGTTACCATCTAAATTCAAATTAGTCTCACAGTTCCCACCCCCTGCCTTGCAAGTTTGTTTTTACTTTAACAAAGATGGTAGATTTGATAGTTCAGAAACAAATACTAAGACTACTAGAGAAATTGTTGCAAAATTGCATGAATCCGGTAGATTCCTGATTGATTATTCACCAGCCAAAGGTGTTGATGCAGGTGAGTTCTTCAGAGTGGTTTTTGTGAGTCCTAATGTTGACAGTGACGTCGTTAATGAACTATTTGAAAGCATTATCCAAATCGGTGATACACTATAGAGTTATTTCACCCATTATAGAAGTATTAATATAGAACATAATTTATTCCCCTTTGATTATCATATGTACATGTATAAATAAATACCCTCTCTATATGAACAGCTGAAAATCAATCCCTTTTATTATTAACATTACCTGAATCCAAGATTTGTAGTTTTCTGTATTCTTCTTGTGGGTCAAAGTTACCACTCGACAGGTTTTCATATTGCTGGTCATATTTCCCAGTAGATAAAGGAGCATTCCCCCTCATTCTCTTGGACATGTCAAAAAACCCCTTTTTACATTCCCAAAATGCCTTCATTTGGGCCTTGCATAGTTCTGGAAGATCTTTTGATAATTCTGGGTTCTCAACACACTCTCTTGGTGTATGTCTCTCTATGAGCACACAAGGACTTCTTTGTAAGCAGATGGCCACTGCCATTCTCTGATCTTTACAACTTGCTTTGTGTTAGTTCCTCTCATAGTGAAATACACTCTCATGACTCACCTTCCACCCATTTTCTGTGGTTTCTTCTATGATTATTGTATTTAGTGCTTGTTCAAGCCGGGTTTTGAATCTTTTTTTCCGATTTTATAAAGGCACTTTCCTTCTAACATACAACACCCCATGTTACAACGATGCCCATCAGTTTCGTGCCCGGAGAACCGAATAAGAGCCCACAGGCAGTATCACATAGTCAATGGCGTGGTCATTCTATCATGGTGAGTCTTTTTACGGTTCAAATAATTTCAATTTCCACATTTTTAGTGTACTAGACAGTGTAATTAACTAATAATTAAGGCATATTGTTCTGGTAACAATCTGATCATTCTAGCTGATGACATGAAATACTTGCAAACTGTGTACTTGGATGCTGATGCCTTTGTGGTGGATATCAACCCATATAACGGTAACATTGCTATTGCCATCGGGTCTCAAGTACATATTTACGAACCCATGAATGAGTTCATGAAAGTCCCAAGGTGGCAGTTTCTAATCAAATTGAGCAACGATGGTGAAAACTCTCATGTTAATTCTATAAACTGGGGTATTAAGGATGAAATAATTGTTGGTTCTGACTTTCTTACGCTATGGCAAGTTAGAAAAGATTATGGGATAGTTAAATCATTGAAACTATGGTCTTTGAAGCAAGCTAATCCAGTTTATTTAGTCAAGATCTCACAAGATTCTACATTGATTGCAAGTTGTTCCAGGTATGATAAGCTTTTAAAAGTTTGGAATCGGGTTGCCTTTGGGGAGACTTCTAATTTTGATTTCACTTATTTATTACATTCAAGTTCGATCACTAATATAAGGTGGAAAAAACATGACCCAAATGAAGTACCCAGCTCTGAATCTTTTACCAATACGCTTTATACATTATCAAGAGATTCAATTCTTAGAATTTGGTCAAGCTACACCCATGATAATCACCATATGATACAGCATTGGGGTTCTCTCGAGTTGAATGATCATGAATGTGAGGCTAAAGTGAAGAATTTTGTTAATATCATTGATGAATACCTTATTACAAACGCATTGAGAGCTGCTGTTAATAGGCTTCATAACACGCAGTCTGTCATTCAAAAGAAACAGCCAGATATTGCACTAGTATCTAATGAGAATTCTGAGGTATCTGTTTATGCCCTGGAGAATCTATCGCAAAACCCGCCTAAAATGATAAACATAACCAAACTAAGGTCCCTAAAGTATAAGAAGAACACATTTGTGAGAAAGCCTGAGTTCCTCAACTTTGCTGAATCGCTGAATGACTCGAATGGTGATCTATCGATTATAATCCATGACTTGAACGGTGTAATTAGAAATTTGAAGCTTGATCTCAGCTTCCTGATTGACGAGAACGGCTCAGATAGTACTGGGTACTTGGCTCACAAGCTAACAGGTCATAATAAGTCCATACGACAGATCTTTAGAACAAGTGATGGTGAAGCTATGCTGACCACAAGTAGGTTCAATGAAAATGCCGTTTGGAAGCCACAAACAATCAAGACTGGTGTCACTTTGAATAAGAAATCTATTTTGAAAAGTCCAAATCCAGTTTCCAAAGTTGCTGTTTTTGAGAAAGGTGATATGGTTCTGACTTATTGTTCACAATTTTTGATCTTATGGGATACAACCTGCAAAGTGGCAAAAGAGGCATTCAGACTACCAGTGATTAATAAGGAGGACCCTATACTCTTTGCTTCCATTCCTTTGTCTAAACATGATCATCAGACTCATTACGTGATTGCTATCTTCAAGGATTCCACAAAAGCTTGGATAATTAAAGATACGAATAGCATTAGAGAAATCAAGGTGGATAGTTTACCCATTGACTATAGTGAAATCTATCAGATTGCCCCCATTGATCCAGTTGGTGCAGAATACCAAAGTGATCGTGCTGTGATATCTGCTATTTCATCCTCTGGTGAATTGAAATGCTTTTCTGGGGTCATTGAAGATGATAAGATTAGTTGGAATTTGAAGTTCCACCTTCAATCTGGTCTACCTAACCCTCAGTATATTCGTGGTTCATCCATTTGCAAATTTGCCATTGTTGATGAAACCAAAAAGAAATTGACCATTTGGGATTTACCGAGAGGTGTTTTGGAATATGAAGAAGTATTAGATAACGAGATAAAGGATATTGATTGGACAAGTACGGAGAACAAACAGAGTATTCTAGCTATCGGATTTGATGACCATTCCTTACTGTACACTCAACAAAGATATGACTATACCAATAGCAATCCACCATACTTGGCCATTAAGAAGATTGATATCAAGAATTATACCCCACATGCTATTGGTGATTCAATTTGGTTAAGAGATGGCACATTGGTCATTGGCGTTGGTAATCAGATGTTTGTTGCTGATAAAGAGCTGGATGTGATCAACGATAGGTTCACAAAGACTTCGATTGGTACGAGAAACATTGTGGGTAATGACATCCTGAATTTGAGTGCTGTGCTGAATGGTCTTTTACCTCTATATCATCCTCAATTCCTGATTCAAGCTTTATTTATTGGTAGATTTGAAATTGTGAAGGAAATCTTGTTGAGCCTGTTTTTGAAGATTAGAGAACTGGACCTCAAGGGTGAAGCTATTGAGAAATTAGGCTCTAACTTAGGATTTGACATTTCTAAGCTGTTTGATGAAGATTACAAACCAACCAAATCATATGAGGAACCATTTAATGAGTTTAACGATAAAGTGGCAGAATTATTGAAGGAAAAATTGATGAATGTTTCATTACCTTATTTGACTAGACATCAGCAGATCACACTAGTGAGCACTGTGGAAGCGGTGATGGTCATTGATAAAAATGTCATGAGCTTGGACGATCATGGATTAAGGTTTGTGCTAAGTGTCAAACTCTTCCAATTACACAAATCATCACAAGAGAAACTGATGATGAGAGATATTAGTTGGGCTTTACATAGTGAAAATAAAGAATTGTTATTACAATTTGTTCAAGAATCAGTTGATGGCAGAGTTACATGGAATGTTGCTAAAGATTATGGTTTGGCCCATTGGGTTAGATATGATGATTTAATTCCATTGTTTGAAAACATAGCAAAGAGAGAATTTACAACGCCTGAAACAAGAGATCCATCAAATTGTGCAATTTTTTATTTAGCATTGAAGAAGAAGCAAATCCTAATCAGTCTTTGGAGAACATCTTTTGGTCATCCTGAACAAACAAAGATGTTGAACTTCTTGAAGAATGACTTTAGGGAGAAAAGATGGAGATCAGCAGCTTTAAAGAATGCCTTTGTCTTACTGAGTAAGCATAGGTACGTTGATGCTGCGTGTTTTTTCTTATTGGGTGATTCATTAAAGGACTGTACAAATGTTCTTATTAAACAGATCAATGATTTTGATTTGGCTGTTGCTGTTTGTCGTGTTTATGAGGGCGATAATGGACCAGTACTAAAAGAAATTCTGACACATGTCTTACTATCTGCTGCTCTCTCCAATGGTGATAGATGGTCAACAAGCTACATATATTGGAAGAACACGGATAGAATTAGAGCGATACAAGCTTTGATCAAACAACCAGTTGACGTTGCTACCGATGAAGAGAAGGAAAAGATTATATTAAGTGAGAAGGCCAAATTCTTCTTAGAAGATGATCCATTATTAGTGGTTCTGTATAAATCTTTGAGGGAGAAGAATTTCCACTATTTCCATGGTTCTTTAAAAATCCCACCAGAGGAAGAGTTTCAATTCATCCTGAGGGTCGCATCGATCTACACGAGAATGGGCTGTGATTATTTGTCAATCTCATTAACGAGGAACTGGAAGTTCTTAAAGATTGATAATATTAAGAAAGTTGATAGTTCAAATAAATTAATCAAACCACCAGCATCCAATATGACTCATAAAAGTATGCTTGAAAAATATGGATTCTCACCATCTGCTAGAAGAAGACAGAGTTTTTTATCGGGATATCAGCAGGAGAATGGAATTTCAACTAGTCAATCATTGGCGTCCTTGGTTGAGAGTAACGGTGTAGGTAATTCAAACAACGGTTTGAGTATGCTTGAAAAATATGGTCTTGCTCAAGCAGTTAAGGTTGAATCTAAAGATGAAGAGACGAAAAAGAAAAAGATTTATACCCCGCCACCACAGGCAGAGTTTAAAGAGCCTGATATGAGTGCATTCAATTTTGGTTTTTAGAATGTACTATTCTAAAGCAAAAAATAAATTTGTTTTTGTACGACGCTGTTACTGTAGTAGCATTTCGGCTGAATGAATGATGAAATGAAATTCCCGAAAGTACGAATACCGCCCCACGCCAGGTAACCTTTCCCTATTAATCATTTGAATAGCTCATTGAAAATATGTGGCATCAATCCAGGTGTTAAAGAATATATAAGAGAGATAGATCCGCCACTCCCCCAACCCTCCTACAGAATGTTCTAAAACAAAGACGTTTCTATTTTCTCATCCAAAATCAACAGCAAATGCCTCAAATTTTAGTTACAGGAGCCAATGGGTACATTGCCTCACATATAGTGAAACAATTATTAGAACAAGGATCTCACGTCATTGGTACTGTTCGTTCTTTTAACAAAGCAGCTAAATTAATCGCTAAATTTCCAAAGGAGTTTAAAGATGGTCAATTGAAGTTTGTTGAGGTGGATCTTACTGATAAAGCCACAGTTGAAGTAGTGTTTAAGAAATATCATGATATCAAGGCTATTATTCATCCAGCTCAGGATTTTGGTAGCGGTCAAACAACACCTGAAGGGTTAGATAAACATCTGATTAAGTTTACTAAGCAAACACTGAACGACTTGATTGACGTTGTTGAAAATTCAGATTCACCAATTGAGAGATTTGTCTATTTCTCAACATCCGTTGCTGTTAGAGGTAGAATTTATGATCATTCTAAGACATTTACTGAAGAAGACTTCCCATCTTTGACCCTTGAAGAAGCTCTTAAGAACCAATTAGATGCTTATACTTATGCAAAAGTTGAAGGTGAAAAGACTGTTCTTTCTCATAAATCCAAAAAAGGTATACAATATAAAATCATTGTCCCACCAACTGTGATTGGTCCTCCAGTTTCATTATGGGATGATGACAAACACTTTGACGCTAACAATGCCCATCTTTACGATGTCTTCAAAGGTAAGAGCCCTGCTAGAAGCGTTGAATGGTATGCCGATGTTAGAAACATTGCTTCTGCTGCTGTACAAGCTGCCGATAAGGCTAAGACTCCTGGTACTAAACATAATAGATATGTCATTGTTGATGGTACAGAAGACTACTATGACAGTATCACTATCTTTAAGAAGAATTTTGCAGACAAGGACCCAGGTAATTGGGATGAATTACAAAAAGAAGGTGAAGTTGCTAAGAAGAAGAGACAAATTGCAAAGAGAGACTTATCAATTACCGAGAATGAGATCAAGCATGAAAAAATTTCATTTGAGAACACTATCACTGAGACTGCCAAGTTATTTTTGGAATTAGAGAAACATTTGAAGTAATAGGTTACAGTATGATACACATCGATTGTGCGTCTAAATAGTTTTTTTTTTTATTACCACCTTGTTGTTTAACAAAAAAAAATCCTTATCGTACTTTTATGCACGTATATGCCCCATCAAGGTACCTGGTTTACGCATATTTCCTAATCCGGACAATCACTGTGAAATCGACAATTCCCAAAAAATAGGAGAAGTTGGAGTAAGAACTTGACACAAAAACAAGGAAACAAAAGGATGAGGGTGACAGACACTTACAAGCTATGAAAAGTTACTTCTTATTTCATTAATGCAATTCTAGTATGATAAGGGTAATGAAATGATTAGGAGAGGGCTCTAAGGGCCAATGTGTGAACACCTTTCCATTTTCGCTCGTATGAACTCTCAAAGCACAACAGATGGAATAGCATCGCATAACCAATGGCAAATACGCTTGACATGATGTAAATTATGTAAAGCAGACCATTAATCAGTCTTGTGATTGTCCAGTTTTTTGAAAGACCAATCATGGAGAGCATTGGTTTGAAACCACATTGTATTATCGAGTAGTCTTGAAAGTTGATGAATGAATGTAGAAAATGATCAGATACATTGATTCCAGGAAATTGGAAATAGTTCGATATATCATAAATGGCATAGAGTATGAAGATTGGGAATAATAGAGGAAGGGTCTCTCTTAATAGAAAGCTGGTCTTTCTCACAAGTTTGTTGGAGAGCATTGTGATGAGTATGGTTGATATCTAAACCTTAAGGTTGGATAGGAGATGTCGGTCTAAGTTGAGAATATAAACGGGAGATGGGTGTCCAAGATCTGTGTAGTATATATATATATATATTTAATATGAATTTCTTTTTGTTTAACCTCTTGCTTTCAATGAGGTAGCAAGCTGATGATGGAAGTGGAGATGAAAAACCTTGAAGACGATGACGGAAATGGAAATGTGATAGAATAAAGTTTGTAGAATAACTTGCCCTTAATTAAGCTGTACAAAAACCAAAGAATAGAAAGGAATAAGGAGAAGAACAAGGAGTTATAAATTTAAAAGAGAGACTCAATCTCGTCCAAATTTTCAATTGAGTCCCCGATCGAAGGACTTTTTCCCCTATTTTATGTATTTTCTCCCGTTGGTAAGCCATCACTAATTTACAGCGCAGAAGAAATGTTTTTCGCAAAAAAGCTACATTTTCAAATTCCTTACCCCTTTTGGAGAATAATCACGAATAATCACGACAATATATTGACTGAAAATATGTAGTAATGTCCGGATTCAGTAATTCTCCTCCGGCCGGACCGTAATTTCGAATCGGAAAAAAAGAAAAAAACGCAAAAAAATATAGGAGGCAAATTTTTCGATCTTTCGTTTGTTTCCTTACATTAGCATGCATGTAATTTATGCGAATGAACAATTCTTTCTTTTGCAAAAATTCAAACCAATCATCCAGTGAGAATAACTAACAACAAAGAACCCTACAAATGAGAATTTGAGAACTGTAATACTGAATACGTATCAGTTTATGAAATAGTTGTTGAAATAGTTTCTTATCAGCCACCGTGGGATCCATCTGGCAAAATTATCCAAGAATCTTGCACCAAACCCCACATATTCAACTACCCTATTATGGTCACTGTAGACCAAGTCAAAAATCTTGTAGTGAAGGTTTTTCAATGGTTCACCCCTTATACCAAAATTTTTCCTATTATTATTGGAATTGACACTAATGGATCCTAATTTCAAATTTGTGATATTTAAATCTTCATAATCATTAGCCAAATTGGTTGCTATGGATTGAAGAAAGGAACTAGTCATATTCTCGAATGAATGGTATGGTAATGATAATGCTTCTGATATCGTTGGGGTAATGAATATGACATTTGAATCATATTTCTCGGCCAAACCTACTAAACCATTGGCTAACAAGTTTAATGGTAATAATGCAATAGACTGGAAAGTTTTTGTCCATATACTTCCTGGTAATAGATGAAATTTCCCTCCTGGGAAGAATAATTGTGGAACAAATACAATCCCTACCAGATTCAACTTATTCGGCTGGGCTCCTTGGAAAGGGATATGTTCTGAAGTTAATAGGTAGTCAAATTTATGTATTTGTTCTTGATTGAATTCATTCTCATTAAAATCTGGTGAAACGATTAGACTTTTTATATCTTGAATTGATTCATTTTGAAAAAATCTTGTGTCTGCTTCTGAATTAGTTGAAGTGATATAAACGATGAAACCTCGATTTTCCAAATCATTCGCAATGTATCTTGTTAAAGGTTCCGTTACAGTACCCACAATCAGAACAACATCTTTTCTGGCACCGTTAGGTAATCTCGCAGCTCTTCTTCTCTTGTGTGATGGTTGTTGGATATTATGAGTACTATAACCTGCCAATCCGAGCACTGTTAATAAAACGATACCTGATGATAATAATTTATGAGACTTGGAGAATTCTGCGATTGAAGATATACCAATCCCAGTACCTGAATATTTCCATGAGTTATCCAATGGTGTTTGTTGTTGAATCGAAGTATCGTCACCCAGCAGCTTGCTCAATGCGTCAGTGGCACTTTGGGTCGAATCCGTGGCCAATTTCGCCAGTTTTTTCGCCTGGTTCCCCACAAATTGTCCCCAGTGGTACACAGTATCAAATGTTCTATCAACAGGGTCCATTTCTCACTTAAGCTTGAAGTGATAAAAATCGATATTGCAGCTCTCAGGGTCTTTTTTCCCACCGCATCTTCTTTTGTCCTTGACCATTCTCTGTGGGAAATTTTGGATTGTTTGAATAGCCATCGGCATTGTCCTAATGAAGAAGTATTCGCGGCCCCGCGCTTCGCCCGAAATGTCCTTTGATTTTGCTGGAATATGAAAAAGACCTTGTCCTCTCACAAACACCGAGAAACCCTTTCCAAATACATAGAATTTAGCTATAGAAAACATGGGTATCAACAATCCTGTTCCAAGATCGCTGAAGAGCGAGACAAAGTATGTTTCCTGCTCATTGTTCCTGGGAAGTTTAGGAGAAATTTGGTCTGTTTTTCAGAATTTGCCAATGAAGTTTTTTTAATAATAGGAATAAGAAGGAGTAGACTTAATTATAAAAAATCCATCTTTACTAAAAAGCTTTTGCGTGCCTAGTTAGTTAGATTATTAAAAATTTCCTCCTGGAATCTCATCCTAAACTATCATATTTGTTTTAAATATGGTTCAATGTCATTGGTTACCAACAATTTCTTAACTGGATCCGGAACTCAGCCAGCTGAACCGATATACTAACCATTTATGTGTCAAGAAAAGCTGCAAAGATCTTAGCATCATTTGTCAAGCCAAATCAAATGCTTGGTGCGGACCAAGTGATTCCTCCAGAGATCTTACAAAATGCCAAAGGGTTAGCTGTCATCACAGTCTTGAAAGCTGGGTTTCTATTCTCGGGTCGTGCTGGTTCTGGTGTCATTGTAGCCCGGTTACCTGATGGTTCTTGGTCTCCACCATCTGCTATCGTCACTGCTGGTGCTGGTGCCGGTGGTCAAATTGGGTTTGAATTGACCGATTTCGTGTTCATATTAAACACAGAGGAAGCCGTTAGATCATTCGCTCAAGCTGGGTCGATAACGTTAGGTGGTAATGTCTCTTTAGCTGCTGGTCCATTAGGTAGAAATGCTGAAGCTGCCGGTTCTGCATCTTTGAAATCCGTTGCAGCCATCTTCTCATACTCCAAGACAAAAGGTTTATTTGCTGGTGTTTCCTTGGAAGGTTCAGCAATCATTGAAAGAAGAGAAGCAAACAGAAAGTTTTATGGGAACAATTGTAAAGCTCGTCAAATCCTAGCAGGAAGAGTTGAAGCACCACCTGAATGTGACGCCCTATTCAGAGTTTTAGAATCCCGCGCGTTCACAAAGAGAAGAGCCGGGGATTATTATGATGATGATGACTACTATAATGATATTCCTGATTTCGATTCTAATGACACGGATTCATTTGACAGCAACAGAAGAGGTTCTCACCGTCAAACAACTGGATCTGGATCATATGGAAGAGGTGAATCAAGAAGACAGCGTGACAATTATTCAGATGATGATTTCTCCGATGACGATTATTACAACAGAAATAGTACGAGAAGATCAAACGGTGTCAAAAGTCCTAATAGCAGATCTTCACGAGGTACCTCATGGGAGGATGATGTTTATGATCGTTATGATAAGAAAAATGATGTTGATGATTTGAACAACAGATTTCAAAAGTCAAGTATCAATGACGCACCATCAAGACCAAGAAGTGAAAAACCAAACTTTGGGAAGGGCCCAACTCCAAGGCAACCAAAAGCTATCGCCTTATACTCATTTGAAGGTGAGGAATCCGGTGATTTGCCATTTAGAAAAGGTGACGTTATTACCATCATCAAGAAATCTGAATCACAGGATGACTGGTGGACTGGAAGAGTCAATGGAAAAGAAGGTATATTCCCTGCTAACTATGTTGAACTGGCTTAATTTCCAATTCCAAAATAAATGAAAATAGTGGTCATTTCATCATTCTCTTCATACCTGTTTTCTATTTAATGATCAGAGTCTGTTTCTGGTTTTTTTTCAATTCCAATGACAATTTTGAAACGCTGCCTAACCGCTACATCTTATTCCCGGGGCTTTTAATCAAGGAAATGATGTACAGTTTGTACAGTCTAATGTTATAGTCACTACTATTGACGTAAAGTGGGCAAAATAGATCTACAAGTAGCTGCTCAATTTCAGTAGACGTGTGTTCAGCTTGGGGCTTCCAGGATTCAGTAATATATAAGCTATTGTGCAATTGTATAATAAAATGTTTTAATTTCCAGTTTCCTTCTTATGATCTTTCAAAACCAAATAATTTGATAGTATCAATCAACTGTGATTTAAACTCCTTTTTGATTGTCTCATCCTCAAGATTCAGCAAAGTGTAGTTGACTTCATCAAGATTGTTTTGCCAATAGGTATCGATCAAATACTGTAACACTCTTCTCAAGTTTGCGGGTCTAGTTGCAGCAGGAAAGGATAAAAAATCAATAAACTGGAGAGATGCTTCTTGTAGCCTTTCAGTGACAGATTCCCTAGTTGTCTTAGCCTTGACCGATGGGCGTCTCCTTACAACAGAAGCATCTGAGACAACTCGATAATCGTATCCTTTTGAAGTGACGGGAACAATATGTAACGCATCTCTATCAACATTGTGTTGTTGATGATTTGGCTGATAACGAGCAATTGGACCGGGTTGGATATGGACCATGGGATGATGATTTTCAGTAGGTAGGAAAAAATTGGAGTTTGTTCTGGTTAGCGTTGGGCCTCTTCTTGAATTATCACTAGCATTTGCTGAAACAGCACGGTTATGGTCTTCTTTTGAAATTGTACTAGCATGCTGGGAACAAAGTCTTTTAGATAATGACACAACTAAGCCATGATCAGCAATATTAACACCATTCAACCTAGCATACACAGCTCTCGCATCAATCTCCTTTTGGAATTCAATATAACTTGGCTCATGAGAATGTGGCAAATTGATTGAATATTTCAAAATCTTACCTTCGAAAGTATAATCTCCCAAAAAATATTTAAAGAAATTCTCATTCAAGCCCTCTGGTAAATTATGAATATACAACTTAAAGTTAGCAGTCGTCGAGTTTGTTAGTCCCAGGTCAGAGGGGACATTCGTCAGTGATTTGAGCCTGTTCGACCTATTGAAAGATGAGTTAGCTCTTTCAAGCTCGTGAGTCTTGACCTGGATTTCGCGATCAGCTTTCTTCAACGCTTTGACACATGTTAATCTTTTGTCATGATAAATGGACCTGTGGAAAGTATCAACTGCAGTGATAGCACTATCTGGGGACTCATATGTGATTAAGCTCCAACTGGATTTATATCTTTCAACAGATTCTTTGAAAACTTCAACAATCTTACCGCAAGAGGAGAACAACTTCAAAATGTCAGTTTCGGTGATGTCTAAGGGCAAACCCTTGACATAAACCTGCTTAAACGGATGGCCGGATGTTAGTGAAGAGTTTATTTCAACACAGGAAGGAGCTGTGTTCATGGATAATGTGCTGCTTTGATTGCTTTTAAAGTCACTAGATGAGTGGATGACCGTATTCAATGTTGAGGTAGAAGTCGAAACCTTGGTTTTATTGAGTGAATCAGGGGTGGTAAAGGAAGGAGAAGTAGACGAAGCACGCTTTGTTATCAGCATATCATTCTTCTTTGTACTCTTAACATACTCTCTTTCACATTTTGGAATATGAATTGAACAAAAGATCCTCGATTCATCAACCACGTTATTGTTCATAGTTTCAACAAATTTAACAGCAGTAGACTTGTCAGTAAATGATATAAAACCTTGTCTTTTCTTCAAATCAACTTTGCATGATAAGATTTCCCCAAATGATTTAAACTTCTCATAGAATGAACGCAATGTTAGGTTATTATCCGTGTTTAAGTTGGAAATGAAGACATTTGTTCCCAAGAATTTTTTTTCTTTACCTTGAAATGACTTCATGATTCTTATCTCCTTTCCCTGTAAGAATGTATAGTTCAAAGTGTCGATAGCATCCTTAGCGCTCTTTTCATCCTCAAAGTTGACAAAGCCATATCCTAAGGAGTTTTTAGAGCCTGGAGCATAACAGATCTTGACAGAAGATAATGAGGGAAAATCCTGGAAATAGTTATAAAGCAACTCTTCAGTGACACTTTCATCTAAGTCACCAACGTATAAAGCTGTCAATTTACCAGGTTTCGTGGTGGTAACCTTCAACATATCAAAAGATTCATTACTCAAAGATCCATTAGCGGTAGTGTTTGACTCATCGGTCTGCAAGCTTTTTGATTGTTTTGCACCAACGGTTTTTGGCTCAATGATTGATGATTCCAGAGATTTGTTGAGCTTTTGAAAGTCTTTGAACAACTCAGTCATACGATCTCTAGATGCATTCAATGAGATGGCGCTCAAGATTGAGCTCTTCTTTTCTTGATTTGAAGCTGATATAACATCAGTACGAACGCAGTTTGAGACCTTCATCTAATCTGTATTTTTAATCTTTAGTTTCCATCAGGCTCCAGGCATTTTGTTTGTATTTTGAACATTTAAATTTGGTTTTATAGTAAATTGTGTTTGTGGCAACGGAGAATCAAATTGTGGTTTGAGTTGTTGTTCGATTTTGTGGTTCTTTTGCAACAGAAAATTGCCTTGAAGACATCTTCGAACGTTATATATCCAAATGAATAGGATTCTGTGGGGTTTGAGAGCCAAGATAACAACAATTTCTAGAACCAAACTGTTGATTACTTACTTGCGTTCTATCATAAGCTTCCAAATAAAAGTGTTCGCGACCTGAGATTCATGTTGGTTTCCCGGGACACGGAATATTCCTTACAATAATGAAATGGGAATTAAATCGAACGTTTCCATTATCACTTTGTACATATTTTCAAAGGAGTGAATATTGCCTCACGTATTACGCTTATTATCCCTGATTTATTGAGAACTTCCTTTAGCAGCTGCTTTTTTATCTTCAAAGAAATCTTCCAAATCCTCTTTGATCTCTTCACCCAAATTCTCCAAATTTTCGCCAATATCTTCAGCCGTATCCTCAATGAAGCCCCAGATTCCTTTATGCTTATCTTTTTGTGTAGATGTTGTCGTCGTAGCAGTTGCCACGTCCGTGTTGACAGGGATATCCTCTTTTGTAGTAGTGATTGATACCTCTGATTCCAGACTTGGTCCAACCGTAGATTTAACATCTTCAACCAATCCAGATTTTGTAGCTTCTATATTAGATTTGAATCCTGCCTCTGGTGTAGTTCCTGGCTTTTTAGTATCCTCTAATGTGGTAGTTTGTCTGAATCCGAATAGTTGCTCATAAGTAGAGTCGATCTTTAAAGTATCTATATTGAAATCAACACCAGGATAAGAGAATGAATCTTTCCAGTCTTTGGCTAAGAAATTATCAAAACTAACAAAATTGGTCGACCCGTTATTTGGGGCTGCTGGTAAGTTCAAAGAGTCGCATAAGATATTATAAACCTCGACATTGTTGAAAGGTTTGATCTTATACCGCGCGTCGTTGTCTTCAGTTTTGGACTTGAAATAAGGACCATCCCCCAGAAAGATAGCTCTCATTAATACCTCACTATTGTTATAACCATGTACACCTTTTGGAGAATAAACACCACCTTTTCTTTCCATATCATCATGAGTGGTGATTGAATAACCAATATCTGGGATAACCCAAATTGGAGCGATTCTATCATAGTATTTCGGATCATGTCTCTTACCAGCAAATTTTAATTCTCTTGGGATATTTTCCTTCAAATAAATGCTGTAGCCTGAGTTGGGCTTAAAAGAGTCTCTCAATTCTTGAAAAACTTCTGAGATTGAGTAGTCCTCATATGGTCTCAACCCGAATAATGGCCAGCCATCAATGTATTGAATTTTAGTAGTGTTGAGCAAATCATCCAAATAGATTAGCCTGTCTTCTGATGTTGGGGCCATGCCATGGTCAGATACAATGAACAAGTTGACGATATCAGTCAAATTTCTCTGGGATAACCCATCGATTAAGTCAGCGATAAAGTTATCAACGTATTTCAAGCCTTCCTCAATTTTCTTCCCCTTAATACCATACTTATGACCCAATGAGTCAATAGTTGGGACGTAACTAATAATCAACTCAGGTCTATTTGAGATATCGCGGTTCAACCAGCCCATAATTCTGTCAATCTTCACTTGTAGAGTTTCAGTACCGTTATACTTATCAACCTCAGTTGGGTTGTATTTATCAAACTTCACTTCTGACCCAGGAAACATATGGATAGCTGAACGAACACCATTTTTCTCAGCTGTTGACCAGATTGGTTCTCCGCCCCAAAATTCAGGATTCAATGATTTCTCTGGTATGACATTAATAAACTGCCCTAATTTTGGATCATAAAATGTGTTCCCCACAATACCGTGTGATTCTGGGTATAGACCAGTAGCAATGGTCCAATGATTTGGGAAGGTAGAGGAAGGGAAACTTGGTATCAAGTACGGAGCACTATAACCCTTTTGTAGAAGTCCGTGGAGGGCTGGTGTGAGATTTGCAGATATATAGTGTGGATGGAAACCATCTAATGATACTAGAATGGTTGTTGGATAAAATGTGTCTGTCCCATTAAAAAGTTTTTCTTTATGAATTTTGTATTTCTCATTCTTGGATAATTTGCTTACTATGACGGATAAGACGATGACTGCTATCACAAGAAGCAGAACAAGTGTATATGTTAGATATCTTTTGAAAAGACTCAAAGTATTAGCGAAGATAGAATCTGCACGTCTCTTCAAGATAAATTCATCATCGCTCAACTCAAAGGAATCATTGTCATTAAATATTCCCTCTCTTAACTCAATTCCATTCATATGAAGACTCTTTGGAACTTTGGAATATTTACCAGCAGTTAGATGGCTAAATGCCTGTTTAACTTTGGTGAAAAGTGATTCTTTCTTGAATGTTATAGGCTGTGCCATATCGAAATCATCTCTAAGTGCAGCAACATCTAGCTCTTCATCATCTCCCACAGGGCTCATGAAGTCGTCCTCGTTTTCATCTAAGTTTGTAACAGGAACATCAATGGCATGACCAGACATTATACAAAGTAGGTTTTCGGGGAGCCTGAGATCTTCAGCTTAACAGGAACACAAGATCCTTTACTATGTACTTATGCTTGTATACTTCTCTGCAGTAGAGTGAATGAATAGAGTCCAACCAACCAGATAAATAAAACGTTTATCGTTTGGCACTAAACAAAGTGAAGCAAAAGTATTAGATTAAAAGCTCTCTTTTTAGTGTTATATAGCATGTGCGGGTAATTTTATTTGACCGTGAGATAAGGCAGATTTTTCATGAACTTTCTACGCCATTCACGTAACTGCTAGTTAGCAATAATTCGTTGGTTCCTTCTTATCAGATCATATGGTTGCATGACTGGATACAACCCTTCTTATTCTCTCTTACTATAAGGGCTGAGCCTGTATTCTAGAATGATATCATCTTAGGCCACTGGTGCGTTATCCAACCATAAGTAGGACATAAAGTCCATCTTTACCATAATGCTTATATAAAGTTATGTAGCTCAAGTCGTTTTCAGACTCCGTACTTTTATCGTGAGGGGATCATTCATCCTAGACTTCTGCAAATTACTCAAAGTTGGATTGTTTTAGATGGTGATAGCTCTAGGGATATTAAGATAGGATGTGAGTAAAGAAATAAAATTCACAAGATCTCAATGTCGATGGCTTCACAAACCATCCCAGTGTACTTTGACTGATGATGATGCTGCAACATGGCTGGTTGGTGGAACATATGATACCTTGGGATCAAGATTAGTTTGACTGTACTCTCAAGATGAAGAAAATACTCAGCAGTTCGATAACATTTAGAGAACTAGAAATCCGGAAAACGAAGTAGTCGATCCGGCAAAGTCTGCCTGTTATCCTTCTGTTGGACTTAACTAGAGTCCAGTGTGATAGTAATGCACTGATGAGCGAGAAGCGCTGCTCGAGAATTTTGCTCAATAATACATCGATACGAAACCACTGGTCTTTGGCTCCAGCAGAAGCTATAGATACAGCCACAACTTGAACCATCAAGGCATGGATGAATAGTCTTTTCTGGCTGGTGGCTAAAATATTTCACCCCCTGGTTGCTTCAGTTGAGAGAGCAAATAGCTTCGAATTGAAAACAGCTTTAAAATTTGAGCATACAATTACTTTTTGATAGGGAACACAGGATATTGAACAAAACGTACGATAATAATTCCTATCGAAGGGGGACCCTCAAGAAGTTAAAAAAGGTAAACACATATGCATATTTTATTGGATTACGTCTGTCCTTCAGAACCTTGCATTGTTCTTCGACCCTTCTACTGCAGTTGAATTGATGAGACAGAATATCAATTGCAGCTTGATCTTGGTGATGTTGGAATCAATGGGTCGTGCTCCATGAGGATGATTTGGAGGGACTAACTGATTTTTTCCAAGTTATAAGTCAAGCATACTGTTTTCAAATCCAGGCAATTCACTTAGCATAAGGAGGTAGTATTATGAACCATTCTCTATGATTACCTTCACCTTCATAGTTCTCCACTTTTAGGTCCCTTTGTTAAAGTTCAAAGTATGTGTCAGGGCCACTCAAATCTCCGCGAAAATTACTTTACAGAGATGAGATATTTTTCTTGTGCATCATCAACAAGAGAAATCAGAGCATTTTGGGAAAGGTCCCCTCTTTCGCTAACTGAGAGATCTCAGATTAAAGTTCCTTGCATGAATGTTTACATTTTCAGGTTATGTGTCAAAATGGTGACACCTTTCTGCGGATTCTGCATCGCTATTGGGGGGTCCTGGATCAAAGCTGGAAACCCACCATGTGTTGCTATGTTATAGTCGCTGTGGCGATTAACAAATCATGGTAAAGGATTGGGATTCCGGTGTGCGGGATTTGTCCAGCTTTATTGCGGACAACGCTGGTTTTTTTCGGAGTTTTGTTCACAGGACACACGGGCTACCTGGTGCTGGACAAAATTTCTCGAGAACGAAAGAATTTATGGCTATTCGAATCCCACCAAGGACCTGGAGTCTCAGTCTCCTAGTTACTAGTTTCTAACTTTGAGAAGGAGCACTCCCGAAATGCGATTGATTGCAAGTCTGTCCTTGCGTCTGAACAGAGAGAATAGTAGAGAAACGCTTTACTGATCGTATTCAAGAACCAGATATTGACAATATCGGTCTTAGTAGCTTGATCTCTTCATTTGGGCCTTTACAGCCGTCTATTTCGAGTCGGCGAGTGACCGGGCGAAGCTCCAGGCTAGAGAGGATAGGGGGCCTTCAAAGATCCAGTAAATCAAGGTTCAGAAAGAACAGGTCACCACCACCTAGTTCCCGCTATCCCATCTGTCCATAATGATACCTCATGGTCTCCAGAAGGTGGCCAATGGTTGTCCCTCGTGTTGGATCATACTGGAAATTCATTGGCCAGCTTTTGTCTCTTCGAATCGCTAGCTAGTTTGTAGGTAGATTTCATGCATGTCCCGAATCCTATTTCAGCGGCGTCTGCTGAGTTGACTTTCTAATTGCTGGCATTCAACAGTTAGGAGCCTTCGGAATATGTAATTGGAACAGGGTTTGATTCCTGACTTTTGGAAGTAATAGATATGCAGATGAAAAAGACTTCCGGTTGATAACGAGAAGCTGTTTCTCGCCTGTGGGCATCCTAATCGTCTCAAACTATACAAAGTATTGCTTCCTCGTCTCATTTATCAACGGTCCATCGAAACTATATACTTGCTGGAGGATGTCGTCAACACCTTTTAAAATTAGTCAGAGGCTCATCGATGAACTAGGAAATCTAATCACCGGTGACCGGCATATCGTTCTATAAAGCGGCGGCGTCTAGGACATTTCTCGTAACACCGAAAGATCGCGCACTAGACTTTGTTTGATCAATTTTCTAGCAGCCTAAGTATATAGAACTCTTGCCGACGCAAGTGACTGGTTGGTGAGGATACTAAGCGGAGGCCAAGAGTAAACCTTCACATTGCTTCTGTTCAGGGTTTCCGTTTTTTGCTTTAGAGCGGCCAATGCATGAGGTCCTTATTGTTAGCGATGTCGGAGATGGTCGTTAGGCTCGTTAATTACAAATTCAGTCTTTCTCTTTTGTATCGATTAAATTATTAGAATCTTTGATTTCGGCTTGCCATGCCATGATGATATCAGCCCACTGAAAACACGAATACTTATCCTCGACGACTGTTTCATGATCATGGCTCTGACCTGTAACTTTGTGGCTGATCTCAACATATGAAGCTGACAATTACACCACAATATCTCTTCAATAAAAGTCGTGTTTATCACAGCTGGCAAGCAAATATCAACGCTGTCTATATTTATAGTTGATTAGTGGGTTTCTTCTGCTTTCCCTGTCCGGTTTTGAGCATCAATTGTGTTCTCAGTGTTTATTCTCAGGTTAAATTGGGTGTTTTATGTGTCAAAAGTGTTTAGCACACTTTTATGCTGCCCAAACCAATGATGGAATAGATAACGGTCGAAAATGTTCTGACACGCGGACAATTTCACCCGAAATTTGATTAGGTTAGTAATAAGAAGCTTTAGAAGAATTGGTAGAGCGAATCTGAATACCATATTGGAAGTTAGTAGCTGTTGAGAGCCAAAGTTCAAATCCTGATATCATATGATATCCTCCTTCACGAATATTTCCTCAAGGAGAAATTTGAGAGTCCGGCCGGTGAAGGAGAACCAGAGTTAGCATGAAAAAAAGAAACTAAATGTCGGATATACATTCGGACATTTATGCAATTCTTCCAGTTCTGGGACATGGGACATTTCTTCGAAACATATAACAAAATTTTGTATTAGTTTTGCAATATTGATTTCCTCCATAAACATTTGAAGTGCACCTTTAAACTGCATTAACGGTTTATATTTAAGGGTTTCAAATACACCTGTTTGACATTTATCTTCATTTTGGCACCGATAAGACTGTTCGACTGATCCGTTTCCTGAGATATTTTCAGATTGAGATATAATCGAAGAAATACATCAGTTCTTAATACCAGTAAAACGCCGTCAGTTCTATTTCTTCATTTTGATATAGAATATTCACTCAACACAACATTTTCAACTTTTGGTATTCTTATTAAGAAGAAAACACGTTCTATTCGCTTCAAATCCAGATATTTTACAGCTCATCACTAGACACATCGAAATGTCCTGGGACTACAACTACAATAATCTAAACAACAGCTTTAATACAAACACTCTGGGGACAGCATACTCCCCAAACAAGTCCATTATCGCCAATTTATCCTGTCAGTTGGACAAAAATCCGTCTGTTTCTTCCTTCTCATCAGATTCTGTCTCATCTGTTAATAATATGGGCACAGAAGACGAAGCAAAGTTACTTCCTCAAAATTTATGGGGGGAAACATCAAAGAACTCCAACACTTTTGAGGAAAGTCAGTTCTTTCAAAATCAACTTCAGAATGCGGAACATTCGTGGTATCAGAAGACACTAGAACAACCACTGAATATCCCTCAAGTCTCTCAACAGCCTGAGCTACAGCAGTCTGAGCTACAACACTCTCAGAGTACGCAGTCAATTTTTGATATGAAATACAGCCGTTTGGGTCAAACTACTCAGCAAATGAACAATATCGGTTTCAACTACACAGCTTCAACCACTCCGGTCAGCGCTGCAACTCCTCCCATTCCACAGTTGCCTAACCCTTCCTCACCAAATGAATTTGGTGGTTTCCCAGCTCTGAACAACTTTAGCAGTCAAAATTCTACCAGCGCCTCTTTCAGTGGAAACACCCAGAACTTGTTACAAAATTACCAACAACAACAACAATATCTAGAACAACTACAACAGCAACAGCAGCTATTACAAAGCCCATTATTCTTGCAACAACAGGCCCAGCTTGTTTCTCAACAATTACAACAGTTACAGCTGCAGCTACAAATTCAGCAACAACAAATTGAAAACGCCAATCTACTATTGAGTAAAAAAGTTGAACTAAGTGATAAGCTACCTTTGACTGAAGAGAATTTGACTAAATTGCAACAAACACCAGTGAAAGAATCACTAGGTTCCGAGTCCAACTCAAATGGCGATAAGAACACAGTCAACACCGAACTTTACAAGACTGAGTTATGCTCAACTTTTCAAAAGAAAGGGTCCTGTCCATATGGGAGTAAGTGTCAATTTGCTCACGGTGAGCATGAGTTGAAACATGTTGAAAGAGGTTCTAAGTGGAGATCCAAACCTTGTGCTAAGTGGGCAAAGACTGGGTTTTGTAGGTATGGGAACAGATGTTGTTTTAAACATGGTGATTAATACTGGTTCTGCTTTTCTTGGTTTTGGTGTGTTTTCAAGGCATTTGTGTTACTTAATAGATATAGAGAGAGCTTCAGTGCTGAGACGATAATTTATTGAAATTTTAGCAAATTGTTGTTTCACTCTTGTGGAATTATTTCAGTCTTTTGTTTGTTTTTTATTTATATAATTCTATTTATTGAATGATAATGTTTATTTATTGCTGAATCTTGTGTTATATACTAGTGTTTGCTTAAACCTTTGCCTCTTCATAGTACATTACCAATATTTTTCAGTTGAAGTGAGCTCGACTTCATTTCAACTGCCCCTCTCGGCCGTCAGGGTCTTTGTTTTTGTGGCAAATTAATCTAAAACAGATAATTAACCTAATTAAATATATTTGGACAAGAGGGAGCACCAGCTAAGTTTAAGGGAGATCCAAACTATGGTTAGCTAATACACTTGATCCGATAATGACTCTTCTAGGTACTAAAAAAAAAGAAATTGAAAAAAATAATAATGGATCCTAGGCGATTCGAACGCCTGCATCTTACGATATTCGATCTTGAGTCGAACGCCTTAAACCACTCGGCCAAAGATCCTTTGTTGGATATTTAGAGTCAATTAACAATCCACGATCCCAGAATTCTTAACAACTACCAAAACTAATCTTTTCTAATATTAGTAAACCAGTGATAGTATGACCTGAGCTTTTCTACTTACAGTAGCTAAATGAGTATTTGAGACATAATATTTGGAGTGTCTTTTAGAAGACCGCCTACCCCCCAGTTGTTTTCTTAGCACGACGCGGCAGCTTCTTACGCGTTTGAAAAGAAAAATCAGTACAGATCCATCTAACACTCTCTGGATCCACCACAGATGCTTGTAGGGGCTGCCTTTGAATGATATCAGATCAGAGTATGTCACAAGAACAGTCCCGTTTCTTCGAGGAGCCAACTTCTAGTGTCAAGAAAGAACATGACCCAATAGACCATCACAATTTACTTTCTGATGTTGCCAAACCTCAGTCATCACCTATTGCTTTAAGACAGCAAACTAACGCCCAGTCCCAACTTACACCATCTGATGACTTATTTGTTCCCGAGGATAGCGAGAGCGATGATGATGATGATGGCTTTACACTGTTTGAATCTCAAATCCAAGCGATCGTTCCTCATATCTCTCCAACAGTTGTTTCCAAATTACATCTAAAGTACAAAGATTCCGAAAACTCTGTGCTAGCTGCTGTCAATGAATACTACGATGGTGCTAATAACGTTTTGGAACAACCAGAACCTCAACAGATGCCATCTTCGCCTTTACGGCGGAACACGCTACTCCAACAACCACAAGACAGTCGGGCGGTTGCCATCAACAGACGCAAGAGAATAACCTCATCACTGGACAGCAATTCATCTCCCTCAAGAAAAAGACCCCATAACCCTATCAAGACGAAACCTCTATCTCAGAATGTGAAGTGGAGGAGGTTCATAGGAAGCATGCAAGTCACTGCATGGGCGACTAGACCAACGCTGAAAACTATCCCGTATGGTACACAACTTACTGCGGTCAAGAACTCTCAAGGAACGGAAGCTCCGAGAAGAGGAAGACATGGACTAACTTCTTCAGTGTCATCATTTGTGAAGCTATATCAGGACTATCATGACCCATGTAATTCTAAGGAGATAGGTAGAGTCCCGGAAGACATCGCGTCCCTCTTATTCCCACTGCTAGACCAAGAGATTTGTGATTTCGATTTTACTGTCGTATTTTGTGACGGTAGACTAAGCACTGGTGACTCTTTTATTGTCCAATTAGATTGTTATTTGACAAGTAAGATCTTTGAGGAGAAGGTGAAGTCAGGTGAATATGAAGATGATTTGAAACAAATGAAGGCCTCGCAGTCATTTAGAAAGCAACATATGGAGACTGAGGGTGAACAAAAAGAAAGGAGAAGACAAGTTGCTTTAGTGAAACTATTCAACAATCTAGAATTTAAGGTCAATATCGAGGATGAGCCAAAAGAGGAAACAGAAGAGGATGTGTACATTGACCTTGAAGATGATAATCAACTGGAGAAGGTAGGCTCTCCACAAAGCGCTAGAGTTGCATCCAGCCAGCATGTTGATGAAGTTAATCTAAACCAGTTGAAAGAGTTCTATAAAAGAACTCAGACCGAGAACGTTTTAGCTACTTTACCAGAAACAGAAACTAAGGAGAACTTCAGATTAGACTTAAGATCCTACCAGAAGCAAGGCTTGACCTGGATGTTGAGAAGTGAAAGAGAGCTTGATGATAAAAATGAAGGTGAATTAATGAACCCCTTGTGGAAAGAGTTTAAATGGCCAAAGGATAGGTCATGGTCAGTAATGAGAGATGAAAGCTTACGTGAAATCTACGAGAATCGATATTTTTATGCTAATTTATACACTGGTGAATTCTCCCTTGAAAAACCTATTTTAAAGTCCTTATGTCGTGGCGGTATTTTAGCTGATGAGATGGGTCTAGGTAAGACAGTTTCAACACTCTCAGTCATCCATAATGCACCATACGATAAGGAGTATACTGTGGATGACTCACAGGAATCTGAATATGCCTATAACACCACGCTGATCATTGTTCCTACTTCCTTACTACAGCAATGGCAGGATGAGTTCCACAAGGCTAACAATGATAATAGTTCCATCTTTGTCTACTATGGGTCTGATGCTGGATCTAATCTAAAAGCCCATTTGTGCAAGACTGACTCACCATTGATTGTCTTCACTACCTATGGTACTGTTCAAAGTGAATGGTCTAGACTGGCATCAAATTCAGACCTGAATGATGGCGTTTTTTCCGTTAAGTTCTTTAGAGTAGTTCTTGATGAAGGTCACAATATCAGAAACAGAATGGCCAAAACTACAAAGGCCTGCTACGATATAAGAGCTGCTAGAAAGTGGCTGTTGACCGGTACTCCAATTATTAATAGGCTGGATGATTTATACTCCTTGGTGAAATTTCTGAAGTTAGAACCTTGGTCTAATATCTCTTATTGGAACACATTTGTCACGCAGCCTTTCGAAAAGAAAAACTACAAGCAAGCACTAGACGTTGTTCAAGCAATATTAGAACCTGTTTTGCTGAGACGCACAAAAAATATGAAGAAAAATGGTAAGCCACTGGTTGAACTCCCACCAAAGGAAGTTGTTATTGAGAGGATTAAGTTTAGTCCAAAGGAAAAAGCCTTGTATGATTGGTTCTTAGTCAGAGCTGAATCTTCAGTGAAAGCCAGTATCAAAAAAGGTGATGTCTTGAAGAGGTATACTGCAATCTTGGTCCATATCCTACGCTTGAGACAGCTGTGTTGCCACATGGACCTGATTAACGGTGGGGTTAGCGATGAAATGGACGAAGATATCTCTTCAAAAACTGCTGCTGATTATGACATCCCTCCTGAGTTACTTAACAAATCCCAAACCTATACTCTCGAGGAACTGAATCGGTCAAAACAACTTATACATGGAAGGTTCCAAGAGATTAATGACCTTGAATGTTCAATCTGTACAACACAACCAATCCCATCTGAGAATCTTGCTTTCACTGAATGTGGTCATCCTTATTGCTTGTCCTGTATCTTGGAGCATTGCAACTATCAAGAAATGCATGGGAATGAAACACTGTGTCCAAATTGTCGTATGAAGATCTCCAGTACAAAACTATTGCAACCTAAAAATGTTGCCGATTTGATAACTGGTAACATGTCATCAACATACCAATTATATCGTTATGACAGTTCGCTGAGATCATCCAAATTGAATGCCCTATTAACACACCTGAGAATCATCCGGGATACTTCCCCAAATGAAAAAGTTGTTGTATTTTCACAATTCTCTACATATTTAGACATTATGGAGAGAGAACTGCAGTTCGAGAATGGCTTAACAGTGTTGAAGTTTGACGGTAGAATGAGTATGGAAAAAAGAAGTGAGATTTTGAGGCAATTTAAAGAACCACGTCTCGGTACTGTCACTGTTCTGTTGTTATCGTTGAAGGCTGGTGGTGTTGGTCTGAATTTGACTGAAGCTTCAAGGGCATTCATGTGTGATCCATGGTGGTCCCCAAGCGTGGAAGATCAGGCCATTGATCGTATTCATAGAATCGGTCAAGAAACCAATGTCAAAGTCACTAGATTTATCATGGAAGGAAGTATTGAGGAAAAGATGTTGAAGATCCAGGAGAGAAAAAGAACTATAGGAGAAGCTGTTGAGGCAGAAGAAGAAGAGAGAAGAAAGAGAAGAGTGGAAGAGATTCAAATGTTGTTCGAATCTACCTGAGTCGATATTCATTATTTATAGATGTTCATTAACGCGTTAATAATCAATTATGAGAAACTCGTGACGTAGTAATGGTTTCATGCTGATTTTGTTTTTGATTGTCCATTGTTTGATTTCATCTCTTTGCAGATGAATTACTCCTCCACTTCGCACAAGAACTTTTAAATATTTCAGTGAGGTCAAAACATCATCCTGTCGTATTCCTGTGGTTTGGCTCAATTGTTCTAGTGTTACTTGCTCAGCTTCTCTGAACGTGCCCACTAGTATCTCTCTCGATATTACAGCACACCAATAACGCAAATATCCCACCAGTCCAAAGGGAGACAACGGTTTTTCAGGTCCTGAAATTATTCCTTCAGCTTTAGACAGTTCATAGGAAAATGCAATCAGCAAAGTACCCAAATGCCGTCTTTGATAAGGCGGAAAAACCAAGACGCAAGCCAGATTGTTTCTGTCTGGTGATAAGCGTTCTTTTGAGAAAAATCCCATAGGTTTATTGGATTCCCTGTCGTAGAGGATGTAGAAATCAAAAAGGTCTGTTGTGAAAAAGATTGATTTATTATCCAGAAACAATTTTGTGAAGAGACAAAGATTCTGCGTAAACAGTTTGTGCTTGGATCCTCTAACCTTTCTGATGTTTCTCTCTGGATCTTGATAAACGATCTTACCCAGTTGTCTATCTTTAAAATCGCAAGAGATCATATGCCCATCAAACTCTTCCTTGTCGTCGGTATATTTGAAGCAGTGGTCACAAATATAGAGCTTCTCCAACCAAATTTCATTCTGATGTGCCTTAGCTCGGTAGTGGTTCTCACCATCCTTTATTCTTATCCCCAAGGTGCTTCGATCCCTAGCAAAATACACAGCACTTCCATACCAAGTATCAATTTCGAATTCCCCAAATCGCACCTTGGAGATGTTAGGACTTTCCACTAAACCGTAGACACCTTCTTCTACTTCTAACTTGGTGGCCATATTGTGCCCTCTGAGTAAACTCACAGTGAAGAGTAAACCAAATCGACCAAGAAAGCCCTAGCAGTGAGATTTGATGGGCCGGAGCTCCCTTTGAGTACACCATCGTCACCAACGCAGAAGATCAACGACCAGTTCGAGAATCCATGAAAAATCATATGATTACGTAATATGCTATTGAATCTCTGATCTCTAACAGCGAAGATTGGGGCCATTGTTAGGTTTTATATGGCTTATAAAGTAGATCTGATGCTGATCATGGGATTATATGGGATTATAAGCAATCTCTTCTTTTTACTACCTTTCATCAAATTCAATGAAATCGTTGTATTGTCGTTGCTCCTTTAAGGCACTTCCTAATCAAGAAGGGTTATATGGTAAAAAAAAATTTAAAGCTCATCGCAATAAAACAAGAAATAAAGACAGAGACACAATCCACCTAGAGACGCTATGGGGACGTATAGGAAGAGATCCAATGAGAAAGCCCGTTCGGGTATGCTTGCAAAGCAGAAGAAGTTGAAAGATGCTAGACAGAAACAGTTCAACCGTCATTTAGAAGACGGTACGCAACAACAGCCAAAGGAAGAAGTGATAGAGGAGAGAAACCCAAATGCTGAGATCCTGCAGCCAATGACTTCAGAAGAGAAAGCTGAAAGAAAGAGAAAATTAGAAGAACAGATTAAACCACCAACAGAATCAAGAGTATCAAGGGCAAAGAGAAAAAGGCTTGATAAGTACATCGAGCATCAGTTGAAAAGAGAAGAGAGACAGGTCTTGATTCAAAAGTTACAGGAATCCAAGTTCGATACATCTTTGTTGAAGAGTTCTAAACTACTTGGTACTGGTAGACAGACAAAAAGAGAGGAGTTCGTTGAAGCCTTGGAGCTAGAAAAGCGTGGACAGGGAGATGAAAGGACCAAAGAGATCCTTTATGAAGAACGTGAAGTAAGAGATTGGAATGAAGATAACAAATATGACTCAGATAGTGGTGGCGATGAAGATGGGCATGATTTGGATGAAGAAAAATTTGGTTCTTTTGGTCAAGAAGAAGCCAAGTCATCATTTATTGACCTAAGACCAAGTAAGTTTGGCGGCTCTGGCTCCGGATTTGCATTTTCAAATATTCCAAAGGTCAAGAAGACTAAAAAGAAGAGCTATACTTGGAGAAACAAGATCGAACAAGAGGAGAAGAGAAAGAATAAGATCGAAGATGATCAAGATTTCGAGAGCTCTGGCGATGAGGATGATAATGAAGAAGAACAAAGAGATGATGATATGGACGGGGGCCAAGATGAAGAAGTCAGAGAAGCTGATACCGATGACAACAGTAGTAACGATGTTAATGTTGACGGGGAAAAGGAAGGTGAGAATGAAGAAGATGAGGACACCAGCGATGAGGAAGAAGATGAAAGTGATTCAGAGGATTCCGAGCGCCCAAAGTTTTCACACGGTGCTGAAGCTGAAGCCTTTTTAGAATGGGCAGACGGCCAAATAAGGAAGCTCGAAGGCCGTGAAGTTCCTGGCGCACCCCAATTGCCTCATGTTCATTATGAAAGAATCGATCGTCCTGAAGATTTACAAGATGACTTAAAAGAGGAATTTATACCCGTTGATGAGAAGTCACAAAGAAAAGCATTCTTTGTATCCGTTAATAGATTACCTGAGATCCAAGAAAATAGAATGAATTTGCCTGTCTTTGGTGAAGAGCATAGAATCATGGAGGCTATTCATCATAATGATACTGTTATTATTTGTGGTGAAACTGGTTCAGGGAAAACTACTCAAGTACCACAATTCTTGTATGAAGCCGGCTATGGTGCTGCTGATTCTCCTGAGAATCCTGGTATGATTGGTATCACACAACCAAGGAGAGTTGCTGCTGTCTCCATGGCTGAACGAGTCAGCAACGAATTAGGTGACCACGGTGATAAAGTTGGTTATCAGATCCGTTTTGATTCTACTACTAAACCTGACACAAGAATGAAATTCATGACAGATGGTGTCTTGCTTCGTGAAATGATGACAGATTTCATCCTTGAGAAGTACTCCGCTATTATCATTGATGAAGCTCATGAACGTAACATTAACACGGATATTTTGATTGGTATGTTGAGTCGTGTTGTCAGATTACGTGCCCAATTGAATGCTAAAGAGCCCAACAAATATAGAAGACTCAAACTGATAGTCATGTCAGCGACACTACGTGTCTCAGATTTCAGCGAAAATCCAGTTCTATTCCAAACTCCACCTCCGATCTTGAAAGTTGAAGCTCGTCAGTATCCGGTCAGCATCCATTTCAACAAACGTACCCCTTTCAATTACATAGACGAGGCCTTCAGAAAAGCATGCAAGATCCATCAAAAGCTGCCTCCAGGTGGTATTTTAATCTTTATGACTGGTCAGAATGAAATCACTAACCTAGTGAAAAGATTGAGAAACGAATTCCCATTTCCATTCCTAGATAACAAGAAAAAGCAAGTCTCTCAGGAAGAAGCTCCCAATGTCAAGATAAGTTCCAAACAGGCTGATACTGAGGCTGAGGAGATCGAATTCAGTGTGAGAGTGAATGATGATGATGAGTATGTTGACGACGGTGCAGATATCGACACCGATGCAGAAGAAGAGGAAGAGGGATTTGACGAGGAATTAGAAGAAGGTCAAACAGATAGAGATCCGTTATATGTCCTACCGTTATACTCCCTTTTACCAACGAAGGAGCAAATGAAAGTTTTCAAAGAGCCACCTAAAGGCAGTCGTTTATGTATCGTTGCCACTAATGTTGCTGAAACATCTTTGACAATTCCAGGCATTAGGTACGTGGTTGATGCTGGTAGATCCAAAGAACGTAAATTTGATGAAAAGACTGGTGTGCAGAGTTTTGAAATCGATTGGATCAGTAAAGCAAGTGCTGATCAAAGAGCTGGTAGAGCTGGTCGTACTGGTCCTGGTCACTGCTACAGATTGTTCTCCTCTGCTGTTTATGAAAGAGATTTCCAACAGTTCTCCAAACCTGAGATCCTGAGAATGCCCATCGAAAGTGTGGTGCTCCAGATGAAGAGTATGGGTATTGATAATGTTGTGAATTTCCCATTCCCAACGCCACCAGAAAGAATGGCTTTGTTTAAAGCTGAGAAACTACTGCAATATTTAGGTGCATTGACTAAACAGAACAAGATCACAGAACTGGGTAAGACCATCAGTTTCTTCCCATTGTCACCAAGATTTTCCAAGATGCTAATTGTTGGTAATCAACAAGGCTGCCTTCCTTATATTGTTTCCATTGTTGCAGCTTTATCTGTTGGTGATCCATTTATTAGTGAAAATGAACTAGGTATTGAGACTATCGTTAATAATGCTGATGAAAATGATGAAGATGAAGAACCTGAAGATCCTCTGGAGGTTGAGAGAAAGAGGAAGCTACGTTCAAAATTCCATCAATCAAGACTAATCTTCAACAATTTGGACAAATACAGTGATTCTCTAAAACTATTGAGTGCTGTTTGTGCTTTTGATCATGTCAAACCAGAGCAACGTGAGTCTTTCCTAAGGGGTCATTTCTTAAGACCAAAATTAATGGAAGAGATCGCCAAGTTGAGAAAACAAGTTATGTATATTGTCAAGTCTATCACCACCAAAGAGAGTGTTGCCTCAGTTGTAAACGACTCAGAAATGAAACTAGGTGTTCCATCCAAACCCCAAATCAAAGCAATGAAACAAATGATTGCTGCTGGTTTCGTTGATCAGGTTGCCCTTAGAGCTGATCAAGTAGATTCTGATGTCAAGATCACAAACAAGACCAAAATCATCAACATTCCATACTTACCTTTATTCTCCACTAAAGCTGACGATGATTCAAGTCCATATGTCTATATTCACCCATCATCTATCCTTTGTAATATCGGAGAAATTCCACCTCCATACTTGGTCTATCAATCAGCTAACTTGGGTGCAAATAAGAGGCCAGAATCCAAAACTCCACCGAAGACTAGAATGAGAGTTTTAACTGACATCACTGGTAAGCCTTTATCAAATATCGCCAAAGATAGTGGATTGATCACTTATTCAAAACCTTTAGGTCCTCCTTATGCACCAAAGATGCTCTCTTCAACGAAAAGGGAATGCTACGTTGTTCCTCGTTTTGGTGCTGCTGTTGGTTCTGGTGGTGTTGGCTGGGATCTACCTCCTATCAAAGTTATCCAGAATAAAGTTGCTGGTCAGTGGACTAATGAATAATATGGTAGTTCAATCATTATGTTTCCAAATTCATCATATAGTTGCGTTGTAGGTATGATTGCAGTATAATAATGGGTTTTAAGGTTCTTTCGATAACTCTACAATAAGGGGGTATAATACAATAACATTTCAGATTAAGCTTATCTTCTACCTTTATGTTTCTTCTTTGAGAAACTCTGTGTTGGAACTGGCAGTGTTCCAGAGTACTCTGTCTGTAAAATTGGAATCTTTGGAGATGGCTTTAGATCAGGTAAGAAGTCACTAGCCAATACTATCTCTTTTAGCAGTCTTTGAGCTTTCTGATAAGTTTTGATCTCCTCTTTAGTTGGGTTCTCTAAACCCCTTTCCCATCTTTCTTTTCTGAGTCTCTGTAGCTTCTCCAATAGTGCGTTAGCAAATTCAGTCTCTGTACCTGATTCAAATGCTTCAATCTCATCATCATCTATCTCATGATCTGGTGCCCAACTATATAGGTTTTCTAGCTTGATTGCACCTATCTCTTCCTCCGAATCATGTATGTGCCCATCTGGCACTGAGTCAACTTTAATGTCGTCTTCTTGGTTGTCTTCATTCGAACCTTCTTTAATCTCTTCAGTGATGAGTTTGATTTCATCGTTCAGAGCTTTATGAAACTTCTTATAACCCACATGCTCAAACCATAAACGACTTTTATCTTCCGAAGAAACGACAATGTTTTGTTCATCTATCACAGGTGCAAAACTTTCAAAATCACTCTTTTCTAACCATTTGGCAGTTGGTAACGAATACCAATTTGGATGTAAAAATCTATTCAATATTTGCGTGGTTTGATCACTTGGTGGAAGACGGCTCGAAACAGGTGACACTAATCCCAAAGCAGCTGCTTGTGAAGTATGCGAATGTGGCAGAATCTTTGTAGTTGTGAATTGTTCTGGTATCTCAATTTCTCTTTCATCTAACGCTGATCTTTGGTTAAATGAACTGAATAATGGGATATTACTTGTAGTGGTGACTTGGAAGGCTTCAGAATTGCTTAACAAATAGGAGGTTGAAATTTTAGCAAAATCTTGAGATAATAATTCTTCAAAGTCTGATATTTCTGCCTCGTTCTTGTTCTTGATTGTACTGAATTCGGTGATATTTATGTTTAATCTGAAACTTTCTCTCACTATGAACTCTGATGCAAACTTGTAGTACTTATCAACTTGGACGTATAAAGGACTCCCAATATCTAGTTGGTGCAGTAGAATGAATGCTGAGAGCCTGATATCATGGTATAATGAATAAACTGAATGATATTTGTTGCTATTGATCCTCTCCAAGATAGTGGTTGTTTCAAAGTCTTGATTCTCAGATATGAACTTTATGAAGGATTTTCCAATTAAGGAAGGAACCTTTTCATGGAACTTGGTAGGAATGTCTGTCTTTAGCAGGTTCAAATTTTCATCTGCGTCCTTCAAGACCCGTGTGATGTCCTTTATTAACAAATCGAGTGACTCTGCTATTGATGTTAAGTTAGTATCCAATACTCTTGAGGAGATCCGGCCAGGGTGTGAATCAGGGAACTTACTGTTAGCTTTCTTGGGAGGTGCCATTGTGCAAGTTTAGTTTATATGTTCAAATTAATAAAAGTGAAATCTCTGACCTCTTTTACTAGCAGACAAACACCTATTGTAAAGGTTTTGTTAGTGGTTTTCAATGTTTTCGTTTCTTGATTTTCACCGTGGATGTGTTTTTTTTCTCTTTGAAGAAGAATCATAAAACTGGAAAAAACAATGGAAATGTCCGAATTAGGAAGGTACCTATATAGGGAAATTGGACATTGATATATCATGATATCAATCCAGGGTAGTTAGAAGCTTGCACTTTCTCATCCTCTACAGAGTTAAAGGACCACATAAATGTATTTAATCTAGAAATGAACATCCTTGCCACGCAGAAATGCAATGATTAGGTAAAAGTTGAAGAATCCAATAGTACTCCAAGTTAGCACCGCCAAAAATGTCATTACCTTCCCATTGGTAAAATCGATAAGCTTAGTCTTGTTCAGTGTGCTATCGAGTGAGTTGAAGCCTTGTGTAGTCTGTATTAACTGTGTGACTTCAGTTGGTTGCTCATCATCATCGTGACCAACTTCGACTTGCATAAACTTTTTCGTACTAGTGAAGTATATTAGAGGTGCAGAAACTAGAGGCAAGATCATCGACAACACAACTTGGGAACCATTCAAAATATCAGCAATACCCTTGCGACCCATTACCAATGTTACAAAGATACATGGAACTATGGCGATTAATCTTGTGACGATCCTTCTTACCCATGGACTAAATGACCATTGAATGAACCCTTCACTAACAATTTGTCCTGCCATAGTACAAACGATACCGGCACTTTGACCACTAAATAACATTGCCAAAGCAAATACAAAGCCAGCAGCTGGTGAAATGTAACGCTTCAACATTTCATAAATGGATAGTAGATCTGCGTCATCAGCATCTGGCTGGCCATATAATGTTGCACCTGCCACAATTAGGATTGCAGAGTTGACAAATGTAGCAATTAGGAATAATGAGATAATTAACTCGGCGTAGGAGTATTTCAGACAGTGAGTAAGTGCCTTTATACTTGGTCTATCTGGATTAATTCTCTTTTGGTTGTGTTTCGTGTCGTAGTCTAAAAGTCTTGACTGCACAAGTGATGAACCTAAGTACAGTGAGTGGGGCATAACCGTAGCACCAAGGATACCCAAAGCTAAATAGGCTGCCTTTTCCTCAGCTAATTCTTTCGATGGTAGGAAACCCTGAAATACATCCCATTTATGAGGAATGCTGATCTTAAAAAGTTCTAAAATAAAGCAAATAACTGTCAATGCAACAAATATGGAGACAAAGGCCTCAAACCCCCGTACATTTCTCATTGAGTTTGTTTCTGGTCTGTATGCAAACAAGATGAAAACAACATCAAGGACCGTCAGTAGCACACCATATGGCAGAGGAATCTTGAATAAGATTTCTAAAGCAATGGCAGTTCCTACCACTTCAGCCAAGTCTGTTGCGATGATAGCCACCTCTGCCCATACGTAAAGAGTTAGGTTCAACCAACTCGGTAAATGCCTGCGACAATTCTGAGCAAGGTCAAGACCAGTAACAGATCCAAGTTTCACACAAAGGCACTGAAGCAACACTGCGAACAAGTTGGAAATGAACACAGCAAATAACAGTTTGTACTGATAATTGGCACCTCCAGACACTGAAGTGGAGTAGTTACCGGGGTCCATGTATGCCACAGAGACCATAATCCCCGGGCCAATGAATTGTGTATAGGTGGATGTGATATGTTTGATCCTTTTGAGACTCATTTGATAATTGAAGTCTGTTTCAGTGGTGAAATGTCAAATAGCACTTAATGCTTATGCAGCAATTGGTTGACACTGACACCTCCAAGAAGGGCCAATTTCGCGAATTCGTTCGATGATTCTGTGTACAAAGTACGAAATTTGGGTCGCTGTAAAGAATTGGAGATCTGAGAGTATTAGAGTATCTGCTAAATGATCCCATTACAGTTTAGTTCAACCTTTGCGGCCAACTTCTGCGACGATTAAGCCACCTTCTCTCCCTTCAAAACCTACGTTCTTTCCCTTTTCTAATGCCTTTCTTCCAGGGCATCACCAGAATCGTTAAGCGCAACACTCTACATACTTAAAAAATCACCAAAACAAGCAAAAAACAAAAATTTAGTAAACATTCGAAACCAACGATTTCACACTCCAGAATAGTTAGTGATGGTGGAGAGATCGAGAAGACAACGTCTCAGTGAGATTTATGGTGAGTTGTCACCAGCAAAGGCAGGCACTCCTGTAACTCTTCGTCGTCGTTTGGCAAGATCACAGCTCGAAAATAATCTGAAATCAGAGAACGATCAAGATGCTAAACCTATAGCTCTGGAATCAAGACCAATTGGGAAACTCATATCGTCCCCAGGCCCTATAATACCTGCCACTGTCTTGGATGTTGGCTCACAAAGAGGTTTCATACTTGTGCTCTTCGCCATCATCCAAGCATACAAACTGTACGATTTGATTCTGCTGAAGAACAATCTACCTGTCTCCACTCTCATTGGATTCCCTTCGCAACATTTCAACTTCATAACTAAGTATCTACTCTACGATTCGTTATTCATCTATTTTCTCCCAGCTTTGAGAATTCCAGCATTGACGTTTTCAAAATCAATTGTCATCTTACAAGTTTTGTTGTTGTTCTTTTTCAATTTATTCTTAGCTAGTGATCTAAGTTTCCCATTGGCATCTATATTGTTTGCAGCCTGGAAGAAATTTGATGGCAAAGATTTGACCATTTTAGGTGGAACTACAAGCTCACATTATGATCCATCAAAGCACTTTAAGGGTTCACATACCATCAAGATTCTTCCTGAGAATACCGCATATTTGAACCCTTTCCATGAGAGTTTCTGTTTACCATTAGGTGCCACAAATTTCCAGGTGAATGTTCCAATCAGATTTAATTCGACTTCAGAGATTGATTTTATTCAAATTAAATATACCGATTTTGATACCAATACCCCAACCCTAATGAACTACACTAGAAAAGATATCAGAAAGTTTATTACCAGAAATCTTAATGGGTTGTATGAAAAAGATACTATTTCTGGTCCAAATATTCATTATCTGAACCTTCCAGTAAGAAAAACTGGTCTCTATGAGATTAATCAAGTTTTCGACTCCAAGTATTTAGGTTTAAGAAACTATCGCTCCACATTGGTTGTCCCACATTGTCCAACTGCTGAAATCAATGACATTTCCAGACTACCGACTGATCAATGTGTTGGTGATATTGATTCAATCAAATTCACTATTGCAGGTGTTCCACCATTGAAATTGAAATACAAGAAGCTAATCAACCAACAAGTCCAAGAGTTCGATGACCAAAGTCTTCAACCTGAGTACTTCATAAGTCCTTTGACGACATATGGTACGTCGGCTAAATACCTCACTAAGGAACAGCTATCAGATCTAAGTTGGGCAAAGTCGAGATCTGTTCAAGTTGAATTGGAAAATCCTGTAAAGGAATTGGGTGATTACAGTTATCGTATTGAAGAGATTGTGGATGGTTTAGGTAACTTGGTCAACTTTACTGATAGCCTAAGCAATAATGATGACTTATTCAAGAATTATGACTTATTGCATAGCTTTTTTGTTCACGACTCCCCAAGGGTTCAACTTTCAGACAAACTGAACAGACAATCGAAGACCAAGAGATCTTTACATTTGAAGATTGATCAAAATGAGAACTCAGCCCCTTATGAAGCTCAAATCAAATACACTTCAGAAGATGAGAAAATTTCAGAAATACTCACTCATGTTTTCCACTCTGAAAATGACGAGCTAAAGATTGATAGGCCAGGTATTTACACATTGTTATCTGCTAAGTCTAAATATTGTCCATCGGTAATCAGTGGTCGTTCTTCAGTCTCGGTTTCCTTGCCAGTTGTCCCTGAACTGTCAATCAATTCGAAACCAATTACCGATTCCTGTGTTGGTCAAGTCGGTTTAACATTTGACTTTTCGTTCGTTGGTACTCCTCCATTCACATTAGAGCAGAAAATTTACCGTACTGATGGGACTCATAGAATAGAGCTTGAGACAAAGAGATTAATCTCACAAGGTACCAGATTCAGATTTGCCTATGAACCACAATCTGAAGGTCACTACGAAATTGCATTCACCTCCTTAATGGACTCACTATACCAGGAACCAATCCAATTGCAGCCGGCCCAAGACTATATCTTCAAAACATCGATGAGAGTGAAGCCAAGCGCGGACATCTACAAATATCATGAAGGAAACGCTCTATGTCTAGGGTCACAGGGTAAAATTCCTATCCACTTCAAAGGTGAAGCTCCATTCTCGCTAGATTACGATATCATTGAAACTTCAACAAAGAAAAGAATACCGTTTTCGGCCAAGGACATTGACAGCAACTATTACGATATTATTACTCCAGACTTTAATATTGGTGGGGAGTACATTGTTTCATTAACCGCCGTGGAGGATAGATCAGGTTGTTTGGTTAACTTGAACGGTGCAGACGCAAAGATCAAAGTAAGAAGAGAAGTTCCATCATTAGGCTTCGGTCTTTCTGGTTCAAATAAATCTAAGATCAAGGAAGGTGATAAAGTTGAACTTCCAGTGAGATTGTCTGGCGAGGGCTCTTTTGAGATTGAGTATGATCATTTGGATACTGAAGGGAAAGTCATCTCCACTCATAAGAAATTCTTTAGAAATTCATACAAAGCAGCTATTGAAGTATCTGAAGCTGGCGTCTACAAACTGAAGTCAGTGAGGGACCAAGACTGTCCTGGCGTTGTTGACGGTGTTGATACGCACGAAATTTTGTACCAGCCAAGGCCTTCTTTAGCAATCACCGAACATGAGAAAGTCACTAAAGTCAAGACCAACGTCTTCGAAAAGCAGAAGGTTTGCCAATTCCATGAAGATACCATCGATTTATCACTGCACGGCTCTCCTCCATTCATCATCGACTACACAATTCACAGTCCAGACGGTCGTAAGTCCTCAAAGACTATCTCAGTTGCTACCAAGTTTGCTTCTATCAGATTGGTTAATGAAAAAAGTGGTGAGTACACATATACTATCGATGGGATCTATGATTCCTTATACTCTCAATCAGACTTGAAAAAGATTGGTCAAAGAAGCGAAGTAATTACCCTTTCTCAAACAGTTAGTCCATCACCAAATGTTGGTTTCAAAGAAAAGAGAAAATCATATAGAACATGCACCAACAGCCTCCTGGAAAAAGCATCCTTAGATTCGATTGACTTGAGCCTTCAAGGAAACTCCCCTTATACTGTCACGTTTGAGATTTATCACGAATCTAGCTCCAAGTCCGAATTCGTGACTCTAAGCAATATCAACTCACATTCTGACTTGAAGGAATTATATAGAGGTTTGAAGTTGGGGAATCATATCGTTACTATTGTCAAGGTTGTTGATTCATTCGGCTGTACGAAAGAGGATTTTCCAGAGAACAATTACATTTCAATCTCCATCTCAGATACCCCAAAGATTAACCAATTGGACTCATCAATTAACTACTGTGTTGGCGATCATATCGGTTACCAATTGATTGGTACCCCACCATTTACCATTGTCTACTCCTTCAATGGTCTGAATTTGAAATCTTTGGAACCATCATCACAATTCATCAGATTAGCTTCTGAACCAGGCACAATATCCGTTAAATCTTTGCAAGATTCATCATCAAACTGTGTCGTGAATTTCACTGCCCCAGAGTACAGGGACAAATCTGACAGATTAGATATTGTTGTTCATCCAATTCCATCGGTTGAAGTTTCAGAAGGTGATTCAATCATTCAGGATATCAATGAAGGTGATCAGGCAGAAATCATATTTTCTTTTGAAGGGACACCGCCATTTTCATTAACTTATGTCAGAATTGAAGAAGTTGACAATAGAAAGGGGAAGAAGAGATCACAGGTTGTTGAAACTCACACAGTCAATGGCATTTATGCATATGAGTATAGGGTCTTGACTAGCTTGCAAGGTACTTATGAAGCTATCGAGGTCTCCGATGCTTTCTGTGTTGCAAGAAATGAATGAAAAGATCTGTTTGTTCAATATTGTTTATTTAGCATTAGAAGACTTTACATTAGCTTCAAGCCATGTCTTACACACTGTAGCAATATTCTTTAAGAATGATCCTAATATGTTGTATGAGGGCTTTTCGAATTTCTCTGTTCTCTGGTGATTCCATGAGACCACAGAGATCTTTCGACGTTAGAGCTCGCCATTTTCAGATTTCTGACCTGAGTCTACACCTCAGCGGCTAATTTTCATTATAAATTACAATCACCAAAATCAGAACTTGACTTTACATTAAAGCTGGCAGTAGTGGAATAAATTATGGCAAGAATCAGAGCATTGGACTCTTCCCTTCGGAGACAGATCACGACGAGCAGCTCCATCGACTCACCAGTTACTGCCATCAGAGAGTTGATTGACAACAGTTTAGACGCAGGCGCTAAATCTATTACCATTGTTATTGATAATGATACAGGCGGCTTGAATTACATGATGGTAACGGATGATGGTGAAGGGGTAAAGAAAGAAGATATTGATAGCATGTGTTTAAACCATACCACTTCAAAAATCACCGGCGTTGAAGATTTCGACAAGTGCAACACATTGGGGTTTAGAGGTCAAGCATTGCACTATCTTGCACACTTGACAAATGGGAATATGTGTATTGGAACCCGTCATAGGGACGAGCCCATCGGGTGGAAATGGACTGTTGATGCTCAGGGTAAAATAGAGAATAGTTCTTTAAAAAGAATCTCATCCAAAAGTGGAACAAATATTGTGATGAATGGTTTCTTTGACAAGTATCCTGTTCGAAAGAAGATCCTAACCCAGAATTGTTCCAGAATAAAACTGAAGTTGAAAGAGTTGGTTTTTAAATATGCAATGATTCATAGAGATGTGCGATTTGAGTTGAAGAGACTGGATGCCTTCAGAAAGGTTGCCAATCCTACAGGAGAACCCCATATCATTCCAACCAATTTATCAAGATGTGACCTTCTACAAGACGAGAGTAAGGCTCCAATTTTAAGCGGTAGTGTATCCTTTGATGATAGCTTGTCATTTGAATACCTAATCCAACTCCAGTCTGATTGTTCACGAACTAATACTTCATTTGGTAAGATCCTTTCAGTCAATAAAAGGTTAATGAATTTATCGATTGGCGTTGGTAAGGACATAAATAAACTTATTAGTTCCATCTTCAAAGACCTTGGGGTTCCTGTACCAGATGTTTGGTTTATTGAAATTCTAATCCCCGTGCTAGATATTATGAGTGTTAACTTGGAACCAATGAAGGATGACATGGTGATTTCTGATCTTCAAAATATCTTAGGACAGCTCAAGGCTCATCTTGAAGTGAAGCTAATCGTGGAGGTCCAAAGATCAAGACAAATGGAGCAGGACCCCTCAGGAATCAGCACACTCCTGTCGAAACAAGAGGAAAATTTATCAGCTGAAACTGAGTTTAATGAGTTAGTTAGAGTGAGACCTTCTTGTCAGATAAGTGTTCCTCACAAAGATGAAAGAGATCCTGCGCATCTGGGTGAGTTTAGCGAAATAACGGATGACTGGTCTCGAACCATGCATGAAAGTTTATCATCCGGGGACTCTTCTCCAATAGGATCTACCACTGTTGAATCTCATGAGTGTACCATGAGTAGAGATATACTACAAGTATCTGGTGATGAGGACGTCGAAATATCTAGAAACATCCAACTTTCAAATCCATTCACTTTAGCAAAACTGGCATATGAAAAGAGACAGAACCTGCAAGCTGTGGAGATAAAAACACCTGCCATTCAGGGAGATTCAATGCCTACTTTATTTAATTTTTCTGATTGGAGAACGGGGACACATAGTGGGTCAAATAAACACGCCCTGTATCTAGGTGTTAGTTCCTACAGTGTTGATGGCGGAAGAAGTTCAAAGGTGAAGAAAAGAGCAGGATTACAAGAACGAAATACCGGTACGTCTCGAACGAAAAAATTACCAGGTGCACCATTTAGACCCATTACAGTGACAGAAACTGAAGAAATAAGATTAAAACAGACCTACCAGCTAAGCAGTGATGATCCTATCAATGATGACCATCGCCTGACACCCGAAATCCGAGAAGCGAAGCAGCGAAATGTCAGAAATTCGCAGAATTTCCTTATAACAACGAACATAAGGTACAAATATGTAACACCAATACGGTTCCCAACTGCAAAGAGCGTTGATATGCAGGGTACCGATTCCGGATTGGATAGAAATACAATTATGTTTCAGGAATGTGCCAACAATTGTAACCTGAGCTTTAGCACGATAGAATTCATACAATTAAAGCTTATGGAACATGACATTCTGTGGGAATTGAAGATCGAGGATGCGGGAGATTGGTACATTTTACGCTGAATAAACTCTTTACAATGTAGTATTGTACGCTATTAGCGATGGGTGGCTTAATTTCATTATGTAGATTTTTTAAAATCTATATTAAAGCTTTTCAGTATGCAATAAATCACTTCAACAACAATTGAACTCTTCTTTTACCGACACTTTCATCTAATACTGACATGACCTCTACTTCACAATGATCAAACACCGCAATTTCTCTTCTTTTACCATCCTTATCAGTGAACTTCAATACATACTCATCCTCCACGAATTCAGCACCCTTTGCATCATCAGTTAAGTTCTCAAGTTTGATCAAAGACTCAACACCGAATTTAGGAACCAACACAACAATACCATTTGAAAAAATTCTAATCACATAGCCCTTTTCAGTGCTGACTTCGGCTTGCTTTTCTGTAACATTTTTCATAACTTGACCAACATAGTATTCAATTGAGGCTCTACCGGCAAATTGGGCATTTCTATGACGTTTGTTAATGTTGGAACAGATGGATTCCATTTTATCTTTAGTGGTAAAAGTCAAATTCAATGGCTCGTACCCGATAGCAGCAGCCAACTGACGGTGGGCAACAATATCACAATAACGACGAATAGGGGATGTGAAATGGGTATAGATATCAACAGCCAAACCATAATGTTTGAATTCTGAATATGAGTAAGAGCCAGAACTGAAGTATTCAGCAGCCATCATACATCTTGTAGACATAATTCTCACCAGGTCGTTGAAGAAGGGATCAGTTGGATCTATACAACGATCAAGGGAATCAGCCAAGGCCTTAGAGGAGTCTAAGGAGATTGACATACCTTTACGAACACGTAACATATCGTTCAATTTCTCAAAGTTGGTCACAGGGGGAGCAGCATGACGTCTTAGCATGGCAAATTGTGGGAATTCGGAATAAATCTTTCTTGCAACAGAGATGTTTGCTAACAACATGAATTCTTCAACTAAGGAGTTCGTTTCAAACAATGCCTTCACTTCAACTTCACCAGGATCAGATGTTTCGGAATCCATATGGATCTTAACCTCGGGAGATGCCAAGTTCAAGGCCCCAGCATTCAATCTCTTCTGTTTCAATAGCTTTGATAGTTTTAGTAGATGTCTGACGCTCTGAGTTAATTCATCTTGGTTATTAACATCATCAATTGCCATCTGTGCCTCTTCATAACTAAATGCTCTTCTTGATTTGATTATAGATTTGTTGAAAGAGACATCAACAATGTTTGCATCTTGATCTAGTTCCCAAATGACAGAGAAAGCAAATCTCTCAACATAAGGGTTTAAAGAACATAGATTGGTACCTAATAGTAAGGGCAACATATCAATTCTTTTATCAACCAAGTAAACAGAGGTACCACGAGAGGCACCTTCAGCATCTAGAGCTGTACCTGCTTTAACAAAATGTGTAACATCGGCAATATGAACACCAACTTCATAGTTACCATTTGGTAGTAATTTGGCATGTAGGGCATCATCAATATCAACACAATTTGGAGGGTCGATGGAACAAACTAATTTATCTCTGTAATCTATACGTTTTGGTAATAGGGGATCTTTGGCAAGGGCATCTGGATCATTAAGATCATCAGGAACTCTCCAATCAGCGCCTTCCTTAGGTAAACAGGCCAAAACTGATTTGGCAAATGGTCTGTATTCAACATCATGTTCTAACAATAGTGCTTCTGTTTCTGTTTGTAATGATTCAGATGTACCTAGGGCCCTAACGAAATGACCTTCTGGAAATTTAGAGTCAACAGGCCATGAATCAATGGCGACACAAATCTTTTGACTTTTCAACTCAATGGAACGCCTAGTCTTTATCTTTAATAATGGGGTATTACGTTCTAGTAACTTCACCAAACATGTCTTTGGTGCGTTTGATTGAGTGGTGACAACGGAATTTTGCAGCAGCTTACCGACATATAATCTCCATGATCTCTTGACAATACCGACAACCTTGGCAGTTGGTTGCAATTCATTTGGATCCGTAGACTGTTGAGCTTCGATGGCTTCCTTTAAAATCGCCTTACGTTCAACATCAGTAATCTGTGATAAATTGATTTCTGCCTCATCTTCAATTTCTTCATCTTGTGTGGATTCTTGGATAGTTGAAGATGATTTCCTCCAATATTTTCTAGGAAGAAGTTCAACAACAACGGAGTCACCGTTGAAACCACGGTTCAAGTTCTTGTAGCCATGTATTAATAATGGCTTTTTCAACAATTTGATGGAAACTTCACCTTCGTTGAAGTTATAGGATGAGATGGTCAAATTACCTTGATAAAGAGAGCCATTTTTCAAACCACCGTTCAATCTACCAATTGTGTAGTAATCCGTGAAGATCTTTTCTGGTTTTTGTGTCTTTTTGGATTGGAAATCATTTTCATCATCTGGGATTAAATCTTTGAATTGGGAGTTGTTTGGATAGAGGTCGACGTAATCAATCAATGATTTCACCAGTATTGAATCCTCCTTAGCTTGCAGTTGAACCTTGGAATTATTTGTTAACAGAACAAGATTGATACCTGTTGGTTCTAAATGAATTTTATACCATCTTGTACTCTTTAATAAAGATTGTTCATTTAGATCCAGATCTGAATTTGAAGATGAAGCAACATAACAATCCTTTTGGAACTCATTATGAAATACTATGAATTTCTTGTTCTCGTTATCTTGGGTCAAGTTCCTTAGTCTCTTATAAATAGGAAAGTTCAAAGTTCTTACTTGATTCAATACCGTTTGAAGAATGATCACGTTCTTGATGATATCTGGGTTTTCAAGTAGGTCGATATATTTCAAGGCGATTTGGGCGTCAATGATGATGTAATGCCTTCCAATATCTCTTAGTGAAACAGGTTCAATATCTAGAACAAACTCTGGCAATTGATTCTGACCATTTGCCTTGACAATTAACGGGCATGTATTGCATGCCTTGGAATAACAGGGTATATCGTTTCTTAAGTAATGTTCTCTAACCATCTTGGACGGATTACCATTCCTTGATGTGATGAAGACCTTTGAGGTGACTTGTAAGTCCTCAGTGAGTCTTTTCTGAAGCATTGAGTGTGTGTCTGGAATTAAGCGCTGAACTTTTGAAAATGTTCTTTGGTAAGCGGCGGCTCTAAAGAAGTTTTTAACAAATTAAATTTTTTAAATTTGTCTCTCCTACAAATCAATCTGGTGTTTGGATGTCTTGATTAAGTAAGCCAAAGGGGAATGATTACCTCAGCTATCAATTAGGCGCAGTGGGCTACGTCATCATTACATAAGCACAATAGGATTACCTAATCGGTGTTTTCCATGTCTGTTCAGTGTTCACTGTTTGCCCAACAAAAATAAAAAAACAGAGCAGATTTCCAACAAAAAAACAAAAAACACGTACACGTACACATAAACACACATAAACTTGGAAGAAAGATGTGCGGCGGTGGCGGTGGTTGGTGGTAAATCATTTAACAGGGACCTAGGGACCTTAGGGGACCTTAGGGGACCACCACCACCCCCTCTCACTAAAAAGCCTGTAAAACGGGCGCAGGATCAGTCAAAAGTTAACTAAGCAATTTCAAATAAAAAAAAAAAAATAGCGCAGGGATTTTAATTGTGTCAAATAAATTAACGATTGAAATGATCCATATCGGATCTCTGTAATTTGAACAAGTCATGAAACTGAAACAGATCATTATCGATTCTGGTTAAAAAGCGACTTCAAAAGGTAAACAGAGAAACTCTCATGAAATATAAAACAGAATCTAATTTCTGTCATTCTCTCCAGTAGTAAACAAAAAGACAAAAACACACACACACACTTACAAACACACATCGATCTTCAGTTTAAAACTCGCCTTTTTAACCAGGTTTAATTCAACTCTCTAATTGCTTTATTATACGCCGCTTTTTCTGTTGGCGCAACCTTAAACCCTTGTGATTTTCCGATTCACATATATAAATTCAAAGAAATTTCCCTCTTTAAATCCAGACAAAATATACCAGCTTAATTTCATTCCGTTATCCGTCACCCAGAAGTAAACGGAAATGGGTTTAGTTAACGTACCAGTTGGTGAACCTTCTAGACAAGGTGAAACTGCCCCAAGAAGAAATGCTAGGTTACCAAACTTGGAACTATTGAAGAGACCTGTTGGCTACAAATCCAACACTGTTTATGAATATGTTTTGGAAGCATTTAGCAAACATCCAACAGCAAATGCCATTGCCTATAGAGATATCAAAGACATTCACAAGGAAAAGAAGACTATAACGAAGAAAGTTGATGGCGAGGACGTGAAAGTTGAGAAAGAATGGTTATACTACGAGTTGAGTGATTACAGATATGAGACATATGAACAAGTTAACAGAATATTCCATAGCTATGGTAAAGCTTTAAAGCATTTGGGTTTAAACCACGATTCTAAAATTCAAATCTTTGCTTCTACCTCTCATAAATGGATGAAAACATTTTTAGCTGCCCAATCTCAATCCATTACAGTTGTTACTGCTTATGATACTTTGGGTGAAAAAGGGTTAACTCACTCTTTATTACAAACGGAATCCGATGCCATCTTTACTGATAATGCCTTATTAGGTAACTTAGTTAATCCATTACAAAAGGCAACCTCCGTTAAATTTATCATCCATTCAGAAGCAATCGATCCAAATGATAAAAGATCGAATGGTGAACTATATAAGAAAGCTCAACAAGACATTGAGAAAATCAAACAAGTCCGTCCAGATTTGAAATTTTATTCATTAGATGAAGTTGTTGCCATTGGTGAGAAAGATGCTGCTGATGTTATCTCTTATCCACCAAAACCTTCAGATATCTCATGTATTATGTATACCTCTGGTTCCACTGGTGATCCAAAGGGTGTCGTTTTGACTCATGAAAATCTTGTTTCCGGTATTGGAGGTGTTTCCTTCGTTGCTAACAGAAAATTCATAAACGAAAAGGACAGAATTATTGCCTTTCTTCCATTGGCTCATATTTTCGAATTGATGTTTGAATTGATCGTTTTTTACTGGGGTGGTATCTTGGGTTACGGTAATGTCAAGACTTTGTCTGATATATCTACGAGAAACTGTAACGGTGATTTGAAAGAATTTAAACCAACCATTATGGTTGGTGTTGCTGCTGTTTGGGAACAGATCAAGAAAGGTATCTTGGCTCAAGTTAAAAAGCAACCAGCTTTCAATCAAAGATTATTCTGGGCTGCCTACCATTATAAGCAGAAATCATGGAAAATTCCAGGTTCTGGCTACCTAATTGATAATGTTATCTTCAAAAAAGTTAAAGCTGCTACAGGTGGTCACTTGAGATATGTCTTGAATGGTGGTTCCCCAATTTCTAAAGACACACAAATCTTTATCACCAATTTAATAGCACCAATGTTAATCGGATATGGTTTGACAGAAACTGTTGCCAATACTACTGTTGTCTCTCCTGAAAACTTTGAATTTGATGTTCAAGGTGCCTTGTCAGGTGCTATTACCGTTAAACTAATTGATGTTCCAGATGCGGGCTACAAGGCTGAAAATAACCAAGGTGAAATTCTAATCCGTGGTACTCCAGTTACCCCTGAATATTTCAAGAATGAAGAAGAAACAAAAGCCGCCTTTGATGCTGAAGGTTGGTTCAAGACAGGTGACATTGGTGAATGGACTCAAAGTGGTCAATTGAAGATCATTGATCGTAAGAAGAACTTGATTAAGACTTTGAACGGTGAATACATTGCCTTGGAAAAATTAGAATCAGTTTACAGATCAAACCCATATGTTGCCAACATCTGTTGTTATGCTGATGATAACCATGCTAAACCTGTTGGTATTATTGTTCCAAATGAAAATGCCGTTAAACAATTGGCATTGGAGGAGAAAGTTATAAGTTCTCAACAAGAAGACGTTCATCACCATCTACATGATAAAAAGTTATATAAATTGATTTTAAAAAGTTTGATTTCTACTGCAAAAGCCCATGGTTTAAATGGTATTGAACTGATCCAAGGTTTTTACTTTGTTGAAGAAGAATGGACTCCACAGAACGGCTTTGTTACTAGTGCTCAAAAACTACAAAGAAAAAAGATTTTGAACGCTAACAGAGAAGCTGTTGATGCTCTTTATGGTTCTGATTAGAATTTTTTTAATGTGTTTTACTTGAATCGAGATGCATCAATGCTTGTGATATAATTAGCACATGACATGGAATGTTTTTTTTTTACGACGACGTACCTTCTAATATTATCATTAAAAACCTATAAAATAGATTAGATGAACTAAAACGCTATAAACCTCACTATCTGATTTTTTTTTATTTAATAATTCATGAAAGTTAGATACTTATGTAGTGATAATCCAAAGTTTCTATTGATCATGATCGGTGGTGCTGTTCACGTTGTCTTCAAAATTTCCTCTTTTGGCATCTTTATACTCATTCGGCTTTTATATATTGCTGGTCTTTCTGTTCTCAGTTGTTTTGACTCTATGAATATCTGTGGCAGTTCTACTTCTGTGATCAGTTTATATCAATATTGTTCCCCTGCCACTGCTTAGTTCTACTTCTACGAATAAGGACCAATTTTCTTACCAAAGAGAATTAGCGACGCTGGTGGAAAGAATTCTATATATTCGCTTGACTTTCTGGGTTTACAGACGTCGTCCATGTATAGTACAATATTGTGGATCGTAAAGTAAAGAAATAATCACATCCCACTTTAAGACTCTATGCCATTAATGAATAAGAGTACGAGAAAAGTACGAATTTAAAGGTCTAAAAAGTCCAAAAAAATACAAGCAAAGCAATTAAACCTCTGAAAATTCTACATCTATTTGGTGAAACGTTTAAACCAGTAAACTTGATCGTGGAAAACTTTTTCAGAAGCGTATCTGATATTTTCATCCGATCTATCACCTCTTAATGAAAACCCATGAGAAACACCAGAGAACAAATCCAATTGGTAGACAGCTTTGATTTCTTTTAATTTATCTTCTGTTAGATGACGGTCAGGAGCTGAGAAGACCCTATCAGTTTCAGCGGCAGAAATTAGTAATGGTTTCTTAATTTGAGCAATTTGTTCAATTGAGACGTATGAAGGATGAGCAATGGCAGCAGCTGAAGCATAACCAAATTCAGCAATTTGTTCAACGGCATATTTAGCACCGTAACAATAACCAACAGTACCAATAAAATTTGTGCCAAAATATGGATCATCATGCAGTTGTTTGAAGAAATTATTGACAATAGGACCTGTAATTTCTCCTGTATGTCTTTTACGCCATTCTTGTAAATCAGTGACACCCTGAACAGCATCATCACCATTCAGAATATCTGGGATTAGGACATAGAAACCTGCTTTAGCAAACTCATCAGCTGTTAACTGGACATTGTTGAAACGATTACCATATATATCGGTTAAGATGACAATAATTTTTGCAGATTTCTCACCAACGATATAAGTGCTTAAACCGTATAGTTTGTCCAGTTTACCAACTGGATCACCTTCTCTGAAGGTTGACTGTAAACAACAAGCATCAGGGGGGTTAGAGGCCATTGTAAGAATGGTGGTTGTAGTTTAAATTAGCTCGTTATTTGATTCAATCACCAAGGACAAGTTTTCAATTGAATAATTGACAAAACAGTGGTGGGTGTGGCTGTCAAATCCTATAATAATCAAAGAAAGTTTGTTCTGATTAAATCCGTGTAAGACCGACACTCACAGCGTCGACTTTACGCGGCTTCAGAATATCCATGTAAGCAAGTTGTTCGATGGTCTACTCTTTTTTTGGGCAGGTAGTAATAGATACATGAATTAATATGCTACTATGCTAATTTTTTTCAACGCTAGCTGTGAAGAGTCCCCTTTCATACTTATCCATCTCAGATAGAACCAGTTTATTAAAAGCATTGTAATTATCCAAATAGATATGATGACCTGAATTGTCAATCGTCACAACCTCACCTTTAAACTTTGTATGATGTTTGATTTTTTCCAATGACTTATCACCACCGGCTTTAGGCATCCAGTCTTCATCACCATAAGCCCAAATGGTATCACAAGTGACAATTTTTTCAATCCGTTCGTATAAGGGATCACGAGGAACACCACCAACTTTTAATACATCCACTAGGAAATATTCGCCTGATCCGGTAGAGTTGAAGATAGCATAGGTGTATTTATGCAACAAATCCTGCTCTTTCCTCGATAATTTCGCAAATCTTCTTGAAGTCCAGCCAGAAGTAAACATACTCCCAAGAGGGCCTGACCCTCTTACAATGGTGAATGGGGAGACTCTGAGATCCCATAACATTTCAAACCATTTAGGAACGTTCTTTAAAGGAACTAGTGGCTCGATGATCCCCGCCGGTGAAATCAGCATTAGCTTTTTCACAATTCCTGGGTGTTTCTGTGTATATAACAAGGAGATATAGGCACCCAATGAATGTGAACACATCAACATGGAATTGATACCTCTTACTTTCCTCCAGCTTTCCAATGATTTCAAAAACCAAGAGTCGATATTATCCTGATTTTTCCTCTTTGGTCTCGATGAACAACCATAGCCCAATAGATCAATTGCATGGATACACCAGTTATCCTTCTGACTGATTTCATCATAATTCTTTAAGAAAAACCCTAAACCGGCACCATACCCATGGATGAGCACAAAATGGTTCAAATCTTCATATGCCACATCGTTCTTTGGACGAATACAGAACTCATTGATATATTGACCGTTACCAATATCGACTTTTAATAGTTGAGATTCTCTAGCTGGTAAATCGTTTACAGATTCATGTATATCTTCTTGGGCAACAACACCTTTAGAATCACGAATAATCTTGTCCTTTACAGGTCGCTTGTGGAAGGGAAGTAAGGATAATAGGTCATGTTGAACACTATCTAGATCCCTGCATTGCTGGAAGTCTCGGAAACTCTCAGTGACGCTTAAGGGAAACAATTTCTCGGATATGATCTTCTTAATGGGTATGGCGATGGGAGGAGTGGATCTCTTGTAGCCGTCCGAGCGTTTCGGTAGGACCTTGGTGATGGTCTTTGCGGTGGAGTAGCAGCGGTCACGTCGTAGTCTCAAAAGAGTTTGCATTCTTCACTGGGGTGAATCTATCATTTGTCGTGATGGAACGTGCTGGAATGGATCCAAGTTGTTCGTTTCTGATGTATTTTCAAGTTTTTTTTTTTTTTTTTATTTTGAGTTTTCTTTAACCGCGAATTTGCGATGCTTTGGGGGAGCACAGCACCAAAGCGGTGAGTGACTATTAATGTCAAGTAGTAGTAGCTTTGTTAATGGAAGAAGATGGACAGAGAATCTCACTTTTAGATTTCCAGGTTTACAAAGCTGAGAGTGCTAAGCGGTGAAACATGGGCTATTACCTTGCTTATCCCCGAAAAAGGTGACAGTGTGTAATCATTGATGAATGAACTTGACCTTTTGGCAACGGGGATAGAGTCATTTAAGAGGTTCAAACGTCTTGAAATTTTAAACAGGAAAATAGTGAGTAAGAAATATATAGGCGGATAGCATTAATTTGATACAATTAAGAAACGAAAGACGTATTGGACAAAAACGTGCAATCTATAGGTAGTCAGTCATATAAGTCCAGATCTGAATCTTTGAATATACCGAAATCGTATAAAATAGAAGGAAAATACCCAGAATTATCGAATCAATTCAAGTTCCCATTATGTGCGCTGTTCGTATGAATATTTAAGATTACGTGCCTCGTGGTCGGTCTATTTTTTTCTTTACCTAAGCCTATAATTATATCTGTTGAAAGATAGTGCTAGCCCATTGCAATCACTTGGATCATCCATCAATTATTTCCAGTTATGAAAAGTCAGCCAATGAGCACGAAATATATCTTCTTTTATGATCTTTCATTTTTTATTGGATACAGACAATGCTCAAGCTAAAATCGGAAACAATCCTCTCTATGATTGACACCATAGACGGAGCGCAACGGTGAACAGATCCATGACATTTTGAAAGTCCAGGAATGCAGCAGAATCGAAACGGTTGTCAAAACCACCTTCATCAGGTTATTAGAAGAAAGGCTATGCAGGATTACAGAGATAATGTTTTCAGGTGTTTTGTTATGCAAACCCTACTTTAATTTTGCAGTCATTTTTTATCTTCCAACTTTGATGAAGTTTGAATTTCTATGCTTTAATTGGTTAGTTTTCAAAATTTAATTTTGCAGCTAATGCGACTTCAAGAGCGATTGAGTCGCGATTAATCAATTCCATCAAAATTTGTTGATCTTGGGACAAATCTGATATTTCTTGACTACTTGTGGAAGTTCGAATGAGTTCGTTCTGATCAATTCTTAGTGATATAGACTTTGATTATACTGACCAATAGATGATATGGTGTAATTGTCACTTTGTCACTATCTATGTCACTTATATTCTTTTGAATTTCAATCTCTGTCACTTGCACAGGTACTCCATCATATTAATAACTGATCGTTCAGATAAAACGGATTTGTCCTAACAGAATTATCAGATTCATCAGTGGATGCGGGCCCCTGAATAAATTTCACGGTTCGGCAAGACACCCGACTGAAGTCCCACAAGTCAACAAAGTACCAAGAAACACTTCAAAAAAGACTTTGAAGCAAGGACTTTTATTTCTAATACAGGTCAATATTATTAAGTAAATAACTGAAACATGTATGTTGTATTTTGACCATAATTTTCGATGATACCCATTTATCTTTCCAACGGTGTATCGGCGTGAAGTACAAGCTTGGAGACCTGCCGTCCTGGACATTTTTTATGTCTCATGCAACGCTTGAAATTTTCAGGTGTTTTTTTGAAAGACCTTTCTTTATGAGAGGAAGGTCAGTCAACGAAGAGCCTTAGGAAAGTTGAATAATACAATACTTTGTCCTGACAGAAATTTATATGAACGTACCATATAAATACTTACTGCTTTCATATAGTAGTCGAAATTGAGCCAAAAACTCAAGGGTTCTATCAATAATCCATCCTTTCGCTCCCTGCATAGATCTTTTAGATTAAGAATTTTTAGGGAAATTAAGCTTATTTTTCCTTGTTGACTGTAGAATTTCACCCAATTAAGCTTTGTATGTTCGCGGTATATGTCCGGTTCGCGGTGTAGCTTGGCCAATAGTGTACCCTTTTGCCAAAATTCAACGTCTTTTTGCGGATAAGGACATGCAGAATTTTCGATTTTCTTTGTCCGTGCAGAAGTTGTCGCCTTATTTTTCTTACAGGAAGAAAAAATTTAGCATAAATTAGTCCAGAGCTCCATATAAAAATCAAAGAATTCGCTGCTTTAGCCTTAGATTTTCAACTGTTTGTGGGGGAAACTCAGTCAATTATGGTCAGTTTCACTTCTTTGTTAACTGGTGCTGCTTTTGTGGTTACGGTTCTAGCGGAGACCCATGTCTTCAATTGGACCACCGGTTGGGGTAACTATAATTTGGACGGTGTTAAAGAAAGACCAGTTATTACTTGTAATGGTGAATTCCCATGGCCAGATATTGTAGTAAACAAAGGTGATAGGGTCATGGTTTATCTAACCAATGGTTTCGAAGACCAAAACACTACCATGCATTTCCACGGTTTGTTCCAACAAGGTACCAATCAGATGGATGGTCCAGAAATGGTAACACAATGTCCAATCGGACCCGGTCAAACTTTCCTATACAACTTCACTGTTCAAGATCAACATGGTTCCTATTGGTATCACTCCCATACCAAGACTCAATACTTGGATGGTATGAAAGGTGCCTTCATTATTAACGATGAAGATTACCCATACAAAAAAGGTGTTGACTATGATGAAGAACAAGTTATCACTTTAACAGAATGGTATCATAAAACCGGTAATGAATTATTACCTGCCTTTTTGAACTTGTATAATCCAACTGGTGCCGAGCCAATCCCACAGAACTTTCTATTGAATCATACTAGAAATGCTTCAATTCACGTTCAGCCGAATACAACTTATATGATTAGATTGATTAACATGGGTGGATTCACTTCTTATTGGTTCTTTATTGAGGATCATGAATTAGAAGTAATCGAAGTTGATGGTGTCCCTGTTGAGAAGAATGTCACTGACATGATTTATATCACCGTTGCCCAACGTTACACATTCTTATTGAAGACCAAAGCAGATACCTCCAAAAATTATGCTATCATGCAATTAGTTGATCAAGGTATGCTTGATAGACTTCCAGAAGACCTAGTTGTGAACGCTACTTCCACACTTTCATACAGCGACAGTAATGGCCTTGCAGAGGAAATTTTCGTCCCATCTTTGGAAGATGATGCCTACTTAGATGATTTCTACCTAACACCTTTGAATAAGACCGAACTATATCCTGATGCTGATTACACTTTAACTGTTAGTGTTATAATGGATAACCTAATAAGTGGTGTCAATTTTGCCTTCTTCAACAATATTACCTTCACTCCACCTAAAACTCCATTATTATTAACCGCACTGTCAGCCGGTGATTTAGCCACTAACGAATTGGTTTATGGTACCAATACACATTCTATTGTGTTGCAAAAGGATGACATTGTCGACATTGTTGTTAACAATGAGGATACTGGTAAGCATCCGTTCCACTTACATGGTCATGTTTTCCAACTCATTGATCGTTCCCCAGCTGTTTCTGATACAGACCCATTTGTTCATTTCAATGAAGATGATCACCCAGAATTCCCACAATATCCAATGATGAGAGACACCGTATATGTTAGACAACAATCCAACATGGTGCTAAGATTCAAGGCTAATAACCCTGGTGTTTGGTTCTTCCATTGTCACATTGAATGGCATTTGGAACAAGGGTTAGCCCTTGCATTTATTGAAGCACCATTAGAGATTCAAGCTGAAGCTTCACAGCAAATATCTGACAGTCATAGGGAGGCCTGTCAATACCATGATATTAATCCAGATACTAATGCTGCTGGTAACACCAACTTCTTAGACTTGACGGGTGAAAATGTTCAGCAAAAGGAAATCCCACCTGGTTTCACTGCTAAAGGAATTGTTGCATTCGTGTTCTCATGTATATCTGGTGTCCTTGGTCTAACAACTATTGCTGTCTACGGTCTAATTGATATCAAGAACGTTGAAGAAAGAGTTGCTAGAGATTTAGATATTGATCTGGATCAACTAGAAGATGATGACACTTCAAATTCAGTTGAGATTGGCTCTTCAACAGAAAACTCCAAAAAATAGATCAGGTAATCTAGACTCTCAGCACTCATAATTTGTTTTCCAATTTAATGCCCTCAGTTCATAATCTTTTTCCACATGTAGAAAGGTATCTAATATCTACTTAATCTGCCGTAGTCTATAGCAGATTGGTTATTTTTTTTTTCCATGGCGGCTAATTGTATATAGATTAACTATATTTGTATATAACAAGCGCGCAAGGAGAGTGGTCCACACAAAACCAAATATGCTAACTCCAAAATTCTTCATAACCATCCTCTCTCTTGGTCCTAAATGGAAAGGTCCAGTCACCACAAGGGGGAGCCATGGTGTAAAATGTATTAATATGTTGATATGCCATTGATACTGATCTGATATCATCCAGGTTGAAATTAAAAGGTTCATTAACGTAATTATCAGCAGGACCTAAGAATATAACATCTTTCTTTTCTTGAGGTAATTGAAGTTTTGTAATCTCAAATTCCAGTCCAGAGTGTGTGTAAGCTGGGAAACCAGGCAAGTTTGGGGGCAATCTTGGAACGATATCAGTGGTTTGGAAAACTCGAGTTAAAGATGGAATTGGTAAATCACCGCCTTTAGCAACAATCTTTGCATTTTCTTTTGTGTTGTACATCATATCTAATAGTGCATTCCATGCTGGATTGCCAATTCTCAAAGCTTCTAAAGTCACAACTAATGGTCTATAGCTTGCTAGGATGAAATCCATGGCTGCTAGATAAGCATAACCTCCACCTAAGGAATGGCCAGAGACGATCAATTGATAATCCTGATCCAAATATGGTTTGGCAGCAGCAAATACTTCATTGGCGAATTTTGAATAAGCAACGTAGACACCACAGTGAACGTAGCAGCCTTTACCCTCTTCGAAAGTATTGGAATTCTGTCTTATTAGGCGACTTATTACCCTGGCAGAAGTTTTCCTAGTGACCTCTTTGAAAGTTTCACCATTAATACCATCATTGGATAAGACTGGAGCGTAAGGACACTGGTTGAATATGACATCAGTGAACCAATCACCAGCAGACATTGAACCTCTAAATATGACAAAGACTTTCTTAGAAGCATTTTCAACAGCAACGTATGCAGTACCTGAGATCTCCAGTTCTTTCAAGTTTGGTCTGAAAACTTCAATAACGTTGGAATCTGAGCTTTCTTGACAGAACTGAATACTGGGGCAAGCATCAGCAAGTGGGCCGGGTTGAAAAGTTGGATATAAGACTGTGCAGTATGAAATCTTTGCCCATTTTGCAGCATACTTTAAGGTCTCATATACATAATCACTGTAGTATAAACCTTTTGGGTTTTCAATTTCTTTAGAGACAATTTCCTCTTGTGCGTCAGTTGAATTCCCAGCATAAGAAGTAGAGGCTAATAACAACAAATATAACGACGTTAAGAGCCTCATTGTCCCTTTCTTGATATACCGCTAGATAAGTCATAGAGGAAGTAACGGACAGAGAATAAATGAAAGCATTGTCTTTTTATAAGCTCAAGAAATGCACTCATTAATTGGTGTTTAAAACATCTCATTAACATATCTTACTGGTATAACATAGAAGAATCCCTTATAAATAAGACAAAGATCCAGTGTTGACAGCGGTCAGAAGGTCTTTAGAGCTAGTTTGGATTGCACACTATTTTCTTCTAACGTTGAAAACCGCTGGGAATTCCACAAAGATATCAGCTCGTGTATTTTTCTCATGTTTCTACTGGGCGATGGGACTTGGAAATGCCATCTCGTACGCATTCATCTCTTCAGTATATGTACCCTTTACCGTAATACTGGCGATAGCCGAAGGTGTATATCTTTCCTCAAAGTTGCCTAATATTGATTACTTTTAATTCAATATCCTCTAGAGAACGTGCATTTACTACGTGCAAATGTTCAGCATGTTGAAGGTCAATCACAGAGGAGGCACTCAAATACACTACAAGATCAATGGAGACTTTGAGCATGACACTAGAACCAAATAGGGAACTCTAACGTATGATCAAACACTTGCCAAAGTTGACTTGGAAAATCAACTGATCCATTTTCATGCAAACATTTGAGATGTAGTGGAAAAATGATCGTGTGCATGCGCATTCAAGACGTTTGGAGAACTTCTCAACTTCTTGAGAACTTGGAGGCTATGGTCTCATACTTTGAGAAACTCGAGATATGTGGTGCAACTTTAAGGTGTATCTTTTCTTAAGAGGTGACTCTCATTTCATACCATCAGGATCCTAACCGCTAATAATTCTATTGCTCCTGAAAGAGGGAATAATTTTGGATTATCCATCCCTGCTCTAAAAAAAGAAGCTCTGATTGGTTTATTAAAATGAAAATGTTAGGAAGTTTATCACTCAGGTTGAATTTGGTGTCCCACATTTGGAATAATTTAGTCCTGGCCTTCAAGAAGCCCTAGTTTAGTGCTTTCTCGTCATTGGAGAGTTTGCATTCCATTGGATAGTTTACATTCTGAGGGTAAGCACCTTCAGGGCAAGTGGTTCTCTTTTGGCACAGTAATTGGCCTTTCATCACTGGTGGACAGCCTGTAGATAATCGAAAGCGGTATAATGCTGAAGGATTTTTATACGAATGTTCAATTAGTTTCAGCGATGAGTTTCAGTAGTATGCGAGATCTGTCTCATCTCTATATACAAGCCTATACTGGATTGAGCTGCATGACTTAGCAAAGACGAATATTGTACAAGACAGATCGATTCTTCTGTACTATCGTATGATAAAAAATGATGCTTTTCTCTTATATTTTGACCATGATGATCAAGATTCAAAAGTGAGATAATAGCCAAAACACCAATACAAATTCCCCCCAGATTCTGCCCATATAAACTGTTTCGCGGTAATTTGAAAACATGCCAAAAAGCTAAGCAGATCATTGGCAAGCTAATGTTTAGCTTCAAACCATCTTCATTTTCCATAGAGTAGTCATACATTTCTCCCTTTCACAAGACTTCCACCAATATTTTCCACTGTCAGAGCTGCTGCAATTAAAACCTTGTGATCATATCCGTGGTTCATTCTGCAAAAACCAGCATTTCGAGAATGAATCACAAATCAAGGTCCAAATTATTAGATCTGCCCAATGAAATCTGGATTAGTATCATTAAGAGACTAACTGGTAATGAGATCAGATACATTAGGCAATTAAAACCAAACTTATTCACTCTTGTCTCAGATGATGAATCGACATACATAGGTAATCATCGTCATCCCGAGGAACTATATGATCGTTTTGTTGTCTTAGAAGCGCACGATAATAAAAGCGCAGCTAAAATATTCGATAGGCTGCTACTTAAAGGACAAAGGACATTTATTATCATCAATTGTCCGCTGACGTTTGCTGAATTTGAGGATAGTGGTCAATATGATTTGGAAACAGGCTTTGAATTTCCTTATGGATCTCCAAAGCGTATTGAAAATGAAGATGAAGAACCCGACAGAGAATTTACTTGGTTTTTGAATTATGTATACCAAAACAAGATTCTTAATGTTACTTTCCTTGATACAGAATCATTATCTTATAATGCTCCTCATTTGATGTTTACAGAACACATTGTAAAGAATATCAACATTCTTGGAAATAGATTTGTTCCATTTGATTCTTTACAGTTTGCATTTCCAGCGTTAGTGAATCTAGATTATAGAGATTTTGATGCTCCAAGAAGAATTTTGAGGGAATATAAACCTGTTATATCTTTAAAGCTGTTGGGTCTCAAGAAGCTGACGCTAGAAACAGATGATTTGGATCTTACACATTGGCATCTTCCACAATTGGAGATGCTTCATTTGTGTATGTTTATGACACGTTATGAAGCTATCAGCATGAGAGATATGAGCTTACCAAAATTGAAGTTATTCCACATGAATGTTAACTGCTCAACACCAGTCAATGATTTCAGATCAGATTTGACATTACCATCGTTGGAGTTTCTAAGAGTGCACAGAGATTGGCTTGATCCATTAATTGAGACTGAAGACATTCTATCCTGTAATTTTGAGAAATCATTTCTGAGCTATTTCAAAAACCATGAAATCAAACACGTTGAAGTTTCATCCAAATCCTCTGCATTTGATACACTGAAATACATCCCAAAATCCGTGGAGACTTTGACTCTTATACAAAGTCCAAGTGTGCCATACGCATTAATCAATGAGCCTACTGAAAAGTTCAACCATTTGAAAGTGTTCAATACAACTCTATTCCATGAAACAGCTGAGCCATTCTCATATTTGTATTCAGAGACAGTGGCAGAGGTTTATGTACATTTTGAATCGGAGTATAAGATTCCTATTTGTGCGTTTCTTGACAAGCTTGAATGTGCATTCCCTTACTGTGAGACACTTCATGTCAGTGGCTGTCCTACGAACTTGAAACTTTTCCAAAGTGGCGACCTCATGTTCCATAACATCAAGAAACTAATCATCAATGATCCGAAGCTTCTAAAAAATTCGGAGTTCTATTCCAAAGACTTCTTCACTGGCATCAAATTTGAATCCCTTAAAGAATTGGTATACTATGATGGCGATTATGAATACACTGAGATTGACTTCAATGCCCCAAAATTGGAAAGGATAATTTTTTCTAAGATTTCGAAGTCAGGAGGAGATCTTTTATTGTTGAATCTGTCATCATTCCCATCGTTAAAGAATTTACATTTTGATCTTAAGTATTTGGGATTGTTGGTTATGTATGGATCGTCTGATAAAACACCATCCATCACTGGTGAGCAACCTGGAAGTATTCTCATAGGCACAGAGGCTGATAAGTTTAAGGATTTCTTTAGACCAGTGTCAGAAGATGTTATTCTTGAAGATTCTAATGCCGTTGCTACTCTGATTCTCGAGGATCTGATGGAAAGGTTTGACTCATAAGTTCTGAAACAGGCATTTGTTTAATAGCTGGTAGTTTATAGGATTTTGGTTTCTATAGCAACAGGATTTCGCCATCTTTTTTTTTTTTTTGCCCCGGCTAAATTGGCTTCAAAATTTAACCCGCAAAAGGTGCAAGGTTATTGGAATAACATCATAAGTGGGTCGATGATGTACACATTTAAGCGACTTCTCTTATGAATCACTGATAATGTATCTTCTTGAAGGGGTGGAGAGTATTTTTTGTGTAAATTATATTCACATCGATTAAATAAATGACTACGAGTTCACCTTCAATATCGATGAGCAATTATAAAATTATTCCCGAGAATTATTAGCGGCTGCTGCTACTGCTGCTGCTGTCTTACAATATTGTGGTCAACTACAACATAATTATTTTAGTTCAGAATAAGATTAATTAAATGAGACTCTTCATCTCCTGAAGATATTTAGAAAAATTAAAGGGTCATATTATGTATAAAAAAAGCAGTCTTTGCAAAGGGTGATGTGTGAAGGGGGGAGGAGGGGGTATAGACGTTGGAGTATTATACAGAGTACACTTTGTCAACTTTTTGAGAATAAAAAACACAAATAACTATGGTGAATTGTAAAAGGAATGTTTCAATGATCATGGGGTTTGTGTATACTTGTGAATTTAAGCAGTTGAGATAGTTGGAACACCAGCAGTTGCTCTTGATTTTCTTCTCGTTGGGATACCAAAGGCGCCACCAGTAAACAAGTTCACAACTTGGGCACCAGCAGTCACTAAGATAACAAAGAAGGAAAAGTACAAGAAAGCAGTAGAAGCTTGAGCTTTTCTGCATCTGTCAGTAGAACCTTCAGCAATGGCATTGCTATCCAAGTAAGCTTGATTAGTACAAGAATGAGTTCTAGTACCCACAGCTAAAGCAGTGGCAGCAGCAAATGTGAAAATCAAGTTCAAGAATTCGATAGTAACGGCAAGTAATGGCCATGCTAAGAATTGAACAAAGTTTGCTAGAACACCATAGAATACTGAGAAAACTAAGCCAAAGGCTGAAGCAAATAAGGCAAAGTTAACTCTTGAATTTGAGTGTTGGCGACCCTGGATTAAAGACCCGGTTAAACCTAGGACAATGACAAGGAAGATAAAGTTTAAACCTCTAAGGGAAAGGTCAGCGATAAGTGGTAAACCCATTTTATATAATTGTATTTTCTCTTTAGTCCTTGTTTATAATGTGGGAAATGTTCAATTCAAAGTTTTGAGGATGAAAAGATAAAATTTTGAGAAGGGGGATGGCTTGCTTTTAAATACAAAATTTTGTTTTGATTATGCTTGTTTTGGTTAAAATGTGGTGCGATGTAACCGTGGGAAAATGACAGAAAAAAAAAAAAGAGGGAAACAATAACGACATTTAACAATAGAAGGAGGAAGGAAATAAGAAGATAAGAGGTAAAATAGAACTGCAGATGATTGGGTATTACAATCTGTCTTTTGGCATGTATAAGTTATTTTTCTCTCCCAGGTTCAGACACTGTTGGGAAACCCATTTCCATGTCCCAATTCCGTTCATGACCTGTCTGTCATTTTTATTAGGGTGGTATTTCCGTATGAGGAAGTCAGGTTATTCCCAATCTGGAAAAGGGTCTGAAATAGGAATAAATTGGGTACATGGAAAGAAAAAAAGAGAAGCGAGTGAAGGTGAAAGCTTGACAGAGACTATTACTTGTATAGGTTTGGGCAAAATTTCATCTATTATGAGTGCCTATATAATGAAACTTGTGTTATCTGATCCTTACTTGTTGCATTTATTATATAAGTCTACTTCTTTATGTCAAGAACAACGTTTAGCAAAGACAGGTAACTAACAGGAACTTCTCACCTTGTTTAACTATGACGTAGTCAAAAAAAAAAAATAATAATAAAGTGGGATCCCTGAAATACTCACTACCAGAAAGATTTTGGTTTACACTAGGCAGGCGAGAAGGTTTTGAACACACCAATACTGTTTATGTCACTAAAGTAAATTGCACCGGAAGCCTTATTTTCTTCCTTTCTCCGGCTGCAATAGTAGTTACAATTGGAGAATATTGTTATTGTTGGTTTGCTGTTACTCGTTGCTTCTTTGCTCTTTCTTTTGTTTGCTATTGGTTGTGATTATGAACTGATTAGGTAATGTTTATGTAATAAAGATGTTCGCGAATTTTTGAGGTCTGGCGGTTAAATGGTTAACAAATTATAAGATCTTATTCAAATAAACTGTTGGTGCTGTTCTTCTCGTTATCAGCATAGATTGATCATGTCTTTGGCTACTGACTTGCTGAAACCACAACTCACCAAACTTGATAAAAAGTATGACTTTCTACTTTCTGAAATTACTAGCTTAAACGTGAATAATCCTGCTTTACAACCCAATGTTATAAGTGATGATGATAATGAATTCATAAAGACTCTAGGTATAATTCAATCAACAAATACAGAATTGCATACATTAATAGGAAAGATTAAACGAGAAAGAAAACTGAGTCTTAGTATCGATGAGTTATCAAATATATTGAAACCTTTCAACAATGGTTCCCTAATCAAAAACACACATAATATCAACCGATCTCACCACGATTCGCAAAATATTGAATTGCTAGAACAATTGGAAAGTTTAATACTATCATATTCAATCATTGTCATATATCATATCATGATTAATGAATTATTACAATCAACAATCCCTTTATCCGATGATTTATACTATTGGGATCAGACTTATTCATCTAATTGGAGAATCTTGTTGTATTCATTGCAAACATTACCAATTCGTTCAATGGATTTTCTACAAAATATAATTAAAGACATTAAAAATAAAGCAACTGCTACACCAAATCTGGAGTCTTTTAAAGCTCCTGAATTCATTACTCGTGGTTATCCACAATTTATCAATCATTACAAGTATTTCCAATATTATAAACATCTTTTAATTGATTCAATCTACCATAATATCATTGCAAATAACATCAAGGGATTTTATTCATTAGGTGTGAAGAATATTGTCAAGAAAAACCCAGTTGATTATGTTTCTATCATGATAGGTGCCCCAATATCTTCTATAAGACAAGAATTGAAAGATCATAGAAATTATGTTACAAAGAGACAAAGAACTAGTGCTGAAAAATTAGGTTCTTTAATAACTAGTTTACCAAATTTGGAATCATTAGATCGGAATAAGATTCATGATGAGCTTGTTTATTTTGGTGATGACAACGAAAATAGTGGCGATGATGATGATGATTTTCAACTTTTGTTTAAAATATTGAATAAAATCGTACCAGATTTCCAAAATGAGATCAAATCATCCAGAAACAAGAGTTTAAAACCATCATTCTTGACAAGGTATTGGCCGAGTTTATTATTAACGTTGTTATATGGTCCATCAACGGTTTTAACGGTCATTTCTAATAAAGATAAAATTATCAATTTCGTTAAATTAAACTTGATTGATACGGTAAAGGGGTTTTGGCAAAATTGGATTTTAAAACCAATTAATAACATATTATCAACAATTCGTCATGATGATTCCTCAGAGATTTCAATAATGTCACAAAATTCATTAGATTCAGATTTAGATTCGTTGAAAAGAATGGTTATTGATTATACAATTGAAAATTCCGGTCAAAATTATACGGTGGAACAAATTGAATCGTTAAGATTAGAATTGGATGAATTGGTATCAAAGGGGGATTTAACTCCATTGATGAAAAATTATGAAAATGATATTAAACAACCATTGAAGAATATCATTAGTGGGAAATTAACTCGTGCTTTATTAATTCAATTACAAAAGACAAAAGTGGATGGTGCTGTTGCAATAAATGGTATTGATAAATTATTAAAATCTCAAGAGTTAGTATTTGGAATCGTTGCTGCTTCGCCAAGTTTATTCATCTTGATCTATTTATTACGTGCTTTAAACTCGTATCTCACAAGAGGTTATATAACTCGTTGGTCTTATGAAAGAAAATTAATAATTTCCAAGAATTTGAACAATATTGAAAGATTATTGAATGAAGAAGACAACGAATATACTAAAGGGATGTTATTATTAGAAACTTATTCAATAAGAAAGAATGGTTATTATGTTATTCCAAAGAATAGAAGGTCTGAATGGAGAAGAGACGTTGGCGATTTAAATAAAGGTGATTTTACAAAGAGATTAAATACTGTCAAGAGAATCTATAACGTTTATGGTGAATATTTTTAGATAATGAATTAATTATGATATTTATAATATTCTATTTATTCAAACGTCATGATGTACTTAATTAATGTTTGTGTGTCAAAAATCTGTGCCTCTAACGACAAATATCGAATCGCCATTGTTCAAAGTTGAACAACGATCATTAGTATTCAATTTTATAAACCCTTCATCATTAGCATTGATTTCTTTAAACAAAAACAATTTCTGTGATTGATCATTTGTCCTATTATTGATATTTTTTAGATTTAGCTGGGTAGCTATTGAGTCCAAGGCTCTACCTAATGGCCATCCACGACTTATAAAAACTGGTGTCTTTATAATCTTGTCAAATTTACTCTCATCATCGATAACTTGAATCCAGACATAAATTCTCTCTGAAGTGGGTATTTTAGCATCGCCTTTAGCTGAAGATTTCAATCTCGAAATTTCCACTATTCTCTTTGAAGGATTCGTGATAATTTTTTTCTTTTGTTGTGTCTTGTTCAATTGGAAGAATTTTCTAATCTTTAATAATGCATTGTTGTTATTATTATTCTTCTCTAACGCACTTTTTAAAGTGATTGGAACATCATCTGTAGTCTTCAATTGGACTTTGAATTTGGAACGATCAGGAAAGAGTGATTGTGAAGAAGGTAAATGTGAAGTATCAATATCTTGCCTTGAAATCTTTGGTTTGAGATTTTTGATTGATGGACAGTTATGTATCTCTGGGTTTCTATGTGCACTACAGAATGTTGACTTACAAGAGCATCTAAAGGGCAGGAAGTCTATTTGACCACAGAACGAGCAGTGTTCTCCAATATCCATTAGTTCAGTCTTTGACATGTTGTTATTTTTATTTTTATTTTATTTTTATAATGTGAGTGTGTGAGTGTGTGAGTGTGTAAGTGCTTATTCTTGGGTTTGGAATTGTTGAATTGTTGGAATGTTGGAATGTTCAATTGTTTCAAGTATAAAGTGTTAGATTCCCCTTTTTAATGTACCAGACACTTATAAATATGAGCCAATAAGTGGCAAAGAATATTCTAGAAAGATTTAATTAATTTTGTTTTTTATCAAAATGATTTCTAATCGATACAAATTATTTGTTGATTTGTCAGTGTTTATTGGTCAACAGTGAACAGTGGCGATTTTTTTGTGTCAAAAGATGCGAAAATGAACAAAACCTCAAATTTTGTAAATTTTGTAAATTTTGTAAATAAAATAAATAATAAAATAATTTAGTAACCTTACAGTTGATAATCATCAGCTGTAAGAAATGATGAGTAGGTAACCAGTTAAATTAGTCGGAGATGTAGGTAGATTAGTGATAGTGAACAACCAATTAACCAAGTAATTCAGTAAATAAAAACCCTTAAAGCCTTGTCCAACTCTAACAAATTTCAATAATTATTAAGCAATCGCCCCCCCTAATTGCTTATTGCCGAGGGGCATCCAACACCGATAAACACCATTAATTATAAATTACATAACTGCACAGCAAACGTCCATCTTAACGTCTATAAATAAGCCCAAATATCCTTCACAAAATATCACAATTGTTGTAAGTCATTAATTAATTAATTCGCTATACAAATAAATTTATACTATTCAATCAATCAACTAATACAATGTCAACTACTGTCTTATTAACTGGTGCTTCGGGTTTCATCGCTTTACATATCACCGATCTTTTATTAAAAAAAGGTTATAAAGTCATCGGTACTGTTCGTTCACAAGCTCAAATTGATAATTTATTACCAAAATTCAAGAAATTATATCCAAATGGGGATTTATCTTATGAAATTGTCACTGATATTGTTGATGCTCATGCCTTTGAACCAATTTTTAAAGCTCATCCTGATATCACCAAAGTCTTACATACAGCTTCCCCATTCTCATTTGGTTTAAACAAAGATTTGAAAGAAGCTTATTATACACCAGCTGTTGAAGGTACAAAGAATATTCTTTCTGCTACAAAGAAATTTGCTCCACAAGTTGATACTTTTGTCCTTACTTCTTCGTTTGCTTCAATTTATGATCATGCAAAGGCTTTGAAAGGTGAGGTTCATACTGAAGAGACTTGGAACCCAGTTGAATGGGAACATGTTGATAATGAAGGTATTGCTTATTTCGCTTCCAAGAAATTAGCTGAAAGAGCAGCTTGGGATTTCATTAAAGAAGAAACCCCAAATTTCAAATTAACCACTGTTACTCCTCCTTATGTCTTTGGTCCTCAATTATTTGACGATGCTCTTGCAAAGAAGAATTTGAACACTTCTGCTGATTACACCAGGGCTGCTTTGGACACCCCATCAGATGATACTTCATTCCATTCAGAACCAGCTGGGCTTGCCGTTGATGTCCATGATGTTGCCAAATTGCATGTTGCTCCATTAGAAAAAGATCTTGGTGGTTTAAGATTGTTCCCTTCTGCTGGTCCATTCAGTGGTCAATCAATCCTTGATATCATTCACAAGAATTTTCCTGAATTGAATGGTAAAGTTGGCAAAGGTGATCCAACTAATTCAGAAAAATTCTTAAGGGAAAATACCCCAAGAACTGATACTTCAAAGACTTTGAAAATTCTAGGTATTGACAAATGGATCCCAGTTGAAGAAAGTGTTGTTTCTGCAACTAAACAGATCTTGGAATACAGATCAAAGAACTAGACCCTTTGTTTTTCCTGTCTCTACTTCATTGCTGTTTTTTTGTGTTGCTTTGTTGGTTTGACTACTTATATTGACCTTGAACAAGCGTATTGATCAAGTGTTCGTTCTTGATAGCTTTGTGATTCATCATGAATATAAGATCCATCATAAATATAAGGGTCTATTTTATCGTTATTCGTTCGTAAACTTATCGCCTTGCTTCTTTTTTCATTGGTGAGGTTGGCCTCTTTGTCCTTGGTTTATGGAATATTGACGTGATATGATTTGTCTTTATAGGAGAACTGGATCTTGTAACCCGTGTGGATGATACTGTAGATGTTGATGGCTTTGTTACTCTTGGGGATTGTTCAGTTTTGGTTTTATTTTTATTCGTCGTTTTAGGGTTTGATGATATCACTGAATTAATTTGGTGTGTACTGATATTTCTCCTTATTGGTGATACATTGATAGGATTCTTAAATAGTTCACGACGCCTTTTGGCCTCATCCTGAGATTTCTGGAACAATTTGGAACGTTCAGGTTTATTTCTTATTTGTCTTTGTCTTGAATTATTTGTCGGTATAATATCATCAATTTGAATAAGACGATTTTTTTCCTTTGATTCTTGAATTGATTTCATTCGTTGTCTTAAATTTTCAATTGCTAATTCCTCCTTTTTGATATAGTCTTGTTGATATTTCAAAAATAATAGTTTACAGGGCAATTTATACTTCTTTACTCCCAGGGATATTTCCTTTGACTTGATATAGTTTTCAAAAATGATCTGATCATGATCAAATCCCAACTGATCCAATTCAAGCTTGAAGAATTCAATGATTTTATATATATTGGTCGTGTATCTTTCATGTAAATTCTCAGGAAATTCCCTCTTTAATAAATTTAACCATATTTCATCATCATCGAGTATTAACATTGGATTTGAATTTTCAAGGTTAATCAACTGTTGAGACGTTAATTTGAATAAGACTCTTTTGATCAAGGAATATCGAGTTGACCCAAGGTCTTTGATTTGTAAATGGTTCCGTAAGAGGACATTCTCACATAGAGTTGTCAAGGGGAGAACACCAATCGCCATTGTTTTGAAGGTATTTCCGTTGATCTTTTACCCATCACCTGAAGACTTTGTCTGTGTGTGTGTGTGTATGTGTGTGTGGTTGAAGATGATTTGATTGGGAAAGGTGCATTTGGTAGGGACACCATTGCTTACTAGTTTTTCGTGAGCACTGAGCAGAGGTAGCAAGTTGTTTCAGGCACAATGGCCGGTCTTATTCTCCAAACTGCTGGTTACTATTGGTGCTAAGAAACAGTCTTCTTATAACTTCAAGTGTTTTTTCTGGCAAGGTTGGGATCTATTTCCAAGTACTCTCACCAATGCCACCAACCACTTACGAATCTACTTGGAAGGATCACAGTCTCATCCCGCAAGGTCTATTGTAAGCACCCTTCTCTCTGCTCGGCCCAGCCCCCTCCTGGCTGTACTCCCCGGCAGTCCTCCCTGGCTCCTCCCTGGCACTCCTCCCCGGCTTTAACGCGGATGCTAGCGGCAAAACCCTGCCAAAACCCTTTCGGAATTCGGCTAATCTCAGAGATTTGTAATTACTCAAACCCGAGATTTACTGCACCCTTTCTCTCATACTTTAAAAACACGAAAATTTTTCAATTGGAAACATATGTTTGTATCACGTTCTTTCTTCTTTTCATCTTATTTCATTCGTAATCGCAGTGCTGTTTTAATCGATTGTGAACTGTTCAAATATTTTCCTCAATCATATTTTTTCATATTCATATAGAGATACTACCCAATATTTAAACAATGGGTATATTCAGTAAAAAGAAAGAAGAGCCACAAGCCCTTGAAATTGATACTTCAAAACTAATCAAAACTTCAATCCCTTTCAAAGAATTACCATCATCTGCAAAGATCCCAACTCCTATCAAATTAACATCAGAGCAACAATCCAAATACAATGAAATATTAAAACATTTCCAAGATCCATCATTACTAATCTATGACACGGAAAAGAATCCAACTACAAGATCACCATTAACAAAGGCTGAAAAGGCATGGCTAACTAAAGAATGTTTCCTAAGATACTTACGTGCTACTAAATGGAACACTTCCGATTGTATTAAACGTGTGGAAGGTTCAATATCATGGAGAAGGGAATTCGGTATTAGTGGTACCGATACGGATGAAGTTACTGCTGATTTAGTAGCTCCAGAAAATGAAACTGGTAAAGAAGTCATTTTAGGTTATGAAAATGATGCAAGACCAATCCTGTATCTAAAACCTGGTCGTCAGAATACAAAGACTTCACAAAGACAAGTACAACATTTAGTCTTCATGTTGGAACGTGTTATTGATTACATGCCTGCAGGTCAAGATTCTTTAGCTTTATTGATCGACTTTAAACAATATGATGATGTTACAAATGCTCATGCTTCCAAAATTCCTCCTGTTAATACTGGTCGTCAAGTCTTACATATTTTACAAACTCATTATCCGGAAAGATTGGGTAAAGCTCTTTTAACAAACATACCATGGTTAGGTTGGACTTTCTTAAAGATCATTCATCCATTCATTGATCCATTAACAAGAGAAAAATTGGTCTTTGATGAACCTTTCCCAAATTATGTTCCTTCTGAACAATTGGATAAATTATATGGTGGGTACGTTGATTTCACTTATAACCATGAAGAATATTGGAATAAAATGAATGAAATCGCACAGGATAATAGAAAACATTATTTCAAGAGATTTGAGAAATTTGGCGCCATTGTTGGTTTGAGTGAATACGATTTGAGAGGTAATCATGATGAATTAGAATATCCAGTTCAACAATTGTTTGTCTTGGAAAAAACTGAGTCTGTGGATTCAGCAGATACTACTGATACAACTAATGAAAAAATTGATGCTACTTTAAAGACTATCACTAAAGATGTTCAAACGGTGCAAGTTTAATAGAGCGCGGTTTCTAGTAAGGTCATAATGATAAAAGGCACATGATATTTATGATCAATGATTTTTAATAATAATGGGGGAAAAAAAAATGTTTGTCAACACTCTGACATATATATATTAATACCGATGTGGATTATGTAGTACTAATGATTAGATGACTAAACTGGGAGTAAAAAATTTGATCTATGATTTATTCCTTCTTAAACACAGGGAATCTTAAACCGTGGTTGCCTTTATAAGCAGACACTTCTGGAGACTTCCAATTTCTCAAGAGCACGTCCTTATCCTCTAATTCATAAACTTCAATTCCTAATGGTCTACAAGTATCAACCATATCAACTTTCAATTCTTCATCACCTTCACCCCAATCCCAAGCACTTAGATCACCACCTGGACAAGCAGAAATTGCACACAATAGATCAATCTCTGCAAAGAATTCAAAATAGTCTCCAGGCTCAGCGGGAGAAGTATCCATGAAATATTTCCCATTCTTATCTAGCCCAGTGACTTGAAAGATGTTTAATACATCATGAACATCATATTCTTGACCGCCAAATGGTAAAATCGAACGGTATAGATTAGAATGACAATGGAAATCGTTATCTTCACCACTTAGTAAAGTATCAACGTACGGATCACATCTTGTCCCCAACAAATCATGGATCTCTTCGATCTCTAAGCGATCTCTAATCGAATCACCAGTGATGGTTAGCATAGGTCTTAAATATGGTAGGTTTGAAAATAATCGATCATATTTGTGAACATGAGTCCCATAAAATTGTCTAGTTCTTGAAGCCCAGAATCTTTCTCTAAAATTATCTGCATTCCATGCATTGAAATCACAAACTTGGGGCCCTTCAGGCGTGATGATTCGAACAATTGAGCCAGCTTTAACTTTCCATGCTTTACCTGATCTTATAGGAACGGTCTCTTTATAAATTAAATTCTTACGAGATCCATGAAGTTTATCATAAAAGTCTCGGTCAACATCAAGAACTGGAGTCTTGGTTGGTAAATAAGCAGGAACTGGATTCGGTCTGTGTTTATAAGCTGGTTTATTTGACATCTTCGACTTTGATCATATAGATTAGTGAAATTTTTGTACAAATCAAAGGGTATTTGTGTACATCAGTTTTGCCCATCTTCGAAAGTTTCTTATCTGACTAATTACAGGCCCTGTATATTTTGCGGAGTTGGCTTTCCTACACCCCACCGGTCCTACTAAACGGCAATAACAGATTATAGCTAAATGTTAAAACCCCAACAGATATATATACAATTAATGAAGACTATTATACCCAACTCTAAGAATATACTACCAAAGAGTCCCCAGAAGAAACAGCACACTTGGGGTGCAGGTCTTGAACTAATCTTCATTAAGAAACTCATCAGTCTCTTGTGAAGGTTTGGGCGCTGTAGATCTCATATACGGGGACAACTTCTCATAATAGCCTAGAACCAACGATCTAGGACATTCTGTATGATGCAATATCAAAATGTAAATGGACAAAATCTCGGATCTTACCTCGGGAAGAGCATCAATGGCTAACTTATCAACATATGGAAGTAATAAGGTTACAATCATACCAATAAAAATAGCAGAGTTCGTCTGATGTAAACTTGTCAACATGAAGAACTTAATCATTATTAGACACGTATGTTTTTCATGATTCTTCAGTCTCTTGCTATGGAACGTATCTCTGAACATTTTATCAAAGTTCTGGATGAAGACGCGGTGGGAGATGGACTGAACCATTGTACATAATGCTTTCATGGCCATACTCCTGACATATTTAACTGGCTGAGTTGATTTACTTAAAGGGATCAAGGTATCAAGAATAATGACGAACAATTCGTCTGAGACTGTTCCCTGATTGGCATATAGAATAAAGTCCCTTAAAAATACGATGAGTTTAACCAAAAGCTTACTCCTTGTAGATCTAGCAACCTCCACAATAAAATCAAACTTTCCCTTAATCAGCTCTTGAAAGTCTTCATATGAGTCTTCTGGAAGATGTAGCCTTACATGACCTATCAAAAAGTCCAAGTTATCAAACCTTTTTTTCCAATTTTCCGAAGTCTCTTTACCTTTAAAGGGGTCGAGAAGAACTTGAATATCAGCCAGACTTAATTGACTCAAGGTTGCGTAGCTGAAGACAATATCTTCAGGATCTTTACCCCATACTTCATCTAGATAATCTTCAAATTTTGGTTCGTTCGATATTAAAAAGTGTTTGGTTATCTGCGCGTCAAGTTTTGGCCCCACGACGGTAGTAATGGGTACTGTTGTGCCTCTTGTTGTGGGTCTTGAAGGGCGTGGAATCTTGCTCGGACATACAACTGGATCATTTCCCTGTAGCGGCGATGACTCTATTTTCCCATCATTATATCCCTTCTTTTCGTTGAATACCACCCTCAAAATAGACTCTTTTCCCGGCATTCCCTCAGCAGAAGATGGAGGAGGGTTAGACTGATTGACCAGTGGTGAGGATATCGGCAAAGGAGATATGCCACCAGGAGATGAGCTAGCACTTTCAGCACATTTTACAAGACCTTCAAGGGCATTTTCTGAAGCAACTTCATAACTAGAGAGCAAATCGAGACCCATGGAAAGAAAACTGCAAGTGGAGTCTGTTCCTGCAACATGGCCTTGGTCTACTGGAGTAGATGGTTTAGTTAGCACAATTTCATCCTTATTCTTAAGATCTATGCTCTTATCATTCTGATACATCTCAATAGTGCTTTCACTTCGCAACGAACTTTCCTGGGTGATTTGTGGGTTCAGCTGTTCACGAAGAGGCAGAGAATCCATATCATCATTCTTTCCATCATCAAGTTCAGCAGCCATGAACGTCCGGCCCTCTTCCTGAATAGCGGTTAGCTTCAGGACATGCTCCTTCAATATTGCAAACCTATTGTCACCAGAACTATTCTGGTCTTCGAGGTCAGTCCCTTCAAGCTTTTCTATGCTTACACTTTCGGCTTTATAGTGTTTGACCATCTTCAAAATGGCTGATGTATCACCATTTCCTTCCTCAGGTTCAGCTGCTTCAAATTTATCCTGTGGAGGATCGACTGACTGTGGGGATATCTCGATTGTGTCTGGATTATTGTGGTGAAGCACTTCATCGACCTTATCTTCAGCAGCAGAGGCCAAATCAATGGCAACTATATTCGACTCTCCACCAACAATCTTTGGATCAGTCACATAGCTTTCCACTGACCCAGAATCAACTGAAGCAAAATCTTGGTCAAACTTCTCGGGTTCATAGCTATCTGGGTACTCGAATAGCTCGCGGCTTTCTTCTGTAAATGACAAACCATAATCGCCAACATACTGGAATCCATGCTGATTTTCGTAATACTCTAACCCATTAGTAGACTCTTCACGGATCATGGGTAATTGAATCTTCTCAAAATCATTCGTAGGCAATCCATTGATATCATAATATGAGGTTTTCCATCGGTGGTCAGTAATGTCAAGTGAAACATGAACATGGAGCTCCTGACGTTCCCGACTTTTGTGCAGACATCTTTCACCTGTGAGTCTATTCACCTCACATTCATAAATTTCTGACGGCTCTGAATCATCTGAGGATGTACAATCAAAATCCTGGTCTGTCTTCCCGTTCAAGTCTGTATGCAACTGTGGATCGGGTTCATCAACGACAGCATGTGTGACCTGTATCTTCATGGAGGATATGAATCCACATAATATGCCAGCAAACATAAGTATGATGAAGAGACCCACCAGTATTAGAGGTAGATAGTAAGCGAAAGGTTTCTTCTCAAAGAATTCAAGACCATCAATCTTAGCAGCAGCGACATCGACAAATAGAGTAGGATATGTTGGGATCTTCTCAGCTAAGACTTCATATTCAAATTCAGATTGAAATTCAGATTGAAATTCAGACTCGAACTCATACTCATCAAAAGGAACAATATAATCGGTCTCAATGTTGTTAGCCGCTGAGAGCAACTTTGGTGTGTCAGGTAGACCCCAATGAATGGAATGGAAAGCTTTCCACCAACGGTTCCATTCAAGATAGATGAAGTGGAACATGAACATCACAGATCAACGGTTTCTCCTTTTACTTGATCTTTAGGAATAGATTGGCTGTTTCATAGGGAGAAATGACTATATTTTTTGCAAGATTGAAAACATTGACACAAAATTGACAGTCAGCACTACCATGTCCCCACAAACCAAAGCAGAAAACATTCAGATCTTTATAAAATGAACTGGGTCCTTGTCATGCTCAACCCAATCAAATTCACCTTCGTTCTGCCAGTAGTCATGGTACAGCATCTCTGTTTTGCTTGGTCCCGCAATCATGCCGTACTCTCTTAGTTTCCTGCTGATTGTAGTTTGTATAGATTCATCTTGGGTAAACGATTGAAGTAACGGAGCGCTTTTGATGTCATAGTTGTTCACATTGGGGTAATAGCACTCTGAAGAGACTGTATGGATTTTTTCAATGATTTTCATCTTTTCAGAGTTGATGATCTTATGTGTGATGTTAAGACCTGGACGCCAATGAACATCTGAAGCTTTACCGGGGTAAAGATTCTTTAACAAAAGTGCATTTATGAGATACAAGTCTGCTAGTAACAAGCTTGACAATTGAAGACACCAAGTGGCACACAAGTTAAACACACCAAGTCCAATGAAGTCATACAACACACTTCGCTTCAGTCTCATTTTAGATCTCTCTTTCAAGATTCCCTCATTGTTTTCAATGACCTCGAAAAGCGTTTCCAGATCTTTGTATTTATAAAGTAATAGGTTGACGCACACTCTCAGTGTATTGTAGCTAGGATTCATCTTCAATATTTGATTCAACCGTCTCTGATCTGTCAGTAGCGGTTGTGAAGTGAGTAGTCTCCTTATCACTCCTTCATCAAACACTGGCTTACTTCTGAGTGCATTCACCATTTTCACCTTGTGTATCATGTACTTCTCAACGTTATCAGATTGGATCTTCATACTATCATTGAGTGTCTTCTTGTTGAAAATAGTGGGAGTGTCTTGAGTGTGGAGCAGTTGTTCTTTACATATCCCAATAATTGCCTTTTGAACCTCGATGACCTTCGAGTCATTCGCTCTCTTCTTTTCAAGGCCCTTTAGAGACCTCACCAAGAGATTAATCTCATTCTTCGCCTCTTGAAGGCCTCTCTTCATGTTGAGCCATGAATGTGACGGAAAAACTTGATGAAACGTTGTTTGTTATTTTATGGCCTCACCACTGCTAACTACTGGGCGTAATTGATTATGGGACACATTTCTATTGTTTTTGTATAGTGACTAAAAACTTTGAACGCGTCTATCAAAACAAAGATAAAGTACTCAAAGAACGCCGCTAAGATGAATAAGAAGAACAGTAGAATACGGCAGCTGCTCAATGATGAACTCAAGGACAGCACTGACACTCAAGAGCTGATTCAGCAGTTTCAAAGAGCACATGTAAATGATGTGCCGCGAGAGCGAAGCCAATTGGAATCCACCGATGACATATTGAATACAGAAATACCCATAGTGAGGCCTGATGACGACTTTTCTCAAAGCACCCATATAATAAGGAACAGTTCACTGTTTTCTGCACCAAAAAGACCTGTTTCTGGAAGCTCAATGGATGTTTTGCCGTCGTTCGATGAGATACAGAAAAGTAATGACCATGAAATTGATTTGGACCTAATATATAAGCTGATAGACTCAAGACTGCCCAATAATGCAACATCTTTCCATTTCAAGAGCATATTGTCGAAGTATGTTGATATCATCAATTCCCATGGTGACAATGCTTCAGCGGATAAGTTCTTGATTACAATCTACAACCAGTTGAGAAGGTCCAATACAAGCATGCCCAAATTATATAAAATCATAGATACATTCATCGAGTCACCCGCTAATCTGGAAATGAAACTAGCAAATTATGTACATTTCCAAGAACAGCGTGAAAAGGCCAATTTCTTCAAACTTTGGATAATTAAAAGAAGGAAATTTCATCAAATCGCTAAATCAGAAAAGATCTGGGAATTATACCTAAAGAAAAAATTCCTATCCAAGGTTATACTAGCTTATGATATTGTCACAGATGGTTATGAAGAAAATGCTGCTGCTTTTAGGGAAACCCAACTTACTATAAAGTCTTGGGATGTTTGGAGAACTAAATTTGTCTCCTTGGCGGGTTTAGAGAGTATTGCAGATGATACTCAAAAGAAGAAGTTTCTACAGGTCTGGCAAGAGAAGTTAATTAATGACTATAAGATTGCGGGTTCTTTGTACGAGAAAACCTTGCTTGAACAATCATTCAGGGGATGGAGATTGAAGAAACGTTACAACCAGTTCAAACCTATTGTTAAGTATTTCATGCAATGGAAGGCAACTACGACTCAAGTTAGAGACTTGGAAGAAGATGCAAAACAATTGGAGATCGTATTTCATGCTGGCTTCTTCTTTTCAAAATGGAAGAAACAATCGTCAATGAACCTAACAAGGCTGACTGAACTCAATGATTTATGTGGTGGCTTCATAATGAAGAAGTTCATGAAAATTTGGGGTAATGCCTTATCTTTGAAAATGTGTGAAAATAGAGCTGTTGTGAAACGCGATGAACTCATAGTAAAGTTTGCTTTGCAGCAATGGAAGAGAAGATTGTCACGTGAGATCCAACTGGCGGAATACCATAAGCAAAAGGATATTCAATTGCTGAAGTCTTCGGTCTCCAAATGGAAATCAGCTTTATCTTTGGTGAGTAACTCTGAAGGATTAGAATCCAGGTTACTGATCAAGAGGTTCTTCAATCGTTGGAGACTATCTTCATTGTCATCTCAGTATCAAGCAGTGAAAGAATATAATAGTGCATCAAAATTGTTCCAACACTGGCTGAAAGAGACAAGGCTGAGGCGATCATTAAAAGCCTTCCAACAGCAGAAAGTGACTACCAAGTTTTGGGAGTTATGGATGCTGAAACATATCAAACAACAGAATGCATTAGAACTCAGTGAGGAAGCGCTTCATTCTTTCACGAAACTGATTTTCTTAAATAATTGGAAACGAGTTATGGAAGTGAACTATGATAATGAACAAATAGCTGGTACCCATTTGAAGAAGAAATTCCTGGCAATCATTGCTAACGAATTCAATAAAGTCAAAGAACTTGATGTTGCTGCTGATAAGTTCTATGATGAAAAGGGCTCAAGTATCCTCATAAAGAGGCTATTCAAGAACTGGAAGAAAAAGTATGCAGAACACGTCAAGGAGAAGCTAAATACTAGACTAGCAGAGTATCAACTGGTCAATGCCCTTGATAGGAAAGCTAGGGTGTTCAAGAAGTGGCTAGATAGATACAGATCATACATTAGCCAAGAAGAGATGTACATACAAGACTTTGTTCATAAAAGACTTAGCAGAAGTATTTTTGATAAATGGGTTGGTAAATATGAAGAGGTGAAAGAACTGGAAATACAAGCTGATCAAGTGAACTATCTGAACTTGCTGTCAACGGGGTTTATCAAGTTACAGTTGAAATATCAACATATCCAAATTTTGGAAGAAAGACTTAGGGAGCTTCAGGAAGATAAGGACGTTGAAATCATTCTGAAGTTTTTGAAGAAATGGACTTATGAGAACTTGCAAATTGATAAAAATAATGAGATTTTAAAATTCTTCAACAAGAGATGGGAAAGAGCGCATTTAAGAGCCATTGTTTCACTATGGAAGAACAAAACAACGGAAAAACTAGGAGAAAAAGAGGAATCGGACTATGATAATAACTCAGCAATTAGTATCTCACCATTGAAGATCGATCCAACCACCTCAAGGCCACCCGTCTTCAATAAACTTGAGTATGAAGTTTCTGAATTTGATGACGATGATGAGGACGATGATTCACCAACAAAATTCAAATCTAAATTACAAAGAAGATCATTATCCAGATTGACGCAAACTCCAAGAAAGGCTCTCATTTCTCCAGCAAAGGAATTTCAATCGACAGGTGGTATTCCTGGCAGTGAACGGATCAAGAAGAAACGATTAGAAGCCTTGAGAAATCATTATAACCAGATCAAGTATGCGATTCCAAGTCCAATCGATTTCAAAAAAGTGAATACCATGAGGACAGATCCTGACAAAACTGATGAACTGCAAATATACCAACAATCAATCTTCAATAGTGGTAAGAAGGGGCAAGAGAAGCAAATTTTTGATGAACCTTTAACTAGCCCAGTGGTGCTAAGAAGAAACCATGCTGGACATGGTTCCACCAACATCAGAGATACGTACAGATAGAATAATGACGATTAATGAAGAATTTCTCTGTATTACTACTTACCCTCATTATTATGTCTACTGTTGTGATAGATAAGTGTGCAGGCTACTAAGATTTTCAAAGCTTTCTGTGAGTGGTTCGGTGATAAATAATTAAGTTTCGGATTTCGGGTTTAAGTCCCTATGATAAGCAACATAAAAATTTTAAACCTAAAAGCCTTGAGCCGTGGCATATCTCATAAGGGCTTCAAGCCTTCAACGGTTTTACAGGGCAAAATTTCATGCGCACTAAATTGTATGCGCACTAAAGTGAACCCTTTTGAAGTTTGCTATCGTGTCGGCATTTCGGGTCAGCTTACGGCTTTACTGGGAATATCCTTCGCGTTATTGATCGATCTTAGACCTCAAAAGTCAAACCTTGGGGTATCTCTTATGGAATGGAACATTTAGTTCCAGATAGAAGTCTGCGAGCAGTAGTAACCATAAAGTGGTCTTGATTGGCCACAATCAAGATATTATAGTCTAGTCCCTAAATTCTCTGCTGGTGCCTAGTTAGTCTCAGTGAGTCAGCATTTGTTCAAGAGCTGGAACTGCACCTTGTTACTCCGTCTATGTCCGACAAGCTCGGTAATTCTGAAACACCCGAGCCCGCCACTAGTGAACGATCGGAACTACTTCAGTAAGAGGTTGTTATATATAAACGAGCACTGCCGCTATACTGTTGTCTATACGGCCTATCATTTAGATATAGGAGCTCGATTCCTTTCTTACAAGTTATCCTTCTTTTCTTGCCAGGTCAGCTCATCGCAAGTAAGCTTCCTCAGTTATTAATCAGCCAGCGCTAAGGAATTAGTGGACTTAGGATTTCTGAACCTAATTATTAATACCCGTCCAATACATTTGTTTCCGCCTTTGTGTCCTCCAGCATCACATCTTGGTGTTCAAATTACAATTAATAATTACGAGTCACACTTTAGTTATTAACACAAAGTTGTCAAATTATATATAATTCTAACTGACTGCTCCATATTTGTGTTCAGAACTGTTTCAATGTTGGTAAAGCTTTGCGCTACCTTTAGTACATCAGATTTTACCGAAATGTTAATGACTGCTCAGCAAATCCACGACAACACACTGGGTGCTTCGAACTCACTAATGCACAGAACAAAGAGTCAGCTCAGAAATCATTCAAAGCTAATCATGAGCTTGATAGTGCCTTTGAACACTGTGCCTATAAGACATGTAAAGAGCATATTCAATATTCATAGTTCATCAACAAGTACAATTCAGAATACAGAAAAGCCTAGTGCTGGTGTATTTCCAATGCTAAGATCCAACTCATCCCCACTACCAAAAAGCTCGACACAGAGACAACTCCACACAAAGAACATTCAAGTTGTGACGAGAAATGATCTATTAAACAATACTTACAGTCTTGGTAGAATACTATCGGATGAAGAATCAGCCGGAAGGAAGAGCAATGGTCGCAAAAGAACACGTCGTTCCAACAGCTCCAAGAAGGCCAGATCTTCAAGATCAACTGCAAAGCATCAAGATGAGGTTGATGCAATTCACTTTGAAGCTGTTCCAGCAAAATCACGTAAAATAAGCGAAGAGACGGCTGCTTTAAGAGCTTCAGGTTCCCTGAGTGAGATAAGTGTTACAATCAGTGATGTTAGTCAACACGAATTATATTTCCCAACTGAGAACATCAAGACAGAATCAATCGCACTGGAGAACAGATTCACTAAGGATGGTGAATTATTAACTATCCCTATACATAGAACCATAACCAGAGAGTCTGAAAGCTCGGGTCTTTTTCATTGAAATATCCCTTGCTTCTGTTTTGGCTCACCAAACAATATTTTCTACGATAATGTTATGAAATGACTAATCTATTGTAGATGTCATAGTGGTGATGGGTAGCTCTACTATCTTTTTAAGTTTTGTAACTCTTATTTTTATACGAAACTTCTTACTCTGTTATTCAAGATTTTCTTTCAGCCTTGCCAGGAAGGGAAAAAATTTCTTTGGCACAAAAATTTCCAGATTTCGATACCGCGAATTTTCAGTTATTTTTCGCGATTATTTTATTTTCTTGCTTATTCGTTTCTTCCTTCGTAAAGACTGACACACCGATTTAACCATTCACAATCTTTCCTTTACTTGGTTGGTACTACAGATTCATATAACATCAGCAATGATACAAAATGTACCCATGTTAAGAATACTACTTTTCCTGGTCTGTTACTTTCCACTGATAACCAGTGGGCTCCCCACCGATCAAATAGGAGGTGATGACCAAAGTCCATACACTGTGCTAAACTTGAATACAGACTATTTTGAAGGATTTCATATCAACAAACAGAGCACCCTAGACTATGTGAATGAAAAACTTGATGTATACCTAAGAAAACTTCCTCCAGTGGGGACGTTTCCCTTACGAGAAGATGAGAAGGTGTTGAAACCTGGCGAGATACCTCAATATGTCATTGATTATACCCCATTAGTACATCTATACACCGAGGAGAAGTACTTACCTAGTGATATTAATGATTTTGTCAAGCATTTTCATATGCGTTGGCAGAACAAGACTGTCTTTGATAATGAGACGTTAACATTAAAGAAATTATCAGATTTTGCACATTGGGAAAGAAATGGAACAATTTTTGATACTTCTGATTTATTCATGACAGCTAATGAGGATTTTGATAAAGATCCAGAATGGCTAACTGGATCCCATAACCGTCCAAACTTATCCACGGGTAAGATCAAAGACGCCCCTGCTATTTTAATCGTGGTGGAGAAAGGTAATGGGTGGGTAGATGCATATTGGTTCTATTTCTATGCTTTCAATTTGGGACCATTCGTTATGGGTCATGGGCCTTATGGTAATCATGTTGGTGATTGGGAGCACTCTTTGACAAGATTTTATAAAGGTATTCCTGTGTTTGTTTGGATGTCTGCTCATGGTGGTGGTGGTGCATATCATTATGAAGCTTTGGAAAAATCAGATATTGATGATAGGAAACCCGTTATTTTCAGCGCTAGAGGTACACATGCAAACTATCCATCTACCGGGCGTTATCCTCATGACTTGCCATTTGGGATCCTATCGGATTTTACAGATCGTGGTGCCTTGTGGGATCCAGCTAAGAACTATTTAGGTTATACTTGGGACGGATATAACGTATTCCCTGTTAACAATCAGAGCAAAGCTGACAATTCAAGAGAAGTCGAATACAAAGATTGGTTATTGTACAAAGGCCATTGGGGTGATGACAAATTAGACCCTGATGACCCAAGACAAGTTTGGTCACCTTGGGAATGGAAATATATTGGTGGTCCAACTGGTCCATTGACAAAGCACTTGAGTCGGAATAAATTGTGTCAAAGGTCGAAATGGTGGAATTTTTGGCAGAGATGTCCACCAAAGAAGTTTATCAGTCTTGGTGGTGGTTATGAAAAGGAAGATGGTGTCATGTGTGCAAACCTGTTTGGGTGGGTAAGACCTAAAATTTTGAGGAAGGTACTGAATCAAATTACTTGGGGTGGTGGCTTATGTTTTGTTATCAATTGGATCTATGGGTGAAAAGGGAAAAAGAAAATAAAAAGAAGGGCCTTTCTTGACACAATTACTAATCTGAATTTGGAGGTCGGACATTTTTTAGCCAAGAAATGTTGCGAAACACTGAAAGCGGACATTGCTGAGGGCTTGTGAAATTAAAAAGAAAAAAGAGGAATAAAGGAATTATTTACGACAGTCGGGACAAATTATTTTACTATGTTAGAAGAAGCACGATTGTACCTTTGGCCGATGTGATGAGGTTATGATAAGAGTTATATATATATATATATTGAAAGGTAATAAGATGGGGTCTAGAGTAAAAGAAAATCAGGTAATTTGTGTATATTAACTATTATAAATCAATATGATAGATTTGACCCTGTGTATGTCCCAGTTTGTTGCTAATACGTTTGAGCAGTTTGAACAGCTGGTTGTATATCAATCTAACAGCTAGGTTTACCATATTAAGTTTCGGCCGATTTTATTAGATTTGAATCAGCAAAATTACGTCGTTGGTCTCAGCTATGACCAGTTATAGAACGGTACTAAAGTTCCTTATGAAAGGTGACGTGGCTTTCTCTGACAACAAAATAGTCTATCACACACAGCCCACTCACATTTTTTATTATTTTGCAGGTTTCAAGGTTCAATAGCATAGTGACGTTATACTCAATTACCAATAGCACTAGGTTCTGATTCCTGAGTCCCAGACTCCCAGTGTTATCAAACTAGACTGTGGACTGTGGACAGTCCGGGGTTTGCGGACGGTGAAGGCTGAATCCGATCCAAAGACGATATATACATGACCGAACCGATGAGCCACTTGACAGTAATTCCAAGCCCAAATTGGAGCTCATTCCCGGGACATAGCCTGCATTATTACCCGTTACACATAAAGATCTTCTAAATGTTATTATATAGGAGTTTTAACGTGTATATCGTTTATATGTCAAAATTTCAAATTAATTTTAAATGTCCCAACGTTTTCGTTATTTTTTTCCGGGATTTGTCCTGAAAATTAGAAAAATAAACCAGTTTTTGTCGGAATTACCGTCATTCCATTGGCGTTTGCCACACAAAGATGAACGTTTTATAAATTGAATAAGAAATCTCTCTGTTTCAACTGATCTTTAAACAGATTACATAACAGAGAAGTTATTTATTTGGCTTCTTCACAGTTATAGGAGCTTTCTCTTTTTACTACTGGCTTCATCTGCTAGGATTGTTATTACGAAATGGCTGCTAATCATGAGAACCACATGCTAAAATCACTGGAGACCTTTGGGTCTATACTAGAGAACCAAACAAGATCAATTCACCATTTGACTAATCAGTATAAACATTCTAAATTCAGTCAGAATCAACTAAAGAAGTCTCTTAAAATTATGAACTCATCCCTTCTCAAAGGCGGTAAAATTGTCATCTCTGGGATAGGTAAATCACATAAAATTGGGTCAAAAATAGTGGCGACTTTGAACTCTTTGAGCTTGCATGCAGCCTTACTACATCCAAGCGAGGCTTTACACGGTGATTTGGGTATTTTAAGAGCCGACCATCACGACTGTTTGCTATTGATTTCCTCTTCTGGTAAATCCCCAGAATTGATCCAATTGCTACCACATATCTCCCCAGATATTCCAGTTATTCTATTGACTAATAAGAAGAACTCATTATTGGCTCAGCATTTCCAAGTGCATTCATTATTATACGCCGAACTGCCACCGGAATTATCAGAAGAGTCCATTTATGGGTTAACTGCTCCAACTATCTCCACAACATTATCATTAACCTTGGCTGATGCCGCGTCCATTGCTTTAGCTGAGCTATACATCTCTGATTACAATGAAAGAAAGAAGATATTCGGTGAACGTCATCCTGGTGGTGCCATCGGTGAAGCATATAGTAAATCTTCTTCGTCAAACAATAGTTTTGTTGCCACTATCAACAGTTTCGGCTCTGCCACATCTTTGAACTCATCGAATAACACTTCTGTTTCATCAGCCGTGGAGGGCGGTGGTCTTGATGAAGATGAAGAATATCCAGAAGCGACGCCTGTGGTCTTTGATCTTGGTTTTGACGATGAAACGATTACTGAGAGGGTTGTTGATGAAGCCTTGGCTCAAAAGGTTAGAGAATCTAAAAGCGTTCTATATTTGAATTCATTTTTCAAAAATGAATTACAAATTTTGCAATCCATTGCTCTTTATGATTTTGTCGTTATTGGGCAAACAGCTGTCGTGACAACTGAAGATTTAAAAAACGTTTATAGATTGATCAATGATCATCAGTATGATTCAACCGATGCTAGGTTCACTGAATTTACTTGGAGAATTAAAGAAAGATTTGTTGGTTTCCGTTAGGTTGTTGCAGGTCTCAACTTTTAGCGTTTTTTCAGGTGTTATGACTTTGTCTTTTTTATGATCATGTTTTGGTTTTAGTACATTTATTTGACACATTTTTTGTTTGTGTTTTTTTATAGAAGGAATATATGGAGCTCAATAGAAGAAACAAGAGGTGAGATCTGATTCAAATATAGGTAACTATATGACCATCAGTTCATCTCATTATAGAAAGTTTTTGCGGGGTTTTCTTTGAGCAACTGAACCCGATAATTTGAAAGCATCGCTTGTAGAAAGTACGGAAAATACAGTTCAAAGTTAATATCGACACATTTACATAATCTCGATGCAAGCCTTTTCATTAACGTAAATATTCATTATTCAATTGCCGAAATTACATTGTTTTTTCCTCATTTAGTTATTTCCTATCATAGCAAAGACAATGGTAGACCATAAACAACAGGAGCAGCCCCATTCAAATATTTCAAATTACAAACACTTCTTGATTGTCTCACAGCATCGCATATGTCTGTCCCTTTTTTCTCCTCACCGACTAACCCCCATTTTGCAAAGACTGATTGGCTAAACATATCAATATCCTTGTCTGTAACATCCCATAGATTACCCAGCACCATTGGACAGCCACCCAATAAATATGAATAGATTGTTCCTGAAGGTTCGAGGAGATTTCGGTCTTTTAGCGCAGCTGATGAGCATCCTAATAACAACGTTGGTGCAATCTTATTCATCTTTTTCAATGTTGTCGATCTGATATACTGTTCACCACCACCATGACCGATGTAGACAAATATATTAGAATTGGTTAAAAACTCTTCAACCTCTGATTCCTTTGGCTTTTGGCAACTAATGCCTACCCAATTTAATGTTTGAGTTAAGCGATTGAAATGGCCTTCAAATCTCTCTTGTGACTTAAAAAGATCACCACTTGGATTCACCAAATATGAACCATTTCTTTTGTTGACAATTAATCTCTTATTTTGTTCATAGAGCTTCAGCAGAAATGTGAAGGATGGCATTCTCGTGGTAGATGTATCTCTCAGACAAGGTAACGATTCCCATGGTATTGGCTGGCATTCCTTTCCAACGATTAAGACTGTATGTTTCTTCTTCTGCGGTAAGGGATTGGCTATCAAATACTCATTGATTAAACCTTCAACTTGAACGTAGATGTCATCAATATCTATCTCATCGTAAGCATTTTCTTCGCCGTGGAAAGATAAGATGTCCAAGACAAAGTAGATCAAATCTTCGAGAAGTTCAGTGCTCATCAGCTTGGACGGATCGCCTATCTTCAAGAATAATTCAATCACAAAATCATCAATCTCAACAGGGTTGTTGGAAGGGTTTCGTTGGGATCGCGATGGAATGTTTTGACGAATAATGACTAAAAACCTCTCTTTGAATTGCTTGAGTTGCTCCGAAGGAATTACATCCTGATTAAAGATACCCTTAAATCCACCTAACCAACAGTATTCGATCTTGGTCAACAGACTTTTCAGCTTTCCATCCAAATCCCGTCTTTCTTCATGCCACGCTTTTCTATCTTCAATAGTTTTGATGGCTTCGGTTCTTTTCTTTGCCAAGGTTGCATCACTCTGACCGATGATGGATTTCAATTCATGAGTGGCATCGGCAAGGGAAAAGGACTCTTCATCAACAGTCCTACTTGAGTGTCTGCTTAGTGGTAATCTCAAAACATTGGGGCTCTCAAGCTCTTTCTGAAATTTGGAAATGATTAAATCCCCATTAAATGAACAAACATCGATAGTAACAACTTGCCAGTCCTCTGGTAGTCGCTTAAGCGAGTTGTCATCCAGAGTGCCATCAGTATGGTTAGCGGTAAAAGAAAGGGTATCAAAGTTAAAATTCGGTAGCAATATGGTTGTCTTTGATGTCACTGTCACCAAAGCCTTCTCGTTGACCAATGGTTGATTCTTGGTGTAATCATTCAATTTGAAGCTTTCTGTAATGGATTCATTTTTGTAAGAGTTGGAAATACTTGACAAAGTTAATAAGTCGAGTGACAAAACCTTGTTAATTTCATCAATGTGATAATTCGATAAATACCGAAGCTCCCTAAATAGGTTTAAAATCAAGTTCTTAGAATGTTTCAAGTTCAGAATAGACCTCTTCACATTTTTCAAGTTTTTTAGTTTGTTCTTTGGCGGTGATACTGGTAAGTCTTCCTCCTTATAGGTAGATGGGATTGACATGGCTGAGTCCTCTAAAGTTGAAAACAAAGGATCGATATTTAAATAGTTTTGAGCATCAATAAACAGCTTTCTTGATTGAGTCATTAAATCCATTGATCTGATGAAAGGATTCTGAGTGTGTTTGACTGACACCTCTTCATTGAAGACATATTCGTAGTACTGCTTCCATTCAGATGATAACGTTATAGCTTCTTTGTCCATATAAGCGAAGAATCTCTTCAAATTTTGTTTTGTTTGGCGCGCAGAATCTTCTGGCTGGGCGTAAACATTGCTGATCAAGCTGTAATAGATCAATTTGAAGTTATCAAGGTATCCTTCATCCTCAATTAATCTTAGGTGGCTGAAAATTGTATTTGCTCTAATCTTCAGCTCATCACATTCACTTATATTACCGATGATGAATTGGTAATAGCACAAAAAATAACAATTCAGAGTGTAGATAGATCTAAATCTCATTATGGACTCATTCAACTTCTTCAATTCCTCGACGTAATAATCTGCATCTTTGGAAATACCTAAATGTATCAAACCTTTGATCAAGTTCCTGAAGGCCGATGATATTAAACAAACAACCTCTAAATTATCAAAGTCTTGTTTTAAGACTGATTTGGATAGCTGAACGGCAATAGATGCTGATGAAATACCCTCGAAGTGATCACCTAAAACAGTAACTGCTTTTGCTCTGTGCAAATGAAGTTTCACCAGCAGCACAATGACATCTGAAAACTTCTCTTTGGAATAACCATTCTTGTTTGCAATACTCAGTACATCAGTGCGTTTCTCTATAGTTTGAAATATGTCAGAAGCTGTCTGAATGAGTCTTTCCTCATCATAATTATACAGATGATACTTCAACTTCAATAATTGGTATTTTAATGTATTCAAAACATTGTCAACAGTTACACCGAAGTCGGTTCTGGAAGACTGGATGTCAATTTCATTCAATAGCGCCAGTGGTGACTTTCTCAACATTATCCTGTTTTCTAGATCACAGTAACTCAACCAATCGTTGAATTTTCTATCGCCCTCAGATCTATAGCACTCTATTGAAGTGATCACTTCTCTAAGAAGCTTCTGGAAGTTGATAAATTTCAGGTAATCAACCAGTTTGACCAAAAAGTGAAACTCAAATGACGTGAGCTGTCCCTTGTTTCGATTCACCCAGGCAGTTTTGTACAAGTGCTGAATCTTTTTGATATTACTAGTTGAGTTGGTTCGCACTTCTTGTACCAAGTAGTAGAAACTTCTCACCAAAGGAGAAGCATCTGATCCCTTGGACACTTGCTGCTTTGCTGATGTGGGCTTTACTAATGGAATATCTTGATAGTAAATGCCACATAGCATCCTAAGTAAAGGTGACTGGATATTCAGTTTCTCCAAAAATGGTTCGAGTCCGCTATTAGTGTATCTAGCCGCCAACACAAATATAAGAGCTCTATTCTCTTCAGATAACGATACCACTGGTAACTGCGACAAGTCTTGAAACAATATTTTTGTGCCCAATGTTTCAGTAATAATGTCAATCTTCTGCACTAGATTTGAGTATGGCAACCTGGAAAGAAAATCATTGTTGAATACAATGCTGAAAGCGTTCTTAATGGGTATATTCTGAGAAAGTAACACTCTGGTTGACTTTTCAAGCTTGATGCGTAGGTCTGAATCTTTGGGGGATACTATGAGCATTTTGGCTTCGATTTGCAAGCAATTTAGTAAAAATTGGTGAATGATAGGCTTTTGTGTGATCTTTAGTGAGAAATTGTAATACAAATTTGTGATATTTTTCAGTCTTTTGAATTGATCATGTCTTATGAACAGTCTTTCAAGTTTGTTGAATGCTGTGAGTATAGCTTCAGGGTATTGCAAAAAATTCTTGGAATGGACAACAAATTTATCAAGAGTTTCTAGAGCACTCTTATTCAACTGCCTAACGTTAATTATGTAAAAGTCGACAATAACCCCAAGGTCCTGATCGGGGTCCGTAAGATTCCTCACAATAAATTCACCAAGGCCTTGCATTACAGCAGCATTCGGTCTCCCAACATGCGAAAGTTCTGAACATAACAATGATCTCGTAACATTCGGAATCTGAAGCAGCTTTAAGAGATTCTTTGATGAAGCAGAATCAGACTTGACAAGCCTCCACTGGATGGATCCATACGTGCCGTTAGCATCCAGTGAGTTGGAAAAATGCTCAATCAGCTTCGTCATTGACTGTGAGTTGTCATTCATACTATATTCGAAGAGGAAGAATGGTATCTGTCCAACATCTGATAACGCATAAATGGAGGATTCTGTCTCGTTTAAGAACTCCACTTGTGTCATATTTGAGATAAAGTCCTTGAATTTGAGATCGAACTGATCTAAGAATTGCAGGAATTTCAAATTTAAACACTGTTTGAACTGAATGGAGCTTGTGCATTTAGTGAATGATAATGCTAATTTGATTAATGAACATTTCTGAGCCTCGTTTAAAGTTGGATAACTCGTGCAATTGTGAAAGAAAGATAGGACAAGATCTTCATGCTCAAAAATTTCCTGCTGAAATCTCTTAAGTAGAATCTGTAAAACGAAAAACTTCAGCATTATTGGGCATTCTAATCTCAAGATATCATACGGATCTAAATGGATTCTTTCACTATCTTCAGTGTTCAAATACAACGATCTAATCTCATTCAAAGATGCTTTGAACTCCAATGACCCCAACTGCGACTCTATCTCAATGAATCTAGCAATACAAGTCTGATGCTTCTTAACTAGCCTTTCTTTGGAATCGCCTTCCTCGATCTTATATAATTGTGAGAACGCAGAAGAAATTAGCCGTATAAGTGACCTGCATTCTTGATTTTTAGGCATCTTTGACATTCCAAGCTCAATTGCACTCCAGCATATCTTTGAGATTTCCGATGGACTGCTTCGTATAATGATTGAGCTTCTTTTGTGAGGAGAAATCTTACTCAACTTCGATGGAGAATGGTTGGTACTGACACTCTTCAATGGCGAGTCAATGCTTAATCCAGGGCCACTCAATTTCAGCGAGGCGTAGGCTGATATTATATAATCCAATTCATTATCCATTATGGATCTTTCTGGATAACTCTGAGGACCTCTGATTGGCTATAATATCGGTAACTTTTGCAGAATAACTTGATATCTGTGTGATTTCTATTCGAGAAACGTAAACAAAAAGCTACGAAAAAATGTCGCGAAACATTGGTTGCTGTGGTTACATACCCAACCACCTGCCCGTTAGTGAGTTTCTGGAATGAATTGATTAGTGACCTCTCTATCACTTTCAATCGGAAGGGAATGTGCTCTGACTGTAGTTATTGAGGAAGGGAGACTCTTTGGAGCCCATGTTGTAATAATGTCCTAAACTTTCTTCCTCTCGGTTTTGTTCTGCTAGCTCACTGTTACCAAAAGGTGAGCCAGCATTCCTCGAAAAGGGACTCGATTTGCTACCAGAATTCGATTGGGTGGATGCAAGAGTTAGCGAAACTGCCCTTCTCAAGTCCTCTTTCTCGGTTGATGTTTTCACTTTCAGGATGGTAGGAAGAGCGCTGTTCCTGTGAGAGCTTCTGCTTCTGAAACTTGTCTGTGACGCGTTTTCTTCTTCTTCTGTATCATGAAGCGTAACTGGCTTCACTTCAATCTCACTTTGAGTCTTCCTGGAAGGTTTATATTTACCGTCTCTTTTTATGTTGAAGGAATCTGGGGTAAATAGCGCGTTTATTTCGTGTTCTTGTAAGTTGAACGTCTCAGGGCAGAAGAGCCCAATGACTATAGCACCAACAAAGCAAAAGGTTGAGAACACTAGGAATGTGCCCCACCTTAGATAGGTTAGGGAGACTGGTGCCAAAAAAGTTAAAAGAAAATTCATACACCAAGATACACTCATACAAACGGATGAACCTTTAGATTTAGCTCTAGTAGGGAATATTTCATTGGTGTAGACCCAACCGGCACACGATAGTGTTGTAGCAAAGATTGACACAAATAGATAGCAGAGGGCCAAACAGATACTTCCCGGGGTTCCATTTACCTCCCACACAATGCTGGTATTACCACCTACAGGTGGAACACTGCGTCCGTAATAACCCATAATGATACCGATCGCACCAATACACGTCCCTAACGACAATGAACCGTAAACTATGACATCCTTTCTTCTTACTCTATTCATCAGCATAATTGGAATGAAGGTGAACAGCACATTCAAGATATACTGAACAGAGGCAGAATGAAGCTTTAAATCGCCCGACAAACCAATCATTTCACAAATGAAGACCAAGTAGTACATCAAAACTCCAATGCCACTCAATTGTATCATAGATTGTGTTAATATCCCAACTAGCAAATGCGGACGTAATTCTCTTTTGAATAAATCAGCATATGTACATTTCTGTGCTCCCTCTGCATACCTATCAAGAACGCCTTCGATCTTTTCCAAATTCCCACTGGTGAACTCTTTCTTCTCAGCATCATGTCTTTCAATCGGTTGTTCTTTAATCATGTTGGCTTTATGTATCTTGTTTTGAATGTCGGAAGCCTGTGACCATTTACCCTTTGAGGCTAACCATTTAGGTGACTCAGGTAATAGGAAAGCGAATAAAGCTAGAATTGCACCTGGAAGGGCCTCTAGACCCCAAGCCATTCTGAAAGATCTATCATCTTTGATCAAATCACAAAGTATGGAAAGGTAGAACATGATCATAATACCGAAAGTCAAACAAAATTGCATAATGGCTGTTGCCTTCCCTTTTTTAGAGTCTGGGAAAACATCTCCAATGTAGACTGGTAGGATAGCCGAGAACATACCAACCGTTAAGCCTTTTATCGCCCTTCCAACAATAACCATTGGAAGGTTAACAACAAAGATAGAAATCAATGACCCAATGACCCAAATGACACTAGCAACCTGCATTGTCACAACTCTTCCGAAGTGATCAGAAAGAAGTCCACATATCCAGCAACCGACTGTTAAATACTGTTAGTATATGTACGCAAGACTGCACAACTAACCATTGAAATACATACCAAAGGCACCCACAGGATTAGAACCTGCTATTAAACCTTGAGCTAGAGATCCTGGATTACTGAAGTACTTGATAAAGGGTTCAGATCCAATAAATATGGACATTGATGTGGTTTCAAGACCTTGGAGGATTCCCCCTAATGCCAATATCAAAAGAATAACTGACGTGTTGTAGGTTTTGTGCGCCATTTCTCAACTGACAGCTTCTTTTCTGAATTCAAACTCTGGTAAAGAGAAAGTTACGATATAGATTTTAGCTCCAGATGGCGCTTGATTTCTTTGCATAATATAATTCCATTTATTATATATGTCAACCCACATTCGATGTCCCATTCTTTCTCTTCTTTGTGTTAAAATCATTTTTGTGTCAAACATCAGCGCTAATTTTTATATAATCTGCCGCGGTAATATCAATTGCCTCGGTATAAACTATTGAATCTTATAAAATATTGACGCCTAATCGTGTTGGAGATACACCAGTAATTCGTGCTGTTTGGAAGATCTTCCAATTTTACGAGACAAATAAACTGCGATTCTTCTTTAAGTGTACCCGAATTGATGGGTCTAATCTTATATCGGTTACTCGCGTCATCAGCTAATATAGACAACTAATGTCCAATTAGATGTACCGGCACTACAGAGTTCACATAGAACAGTCAGCAGGGAATCTGCATTTTCGCGTTTTCTTTTTCGCGAAAAATAGTCCCACCATCGCTGATGAAAAGAACAGCTTTACAAGGTGATTTGGTTAGAGTTAACTACGAGTTTTATTCCAGGCCATTTTCCGTTATGTTCTCCGTCATACAAAGAGGCCAATATGTGCTTAATTTCTCATTAACATTGGTTGGCTTTTTAGCTGCTTTTGTCGCAATCACTTCATGGGTTCAATTGTTCAACGACAATGCCTTTAACACACCAAGCTCAATTTCAAACGTAATAACGTGAGTTTACTCGCTAATTTTTTGTTCATTGAGGTGCTAATATGATATTATAGCTCAGCTAATGTCAAATTTAGCAGAAGATTTGGTTCAAATCAAGGCAAACCAAAAGAAAACAGTAAATTGATCTTTGATCTGGAATCGGATTTGACCCCACTATTCAACTGGAACACCAAACAAGTTTTTGTCTACTTAACTGCGGAGTACCCAGGTAAATCTGATGGTTCATCCAACAAGGTCACATATTGGGATAAGATCATTACCTCTAAAGACAAGGCTAACCTCACCCTTAAAAATGAACGTTCTAAATATTCTGTATGGGATGTTGAAGAATCTTTCAGAAACCGAGAAGCTCTTGTTAAATTAGAATGGAATATTCAGCCATACGTTGGGCCTCTTGTATATGGGTCAACTACTGGGCAAAGTTTGGTAACTTTCGCAAGTCCAACTGAGGAAAAGAAAGCTGAAAAGAAACAAAAGAGAAAGAAACAACAAAACTAAGATGTATAGAAATGTAAAATAAATCTATTCATTACTCCGGTCATTCTATATATGTGACTGATTAATTTTTTTACCAGCTATGTACAGGTCTCTATGCAATAATTAAAGTATGCTGAAAAAACAAACAAACGCAACAATTCATTATAAAACGAAACTCTCTTACTTCCTCTCGACACAACAAGGCTCCTTTTAGCTAATTCATAAATCCAGATTCTCTCTTCTCAACGGCTTAGTTCCTTTTGGCCTCTTACCATCCACAAGACCCAACAATTCCCATTTTTTTTGCAAGAATCTATCTCTTCTACCTAATCGCTTGAAAAGTTCCGGCAAGTTTCTCATCAACTTTGGGTACTTAGACTTCAACCCTTCGATAACTTGTTCTCTACCATATTTCTTAGATTCCCTCAGGATGTACTTGTACAGCTCATCTCTCACGATTCCGCCATTGATGTAACCCAAAGCTAATTTTGGTCTCAGCATGTGACCATGACGTATTGGGTAGATAAAACGTTCATTTTTCGACATTCTTTCTACCTTTTCAAACCTCAAGAGCCTTTTAGCAATTAACCCACCAGTTAACCTCTTTTCAATTATTTCGAGTGCACCATGAAACGTGTCTTTGTTCCTTACTAGACGACTTGTAAGCCAATTCAGATTATTAGAATCAAATGTGAACTTCTGCTCAAAAATCAGCTTGTGTAAATACTTTGTGAACTTTGGTAATTCATTAGATAGGTTGGAGTGTCTGTATAGGACTTTGATGACGCTATTGTACACCTTTTTCAAAGTAGGAGGAGCAACACCTTGGATTGTCAGTAATGAGTCAATTCTTTGTTGGAAGTTATCAAATGAAACAGCAAATGAACCCCATTTGCCTGTCTTTGAGAACAGAAGTAGCTCTTGTTTTATGTAATTCAACCTCTGTTCGGCCAAAAATTCTGGATTGATGACTCTGAAATTGGACATGATTCTATATGCATCATCTGGATTGTAAAACTTTACCAAAGTATTCACTAAGGGTTTAATAGCGATGAATGGTAAGTTATTCCTTAGATTGAGTTCATTGTTTTGAGCAGCCTTCATGATTTCGTCAACAACTTGGATTGGTCTCTGGAAGTTCCCTTTGTTAATCTTATCAAGCTTAATTAATGAGACCAGTAACTGATTATAAACCATCGGATCAGTACCTAGATGTTCTTTAACAATAAGATCGAAAACACCCAGGGCATCTGAATACCTACCATTTCTATTATAATTGGACATCAAAGATAGGAAATGTGATGTACTTGGTTTAACCCCATTCGCCTTCATCCTCTTGATAAGCTCCATTGCATCTCTAAACAACCCTTGGGTTGCATAGTAGTCAATCTGAGCCAAGTAGTAATCTGGAGTTTCTCTGAAACCACCTTCTCTGATAGCTGTGTATGTGATATTCGCAGATAGAAAGTCACCCTTGGATAAGAAGGAGTTTAATAATATGGTCAACATTCTCAATCTTGGCTTTTTTGGTGCCGATCTAACAAAAACGGTCTCCACCATATCAAATTCGTTCAAGTTGTAATGTAGTGACATGAGATTTTCAATAATCGTAGAATTCAAAGGAACCTTGTTTTCTTTCATCATTTCTTGAATCTTAGTCAAATTTTCAACATCCAACGCTTTAGCACAGGCTTCAATTGCAAGAGCATAGTGGCTGGTTCTCAGTTTTAAAACATTGCTCTGTGCAATATTATTCAGCAATATGACAACACTCTTCGAATTACCATCTCTAGCAAACTGCTGTAACAATAGTATAAATGTTCTGCTATTAGGCTTTTGCTTGATGGCTTGGATCTTACGGATGTACTCAACAACATGAGACGAAGAAGCACTTCTTGAAACTTTCTCCATCTGGTAATTAATAACATCAATTTCTGACGCAAGACCATTTCTTGAATAGTAATCCATAACTTCTTCAAATTGCCTCAATTTTCTGTGCTGAACTAGCTGATTCAAGACAATATCTAACTGACGATCGAAAAGATGCTCCTCTTTGATCAGTGGTAGAAAAACTCTATAATACTTTGCTTCATAAAACGGAAGATGAATGAGGGCATTGATAGCCAATCTTCTCGAACGCATATCATGCAAATAAGTGTGCCTCTTGAAGATTTCGACTACTTCAGTGTTTCTGTTCAATAATGATAGAGCCGATAACGTCTGTGAGAAATGTGCAGTGGTGCGTAATCTGGTTGGTGTGGCATTCCAAACCCGTATGGCCTGTTCTTTCAGACTGATCTTGAAAAAGGAATATGACAAATAATATGATAGGTTGGATTTGGCAGTATCTGTGGATAGATGGCTGTAAGCAAAAGGCATGATGTCATTGGGGTCTTTCAAGACTCTTAGAATTGATCTCAATGAAGCTCTATAAGGACTTGTATCATCTGATGGAATAAGATTGAAGTCTGGATATTCAGCACTGGTTACATATAACCATAATAGGAAAGCCTTCTGTGGTCTCTCAATTTTTATAAGGAATTCCGAGCCTTGATTCAGTATTTGCACTCTTTCAGACTTAGTGAATGAAGATATAATTTCTGTTATGGAGTGAACATCGCTTAATAATATGTGTCTGAGGACTGACATTAGTCTGATATCGAATGAAGTTGGATCACTCATTTTCAAGATATCCTCAAGCCAGCTGTACTTCTTGTATTTCAGAAGGATCTCAAGTGCATTTCTCTTTTCAGTGTCAGATGTGGGTTGCTTCAAGAGACTTGATCGTATATTTTCCAGATCCTCTTTGGTCCTTTTAGTTTTGTTGATGCATTGTGAAAGTTCTTGATTCAGAGGGGTCTTTGGTTCATTGTCATTAGTTATGCTTGTTCCGTTCATAAGATGTATGCTTCTTGATTGATTAACGAGCGGCTTTAGTGATGTTCTGTTGTGGTCGAATGCACAGCTGGGGCTTGCCGATGAGTTTTCAAACACCAATGGATGAGATGGTTTGGGTATTATCGATGAGCGTGACACAGATATCCCTACATTTCTACCATAGTTCCTTAGAACCCATTTCAGGAGCTTTTGCCGGCTGGAATATCGCTGTATTCGTGGGTTGTACATCTTCATATGGAGTGTAACAGATGGCCCTGGTGAGACATACGATATTTCACTGGTGATTGCTGATGGTGGAGCTAACTCAGCAAGAAATCAGTAGGATCAAACACAAGATACAGTTGTATGCCTAGTGCCTCTTGTATGAATATGCAGTATCCTCAGTAACCTCGAACTCCTTATAACCCTATTTAACACCAAACAATTGCTTGATCTTGATAATTTTCACTCGAAGTTCGGTTTTTCATATAGTAACAAAATATTCGAATTTTTTTTGTAGGCTAATCTATAACCGAGGGCTCGGAATTCGGTTACTGTTATAAAAAAAAATATTTATATACCTACACTTAAATTGTACTTAATGGAGACGCAAAGTCCTCAGTGCTTTATATCTCATCAATAATAAGGACATAAATAGATATTAATCACTTGAAATGGCATTCCAGGACACAAGACCAAAAAAATTTCACAAGAAAAACCCATACATCGACCGTAGAGAGTCTAAAAGTAAGTGACATAATGACGATGTGCTGCACAGTACTAACAGTTAATAGATCGTGAAATTAAGAGAGCTCTAGTACACAAGGCCAGACTTACAAAGAACTATTTCAAAGAATTAAAGAAAGAAGGAGAAGCTATCCCTGAAAAAAAAACACGAGCAGAAAGGGATGCAGCAAATACACAAAAGAAACCGCTAACGTTTCAAGAGCGGGCTAGAATTGCTAAAGAGAGAAAAAAAGCTGATAAGAAGAAGAGAGCTGAAGCTCTCCTAGAGAAGAAGAGAATTTCAAAAGAGAAGGAGGAAGAAAGATTAAGAAAGAAGGAAAGAGTATCGCAAAAGACGAGAACCGGTCAACCTCTAATGGGCCCAAGGATCGAAAATTTGCTAGAGAAGATAAAAAAGGACTATGTCTAGTTTAGTAATCTTTAAAGGTTCATCAATTCATTTATATTGAAATACTGTTCAGTAGCTCTTTTAGGTCATCAGGACATGAATCATATTCAAATCGGTGATTGTCATAGGTATTCATATTTCTATCACTTGTCCAAGGACCTTCATTAAATTCCCATAGGCCTTTCTTAGTCACTGAGCTGGGAACGCCGGGACTTCTCTTATAGAACTTCTTGTAATCTGAGGTTTGATCCTTATTCAACAGTGTATATACTTCTAGGTCTCCGCCAATACCAAAAGCCAGAAATCTCAAAGTTCTTTCCTGGGACCAATTGGGCATAAAATGGCATCTTTTAAGCTTAGGAACGAAGGAAACATGAGTTGTGAAACGGTTTTGTTGGTCTTGCACACCCGTAATACAACAGTGCAGCTTATCTGTGGTAACGGTGACATTGTCTTCTAACAAGACGCTATTGGTGACTTTCCTAACAATAAGATCATCATTTACCAGGGTGAATTGGCCATCCTCATATCGAAACATAGTTATTGAATAATCCCTAGTTGAAACAAGCACCAGATTGTCTTTAACATCAATGCTCGTTACCAAAGAGTTGAATGAGCAAATTTCAACTGGCTCCTTCATTTTCTTCAATTTTAAATCATAATTGCTCAAAACTAACTTCTTGCCACTTGAATAGATGATACTTGGGCCGTCGAACTGTTCGGCGGCAACGACAGGACCATCCGTCTTAATGGTGAATATTTCATAAGCTTCCATGATATGGTCACCTTCATGGGAGAATTTCGGTTGGAGTATCTTCAAGCATCCTCCAGTGCTTGATCCGCACCCTACTAGCAAGTTTCTAAATGACTTTTCAGATGTTGGAAAGATCCATTGTGAGATAGTCAGAGGGTTCTCATCTTCAAAGATGTTCGCTTTTTTCTTACTATAAAGTCTCTGCCCCAATCTAGCTGTCTTGCTGCTAAATATGATACTTGAGTCCGTGAGAATCGCAAAGACATTCAGATGTGACAGGTATTTGACTTTCTTAGGGACTTCCCTCAGTTTGATAGTCTTCAACACCGGCCCCATTCCAGTGGATAATGAGGCAATACAGAACCCATCATCTCTCAACAGCGCAAGCTGACTGTTGCTAATTGTCAAAGCACAATATATTATTCTATCCTTCTGTTCTTTGAAGATGATTGGAACGGGACTTGCACTTCCAAGCTCTAACTTCCAAATGAACTCAGATGTCAATATGATATGATCATCGGCCAAGAATAACTCCAGTGGTGCATTTGAGAGTTTCACTTTGATTCTTTCTTCAAGGCTAATCTCATGAGCTGATCCAGAAATATCATAAAGGGTGCAGTCACCATATCTTGAGGTGATGTAAAGCACATTATCAAAGGCAACAAGATCATGAGGCTCTGATACTGTCAGGGGAATTTCTTGAATCTTTTCAAATCTATGGTCTGTGTTCAGATAAAACACAAGACCCATCTCAACACCAATGACAATGAACAGTGATTCATTAAAAAATAAAAATTTCACAAAGTTTGGTCTTTCAGTTATCTCTAAAGGCTCACCAAATGAGGAAATCCTACCAACTACCTGATATACGTTTAGAATACTGACGGAGTCTTCACCAATCCCATAAGTTTCATTAACAGTGCAGACAAAGTTCTCAAAGCAATCACCAAAGATTACCTCATCATCGATGTCTCTTTTCAGTACCTGATTTTCAAAGTCTGAAATGACAATAGCATTTTCAGTTATCTGAAAGCAAACATTTTCTAAACTTGCAACATGAATTGTACGGGATATAAGATCCAGTCCACTGTCAGGAATATCTAAGAGTTCTTCGCCATTATACTGGAAAATCAAAGTCTTGTCAATGAATGAAAATATGAAATACAGAACATCATCAACTGTATGCTGGAAGACTTTATATGCTTTTCGAAGACTAGAATCATTGATAAGCTTCTCAGCGGACAGCCCATAACTGAACTTTGAGAGGTTCCTACCATGGGCTATCCATAACTCCTGCGATTTATCCCTTTTGTCGACAATCTCAACATCAAAGACAGGAGCCCAGTTGTCCCAGACGTCAATAACTTGCCCCCTTGGGAATCCGCTTCCTCCAACATTGACAGTTTCAAAGGGGAAATGAAGAAATCCACCACTTGAAACTTCACTGGCAAATAAGAGATCATAACCATTTTGTGATTTTTCAAGTACAAACTGCGTGATTTTTGAAATTTTCAAAACTGGTCTAATTTGAAATGCAGAGTTTTGGAATGACACAGAGTAAACCGTACCATCCTCTGTAGCAATCACGACCTCCTTGGATGCATCATTTGAAAACAGTGGTGATTCAGGCTTGAAGTAACTAACGGGGAATGAACCTGGGAATTTTGCAACAACAAACTCATAGTCCGCTGAAAGAATTTGGTTCACAGTGATTAGAATCAGTTTATTCTCCATAACCACCAATACACCATCTTGAAATGGAAGCATGAAGACTGGTATGTCGAAGTCACTAGTCAATAATAATGGCGTATGTTCAACGATCCTTGATTCGTCCAGCCACCATTCAAATAGCCTTATCAAGTATCTTCTGTGCGACGTCACAACTAATGAAGCGAAAAATACATGCTTAGCCTCCTCCAAATTCTTAACAGGTTCGAGGAAACACGAATGCAATATTGTACCATCAAAGGTTAAGTTTTGCAGCTTATCAAGCATGATTCCATGCTGAGTTTGAACACAATAGTACAACCTCACCAAATCTTTCATAGCAGTCACAGCAATTGCTGAGCTTGATTTGTGTGTAAGAAGCTCTCTCCCAACGTCCGTTAGCCTGGGGAGTTCTCTTTCGCTATAGTTGGTCTTCCACCATTGGACAACGTATGGCTTGATCTTTGAATCCGATGAATAGAACTTGATGACCAGAAGAAACCCTGATGTTAAGGTGATCAGCAGTGCATCTTCATCTTTGACACCACTCCCCAGATCAGTCCCCTTTAAAACATTTGATGATCGTATAGAAGTGGGCAATTCAAATGTGGATTCATTGTTGATTCTTATAGAAGACTGCTGAACAGTGACCAAAATCTCTTCCAGCTCAGGTACAAAATCAACGTTCGATACAGGTTCAATTGGTACATCAGCATCTTCCAGTTTTGTGAGTTTCAACATTTCGCCCTCTAGTTCGTCAAAACTGTCCGTCTCCATGTCGTATGAATCATTAATGGGCTTCAGCTCTTTCAGCACTGTCATTTTGTTAGTAACATGTGTAAAACCACATTCCTTAAAAAACACTCACTCTGTGACGTTAAAATTGTCCCATCATCTTCTTTGTTTTCGCTTTCCAGACCTTCCAGTGGTTTATTTGTACTGAACATCAGCTTGTAAATCGATTGAACAATGGGACTTGATGCGATCTTATGCCTTATCACACTATATTGGCCGTTGTAGTTCTCAATTTCAACCTCAGTCTCATCAATGTTCCACTGAAATACTCTATCATCGACAGCTTTTGGGAGACTCAGTACTAAGTCCCTCTCTTCGATCTCCATTGCAGTGGATGCTTGTGCCCTCTACGCATCAGTCACCAGAATGTTTCTGTTCAAATCATGTATAACTTTCTGATGTAGAGCGCGTTCGCGAAAAGAAAACTCGCGAATTCTCGGCCAGTGGTAATTTTTTTTTTGATGCCATTTTGATAAAGCGACGTTGATCGAGTGTGATTTGTTGAGGAAGTCTACACTTCAGAGCCTTCAGTTCCGAAATGTCCAAGGTTTTATATAGAGCAACAAGTGCTCTCCGCCTTCAGGCATTCTCTGCTCAGAAAAGACTGTTCAATATGACTGCTGTTAGATGCTCATATGAGGAAGAAAAGGTCTCCATCGACAAGATCATCTCCAACTTGCCAGCCGAAGACTTTGCCAGTGCTTCGAGGATGCGTAACATTGGTATCTCTGCCCATATTGATTCTGGTAAGACCACATTCACTGAGCGTGTCTTGTTCTATACTGGTAGGATCAAAGCCATTCATGAAGTTAGAGGTCGTGATAACGTCGGTGCGAAGATGGATTCCATGGATCTAGAAAGAGAAAAAGGTATTACTATTCAATCTGCTGCTACTTATTGTTCTTGGGAAAAGGATGGCCAAAACCTTCATTTCAACTTGATTGATACACCAGGTCACATTGATTTCACTATCGAAGTTGAGCGTGCCCTTAGAGTTTTAGATGGTGCTGTCTTGGTCGTTTGTGCTGTTTCAGGTGTTCAATCACAAACAGTTACTGTCGATCGTCAAATGCGTCGTTATAATGTTCCAAGAGTAACTTTTATTAACAAGATGGATAGAATGGGTGCTGATCCATTTAGAGCTGTTGCTCAAATTAATGCCAAACTGAAAACTCCAGCCGCTGCCATCCAAGTTCCAATCGGTGCTGAATCCGAATTGAAAGGTGTTGTTAATATTATTGACCGAGTGGCTTTATACAACGAAGGTCCTCAAGGTGAAGTCATCAGAAAAGCTGAAGTCCCAGCTGAGCTTAGTGACTTGGTTGAAGAAAAACGTGCATTATTGATTGAAACTTTAGCTGATGTTGATGACGAAATCACTGAATTATACTTGGAAGAGAAGGAACCAACCCCACAGCAAATCAAAGATGCTATTCGTAGAGCTACTATTGCCAGAAAATTCACCCCTGTCTTAATGGGTTCTGCTCTAGCTAACACGGGTGTCCAGCAAGTCTTAGATGCTGTCTGTGATTACTTGCCAAATCCATCTGAAATCTTAAACAAAGGCTTAGATGTCAAACAGGGCGAAATCCCAGTTGAATTAATTCCATCCTCGAAAGAACCATTTGTTGGCTTAGCTTTCAAATTAGAAGAAGGCAAGTATGGTCAATTAACGTATTTGCGTGTTTATCAAGGTCGTTTGAAGAAGGGTGGTTTCATCACTAATGTTAAAACTGGTAAAAAGGTTAAGGTTTCCCGTTTAGTGCGTATGCATTCTGAAGAAATGGAAGATGTCAATGAAGTTGGTCCTGGTGAAATCTGTGCCACTTTCGGTATCGATTGTTCCTCAGGTGATACTTTCACTGATGGTAGCACACAAATCACCATGTCTTCCATGTTTGTTCCAGATGCTGTTATTTCATTATCTATCACTCCTAAATCCAAGGACACTACAAACTTCTCTAAGGCCATCAACCGTTTCCAAAAGGAAGATCCAACTTTCAGAGTGAAATATGATGGTGAATCTAAAGAAACTGTAATCTCTGGTATGGGTGAACTGCATTTGGAAATTTATGTTGAACGTATGAAACGTGAATACGGTGTTGAATGTGTCACCGGTAAACCACAAGTTTCTTACCGTGAAACTATTACTACCACCGGTGACTTTGATTTTACCCACAAGAAACAATCAGGTGGTGCTGGTCAATTCGCAAGAGTTGCTGGTACCATGTCTCCTGTTGAAGGGGAAAACACATTCGAAGCTCAGATTGTTGGTGGTAAGATTCCAGAAAAATTCTTATTAGCTTGTAAGAAAGGTTTCGAAGAAGCTGTTGAAAAGGGTCCATTAATCGGACACAAGGTCTTAGGTGTCAACATGCTGATCAATGATGGTGCCATCCACGTTGTTGATTCTAACGAAATGTCCTTCAGAACTGCTTCTCTAGCTGCCTTCAAACAAGGTTTCCTAAAGGCCAACCCAGTGATTCTGGAACCAATCATGAATGTTTCTGTTACCGCCCCTAATGAATTCCAAGGTAATATCATTGCTTTATTGAACAAAGCGACTGCTATTATTCAAGACACTGAGAACGGTCAAGATGAATTCACCATCACAGCTGAATGTCCATTGAACCAAATGTTTGGTTTCGCTACTTCTTTGAGGGCTGCTTCCCAAGGGAAAGGTGAATTCTCTTTAGAATTCAAACATTATGCTCAAGCTCCAGTTCATCTACAAAAGGAATTGATGGCTGAATACCAAAAGAAATTGGCTGAAGAAAAAAAATAGACTGTTCATAGTTTTTGTTAGATTAAATGTACATAGAATTGGAGGTTTATTTATAAACTAGTGATAGGCTATAGTCGTTATATAGTTATACTCGCTCGTAGAACTTTTGCCAATCTGAATTAATATTAGCTCTATTAGCTCTAGATAAGCGTGCTAGTTGACAAAAGAATCTGAGTAACTAAAATAGGCTCCAGTCACCGTAACGCGATGTTCCTTTCCGCATTTAACTGTCCTGTCCAAAATCATGATCAAAAGGGTTCCACCTTCCCCCAAATTCAAATTCTCGGGTAAATTTGTACGCGATGGTAGTATTTTTTTTCTGGGGTGACACAAAGAGTATAAATAGCAAGAAATTAGCGCCTATTTTTCCTCTTCTCAATTCTTCTAAATTGTTCACCAGTCACTATAGAATATGTCATCTGCTTCATTACCAAACCCATCAATTGTTCTAAAGAAAAAAGGTGAAATTGTCCTTGAAGACAGGCCAATCCCGCAACTCTCTGATGAATATTATGTTAAATTAGCCATCAAGAAGACTGGTATCTGTGGTTCAGATGTCCACTACTACACTCATGGTTCTATAGGTCAATTCGTCGTTAAGGCCCCTATGGTCTTAGGTCACGAATCTTCCGGTGTCGTTGTTGAAGTTGGTAAGAAAGTCACCAAAGTTCAGGTCGGTGATAGAGTTGCTATTGAGCCAGGTGTTCCAAGTAGATACAGTGATGAAACTAAAAGTGGCCATTACAACTTGTGCCCACACATGGCCTTTGCTGCCACTCCACCATATGATGGTACTTTGGCCAGATATTATTTATCTCCAGAGGATTTCCTAGTCAAACTACCAGATCACGTTTCTCTAGAAGAAGGTGCTCTTGCTGAACCATTGAGTGTTGCTGTTCACTCTGCTAAGCAAGCTGGTGTCACTTTCAACTCAAAGGTTGTCGTTTTTGGCGCTGGTCCAGTTGGTTTATTAACTGGTGCTACTGCCAAAGCCTTTGGTGCTACTCAAGTTTTAGTCGTCGATATCTTTGACTCTAAACTAGAATTGGCTAAAGAGCTAGGAGCTACACATACTATCAACTCTCTAGGAGTCAAAAACTTTAAAGAAGAAGTTATCAAGCAACTAGGTGGTGAGCCAAACATTGTCATTGAATGTTCAGGTGCTGAAATTGCTATCCAAAACGGTATTGATATCCTTAAAGCTGGTGGTAGTTACGTCCAGGTCGGCATGGGGAAAGACATCATTCAATTCCCAATCGCTGATTTGACTACTAAGGAATTAACCCTAAAGGGTAACTTCAGATACGTGCACGGCGATTACAATGATGCCGTTGAATTGATCGGTAGTGGTTTAGTTGATGTTAAAAAGATCATCACTCACAGATACAAATTTGACGATTCTAAAGCTGCTTATGATAATATCTTGGAAAACGGTAAGGATGTTATCAAGACTATAATAGATGGTCCAGAAGGTGATGATGCTTTATGAATATAGTGTGTATATCAAAAGCATGAATGGTAAATACTGTTCTCGAAAAATGACGTAGTTTTTTTATATACCCGATTAGGGAGTTCATTTAACCGAATAATTAAATTGCTCATAACTGAATTGGAGTGCTTAAGTTTCGCAGAAAACCCCTTGTTGAATCTTTCAATGACTTCTGAGGTGAAGTGTAAACTGAATGTGTATCATGAGAGAAGGATATATCTCTTTTCATAAGGCTTCTCTATGATCAATTCCATGCTCGGAGTCTATTTTTCCTACAGTAGAATACCATATTAAAGTCAAGAAAAACACCCATTTAAAAATTTTGTTTGATTCGATGACTTGATTCCAAAACTTTTGTTACGACCTTCTTTTGGGAGAGACAAAATCAGCCATGTTTCAGCTTCTAGTACTGGCGCTTATCGCCCATTTTGTACTCGCTAAAACACACACGTTCAAATACACAGCTGCCTATGTGGCGGCCAATCCGGACGGTGGTAGAGAGAAACAGATGATAGGTTTCAATGGCCACTGGCCACTTCCTGAGATCCATGTTTACAGAGGAGACAGAATACAGCTCTATTTGACAAATGGTCTGGAGAATAAGAACACATCTATCCATTTCCATGGGCTTTTCATGAATGGCACCAACTACATGGATGGCCCTCAATTTGTCACACAATGCCCCATCCCGCCAGGTGAAACCTTTCTATACAACTTCACAGTTCCTGACCAAGCTGGCACTTACTGGTACCATTCACATACAGGATCGCAATACGGTGATGGTCTAAGAGCGCCTTTTATTGTCCATGATCATCCAGAAAATATTCCATTCAAGTTTGACGAAGAGAAAGTAATTTCCGTAGCAGATCATTATCATGGCCAATATGAAGAAATTACTGAACTGTTTTTGAACAGATACAATCCAACAGGTGCTGAGCCTATCCCACAGAACTTACTTTTGAATGACACTGCCAATGCAACCATTTATTTCGATACAGATAAGACATATTTATTGAGGTTTGTTAATATGGGCCTATTTGTCTCACAATACGTCTACATTGAAGATCATGAATTGACTATTGTTGAAGTTGATGGTGTCTACGTTGAGCCATACAAAGTTGATTATCTTTACATTTCAGTAGCACAAAGATATGGTGTGTTAGTGAAGTCAAAATCTACTAGAGACAGAAACTTTGCTATTATTCAGAAATTTGATGATACTATGCTAGATGTAATTCCAGAAGAGCTGAGACTTGAACAAATAAGCTTCTTGATCTACAATGAAGACCTTCCAAAACCAAAGAAAGGTCGCAGAGAAATAGAGAAATCATTTACCGATTTTAACTTGAAGCCTTTGGAAAAAACTGAATTATTAGATGAGCCTGACTTCAGAGTAACTTTTGACGTTGACATGATAAACTTGGGTGACGGCGTCAATTATGCATTCTTGAATAACATCACTTATGTTGCTCCTAAGGTCCCAACTCTAATAACAGCCTTGAAATCAGGTGACCTGGCTACTAATGCCGCTATCTATGGGTCCAACATCAATGGCTATGTTCTTCAACCAAATGAAATCGTTGAAATTGTCGTTAATAACAAAGATGATGGGAGACATCCATTCCATTTGCATGGTCATGTTTTTCAAGTTATTGCTAAATCTGGCGGGTTTGAGGAAAATCCAATCCCATACGACCCAGAAAATCATGAACCACACCCAGATTATCCATTAGTCAGAGATACAGTTGTTGTAGAACCATTGGGTTACGTAGTGTTGAGGTTCAAAGCTGACAACCCAGGTGTTTGGTTCTTCCACTGTCATGCTGATTGGCATTTGGAACAGGGGCTAGCAGCTGTGTTTATTGAAGATCCAGTTGCTTTACAGAAACAGACTCCGCCAGAAGACTTTTACAAAATTTGTAAGGCTAGTGGTGTCCCAATTGAAGGAAATGCTGCTGGTAACACAGATTACTTGGATGTAACTGGTGAACCAGTGCAGCCTCCACCATTACCAGAAGGCTTTACTTTAAAAGGTTACATTGCATTTTTCATTTCCACAGTGATTGGATTGTACGGTATTTGGTCGATTATCCAATACGGCCTAGAAGATGCTGTGCAAGATGATAGAAAAGTCTATGAAAACTTGGAAAGGATTTTGAAGGAGAACAATCTTTTGAATCAAGTTCAAGAAGCAGCGGATGAAAGAACTCGACTGTAGCTATAATGAAAACCAGCATTTAGTCATTGTGAGAATTATATTATTGATTAATGAATCTTATCAAGATGGACGTAGATGTAATACTTGTTCGCGAATTGCGCGAATTTCGGTTTTTGCTTGCCTGAAAATGGCAACGTCAAGGTGTAGTAAAGTCGCTGACTAGAGCACACTATTAATCTTAGAACGTATCAAAAATGAGCACTGATAAGTCCAATCTTTTGTCGGATGATTTAGATGTATGTTTTGTTTTTGTTCTGGTGATCTCAGAATTGAGAAGTACTAACAAATCAAGTCACCAAATTGGCTCGAAAACGATGAGGATTTGACACTAAAGCCAGATAGTGAGTACAAATGAAAATATATAACAAGTAAAGGCGAGACTAACATCAATTAAATCAGATATAGGAGCACAAGCATATATTCCACCAGATGACGAGGCTGCATTCGATGCCGGTCCTTCCAGGTCAATTCCACAACAGTCTCCAGACAATAGTAATCCCTTGATATCCAACGATTTCAAAGGGGGATTGTTCTCCATTAACCATTACAGAAGATATTTCAACATAAGTACCAATGATTTCCAACAGAACATCTTTGATTCGGTGAATTTCTTGTCCAGGGTGGATAGAGAAGAAGAATTGGGTGATTTATACGGTCCAGTATGGGTTAGTGCTACCGTTATTTTCATTTTATTCTTTTCAAACACAAGCTCTAATCTATTGGTGAAATGGATCATTGGCGCAGATGATAAATATGAGTATAACTTTAACCTATTTACCGGTGCAATCAGTTTGCTTTATGGTTATACTTTCATTGTACCTATTGTCTTTTACGTCTTATCCACTTTTTACTTCAAATTGACTGCATTCTTAACGTTGAGTAAGATCATTTCAATTTATGGCTATGCCAACTCCGTCTGGATCCCTGCTGCAATTCTTAATATATTGAGAGGTTTAATAGTGAATCATACGGTATTGAGCGGCATTTTGAAATGGGCCTGTGTGCTGATCGGTGGACTAGTCAGTGGTGCTAGTATTTTTACCAAGATTTATCCAGCCTTAAAGAATTCAGCATTGGCTATTGGGAATGAGAAATTAAGTTTGTTATTACTTGGTGCGTTAGCACTGGCTCATATTGGGTTCATCATAGCAGTCAAAGTTTTGTTCTTTGGTGATTTGAACGTTGTTAACTAAGTAGGGGGAGATCTTGAAATATATATGATAGGAAAAATAAGAGAACATTACACCGTCATTTATGTAATGGCATTGGCGCTTACATACATGCTTGATACTTGGCATGTATGGGAGAAGACATATGCTATTGAAATGCCTGCGTTGTACGTGTCTCTTCCAGACGATGAACTTCTGAATAGGATCGGACGGGGTCAAAATCGAACCTAGAAAAGCAGCCTGTTAGTAGACTCTGTTCAGCACGGAGTCACACTCAGGAAAACCAGAGTCGAGATTTCCACTGTTCCTCCATCGACATGAACATCCGTATATAAAGACACGACATCCTGATTTTTGAAGCTATGGTTGAATCTCTGTAATTCTAAAAGGTTTCGAAACAGCTTTTTGAGTCTCAAACTTTGCAAACAGGTGATTACAAATTATGAGTGGATTGAACGATGTTACTCTAAACACGCAAAATTTCTATTGAGGCGTTTTTGGGGTTCAAAAGATCCAGAAAGCCCATGTTATTGTTCCTACGACTTTGTCAGTGTGGATCTTTGTTACAAGAGAAACCTAACGAGTTAAAACCCCACCATTGAACCGATATCTGTTGGGCAACCAGTGAGGAGCTACTACTAGTTTTTTAAACAACCGGTGTTATCAATCAGGGCTCAGATTGCCTGTTCTGTGGAAAACGTGAAAGCGGCTCGGAAGGGTTCACCTGTGACGTCGTACGGAGCTCCAGCTAACCTGTCAAAATTAACATGAGAGATTGTGTGAGAAACACCTTGGAAGACACTCTGAGACTCTGTGCTTGAAGGGGGGATAGAGACAAGTTGTTTCATTCTAGTTAAAGTCTAAATGCCCAACATTGCTTCACACTTGATCAACGAGACACAAGTTGAAACTCCGGTTCAGGCTGTTGTTTTCCGTGGTTTTTGGTGCCCTCAAGGCTTTTTTTTTTATGCCCTTTGTGCCAACTGTGAGCGCCGTTGGAAAAAGAAACGAGGGAGGACCGTTAGGCGCTTTTTCTTTTTCTTTTTTGTGTCCGCCGCGCTGAAATCTGCATAAAAACCACGAAACCGTGCAGATTGTCAGAAAAATAAAATCCGAGAACAACCTATGAGGCATCAAATTGTACTAGAAAAATGGAAGAATAGTCCCAGAGCTTTATAAGTCTAAAGGCCCAAGAGGCCCTCAGATCACACTCAAGATAAATGGAACCATCCCCTCTTTCCATTGGTCAGCGATTATGCATCTCTTCTCGGGGAGCTTTATCCTCTTTAGCGGGAAATCAGTCGTCTATCAGAGATAATCTGATATTTTGATATCTGCGTCACTCAGATTTTCTTTTTCCGAGTATCACAGGCTGACTTGAAGAAATTTAAATTTAAGTCACTAATTATCCATTCAAATTTTCTTTTTCTTCTTTCTTTGTCTTCATATTCTTCGAATCATAGTCATTTAACAACATGAGTAAGAAAGTTGAAATCTTCTCAAGTGAAAGTAACCTAGGTGATAGTTCACTCAGCCCGGAAACTGGCATCGTTGAGAAAACAACCTTGGCTCCTCCAACAAATAAGGGCCTCTTTGGTAGATTCATTGATTCTTATAGAAGAATGGAAGACGATATCGACCCAAGCTTATCAGATGCTGAAAAAGCTGAAATTTTAAAATTTAGAAATGAAGGTGAAAAACTGAATAAATCTATCTCCACTCGTCATATGCTTATGATCTCAATGGCGACTGGTATTGGTACCGGTTTGCTAGTTGGTTCTGGTGGTTCTTTAAATAAAGGTGGTCCAGCCGGTTTATTAATCGGTGTTCTTATCGTGGGTGCCATGTTGGTTAATGTTATGGAAGCTGCCGGTGAAATGGCTGTTGCTTATTCAGATCTATCCGGTGGCTTCAACGCTTATACCTCATTCTTGATTGATTCTTCATTTGCGTTCTCTGTCTCATGGAATTACTGTATCCAGTGGTTATGTGTCATGCCTCTTGAATTAGTTACCGCTTCAATGACCATCAAATATTGGACTACCAGTATCAATCCAGATGCTTTTATTGCCATTTTTTACACACTCATTGTTGTCATCAACTTTTACGGTTCTGCAGGTTATGGTGAAGCTGAATTTTTCTTCAACACTGCTAAAGTCCTAATGTTAACCGGGTTCATCATTTTATCTATTATCATTGCCGTTGGTGGTACTGGTAATGGTTACATTGGTGCTAAATACTGGCATGACCCTGGTGCTTTTGCTAATTCGTTCAAAGGTGTCTGTGCTGTCTTGGTTAATGCTGCTTTCTCATTAGGTTGTACCGAATCATTAGCTTTAACCGCTGCTGAACAGGCTAACCCAAGAAGAACAATTCCAGCTGCTACGAAGCAAGTTATCTACAGAATTGTTTTCTTATTCGTTATCCCACTGTTCATGGTTGGTCTATTAGTCCCATATAACGCTTCAAGATTGTTAGGTGCTCCTGGCTCTGCTAAGACTAATGCCTCGCCATTCGTCATTGCTGTTTCGACTGTCCGTGTTGTTCCACACATGGTCAATGCTGTTATTCTATTAGCTGTTTTATCTGTCGGTAACTCTGCTTTATACTGTTCCTCAAGAACTCTGTTGGCTTTATCAGAACAAGGTTTTGCTCCATCATGGTTCAACTACATTGATAGACAAGGTAGACCAACCAGATGTCTTTTAGTCTCCGCCATCTTGGGTATTTTCTCTTTTATTGCCGCCTATAAAAAGGAAGAAGAAGTCTTTAACTGGTTATTATCCTTATCTGGTTTATCCCAAATTTTAACTTGGTCAGGTATCGTTTTATCCCATATCAGATTCAGAGCTGCCATTACTGCTCAAGGTCAATCTTTAAACGACTTGGGTTATTTATCCAAAACTGGTGTAATTGGTTCATGGTTCGCCTTCATCATAAACATTTTAATCCTAGTTGCTCAATTCTGGATCGCTTTATGGCCAATTGGTGGTGATGGCAAACCAAATGCTGAAAATTTCTTTCAAAACTATTTGGGTATGTGTGTTGCCATCATCTTTTACATCGGTCATAAGATTTGGACTAAGAACTGGAGATTATTTATCAAGGCTGAAGATATTGATTTAGTCAGGGGTAGAAAATTTTTTGATGCTGATGTCTTAGCTCAAGAAGATGCAGAACAAAAAGAATACATCAAGAATTCTCCTGTTCACGTTAGAATCTACAGATTCTTCTGTTAGATAATATAGAAAGGGGAAAAAGTGTTGAGTGATTTATGATTCATCACTTTATCATTATTATCATTTACGAATGTCCTTCACGTTCTAATGTCCAATTGCATTGTTTTATTTATATGATTATTGTTTTTGTTTCTTATTATTCTATTTTATTGGGAAGCATCGGCTTCAGATTATCTGATGCTGAAATGAATGGTTAGTATCCCATTTATCATGATTGTAGCCGCTTGTGGCGGCTAATTGTATTTCCAATTATATATAGAAAACTTATTCTGCGTCTCAAGAGGATAACTGTCAGTAAACACTACACCAGAGAACCTGAGAAATAGTTGAATATAATTAGTACCTTTTCAAAGCTTCAGCTACTGCAGGGAATAAACTTGATTGAGGCTCAACCGCTTACCACGACCACGACCACGACCGCGCACGACGTATCGCTCTAAATCTTTCAATCACGTGACTGTTATTTGAGAGACGCGTGAAATATTCAGAAAAAAAAGCAGTCAATATCAGAGATCAACAGAGTACTTTGATGCTTAGATTAATCTCCAAAGAGACGTCAGACCTGTCTTCCGGACGATAACTTAGAAGCAGAAAAATGGTTGTTACATCCATTCTGGGTTCGCTGGCCACTAGGAAGAACATTGTGAAGATTTTACTTGGGATTGTTGCTCTTCAGGTGGTGTTCAACTATCTTCTTCCAACCAAGATCAACACATCCTTGAGTAATGAAACATTTGACCAGAAAGTAGGTCATACCGATAATGCTGGCCATTCTGCAAAAGGTAGCACCGGATTTGGTGATGATGATTCTACCGTACTATTTACTCCACCATTGGGTCAGATAATTCCAAGTAAAGCTGAATCAACTGTCAAAGAAAGCACCATTGCTACTGTTCCAAAGACTGAATCCAAGTCATATTTCAGACAGGCAATTGATATTTTTCTAAAAAATAAGCCACAAAATATCGAAGATATCCAACTTAATGACAAAGCTCCTTCTTATTTCTACATTGATCTTCCTAATCCAACATTTACCATTGATTTCTTAGACAAATTCACGAAGATTTCAGATGAACAATTTAATGAGTTAAAAAAGAGACACGATCAACTAAAAATAGACATACTAGATTTTGATTACCCTAAGGATACTTTCAAAGGTAAGGGTATTGTCATGATCGGTGGTGGTAGTTTCTTAGGTACCGCCTTGACTTCAATTAGAGCTTTAAGAGAGACAGGTTCTCAATTACCATTACAGTTGATGTTAACCGATAATTCTGAATATGATGCAGATCTTTGTGAGAAGCTATTGCCAAAGTTGAATACCAAATGTATGATAATGGAGGAAATTGTTGGTTCAGAAACTTTTGCTAGTTTGAAATTACAAAAATATGAATTGAAAGTCCTTGGTCTATTCCTTTCCACATTCGAAGAAGTTTTGCTACTGGATGCTGATAATCTAGCAGTTAAAGACCCTGATTATATCCTTGAGTCTAAACCGTACAAAGAGTTCGGTTATGTCATATGGCCAGATTTCTGGAGACAAACAATTTCTCCATATTTTTACAAGATTGCTGGTGTTGAGATTGGTGAACCTATTAGAAAAGATGGTGTTGACCCTGAAAAACCCAATCCTCCACGAGCTGAATCACAATTATCAGATCTAGAAGGTGCCATTCCTGATTCGACTTGTGAAGCCGGTCAACTAGCCATCAATAAAAAATTACATCATAAGTCCTTATTAGCTACTGTTTACTACAACTTGTTTGGCTTTAAATATTACTATTTCTTATTGGGTCAAGGTGCTGTTGGTATTGGTGATAAAGATACTTTCATTGCTGGGCTGACTGTCTTCAAGGAGAATTACTATTTTGTTAAACAACGTCCATTATTATACGGTTATGATCATGCTAATGGATGGCAAGATACCACCATGGTTCAATATGATCCTGAACAGGATTATGAATACTACCAAGCTGCTAAAAAATACTTAATTGATCATGGTTTAGATTCCAGAATCAACTTGCATTTGAATTTTGAATATACTGGGAAGTTGAGAGATGAAATTCATAAAGCTATTCAAAAACCAAAGCCTGAAGTTCAATTCTTACACATTCATTCCCCCAAATTCAACGCTAAAAAAAACTTATTGGCAAATGATTACGAAATAGATGGCCATGAAAGAAGACAATTTGGTCCAAGAGAAAAGATTAAAGATCAATTACCCCTAGATTGGGAACTAAAAGTCTCAAGAATTTCACAATGGCTTGCTTGTGATTCAGAGATTATTCCCCAAGATTGGAAAGATCTACCAAGGGAGCAAATTTGTAATAGGATTAAGAAACATGTCGATTTCCTCATCGAGACTAGTGATTCTCCAGAAATGGCTCAACTGAAGGATCTTGGTGTGTGATGGGTAATTATAATTTACAGATGAATAGATATGATTTTAGCGAAGGTCAATCGAGTCTTATTCTCCTATTGTTGATCTCCTAGTATTGAGTAAGATTGTATAAACCACGTTATGTCCAATGCATCATCGTATACCTATATACAGCGCGTGTAAGTGTCTCTTATATAGTTAGCGGAATTCTTTAAATCCAATGGACCCACCGTGGCCTCCAAATTGTCTGTACCTGAACTAGAACCACCCGATTAATCCACCATCACTACCACCAACAATAGTTGGATGGGCACCGCTGTCAAAGAAAGGCCTAAAACTTCTCTTACTATCTGTAGGCTCAACCTTTGGTGCAGATGCCATTAAGAACCAAATGAGAAAGGCTTTGAGCCATCTCCCATCGCAAATACTCCGGCAGTTCCTCCAGCGAAAAATGAACCGTCAGCAAAACCAAAGCTTCTTGCAGATGAGAACCCGGAGTGCTGTTCATTAGATGATTTTGCACTTGTGGACGCAGTAGCCTTTGGCATTGACGCAGTTTTGGATCCATAGGAGAAAGGGGATGGAGACGTAAAAGCATTACCAAATAAGCCTCCTTCTGGCATTGCTGAACCAAATTTGAAAGATGAAGATGTTTCCTGCTTAGAGTTGGATCCACTGAAAGGAACAAATGTTGAGTCTGGTGATGAAGATGATGCAGTTGATGATGCTGCTGCTGCTGCTGCTGCAAATGAGAATGTTTTCCTTTCTTCGTACTTTTGAGAGAAAGATTTTGATCCAAAGTGGAATCCATTTTTCTTTTTCAATTCTGGATCTTCTGCCTCATGTGCACGATGTCCTTCAGGGAGAGGTGTAGTTCCAGTGTCAAATGACGATCCTGATATCTCATTGTTTAAAATTTGTTCCTCGTTAAGTATTCCATTCACATTAGAGAATGAAAAGGTAAAGTTTTCACCTGATAGATCAGCGTAAGGATTTCCGGTCTTTTGGTTAATATTAAAGCGGGAAAATGCCTCCATTGTCTCATCATTCAAACTTTCTGTATCGACTGATGTGTCCTTTGGTTCTTCACCATGTTCTGGATCACCATACGCATGAGCATATCTCTCATTCAAGAAATCAATTTCATCCAGCTTGGCGGTAAGTATTTCATGGGCTTTATTTGATTCATCGTATAGTTGTTTTGCCTTGTCCAGTTGATTGTTGATTCTTTTAATGGCATCTTCATATCTCTTTTGCGCCTTCAATAGGGCTTCATAAGCTGATTTTTCAAGTATGTCAGCCTTTGTCTTGACAGCATCGGCTTCATCTTGTAATTTTTCACGTAATGAATGAGCTTTTAGAGATTCTTCTTGTAATTCTTCCAATTTGATGAAATATTCCTTCTTTGTTAGCTTCGGATCGAATGGAATCTCAGGTTCTTCCGTTTCTATATCATCTTGTTCCCGCTGTGAGGCCTTATTTTGCATTCTTTCTCTAGCACGAGAAAGCTTTTCCTTGGCCTTTCTTAAATGTTCCTGGTCAAAAACTGTCTTTTGTTTCTTCTTTTCCTCTTCAATTTCTCTTTGATTCCTTTCATGAGCTCTTCTTCTTTCATCTTCTCTCCTTCTCTCCAATACTTCACGCTCTCTTTTCTCAATTTCTGCCAATTTTTGTCTTCTTCTTTCTTCTCTTTCACGCTCCTGTTGTAATTTCTCTTGTTTTAATTTCTCTTCCTTCTTCCTCTTTTGTTCCTCTTGTTTCTTCTTCTTTCTCTCATTCTCTTTTCTCTTATTCTCTTTTTCAGCATGTGCAGCTTTTCTCTGAGCTTCTTTCTCCAACCGTATTTTCTCCTCTTTTTCTCTTTTAGCAGTTTCGTCTTCTTCTTTGGGCACTCTATCTCTTTTGGTAACAGCCTTACGTATCACAGCAGCACTGACTGTACTCCTTCTAAAATAACTGATATACCAACCATCATAATCTTCCTTTGATAAAGGATCATTCAATTGTTCATAAGCAGTGTTTATGGTCTTAAAGATGATATCACCACCAGGATGGCCCTTATCTGGGTGATATTTCAATGCCAGTTTCCTATAAGCCTTCTTGATTTCAAATAATGAGACATCATGAATTGTGGTGGTTGTTTGAATCTCCAGTATTGCATAACAATCAAGTTTTTCCTTGGACATTTGTTTAATTGTGAGATACTCAACTACGATGATGTTCTCAGATCACCTCTGTCTTTTTTTTCCCTTTTCGGGAAGTGATTTGAGAGAGAACGCTAACGTGCACATATCGAGAACCTCAATCGATTGTTATCTACAAATACAAGTTCATATACATGAAAATTTAATGCATTCAGTGAAATTACAAACTCTTCAAACATCAACCTAATAAATAAGCAGAACTAAATAACTTTTAACTAGCACTTGATATTAACGGCTCAACTTACTCAAAGCTTCTTCACTTCTTGATCTAGATAATCTTTCATCCTTGGATCCTCTGCTCAATGTTTCAGTTAAAACACTCAAGTAAGGAGGCTTTGTTCCTTTACCATAGTTATTGGTAACATCATTGAAATAGTTGTTGTAAAAGTCACCATCGTAGGTAGCTAATGAAGAGTTGATAGCACCATCTGGATATTTGAAGGCATCAGTTAAACCAGCTAAATGAGGTCTTATTTCAGATAGTAATCTCTTGATCTCAGCTTGAATTTCAGCTAGTCTTGTTGGTGCAAATAGACCAAATTGTAAAAAGGCACCACTGAATCTGTCAATAAAGAATAAAGAGTACAACTTGAACAACAAGGTCAACACTTCCTTCTCTTTACCTTCCGCAGTTTGTAATCTTTCAAGATATGAGGCTAGCAAGTAACGGTTTGAGTTGAACTTGGAGATCAATAAACGCTCTTGTGAGACTGAGTTCCAATCACCATTAGCAATTTTCAAAGCATATGCAGAGAGCTTTATGATGATGGCACTCCATATGTCAACATACGATTTCAAATTGTTAAAGTCCAATACATCATTACCAAATGTTTCACTCAAATATTCAAAATCTTCACCCTGTTTCTTACCTTTCTTAGCAGCTTCATAGTATTTGATGATTGATCTACCAGCATTGATTGATAAGACGTTATTATCACCTTCCCAAGTCTGCTGCACTGACCAATCTTGGAATGCGCGACCTAAACCTGAATAAGCATGATACCCATGACCACCACAAGCTTGTCTGGCTTCATCAATCAATTGAGAAACTAACCAAGTGTTTGAAGCTTTTAATGATGCAGAGGTAACAAACAAATTCTTCAAATCAAAGATCGTCTTGCCAATGTTTTTACCTGCGTATAACTCAGCCAATATTTGATTATAGTCAGCCAATAGTTTTTGTGAAGCAGGGGCTAATAGATAAACTAATGATAGATATGGGATCAAACGGAATTGATGTAATGAATAGTCAATGATTTGGGTTTCATTCTCTGGGTCACCAAATTGTTGTCTACCAATTGCATATCTGAGTGGAATAGTGATAAATCTAGCACCATGTCTGTGAGAGTCTATCACCATATTAACACGGCCTTGAATTAAAGCACTGTAACTGATTTGTTCCAATGGCGTGTTGCGAACAGTACCATCAGCAGAAATCTTTGTAAATTTTTGTAGTAAATAGTCTTTTGGAATTTCAACATTATGGAATTGGATCCAACCGTTATCAATAGCATCTCTCCCCATCTTAGAGCCGATATCTCCAACTGAGATACCCGGTAATAGGTCAAAGTTGCTGTCTCTTAATTGAACAACAAAGGTCTTTACACCATAATCTTTACCTTTCGAAATCAATCTAGCATAGACAACGGTATGATTAGAACTGTGAGCAGCACCACCAATCCACCATTTGGTAGCTTTCAGGTCTGGAGTATTGATAGTAAAGGTTTGTCTTTCTGGATTGTAGGTAGCGGTGGTTTGCAAGTTGGCAACATTGGAACCATGGGCTAATTCAGTCATTGCAAAACTACCGTATATATCTTTGACTTGTAAAGTGCCTCTTTCATACAGCCAGTATTTGATCTGTTCATCAGTACCATTACCTTTAATTGCGTTACAAAATAATGCAAGATTGATACCTAATCTTGTACCAACACTTGGATCAATAACTGATAACAAACTGAGTCTGTTTTCAAAATCTTCAAAATTCTCATTCTCAATGTAACTTGTTAATCTTTGAATCTTCTTAGCAGCTTTTTCTCTCAATTCCAGTTTTGTTAGGTCGTAATAAGATCTTTGCTCTGATAAATATGGATCATTTGTTAACTGCTTCCAAATTTTTTGTGTAGTTTCATGATCTGGATCGATGAAAGCGTTGACTTTATCGATATCAAATTGTGTCTGTTGACGTTCTTTTTGTAGAAGAGTTGGCATTTTGTGTGTGAAGGGAAAAGTGATTTTCCACTGGCGGCAAATGGGAATTGACTGAAGATTTAAACGTACAGAAAATTTAAATTGAAGACTTTTACAAGTCTTTTTATATGTATGAGGGGCGGCGGCTACTGGGCAGCAATTCCTGGGGAAAAACTCCTCGGCTTTCATCACTAAAAAATTCGGTCTGGTGTGTTTTTTTTTCACGTCATCGTGAACTTTAATAATTGATCTCCACAAAATAATTTAACCGAGGCAGAAAATTAAAGCTTCACGTGACCTTAGCCACAAAAAGATAACAAAATGCTAGTGCATAATCAAGTGAAGAAAAGTTGTAATTGACTGAGAGCAGCAAAGACATGCAACTGGTTTGAGTGCTTAATACCTAATGAGTGCTTTTACCTAAATATTTAATCCCGACACTTTTTTTTGTGTCACATTTTTCCCACTCAAAAACTTTACTCCACAAAAAAAAAAGCTAAAAAGCTATATCGGTTATTACTTTGCGCCATTAACCTTTTGTAGATGAATCATTCTTTAATCATACGATGTTATCACAAAAATCGGTTTCTAGGGTTCCTAGAAGACCTCATTATCATTCTCAGATTCTTCATCAAGATGATACGATTCCATACATAGTGACTAAATCAACGGTGCAAGAGAATTCAAAGAACTACATCTTTCAGTTCGGATTTATTGGTATACATACAATTTTTACTGCATTCTTTATTCATCAGTATGCTGAACATTTCAGTATGATTCATATACCGGGCCTTCTGTCCTTTAGTTTCTAATCTAATACAATTCTAGACTCTTTAACAAAAACTGATCATGGGAAATCCTTCTGGTCTTTGTTACTTGTTGGTTGGTCAATTCATAATACTCTCAAAGCTATTAGCGTGTTATCATATTTTGTTTTCTATGGAGCGCTACTTTATAAAGAAAGGCATGATCGTGATCAGCAGGATGCGCAATACTACCGGATGCCTTGAATAAATGTTGAATGAACATTTTGAGGAGAATACAGCGCAGTAACGAAACCTCTGCATAGGTAACAGAAAGTCACTGCGTCGATCGTATCACTTAAAGAGTATGTTTGATTGAGAGGTTACTTAAGAATTCCTAGAAACCCGGAATAGACAGTGAGTTTCAGTCTTCTTCAAGCTCGGAATCAGTACTATTATCTAATCATAACCACGTAGTACATTACCGATCTGTGAGTGCTATAAGGATCGTATTTACCTCAGCCAATGATATTGTATGGTATGTATGATATATATGCTGCCGGATATATCTGAAACTGGATACCGCAAATTCTGATCGATTTTGAAGTGTTCTAACTTCTAAGATCCGTGGAATGGATCCATCATTGGTGATAGTTTTCCGGGAAGGCTCAGTGAAAGCACGCACAGATTCACACCGTCAAGTAGAAAAAGACAACAGAGAAAGGAAATAAGGAACAAAGGATGCCAGAGACTCAGGAAGGAATGATTTCTGAATATTCAAAAATGTCATCAAAGCAAGTCAAAGAATCCAAACAGAAAGAAAAAAAAAAGATGAAATAACGACGCCTGCAGGACTCGAACCTGCGCGGGAAAATCCCAAAAGATAACCTTGTAAATTTATTCAAGTCTTTCGCCTTAACCACTCGGCCAAAGCGCCAAATTCGGAAATTTTGAAAAAAGAGCCTCCTGTTCCAGGCTCAGTACTGGTTTGTGCAGCAGAAAAAAATAAGCATAGTCGGATCATATTGATATTTTTGAAAATTTCAAGATGATGCGGTGGCTCAATGGTAGAGCTTTCGACTCCAGTTGGATTTGTCAGTGCAATCGAAGGGTTGCAGGTTCAATTCCTGTCCGTGTCAATCTTTCTTTTTCTTTTTTCCTGCTGAAATCTGTGATGATTGGTAGAAGTCCTTCGAAAGCTCCATAGGGAACTCTGGAACTCTGGAACTCTGGTACTAACTACTACAAATTATAAGTTCAATGTTCGTCGGTCTTATAGGTCATGAAATACTAGTAATGTCCGATATTAAAAAGGTTTAGCACATTTTCTTAGCTCAATCTCCCCCGTCTTGTTACAAATCATCGTTTGCCAATCGATTGCAAACATTAAACCACCAGCTCCATTCTTAGCTTTTGCAAAAACAACACCTAAATCGTTTCTGGCAGTGGTTAAATAATAATTGGATCCATCACCAAGTGATAAAATTTGAGCTCTGACAATATCACCTGGTTTGAACGAATCAATGATTTTAACTCTATCACGTTCGGTGGAACGTACATCTTGAGAACGTATTATACCTTTAAAAGTCTCCCCTATATCTGATGAACTTAGGTGAATTGAGTATGAATTTGAAGTTGAATTTGAAATACCAGAACCAATACCAGAATCTTTCAAGACATTCCCTGCACCTTCCACGGCTAAAATTTCAACATTTGCTTGTTTCAAGGATAGTCTTGTGACCCTAGTTAATACAATATCACCTTCTTTAGGCAGATTAGTGGCAAAGGAATTATCCGTTTGTGCATTGTATTCTTTATAAGAGTTTGAATTTGAAGAGTTCACTGAGACTTTATATCTTTTAACAATAATGTCCTCCTTCTTATCCTTTTTTTCTTGATCAACTTCTCCAATCTCTTCCTCTTTGATCTCTTCAACATGGACAGTTCCTATTAAAGTGGCTGATATTATTGGTTGTTTCCCATTATTTGAATCAATCTTTTGTATTATTGAACCGGCCCCAGGTTCAAATTTTTGTATGATTTTTGGTTCAGTAGAGAATACTTTTAGGTGTGGGGTTATGAACTGACCAGGGATAGCAAACTTTGGTATTTCAATGGACATTTTGAACAGCTAATATTTTGTTTGATCCAACCAATTTAGTTAATATTTTTATTGATCAACATTGAAGTGAAAGATACAAAACATTTAGAAAAATTTACCTGAGTGTGTCTCGAACCAGCTCATCTCATTTGCTCGGGACCAAAAAAAAAATTCAACCTCAAAAGATAACGTTAAGAAACATGTTCTAAAGACTTCAAATTCAACCAGGTTAAAATGGTTGATTTTCCCCCAAAAGTTGATGGTAAACCTATCATTGTCTCTCTAAAGGAATATGACAATGCCGAATGGGCTCAACAAACAGCTATAGATTCCACCTCTGAAGGTTATGCTGCCATCAATATGAATGATCATACTCATGTAGTTGCAACTTTTGATAAAGAATCAGAAAAGACACTTGATATCATTTTTAACAGTGCTAAACAAAAATATGTCGAAGAACATGAAGATGAAATTAAGAAAGATATTGATGAGAAGTTCAGAAACAAAAAATAGATACAAAGACAGGAATTTATTTATGAAATAAAATACAAAAAAAAATAAAGACACACACACACACACACACAAATAAGGCATGAGATAACATTTATCCATTAGATAGGTACGAAAGAGAGTGATATTCACAACTTCTCATTTTTAACTAAAGATCCTTCATCATACAAGCTCTTGATGACATGAGCAAACTTCTTTTTCGCATTTGCTCTTTTCAATTTCAAAGTTGGAGTCAAGACTTCATCTTGAATCTTTAGTGGTTCAATATCTAAATGTAAATTATGCAATTTCTCAAATCCTTGTAAGTTACAATGATTGACACTTCTGTTCAGTTCTTCAACAATTATTTTCTTCAACTTTGGGTCTTCTCTGACTAGATCCAATACAATCTTTGGATTCTTTGCGACATCATCAAAATTTATATTCTTATGTTTATGGTGATCTTGGTATTTGTTGATAAGTTGAACCAAATGATCGATATTGACTCCGGCAACTGCAACCAAATAATTCTGTAAAGAATCCCCGTGGACGAATAATTGTGTCAATAATGGTGAATTTGCCAAGTATATATTCTCAATTTTTTCTGGGGTAACATATTCACCTTGGCTCAATTTGAAAAAATTCTTTACACGATCAATAATATAAACACCACCATGTTGATCAATAGCTGCAATATCACCAGTTGAAAACCATCCATCCTCAGTGAACGTCTCCTTTGTAGCCTTCTCATTGTTATAATATTCTTTGAATATCTGAGGACCTCTCAACATCAACTCACCTCTTCTGAATGGTTTATCATTGATACCATACCCCATCTCTGATACATCTCTCAACTTTAACTCGGTGGTTAACGAAGTTGGACCTGTAGAATTTGTGGTGATTTCTTCAAAGGCATTACCGAACATCACACCAGCAAATGATTCTGTTGAACCATATGCAACCATAACACCGACATTTAACTTATCTTTTAGATAAGTAATGGTATCAGCACTTAATGGAGCAGAACCACTAATCAAGTATCTTAAATTGTCAAACCCAAGGAATTTTCTTAATGAGTCTCTCAAGACTTGCTTATCAGCTTCCGGTCCTTCATGATCTTTCAAGCTTCTGATATCTTCACCAACCCTAGTTCTGATGAGCTGTCTAATAGCAGCTTCAACTTTGTTAAAGATTCTAGGAACACTTGCTAAAGTATGTGGTTTTAAGGCTCTAATATCATCAAACAAAGTACTTGGATCTCTAGGGCGTGATAGCATACCTAATGCATACCCAGCGAATATTTCAAAATGTGATAATTGACGCTCATAAATGTGAGCTAATGGCAAACTGCACAATGCCCTAATCTGCTCACCAGAATCATCCTTGTTGTTCAAAAAATTATCATATTTAGATTTGTTGTAATGTGAGACTGGTTTTGGCAGGTGCATGAATGCAGTAGCGACACCAGCAACCGCTTGTCTATGTGTGATTAACACACCTTTTGGATTCCCAGTTGTACCAGATGTAAAGGAATATGTGTACGTGGTGTCCGGGGTTGGTGGGTTATAGTCAACGGGTAACAAGTTCCTTTTCCCAGTCTTTTCGACGGCTCTAAAATCAACCAATTGAACCTTAAGCTTGTCACATTTGATAAAGAAATCATGATCATTATGATCAAATGGGTCTAATGAAACCAAGACATTTAAATCAGGAAGAGCGCCATCTTCTTTCAATTTCAGAATCTTGGGTAATTGGTCCTTTGTTAAGAATAAGATTGGAGATTCAGTGACTTCAAGTATATACTTGGATGAATTTGGTCCCAGTGTTGGATATAGTGCCGTATTTGGTAATGAATAATCTCTAGTTGCAATATCAATCAAAACCCATTCTTTACTGTTCGGACTTAATATAGACACGGTGAATTCAGGTTTCCCAGATGTTGCTTTAAAATCATTTTTATAGTTTTGATGGTTTGTAACTAAATAAATGATACCGGAAGCGATGTTATTCTTTCGAACATTGACATCATTAAACGTCTCAAATGTATAAAAATCATCAAATTGGTTCTTCTTTGTGTTGTAGAACTTTCTAATACCAAGGCAAGATTCATTACCAAAACTCTTCACTGCATTGGCAAAATAATCCCTTAAAGTCTTTAGCTCTGGATCAATTGATTCAAGTAGTGGTTCATTATCTGGAAGAGCAGCGTTTCTGTAAATTGGTGAGAACCCTGGAGTTTCTGACCCAGGAATTTCTTTAGCGCTGACTCTTAATGAAGAAGGATACTTTTCTGGCAGTTTAGAGAGTCTCTCTATAATATTTGTCATCTTTGAACCCTGTATTTCTCTGACTGTAAATCTAAACAATGTATAATGATAAAATATATCAACTATTTATACCCTTAGGTGCTGAGGGTTTCCCCACATTTTCTTTGTGCCTACTCCACATATTAATTCCATCTCCAATATTACCGAAACTGATTTTACCGACTTAAAAGCATAAGAAACAGATGAGTTGTTATAATTTGCGTTACCTTATGATGACACCGTGACTGGTCGGCTTAATTCAACTTTAATACCTAATTAATTGTGTGTGGTCGGCTATTATCGGTTATAATTCCATGGTGCATTTGCTTTTATCATCACGGAAAAAGTAATTAGTGGGGATCTAATCGTACATTAAATCCAGACCGATAAACGACTATTAGAGCTTGTCCATTCACGTATAGTCCAATGATCTACGGATCATATATCTATTATCGAATTAGTAATTATATATGCTCGTTAGCTGTTATTATCATTATCATTCGAGAGATTATTATACGTGAAATTGGTCCTTTTAATCACTTTAAGCTCATCAGGCAAGATGTTATTTACCCAGTCAAGTTGACAGATCTCCTCTGAACTGAGTCTTTTCTCTCTTCTAATCAAAGTATTTTCAACAATATGCTTTGGTTTCTCCCATACTTTTATATCGTCTTCATCCATACGTTCTTCACTGAGCTTATACCAACTCCACTCTATTCTGGCGATTCTATGAGCTACACGATGGATTCTTCTGGTTCTGATAGATCCACTATTTGGATTTTTCGGATCCTGTGATGATGGAGCATGTGGAGGAGGAGGTGGAGGAGGAGGAGGAGGTGGTGGTGGATCAAAAGGTAATCTACCTTCCATTAACGAATACAGTAAGACCCCCAGTGCCCAACTATCGCTTTGCCTACCATCATACGGGATACCAATTAACAATTCAGGAGGGACATAATCCTCTGAGCCACATCTGGTTGTCAACAATGGGTTTTCAGGATCTATTATCCTTGATAGACCAAAATCTGTAATAGTGATCAATTTTTTTTCGACTATATCATCCTTATTGAAAGCAGCAATCTCATCAAATGGAAAATTCATCAATATGTTCTCCAATTTTAAATCCCTATGGACAATATTGTTGAAGTGCAAATAGTGCACACCAATCGCTATTTCTGCAAAGATCTTTCTAATCAAAGCGGGTGTGATTAACTCGTTGTGTTGCGATGCTAGTTCAAAAAGATCACCACCTTTAAAGAAGGGGGTAATGATGAAATAAGATTCATCGGTTTTATTCAATGCCAATAGCTTGATAATGTTGGGATGATCCATCATCTTTAATAATTCCAGTTCTCTCTTTAGTGAACTTACTATTCTCTGCCTAGTTTGTTTATCATCAGGTAAAGATATAATCTTGACAGCAACCTGCTGTAATTCAGGAATTGTTTCGTTTAATAGATCAGCAGAAACAACAGTACTGAAACTTCCTTTACCTATTTGCTTCCTCTGTACCCACGTGTGAAGATTACCACCCTGGTACCCTTGAATTATAACTTGGTCTTTTGTAACAACAGTATCAGTAGTTGTCTGTTCTCTTTCCAGACCATTGACGGTTACTTCATGAGAAAGATTAGAAGAGAAGTTTCTCTTTGGCGGTGATCTAGATTGGTGAAACGGTACTGAATTAAATTCTGATCTGACTCTTGGGTTGTTCTGAATGGTTGATGGTCTTGCTGTCAGCGAGCCAAGGACACCATAAGCTTTCTTTGGTGAAATTGAAAGGTTTGGTGAGTGAAGAGTTATACTATCAATAAATGATGTTGGACTCGTATCGGACATGACCACCGGAGACGGTAGTTCAGCGATATCATCATATTCTGGTGATTGCGGTGAACCTATTTCAGAGGAGTTGTTATGATCCGACAATGCTGTTTCTATAGATATTGGGGCTGTGACACTCTGAACATTCTTTGATGAAACTCTACCACTTATCACCCCGCGATTGAAGAGGCTTTTTGTTATTGAAGACCTTCCTTCTTGGATCCCATTGTGACCCTGATTCTGATTCTGATTTAGATTGTCCCCCATCTTTGTTATATATATTCAATGTGCTGATGTTGATTTCTTTATCTTTGACAATCATATATGAAAGGAGACTCGATATAGCATTTAACATACAGAGTAAACTGGCGTTTCTGTGTTGACAGTGTGCTAGAGATGAGTCAAAGGACAGGAATTAGCAAGTAAAAGTCTTTTACTTCACTTTTTTCAGTGGGGGTTGTATGCAATTTCTTAAAGGGATCTTTTGTTTGACTTTTTTCGGTGGGTTTTTTTCCCTTATCAAAATTTAACTGTTTTTGTTTTGCTTTTCTTGTTTTCCAATGAATATTTGACAAAATTGAGTTACTGGGGAAACCATATGAAAACCATATGAAGAAATTGGTAAAAAAAGAATCAAATTTTAGGTCAATATTGAGCATTTGTGGGTTTTATTTATCGAATTGTATTTCATTTATACTTGACATATATAACCTATCAATAAGATAAACTTTTTGTCAATGAACCATCAGTCAAGAAGGATCTTTCCTGTCGTCTTCGACATACAGAGGTTACGAGCACTGACTTCAATTGTTCATTTTTAATTCAATCAATGGTTTAAAATCAAAAGAAACCGAACAAAGACGAAATAAAGCACGCTTGCAAATTCAGCAAAGTCTCAAAGGCTGTCACTAAAAATGGTGGAAACCCCGCCTGAAATCCCTCACATCACAACAAACATAATACCTTTATCTCAAATACTCACAAACTTCACAAATTTCGCCTATTCTGAGTTGCATCATGTCATTTCCATCCAACCCAATGATGAACAAAAGAAGAAGAAACTCTTGGAATTGATTGTTTATCTAAGGCAGGAGTTCGTTAGACTCTACGTCCTGACAAAATGGTCAAAGATATCATCACATGAATTCACTCTGCTGATTGATTTATTAAGCTGGTTAAGAGAACAAACTTTGTATTTTACAAATCTTATATGGTCAACAAAGGCTCTTAATCAAAGTTTAATCAGCGCAAAACTTCCAAATCCAGATCTTATAACAGCTTTAGAAGTCTTCAAAAATGGGAAGCCTATACTTCCTTCACATAATTACTTCTCCAAAAAGAACTTATTGACTAATAAAAAGATTCTAAAAGTGTTGAAGGACTTGAACATCATCACATCTATCAAGTTTGCCATGATTGACAACATCCCAAAATCTTTTCTACAAAACTATGAAATCAAAAATGGTCGAATTTATATTAAAAGTGATGACTATAACTTTCAACTATCCACACTTGATGAAAACTCCCCATTTAAAATGATTTCTTTCCAATTCAATGAAAATAATGACCTCATCCCATCATCAACAAAACTTAAAAAGATTGCAAACGAAGTTTTGAAAACAAACAATTTCATTGAACTTGAAAAAATATTGGTGAACTTCAATAATACCATGAAACTTTACATTCTCCATCATAAATTGAATTCTTTGAAAAATATCAAACACCAATACCATCCGGAAAAATTCCAGATCATTTTAAATTACTGGATCAATTCTTATGTTTTCAAGAATTCCTATATTGAAATTGGATTGAATAAATCCAATGAACTAGTATATAAATGGTACAAATGTGGCCAGTTCACGGAAACTTTCAAGAATATCCAAGATATTGAATACTTACTTAAAGAAATTCAATTTAAACACTCCCAATCCATCTTAAAACAAATTGATGACCTATACATCAATAAATCTATATTACAGATCAATGAACTAACAGGGTTATTCTATTTCAAGAATCCGCAACCATTCTTGAACAACGCCCTGAAGAAATTAAACATTGATGATTTCAAAAATATTAATGATACGTTGAAGAAAATCAAATTATCAATGAGATTTAATGACATATTGTCAATACTCTCAGTGACAAATTGGTTTCAAAATGATTTAATCAAGTTGAATAACAACGAGTTGAAGAAGCTGTTGTTGAATCCAGGACAAGAAAATATCAATCAAACACAAAAACATATCAAATTTTACACCCGAAAAGAATGGCCAAAGAGTTGGTTTTTAATCTTGTTAGTTGATTCAAACAATATCGGAGCATTTATTGGGACAATTGTGGCCAATTCAGGTTTATACAACTTGAAAAACGTTGTTGAACTTCAAATTGGTTCGATTGATTATAAGAACTCATTAAACTTGATAAATAAAACGACTAAATTGATTTTCAGTTACCTGATTACCCAAGAATTGGGTAATGCTATTTATAAAGTGCAAGATGATGATGAAATTGAAGAACATAATGATCATAATGATGAAGAAAGTGTTAAATCTGGTTTAATCCTGATCAAGACTGATACATTCATCCCAATTCCAACTAGTTCCGATGTCGTTTACTTGAGATATGAGATCAAGGATAATTTCAAGATTTATATTCAGTTAAAGGGGAAGTTAAACATTCCTAAAAACGATGGGTTCAAACTAAACGATTTCAAGATCAATGATGATGGTGTCTTTGAGATTTATGAAACTTTGGAATTCAGAAGAACGGAACTATTGACCAACATTAAATCCCAATTGACCAAACTAAGTAAGATCATTGATCTGATTGAATATTTGAAAAAGGAGAAATTGGATTTAATTTCTGTGAAATTGGATGAAATTATCTTTAGATATGACAATGATCAGATTTGCAAACTAAAAGAGAATTTCCAAATCGAATTCGCACCAGAGAACCCACATAATATCTGCTTACAATCCATACAAAAATATTTAAACGGCAATGGGATTGGTAAATTGTTTAAATATTCACAAAATACTAATAAACTGGTTCATAAATTGAAACAGATTTCAGAAACTTCAAGAACGTTGAACATGAAAATTGAGTCAAATTCATCAGTTTCAAATTTGAATATCATCCTACCCAAATATCAAACTGAAGTCATCTCCAAAAATTTAAACTTATTCACGATCTTATACTACAGTCCAAATATGACAAAGATAACTTCATTAATGATAGAAGTGAAGATTAATCAAGCACAAGGCTACCAATTCTTTATATCCACTGATTCAAATTTTACACAGTTTAAAGATGAATTTAGTTTTAAATCTCCATTGATCACCGGGAAACCAAATGGGAAAGTTATACCATTGATCACCGGTTTACTATGTGATTCTCAATCCTTAGAATATTGTATTGATTATTTTCATGACAAGATTTCCAAAAGTTTTAGTTGATTATTTAAGTTTCTTACAAAAGCAATAGCATGCTTCATATAATAAGATTTCAGATTATTTGTAGCATTAACTCATTATGTGTATATTATTTATGGTCCTAAAGGTAGTCTAAAATGGAACTTTCCATGGCCTTATAGGAATCCTTGATTTCTTTTCTCTGATAATTCTCTGATCAGAGGGGAACAACATTTTGAAAGATCTTTCTCCAGATGTGTAGTACTGCTCATAATCAACCGGATCTTGAGCCTCATTAACTAAGAAATCACAATCACTTCTTGATAGCTGACTACCCTGGATTGCCATATAGTTCAACCTTTCAATGAGATTGTCCTCCCTATCTACTGTATAGAACATGTAGTCATTATTGAACTGATTAATAAATGGGTTGAACTGAAAGAATAGAAACTCAAGATTTGTCTTAGAATTTTGTCCCAATTCTTCGATAGTGACAATAACTTCTCTTTCTTTATCACCTTGTAAGTCTAGGATCCCCAAATTGGCAATATTTATACCACTAACTGGCATAAGTTCATTCAAGTATATAGTTGGATGAAGACGAGTACGAATGCCAGTGAATAAATCATTGATGATGAAATTTGTCGTACCTAACCCTGTACAGAACCTATGATTGATCAACGCTACTTCAAAATTGTAAACTCCAGGTGGTACTATGATTCTTTTCTCATAGATGAATGCTTGTACATGATTAATTTTTAGGGAACCATTGATAAATTCAAAGGGCCTTAGACCTGAGTTGTGATTATCATTAGCTGGTTGAATTCTGCAACATTTTGGTTCAAAATAGATCCTTCTATTCTTTAAGAAGGAGTAATATAAATCATAGTTCAATTCGGGTAGTAGCAATTCTGATAGGGCACCATTGAAGAATTTAAGTGAAGCTTCATATCTCTTGAAGAAAGGCTTGACAATGTTGTCAATGGGGATAATGCGAGAGACTTTCTCCTTAGCAACCAAATTGCTGAGTTTATAGTACTCCCTGTTTGTATACTTGAGTTGTGTATCTTCTTCTTGAAGGATGAGTAATTTCAATTCAATGGGAAGCTTATCCAACGTCAACATTGCAAAGTGTTGATGTCTTTAATGTCCCGAGAAATGATAGTGTGACTTTTTATTAAGCTGCGAATCGTAATTGAGTTGACAGTAGATTGAAGAGAATGAGTTATTTCTGTAAGACCGATCACGATGAGTTCTGTATCCAAAAAAAAACCTTCTTTAAACTAGAAGAAACAACACAAAACCGATTTGGGTTTATGTGACACAAAAATAAAAACCTTTTGAATTTTATTTAATTTCCGTTTTCGGTCAAATCTTTTGAATGTTGTCTGACAATTTCTTAAGTGTCATTATTTTTTCAGCACGTGACTATTTGCTAGGGCCACTTTCGGTGTTCGCGGTGAAAGTTAAAACAAAAGGAAACGAGTGGAACAATAGCGAACTTTTGAAGTTTATAGTAAAGGAAAGTTTGGTATTATAGTTCAAACATTCAATTAAGTGTTTAATACTTCTCAAAATAAAAAAAAACATGTCACATCCAGAAAGTGAGTTTCTTCTTTTGACAATATTGTATGGACACAGCACAATGAAGGACAATTGTTACTAACTCTCAATCCAGTATTATGGGCTCAAAGATCAAGTGCCACCGATATTGCTAAAAACTTGTTGTTCATTACTGTCAAGATTACAGATGCTACTGGTTTGAAAGTTGATCTTACAAATACTCATTTAAAGATAAACAGCGATTCAGAAGATTATCCAGAACATTTCAAAGTTGACTTGGAATTCTTTGATGAGATTGATGCAAAGAATTCAAATTATAAGATCAATGGTCAATCTATTTACTTCACCATTAGAAAAGCTAAAGCTCAAGAAGAGTATTGGCCAAGATTGATTAAAGAGAAATTAAAAGTTCATTACATCAAGACTGATTTTGAAAAATGGGTTGATGAAGATGAGCAAGATGAGAAATCTAATGAAGAAGATGCCTTCCCAGCTGGTTTCCCAAGTGATGGCGCCTCAACTGGTGGGTTTGATATGTCACAATTAGCTGATTTACAAAAACTTGCCGGCGGTGCTGGCGGTGCTGGTGATTTAGATTTTAGTCAATTTGGATCTGCTGCTGCTGATGCTGGTAGTGAACAAGTTGAAGATTTCAGTTCAAGTGATGAAGAAGGCGAAGCTGAAAAGTCAACACCAACTGAGTGAGAAGGAATCGCAAAGAAAATACTATCTTCTTTTTTCAGCTCGTATACAAAATATCAATGTCACACGTACTTTAATATACGTTGATTTTGTTGAAAACTAAGCTGTAGTATATTTTTGTTGAATAAATAATAAATAGGTTTCTGATATTATCAGATGAATAAATAAATAGGTTGTGACTAATAAATAAATAATTTCTTCTCTTTAACAATTGATTGGTCATTATGTTCAATAATTATAAGGCAATGGTTCATCCAATACAGGGGCGATATATCTTTCGAATTTGGTACCACCTGGTCTAGTTGGTGGAATGTAAGGATCAGGATGTCTATATTTTGCCAATGTCTGTTCAGTTTGTTTGATTAAAGCATTCAATTCCTTTGGATTCGAAATATCTTTGTTCAATTCGAATTGTCTTCTAATTTCCAATGCCTTAGTTCTATAATGATCTCTTTTACAGATCCAATCACGTGTAAGTTGAAGAGATCTTCTATAGAGTAGCATCACCAAAGCACGATTCTGAGGCGTGAAAGGAAGAGGCTGGGACATTTTCCTGTTAATTTTTCCCACTTGTTTACTGTTGATAATGTGTGTTGATTAGTGGATTAAGGAGTTATTTCGTTCGTTGGGGCAATTTTTTCCAGCGAATATTAGAAAAAATAACAAAAATGACAGATCGACGTGTCAGTAAACAAAATGTTAAGTTGTTTAGAAGTTGTCACTTGGAAGCAACTATCAACGTTGTCTTAAGAATACTGGGCCCAATAAACATGTCATTTGTTGAAGAATATGACGACAAGGTGGTTGTCACTTTGAAGTCGAACCCGGAAACTTCTGTAACCATTTTGAAATTCGGTGCTACTGTCATTTCTTGGAAACTGAACAACGTTGAACAGCTTTGGCTATCTTCCAATGCAAAACTTGATGGTTCCAAGGCTGTTAGAGGTGGTATTCCATTGGTATTCCCTGTGTTTGGTAAAAAAACTGAAGGTCCCACTAAAGATCTCCCACAGCATGGTTTTGCTAGGAATACAACATGGGAATTCTTGGGTCAGACTAAAGAATCTCCATTAACTGTCCAGTTTGCCTTATCCCCAGAACAAATTGACCCTGAAATTTTAAAGAAATGGCCAGATAATGATTTCACTTTGATTCTTTCTGTTGGTATTGATGAGGAAGCTTTAATCACCAAGATTGAAATTGAAAACGTTGATGATCATTCTTGGGAGTTCAATTGGTTATTCCATACTTATCTTAAGATTGATGATATTGAAGATACACTAGTTTCAAACTTACCAGGTCAAATATGTTATGATCAATTATTAAAACAAACTTATGAAGAAAAACAACCGGTGGTTAGTTTCCATGAAGAATTGGATCGAATTTATCAAAAAATTGACACATCTATCGATCTACAAGTGGTTGAATTGGGTCATCCTTTACATACAATCAAGAGGGAAAACTTACCTGATGTCGTCGTTTGGAATCCTTGGATCAAGAAATCTGCTGGTATGGGTGACTTTGAACCAAAAGATGGATGGAAAAAAATGGTTTGTATTGAACCTGGTTATGTTTCTGAATTTAAGACTTTGAAACCTGGAGAAAAATTCGAAGGTACCCAGATCTTGACTAAAGATAAGTTGAATTATCAAGCTATTTAAATATATCCCATGATTGGCTTTAACTGAGTACATTTTCGGTAAATATACACTAATTGAAGTTGAATCATGTAGTTGAGGAAGAACAGGATCTGTGCGTTTCTGCGCAAATAAAAAGCTCCAACCATTTTTTTAGCTATGCAATTCACCCATCAATTTGCATGTCTCTTGTTGCCACCACCTTGTTTCCATAACCATAACGCTTCAATAGCATAATTTCTAACACTTAAATTACTAGTTACAGTTTCATCAGCAGCTTCTTCCAACGTTTCGATAATTCTTAATTCATCAATCAACCCCCAAAACATCTGATCAAATTCAGTGTTTGCAGAATTGATAGCATCTTGGTCAACTTGGATATCTTCAGGAACTTCTTCACCATCATCAGTGATGAATTCAGGTCTTAGGTTCCTTTGATAAACACCTTTTCCTAACTTATGTAAGATTCTTCCAAATGATCGTATAGCAATACAACGCTGCCCTGGGAGAGTAGATCGTGCTAAATGTGCAAGTTCAGATAATGTGTAGCCTGCTAAAGCTGGATTTTCTGAATGATGATGAAGTCCCTTTGATGTGTCAATTTCATTGTTCTTGGCCGGTATTATCAAATCACCTTTGAAGTCAAATCTTAGGTCTGAAACATCATCAAATATGATATTAGAAGTATCAATCTCAGGAACTGGTTCCATCCATTTCAAATTAGCAGTATTCTTCGGCAAATCTGGGAAATATTTCTCATGTAATTTCTCATTAAAATCGGGATCATTGATATCTAATTTCATTTCCTCCTTATCCACAGGTTTCAAGAAATGAACATTAGCTATAGCCTCCTCAATTGGCTTCTCTGATGCGTCCTGGTTGATCTGATAGGAAGGCGGGGCAATTTCATCAATATCTTCAACATCTTCCCATTCTTCATCTTGTTTTGCCTCTGGGTATTGAACTTTTACCTCGCTATCAAAACGAACGTTCTTCTCATCATTTGAGAGATCATCAGTGACGGATTTTTTCAATGATGATTTAATCCCAAGGGCTTCATTCACAGCATTTGGATCTAACGTTGGTTCTTCCCATGAATTATTACCATCTCTATCACCACCAATCCAATCACCGTACCCTTCAAATTCGGGAAGATCTTGCCTTTTAGTCAGTTTCTTTTCACTTCTCAATAGTAGTTTCTGTAATACTCTTGGGTCCATAGAGTCTAATAATTCTTGTTTCTCTCGTATTCTTTGTTCTTCACTCATCCCATTCAAGATTTCGATGTTTTCCAAATGGATCTTTTCAGCTTCATTCAAATTATCATAATTAAGTTTCTGCTTTTCCTTTGGGAGTCTCTTCAATCCTGTCCTTTGATCAAGTTCGAAGCCGTCCTCACTCTTCGGTTTTATGTCATTGTGTTTCTTTTTTTCTTTCCTTTTAGCCTTCCATGAGCTTTTACTGTTTGGTTGTGGGAATCCTTGTAATGAATTTATTGGTTGGAATGTTGGTGGTTCAGGAGCTTCCACTTCTTTTTCAACAATATCACCTAGCAAATCCATATTAACTGAACGCTTCTATCTATGGATTTGATTATGTACTGTTGAAATCTTCGGACTTGTCCATTAATTTTATTTTTTTTGAACGGTAACCGTGCTTAGTCATCTCTATAAGCTCATTACAAGACGAGATTGTGATGATGATTTATATATTAGAGAAGGTGTATTTGTGAATTGTTCACCTCCATACAGGTTTTCCTGTTGAGTTCATCTTTGAATTATGAATAGGTTTGGATGTGGGTATTCCTATCAGTGATTCTTTAGATTCCATTGGCCTTAATGTTCTTGTGGATGCCGATTTAGATAATGATGAAGCAGTAGGTTTAGTCAAGTTGCCTAACGTGGTTGATCTTGGTAATTTTTTTGCTGCAGTTAATTTTGAAATGTTTGCAGAACTGGCCAATGTTGGGATATTAGACATTGATGGTTTCTTCTTTAGTGTTATCGTGGAAATTGATGAATTCAAAGTATGTGATGTTGTCAATGGCTGTCTTAAGGATGATTTAGATGGTGATTGTGGTAGGCGACTCTTTGTTGCTGGATTTTGAAAACCTTTTGCCCTATCAACGGTGGAGTTAGCTCCTTGTAGTATACCTGATAAGTTTGTGAATTTCTTCGAAGGTGATAATGATGGTTGAACTTCCTTTGCACCCAGTTCCGTCTTTCTTCTCTTTGTCACACTGCTCAAGATACTGACATTATTTCTCTTTGAATTAGGATCGTATGAAGGGATGTTTTCTTTTTCAATCTCAATCTCATGTCTGCTGTTAGCTTTCCTAGCTGCATAATGTGAGGATATACTATCCATCTTGGTGAATCTTGACCTATGTGAAGCATTATACCTTGAGCTTCTTGGACTCAATACTGCCTTCTTTGCAGCATAAGAGGTACTTGATATCTTTGTAGCTGCTCTCTTGTCCAGCTCCTGAAGGACATTCGTACTGAGTTTGTTACTATAACCCAGTTTTTGGCACTCTTTGTTTAGATCTGTGTTGTAGTTGTCTAGATTTGGGTATAATGGACCTTGGTTTGCTAGAGGCGTGAAATGGAAATCAGCAGCTGTAGGTGCCTTTGATTCCAAGAAATCAGTCTTCTCTGAGTTGGTTGGAAATCCACCTGGAATGTTAAATGACATTGTGCTTCTGTGGAATGGAACAATAAGGCTAACGGAAAAAAAAAGGGAGAGAATGGATGAAGGTAGGTTGGGAGTGTTGAGTGATATCTTACGACAACAAGACGGTATTGTAGTTGTAATTTCCAATGTGTATAGATGTTTAATCAATACAAAAATTGAGAGATTTCTTTTAACCGTAAAATGCCTTGATGGAGTCCATTAGACTTCCTCTTTCGGCGAAAGGTAAACATTGGCAAGGGGACACATCGATATAAGCGATTCTGAAGAAAACAAACTACAAAATAAAGAAAAGAAAAAAACACAACTTTTCAAAAGCAGGTAGAAAAACACAGCCATAAAATAAAAGCAATAAAGAAGCAAATATAGTAGTACAAGGCGGAAAGAAGTCCATTTGAGTGAAATATAATAAAGGCAAAGAAAAAAACAACAAAGAAATTATGTGATTGTTTGTGGTAAGGTATTGAAACAAGCACAAAAGTGGGTGCCAACGACGCAAGCTATTCAAAGTACTCCAGTTCAATGAATAGTTAAATAGAAGATGAGTATGCAAAAAGAAACCAAAAAAAAAAGCCTCATTAAGTTGGAAGTGAGAGTCTATGATACACACACGTATATCCTTCCAGATCATTCTGAAACTTATAGCACAGTCGATTCAGCATTGATGACCTACCCTTGTTCTTCAGCAGCTAACCTTTCACGACGCTGTTGCTCTCTTTCTAAGTTGGTGTTTAAGAATGATAACGCTTTCTCAACGGCTCTCGAAGTACCAGATAAAGTAAATGACCTTTCATTGTCTGAATTATCTTCCGTAGCGATAGTGATTTGTGCACCTGAAATCTTACGAATCTCTTGAATCCTGGAGCCAGCTCTACCAATTAAACAGCCAACCATATCACTTGGGAAATTTATAACTCTAGTGATATTCTCCGAAGAGTTGTTATTATTGCTGTAGCTGTTGTTGGTATGGCTTCTTGGGGTTCTGGTATTAGATAATCTAGGGGTTGGGGAATAGTAAGTGGTACCAGTTGCACTGTGCCAGTCTTCAATCAGGCATAGTGATAGGATCTTTGTAGCTTGTTCGATGGCTTCAGGAGTACCTTGTATTTCAACTAATCTTTCAGTAGAATTGTGCAAGAAATCTTTTGAAGCAACAATCTTAACATCATAGTTGGCTTGTAATGCCTTAATCCTAGCACCTTGTTTCCCAATGATAGTACCCATTTGAGCATTTGGAATCAGCAGTCTTAGGCTCTGTGAGCCTGCTGGGGCTGAAGCTAGTAATCTCTTTAATGGGAATGATTGGAAAGTTGGGCCTTCGACTGGGGAGGCCAGCAATGCACTGGCAATCAAGCTTAATGATGTGGAGACAGCATCTAGATCTCCAGTGATTGTTAAAATTCTATCTGGACACCCTGGAATAACTTGGGAAACACCGGCTTTTACGCCTGTAGTATCTCTGATTTTAGCAATCACAGAACCATTCTTACCAATAATTATCCCAGCTTCCTTAACAGAAACCAAGATTCTGTAGACTATTATAGCAGTTGTTTGAATTTCTGAAGATGGCAGAACTGAAGTGTCGATGGTACTTTGCTGGTGGTCCTGACTGTCTTCAGTGAAATTTGTATCGAACAACGATTCTGAAGCCTGGACGTTGGTAGTATCTTGAGACATGATGGGAGTTTTCTTGTTTCGGTAATCAATTTATGGGAATGAAGTTTTTCCGGTTGAATTGTCTATGCAATTGAACCCTTTAGAAAGCTAGAGCTGTGTTCTATTACTTTGTAGGGTCTGACGGCGTCAAAAAGGGCACTGGTGGGCTGTGGGGTAGTGGTCAAGGTGGAAGTATTCAAAGAAGAAACCCGTTTCTGGGTTTGTGTTTGTATTTGATAACTTGTGATTCCGAAAGAGGGAAAAAAGATTTTTCTCTTGTTTCAATTGCAAAAGATTGCTGATTCTTTGTTGTTGTTTATTAACTTTGATGTTAAGAAAAAAAAAGACACTGGTTAATTTCAATTTTCATCAAGAAAAATTTTCGCACTTAAAAAAAAATCAACGATTATGTAATTTATTTGGTAAGCAGAAATTCGCGGTTTTCGATTTAGTTGATGAAAGTGGCGATTTGAAGTTAACTTTAAGGAACCTTGGAAAGCATCCAATTCAGTAGGCAAAATGGATACAATTGCCTTAAGATTTACACAAAAGAAAGGCACGCTCACCTCTCTAGGCTATGATAATGACGAACAGCTTAAAAACGACTTTATGACAGGTGTTGATTTGAAATTGGCACCATCAATCTCAATGCCACCAATCTCACAACCAACTGATTTCCTAAGAGCTCATACCGATGATTCACAGAACCCAGATTGTAAGATCAAAATTGCACATGGTACTACTACTCTTGCTTTTAGATTCCAAGGTGGTATTGTTGTTGCAGTCGATTCCAGAGCCACCGCAGGTAATTGGATCGCTTCACAAACAGTTAAGAAAGTTATTGAAATTAATCCATTCCTATTAGGTACCATGGCTGGTGGTGCCGCTGACTGTCAATTTTGGGAAACTTGGTTAGGTTCTCAATGTAGGTTACATGAACTTAGAGAAAAAGAAAGAATATCGGTTGCTGCTGCTTCAAAAATATTGTCGAATTTAGTGTATCAATATAAAGGTATGGGTCTATCTATGGGTACAATGATTTGTGGTTACACTAAGAAAGAAGGTCCTACTATTTACTACGTTGATTCGGATGGTACTAGATTGAAAGGTGATGTCTTTTGCGTTGGTTCAGGTCAGACATTTGCATACGGTGTCCTAGACTCAAATTTGAAATGGGATTTAACAGTTGAAGAAGCGTTATACTTGGGTAAACGTTCAATCTTAGCTGCTGCGCATAGAGATGCCTATTCAGGTGGGTCCATCAACTTATATCATATTACTGAAGAAGGTTGGGTGTTCCATGGTAACTACGATGTGGGTCCAACTTTCTACGAAATCAAAGAACAGGAAGGCTCTTTCAATAATGTTGTCGGTTAGATTCGTAATCAGCTATCATCGTGTGTACTAGATTAATATACTTTAATGTCCTACTATCAAGGTTTAGATAATAGTTCCGTAGTCACACAGAAGTGTAGTCTAAAGATTATTACTACAAAACGCCCACCATTGAATACACGCCATCATAACTTCTCTAAATAACCTTTGTAAGAACTTACTTACTCAGTCTTTGGCAATTTTTTGGGTACATCATCGGCCATGTCTGACTTATCAACTTCATCAAAGGTTCTCTTGCTCGATTGACCTCCTGATAATGGTTTTGTTGAGAAGTCTTCGCTTAATAATCTGTTCAATTCTTCATCATTCATCTCTTTATGATCACCTTCAACAGCTGGCGTCCCTTCTTTAGAAAGTGATCTCAAAACTTCACTAAACTCAGGATCATTCAAATCATCAAAGTTCATCTCTTCAGCCTTAACTTTCTGCTTCTCTGATGTCACCTGCTGTTGATTAGTTTCATTTGAATCAAGTTTGCTCTCAGCTTGTGTTGAATCTGTGTCCCTCCGTGGCGAGCTTTGATTTGTACTTAGATTAGAAAACGAAGCAACTTGAGATGGATCGGAAGTACTAGTATTTGGAAATGGTCCCGAAGTTCCGTTAGACCTGGCCTGTAGCGGAATGTTAACATATGGCTTCGCAGGATGCGACAGTTGCGATTCAGATGGAATAGCTGGTGAATCTTCAGTAGATGTGACAATTGAGTCCACCTTTTGTAAAACAGGAGCAGCATTCTGCAAGGAAGTTTGAGGAGTTGGGGATGGTTGCAGTTCTACTTGTGCTTTAGAGGTAGACTGATGCTGGTTCACAGTTGAACTTTCCTGCGGAACTGATGCAACTGATGCACCTTGTACTGTAGGATGAAAACGGGATTCAGCAGAAATAGAAGTGTTTGTAGTGGGTGTGGTCTGTACAGGTACAGGCACTGGTGCTGGTAGTTGTCCTGGTGGTTGTGACTGGATAATAACCTGAGACTGATGAGATTCTGAGCCAGTCTTAGAGGTTACTGATTCTTGAGGGATTGTCCCTGTTTGAACTGATGGTGGTGGTAGAGATTGAGTCTTCTGTAATTGAGCTTGTGAATTCTGTTGAGCAGCTGGGGATGGTACTGGATCTTGAGTTGGAACTGCAGTTGGTTGGCTATCGACTTTCTGGAGCTGGTTTGAGCCGTGTTGTGATTGCTGAGAAAGTTTCGGAGTGTTCTGAATAATCTCTGGTTGTGATTTGGCTGAGACTGAGGCTGAGGCTGAGGCTGAGGCTGAGGCTGAGACAGGGACGGGGACGGGGACGGAGACTGCAACATTTGGTGGAGTAACTGTTGGATTCATTAATTGTGGAGTGGAAGCATTTGACAAATGCTGCTGCTGTGTATTTGGACCAGGAGTGCCAGCTCTCGAAGCTATTGCAGAGGCGGGGCCTGTAGATGGAAGACTCAAAGGGGCTTTAATTCGACCATTGGTCACCTTGTAAGTTGCAGCGTTCAAAGCTACTGTCAAAATTCTAGTCAATTGGGATGGGTTAGTATCGATCAAAGTCGCTAATGGATCCGTAGTGATACCTCTGGTCTTAGCCGCTTGTGTAACTTGAGCAATGGTCATTGCAATCGCTTGGGTCAAGATCTGTGAAATCGTTGGTTTATCAACCAAAGTTCTTAGATCTTTAGACAACGTAACTAACTGCTGCTGTAGATGTGCTAATGCCTTCTTAGTATCAGGGTTAATACCAGCTTTAACAGCCTGCAGCTGTGGTGATGGTGATGCTTTAGCAGGCTGAGGAGTACCAGGTGTCTGAATACCACGATTAGCTGCTAATTGTGCTTGTATACTTGGTGCTTTGGATTGCAGATTGACGTTGGGGCTACTAAGGAAAACAGGTATTTGACTAGGATTTGGTTGAGGTTTCGGAGTGAACTTTGGTATTTGCGATGGATCAACTTTCTGTTGTGACTGAGCTTGTCCTTCTACTTTAACTTGAAGAGGAATCACGTTTACAGAACCTTGAGTTACGTTAGAATCCTGTACCAGGGCTTGACCAGGTTGAACGTTTTGTGATGCAACAACATTCGATGGCACAGCGCTTTGACTTAATCCAGATATATTTTGACCCAGACCGCCAAGGGCCTGAAGATTCTGTTGCTGAAACTGCTGCTGAGCAGCCTGGGCCATCTGAAGCTGTTTCTGTTGTTCAATTCTTTGTTGCTGCAGCTTCTGTTGCTGTTGCTGCTGTTGTTGCTGTTGCTCTAATTTTAACTGGGCCGCTCTGGCTTTAGCAGCTGCTGCCTCTTGCTGCTTCTTCTTCTGTCTTTCTTTCTCCGCACAATATTCTTCATCTAACCCCCATAACCAACCTTTCCCTTCCTTTGACATCTTTTTAAATGCTTTATTGAGAGATAGATTGTGACGAACTGAACTCTGCCATCCGTCAGGACAATACTTATAGTATGGGAATATCTCCCTGATGGACTTGTAAATTTCGGCTAGTGACATACCCTTAGGAGTCCCATGGATTCTCAAGCATGTGGCTATCAGATTAGAATATGAGCAAGCAGGTTTAGTTCTGTATTCTTCTGGGATTTCTTCCAAGGTGTAAACCTTCTTGGGTGGTTTTGGCGGTCTCGGAGGTTTCTTTTCTCTTGGCTTCTTTACAGCTGGAGCTGTGGTGGGCTGCGATTGTGGAGTTGAGATACTGGCATGAATTTGGTCATTAGATGGTGGTAGTGGCTGTGCTTGTGGTATGTCATTGGTGGCTCCAGGTTTAGCGACTTCTGATTCAGGAGTTGGGTTAGGATTATTAGAATTGACAGGTTGAAAATCTTTACTGGTTAAATTATGAGCATCAGTTGAAGATTCTTCTAAGTTATCAGTATTATGATTTGTGTACAATGTACTTTTCAGGGATATGGCGTCAGATGGATTGAGTGGTTTCGAAGAGCTCTCTTGATCTTCTTGAGGGTTCATCCCCGGTAACACAAACCTGAATACAATCTGGCCAATCTGAATCTTTGAATTGTTAATTAATGGAACGGTTGCACCTCTTTCAATGAACCCGTCATCAACAAATGCCCCGTTCTTACCTTGAATTGACAATTCAAATCTCTCCGTACCAAAATTGTAGAAGATTTTGGCATGTTTTCTTGAAATTGCCTTTGATGGACCCAAATGGACATCGACTGAATGTGATTGATCATTCTCTGATTTCCTTCCTAATACCACCTGTAGTGTTTGGACAAAAAATATGAAGTTTTCAAATTCCAATCTTGCATAAGCCGACACCTTCGAACGATCATGTGATGATGAAGACGCTGGTCTTTCATCCTGGTTGGCCTTGCTTGATCCAGGAGCTATGGCTATGGCCTCTTCTTTGTTAACTTTGGGAGCTTGGACTTTCTCTGATTGTACCGTCGTGGTTCTTGCTAACTGTAGTTCAGCTTTCTTATCTAAAGGCTGGAATAGCTGCATTTCATGAGCAATAGTGTCATCTGCATTATTCAAAGCCGGACTATCTAGTACCATAGAATGGTGTATACTGCTTTTATATGGAGTCTGCTGTGTGATGTTCGACTTCTGTTCTTCATTCACGAGGGATTTTTCGGTCATAAGACCGCTGCTGGCTTGCCTTGGTTTGCTAATCGAAGGATCGACATCAAGTTGAAGTGAAGCAGAGCCATCAGCTCCCTGATTTGAGCCGAGAAGCAGATTGTAAGAGTCTAATTGACCACCGGAAGTAGAACTCATCGTATATGAAACTTGATGTGATGATTTGTAGCCACGTTTGTGATTCCAGAAAAATGAGACTAATCTGAGACCAAATAATATGACAAGTGGTAAGAAACAGCACTATATTCCTGATATTCCACAGTTGCCTCGCTCAAAAAAGTAAGAAGTCTAAGTATTAGTGAAAAACAGCTTATACTGGTAATAATATGTAGATAGCCTGCCTCAAAGCTGTTATAGGTTGATCACTAGGAAAATATGTGCAATAATGGGCACAAGACACCTGATGCAAGAAGTTCTTCTCAATTGATAATGCTCCCTGTAGATCAGAATCTTCAGAAAGAAGCTATCCTGTCGTGAGAATAGCGTTAACTAGAGTAAAATAGCACTAAATGGCTTACATTTGCATGGTTTGTGTACATTTTTTATTTAGCATTTCAAATTTTCTTTTTCTTGCCAGTGTCCTTACCGATGATTTATGCTGTCCTTACCGAAACTGTTTTAATGATAAGTGAAGTTTCGAGCATTATATGGGGTTTCAGATGGTACGATCGGTTGTTAAACATACTATTAAGGTGTAGGTATTTGGTATTACTTGAAGCGATTCTAGTGAACTTTTCTTCAAGTGAAATCGTGAAGTGAAATCGTGTCGTTTTGATAGATCTATGTCATGTTTTAGAATTTTTGTGACAAAATATTCATTGATTACTGCACAACCTCCTAGATATACAGCATTCAACAAGATATCCTTTCTAAGATAAAGATCTCACTCGCATTTTCATCATCATGTCTCGTGGAATTTGTATTACACTGTATCGAATGTACTTGATGAGAGACGTTATAAGAGCCATAATTCTTCGGTACCTTGTTCATCTGAACAATCCGCACTCTCCTGTCCGACAGCCAAAAGGTTATGATATGAAAAGCTAACACTGCTGCAGATGGATTTAGGTTGGTTCTTGAAGAATGTACGTTTATGATCTTTTGACTATCTTGGTTACCATGGGTGGCCCAATTTCAACTTCGTATAGCTGACTTAGTGACTTGATTTTCTTTTTTTCGACGGCTTTGGGGTTGTGATTTCTTCGCAACAATTGAGCACTTTTTCAACTTCATTAGCATAGCAATGAATCTGTTATTTGACGCCGTCTTGAGGCTGCTGATATTATTGAAATGTCACTGTTGGATCAATTTAGGGTTGTGCAGTGCTTTAGCAGCTTAAATTCGATGAGGTTGAGATCTCCTATTGTTATTTTTTGATTGAACTATAGAAGGCACCTACAAGTCCACATCTCCAGATTTCTAGTCTCTTTTGAGCTTTTAATTGACGTAGTCCCTGGGGCATCGCATCCGGTATTTTTTTTTTTTTTTTTTTTTTTTTTTTGACCGTTCAAAGGTGGAAATTTACGTGTTAAATCGGAGAAGAGTCCTTTCTGGGAAGAGAGGGTGTGGGAAAATGAAAGATGAGTTGAGCAAAACTTAATTGTTAACCATAGGGCTCAATTTCCAAGCGGTTTTTTATTAAAGCTATTGTGTTTAGACTACTGATTGGTATCTCAGCGAAGTAGTTGAGGTTAGACAAAACAAATTTCAATTTTGACGCGCGCGTACTCAAATGCTTTTAGCAAAAGAAGTCGTTATCCTCGAGTCCCATCAATGCTGGAACATGAATTATTGGAATGCGACAAACGTTTATATCTTAATTCAAGGGGATGTACTCCGGTCTAAAGAGAAGTTGGCAATCAAGAGCTAACTTTTGAAAGTTGACAACTTTAATTGTTGGATAATCATTTGTATCGGGGTCCTTAATTGACTCCTCCTTTAAAGTGTTAATCAATTGACACTTTCTGAGATGGGAATTGTCCCCGGTATTTCTTTTAACTTAAAATTTTATTTGGCGCAAAAGAAAAGAGAAACCGAGTCTTCCTTTCGGTTACAGGCAATTTCTGACAGAGGGACTAAGAAAAAAAAAATGAACCCTAAAAAGATAACCGAGATGGAAGATAATTTGAACAGATTCCGATTTTAGCAGTAAAAAGATCTAAAACTATAATATCATCATGACGGTTGTATTTCTTAGTTATACCCCTTAGCCTTTAAAAAAAAAAAAAACGCTTCAGTAACAATTTATCTTTTAGAAACAATAATCGATGTTAAAGTCTCTTTCTAGTCCCAAAATTTAGTCCCAAGAGTTGCCTTTTCAGGTCCGGGTAAAAAAAAAAATCGATTTTGACGATTTTTGATTCGCTCAAATTGCAAAAGAATCAAATTTTGAAAAATTTTCCGCGGCCATGGCCATTTGTATATAAACACAGGGGAACGTCCATTTTTTTTCCCTTAAAAAATTTCTCCTGATTTCCTTTTTATTTCCAACAAAGTTGTGTTGAATAATTCAAAATGAGTGAACAAAAACAAAAATCTTCATTCTTAGCTGATTTCTTAATGGGTGGTATCTCAGCCGCTATCTCCAAAACCGCCGCTGCCCCAATTGAAAGAGTCAAATTATTGATCCAAAACCAAGATGAAATGATCAAACAAGGTCGTTTATCAAGAAAATACGATGGTATCATTGACTGTTTCAAACGTACTGCTGCTGATGAAGGTGCTGTTGCTTTCTGGAGAGGTAACACTGCTAACGTTATCCGTTATTTCCCAACCCAAGCTTTAAACTTTGCTTTCAAAGATAAATTCAAAGCTTTATTCGGTTTCAAGAAAGATGAAGGTTACTGGACTTGGTTCGCTGGTAACTTAGCCTCAGGTGGTTTAGCCGGTGGTACCTCCTTGTTATTCGTCTACTCATTGGATTACGCTCGTACCAGATTAGCTAACGATGCTAAATCATCCAAGGGTACTGGTGAAAGAGAATTCAACGGTTTAATCGATGTTTACAAGAAGACTTTAGCTACTGATGGTATTGCCGGTTTATACAGAGGTTTCTTACCATCTGTTGTTGGTATTGTTGTCTACAGAGGTTTATACTTTGGTTTATACGATTCTTTGAAACCAGTTGTTTTAGTTGGTTCATTAGAAGGTTCTTTCTTAGCTTCTTTCTTATTAGGTTGGGCTGTTACTACTGGTGCTTCTACCGCTTCTTATCCATTAGATACCGTTAGAAGAAGAATGATGATGACTTCTGGTCAAGCCGTCAAATATAACGGTGCTTTCGATGCTTTCAGAAAGATTGTTGCTGCTGAAGGTGTTGCTTCCTTATTCAAGGGTTGTGGTGCTAACATCTTAAGAGGTGTTGCCGGTGCCGGTGTTATCTCATTATACGATCAATTACAAGTTATCTTATTCGGTAAGAAATTCAAATAGATTAACTAATTGATTGTTAGATAGAATTAATATTCTGTATTGTACAAAGAAATTCACTTTTGTGTATCTAAACATGTTGTAGTTTCCTTTGTTTTATTACATCTCTGATAGTTCATAATTACAGTTGTTTCCGGGCGTGCCTTTTTGTGTGAATAGTTCCTGAAGAATTGGGAGGAATGGTCACTTGGGGAACCAGTTAGGTCTATCAAAGCCAACAACTATAAAACTAACGGCTTCATGGAAGTGTGATCGCTGCTCTTTGATCCTATCATTCTCAATGATTAAGCCCATTGTTCCCCGTACTGGCGGTGCCAATGCGACTGAGACCCCCTCATGTTATGGCTCGTGTTTTAAAATTTCTCAAGGTCCCTTGCTATTTTCTTTATCAGTGCAAAAGGTGTGTTGATCTAGCTTCTTTCCATTAATGACATCGATATTTCATCAATTGATCGATTTATAAATCGATTGTTGCTAAGTTCGCTAGTTCGATGTGTGTCAATCATCTGTGCAAATAAAGACGAAGTCAGGAGAACAATTTAATATTATCATACAATGAATCTCCCCACACGAACAAAGAGAGATCCCAGGTATTGAGATCAACACATCTATTACATCCCATAGCGGACTATGAGGCCGTATGTCATTAGTTGAAAATTCATCTTAGAATACGCTGTGATATTGATAAAGTTGTGTTCTACCCAAAAAGTTGAAGAGAAGCATGGGCTGAATACGTTGTGCTATTCATATGTGGTAACAGCTATGCTTCCTCTTCATTCCCCCATTCTATTATGATTCCCTATGTTGAAAGCGCTTTTTTTGTTCCTTTGTGAGGGAACTGCTGAATGTGTAACTTGACAATAAACTGGTGAACAGATGAAAGATAATATTTTTTGCATTGCTATGTCCCCAATAGAAAGATAACCCTCATATGTGACAATGACTAGTTATCATAGAGCTAGATATATCTTCATTGCCTGCGGAAGGACATACCTTTGGATATCGTCAAGACTGAACCGGTTTGGCGTTCAGAGTCAGAGTTAAGAGTTCCAATTTGCATAGATCAGTCCGTTTGAGAGAATGCAAGAGACATTGGTTGATTTCGTTATTGCTGCTGCTATATTTGTGTGAAGTATTATTGTGCCAGAAACAGCAATTTATAGAAGATACAGAGCAATTGAATTGAATTGTGATCCAGCTAATTAAATAAGTTTCTTTCAATTATTGGGGTCATCGTAGCCCTCATAAATGTCAGCATTGAATCAAATGAGAAACCCAGGTGGATAAAGCAGATCATAAATTGATCAAATAAAGTATAAACCAATTATCCTCTAGACATCAGGAAGAAGTTGAATTTTCGTAAAAAATCAAAGGAATAGAAAGTATTTCTAAAAGAATCGTTTGAGAGTGCTGTCATACTGAGATCTGCCAACCTCGCAAGTTATTGACATAGCCCCATGACGAGCTTGATCCACACCCGAACAATAACAAGAGAGTACGATCCATGCAAGACCGAACGGTTGCGCAGTAGCCTGTAATTGCGGTCCGACTATCGGCAGCGTAGCCAGTGCACTTGGGGTGTCGTATTCTATCGGCCGATAAAACCGTCAGTGCAATATTATTCAGATCCCGTTATAGAAATCAGGATTGAAGTCATAGAATGAAGTGATGGAATCGATCTTTGAGTTGGGTCTCGACAAAGATTCAGTTGACAACTTGAGGAGCTAATAAACCGTCCATGCAGCTAGTAGCTGCCATTTTTTAACATTCCAAGCATGTTGATGAATGAAGGAAAAAAATCGGACTTATCAGGAGTTAATGCAGTTAAAAATAGAGTTTGGTCTGTACGTCGTATCTTTTAGGAATTGATCAAGCACCAGCTGAACTTGCTAAATTCCAGTTCCAACTTCTCAAGAATAGACTCTGCTCAAGTTACAATATACAATTCGCTTGTAGTACTGTCAAAAATTAGGTTATATTGGGCCAGTCCCGACTGTTGATCATTGGCCCATGAACTCCAGGCAATCTAATAAAAGAGATCATCAGCGATCAGATCATGAAGATGGCAAACAAAGTTCAAAATTTCGTCTGTGACTCTATTTACTGTAAAGATGAGCTTCTCTATTCGGTTTTTGCGGCCGTAAATAATCTAAAATACTCAGCCGAGCGGTTTTCGGGTTTAATTTGTCTCCTAAGACCGAAGAGCCGAAATTACACACGAAAGCTACTCCGAATCCCGAAATACAGTTTGCCCTTTTAGTAATGAACGTCATTCTATATAACGGTGAAAGCTCCCAGTTTTGTATCTACCGCTCATATTTTAGAGCTCACAACCAAGTGATCTCTCGTCCTGCCCAGTATTTTTTGTTATCATTCAGTCCTCAGTCCTGCTGTCGTTATAACTATTGGTTGTGTTTAAGAATTTCATCTTTTATCGGGATTCTGAGCTGAGATAGCGGACTTACTAATAGACATTGACAAATCGTTGGAAATTATTTCCTACAGAGTTATTGTTATTTATAGCGAGCTGAATTTTCTCATTATTCTTCCTTTTGAACCCTCCATTGGTGATTTGGCTACCAATTAAGTTCAGTTTAATATCCATCACATAATGAGCATCAGAACTTCAGCCGCTAAAGCTTCTAATTCTATTGAGAAGCAAGACTCCAATACAATGATGAGAAGAAGAATATCAAAAGCATGCAACTATTGTCGCCAAAGGAAGATCAAATGCAATGGTAACACGCCTTGTCTGAACTGCCAGAATCATCACATCGATTGTATTTATTCTAAGACTATTAGGAAGAAGAAGAAACAACCATCAAAGAAACCAACTTTACAGGATTTGGAAATGAGACTGAACAAGTTAGACTCCAAATTTGAATACTTGAACGATACAATAACAAAAGTTTTAGATCTTCTGCAGAAAAAAAACATGAAGCTTGATGACAAGCCAAAACTTAAATCTAGATCTAATTCTAAGGTCACTTCACAGGAAGAGTTTGAAGCTATTGATGAAGATGAAGAGTTCAGTGATTTTAATGATTTAGATGAAGATGAAGATGAAGTAGATAATGAAGATGATGAATTTAATGAAGATGATGATGAACTGTCAGAAGAGTCCGAAAATGATGAAAATTACGAACACCAACAACAGCCCCCATTAGAAGTACACAAAGAATTGACATATCCTATCTCACCTGTCGAATCGACAGATTCGTCAATCAATGATCACCCAAACGTTATGACACCACCAATTGCTGCTAATAACGCCATTCCATCTGTCAATGATAATTTTAGTTTCACTAATAGCCTCTCACAATATGAATTCAGTATGAACACATTAGAGGCTACGATGGATAACAAGTTACAGTTTTTGTACAATGAAATGCCATCAATTGCCAATCAGCTGGGAGGTGAAATGTACTAAGCTGATATATATTCCGTCATGATTTTTTTTTTGTTTGTTTTTTATGTGTCCCATGTTTGTTATGTTTTCTTGTTGATTTGAGTCTCATGCCTTCGCTGCCTTTTAATATTTGACCATACATTATATAGTCAGGTTGTTATTTACTCTTTGTTCAATGTTCAGTTCTGTTTTGTTCTGTTATTTAAAAACTATACATATCTATGAATTTTATGACTTTCTTCTGTACTTTAATCTCAGCCCTCCTATAGTCCTCTAGGTATTATAAAGCTCTTTAACTGAAAGATGATTATAATTATACCTTCGAGAAATAAGATTTTTACTATGCATGTGAGCACTTAGAGGGAGCAAAAGCAAAAAATTGATTTGCGGTTTCGATCTGCTCTTAAGAGTGTAGTTAATTAACCAGTTCTTACATAGTTCACTCTTTCATATCATATAGTACCGATATCGAATATTCTGCTTTCTATCCCTGATTTAGTCAGTTGGTCACTAACTGCTCAGTAAGTTTCTTAGATGATACAGGAAAATCTTAGTCAATTTCAAAGACACCAATAAATCCCCTTGATTAATTGACTGATTCTTTCACAGTCTGAAAGCCCCAATGATACGTGAGCATATAAACCTTTCCATCAACATTCCTGAACGGTTAAAGAATTTAATGTGAGATACTATTAATCGGGGACCTTCCGTTTCGGGAATTTCCACTTTGGCTGTCTTCTTCTCTTTTCTCGCGCTATTTTGTTTACCTATTATGTTTGTATTTCGTCCATAAAAAGAATTAAGCCTGGAAAACTCCAAATATTTTGCTTCATAGTCTTAATTGTTTGCCTTTTTCCTAAGAAGATACCTCTCAGTTAAGACAGCAGGATATGTTCATGCAACTGATGTTTACCCTGACTTGCACTAACTTCGTGAGCACCGCTATGTACGATTTGCAATATCCTCAAGCCAAAAGGACAACAACAAGAGGTTAAGTGGTTGGATATTATTGGATAAATGTAGTAGCAAAATTGTGTCAAACTAGAACTAAAGAAACACGACACGAACGCTGACTTTTTTGACTAATTGGGTGATGAAATCGAAACCCTGTTCAGTTATCTTATCTTGATAAAATGTTCATCGAGTATCGAAGCTCTCACCTAAAAAATAATTCGCCTTATAATGGTACTGAGTAGTGTGAATTGGCCAAGGCATCATTTCAACAGCCACTGATAGATACGCTTTTGCACGGCTAGGAGATCAGCGGCAAGGCAAAAACTGAATCTCCAAGAAGCCTTATTAAGATCAAGTCTTCAAAATCGTGACGGATTTAATAAAGTCAATATGTTTATTCGGTGACACTTGTTACTCCTTCTCAAATACGCCCTGTTATATATATTAGGTGCACTTGGATTCTCCCTGGGAGCTCGGGCCTCAATATGCTACAGAGTAACTCAAAGTGAAATTGGAATTAATGGACACTAAATTGTGTTGGAAGATCAAACACCTGTTGAAATATAAACATTGACGTATGATTTGAAGACCATCTCTGGTAATTCTACGTGTAAGTGCCTGAAAAAACTGAGTGCTTTTTTCTTTGTGAAAGCCTCAAAGAAGTAATCAGGAAGGATAATAGAAAATAAGAGACGTGAATAAATATGACGGCTACGCAGAACTCGAAAATCCGTTAAAGCGTTTCATAAATTTCCTCATGGTGTTTCCAAAGCTGTTCAGAATACTGGCTTGATACTTGAATCATACTCGTGTTGAAATTTCGGAAATTTTCGCTAATTTATACTAAATCGGACTAGATTGGTTATTGGCCTAATTCACTTATCCAACGACGCAATCGTGCCCATAAGGTGGGCACTGTATAAAGGTGGAAAATCTTTTCCAGCTCCATATTCTCGAAACTAACTTCAACAGATCAAGATTAACAGCAAATAATGGTGAAAGTCGACGAAGGCGATGCTAAATACGAACAATTAGAAGCCCCATACTTGAAACTATACAGTGTTGGGACTTCCAATGGTCAAAAGATCACCATTTTTCTAGAATTACTTAAGAAACCATATCATTACAGACGAATTGATTTCTCCATAAATGAACAAAAGGAGCCTTGGTTCATTAAATTGAATCCTAATGGTCGTATCCCCGTGATTTCAGACGTTGATGAATCGGGCCACAGAACCACACTTGCAGAGACTGGGTTGATTCTATTATATCTTGCAGATAAGTATGACACAGAACGTAAATACTCCTATGATCATTCAGATCCATTATGGTGGGAACAGCAACAATGGTTGACTTTCCAAGTCGCTTCACATGGTCCAATGCAAGGCCAAGCTCATCATTTCGTTTCATTTGCTAAGGAAAAAATCGAGTATGGTATCAAGAGGTACTCTGATGAGGCAAAGAGAATCTATGGGGTATATGAAATCAGATTGAAACAGAATAACGACTGGTTAGTCGGTGACAGACTCAACATTGCTGACATTGCTGCTTACCCGTGGATTTCTAGATCAAGATTGTTCAACACTGACTTATCAGAATGGCCACACTTGAAAGCATGGGTTGAAAAAATATCAAAGATTCCTGGGGTTGCAGAAGGTCAATCTGTGGAGTAATAAGGAGTAAACTGCAGCTTATATATACGTCGCGCATACAAAAAAAGTTTATTCATTACAGTCAATACAACATGAAATTCCTCTAGTTTGAAGTATCAACAACGTATCTACCTAAGATTTTACCTTGTTCCATTAATTCGAAAACTTCTGGCAATTTAGATAACCCAACAACCTTGATTGGAGATCTGACTAAACCTCTAGCAAAGAAGTCAATAGCTTCTCTCGTATCGGCTCTGTTACCAACGTAAGAACCTTTGATTTGGATAGACTTGACAACGTGAGAGAAGACTTCTGATTTACAGACAGCGTGAGCTGGTAAACCAACTAAAACAACGGTACCAGTTGGTCTCACGTATTCAGTTGATTGAGAAATGGCAGCTTCGGCAACGGAAACGTTGATAACCCCATGTGGACCACCGTTAGTAGCGTTTTGGATAGCTTCAACAATGTTCTTTTCTTTTGTGAAATCAATGAAGGTTTCACCACCTAATGAATGGAATAAAGCCTTTTTGTCATCACCACCATCAATACCCAAGACTCTTAAACCCATGGCTTTAGCATATTGAGTAGCTAATGAACCTAAACCACCAGCAGCACCAGAGATGGCAACCCATTGACCTGGTTTCAAAGCAGCAGTCTTTAAGGCTTTGTAAACAGTGACACCGGCACATAAGATTGGAGCAATTTCAGCCAAATCAGCCTCTTTTGGGATCTTAGCGGCTTGGACAGCGTCAGCAGTGGCGTATTGTTGGAAAGAACCATCGTGAGTGTAACCTGATAAATCAGCTTGAGCACAGTTTGATTCGTAACCAGCTTCACATAGTTCACATGATAAACAAGAACCGTTCAACCATTTAATACCAGCGTAATCACCGATTTCAAAGTTTTTAACTTCAGAACCTTTGGCAACGACAATACCAGCCCCTTCATGACCACCGACTAATGGTAATTTAACTGGTAATGGCCAATCACCTTTCCAGGCGTGTAGATCAGTGTGACAAACACCAGAGTATTTAACGTTAACCAAGATTTCATTTGGTTTTGGTTGTGGGACTGGGATATCTTTGTATTCTAATTTACCAGAGTGTTCGTAAAAGATCACACCTTTTTGTGTTTCTGGAATGGTTGAGGTGAATCTTAGGAAAGTTCTTTGGGCCAAATTTGTTTGAGAAGCAGCGAATCTGTTGACGTTTCTTAACATTACGAGAGGAAAATATTGTTTTACAAAAAGAGCAAAATGTTAAACGAACAAGCGAGAAAAAAATTAGGGGATCTTTGTTCACTTTTATACGATTTTTTCGGCCCTTTCCTCTATACATGTATGAACTGGAAGAATCCTGGGCTTCTCATAGGCTCAATGCATTGACTCTTTCGTCCTGGAGAAACAGATATGCACGAGATGCGATTCGGAGTTTAAGCACCTGAAAAATTCTTTTGATTGGGAAATGTTTGGAACAGCCACTCCGAAGAGGTGATTCACTGCTTGAAGGTTCAGAACAGGACAGGTCCCATGGATACTACAACTGAAGGCTTTACTCAGGAACATGAGATGCGAGAATTGTTATTGATGAGATCGCCTGACCTTCAAGTTTCCAGAAAAACAAGAAAACTGTTTATTTACTTCGGAAAGGCCAGGGTACATGGTTCCAGCTTGTCTGACGAAAAAAAAAACCAAGTCACCGAGTGACCAGGTCATGGTCCTGTTGTTTCCTATTTTGAACTATGCTCATTGGTGTCCTTGGTCCCTGACCTTTAGCGTGTTTCGGAGTTGATATCTCTCAGCCGCTTACATAGAAAGCTGAAAACATGCACATAACTTACTACAATGCTAACATAGAGTTAAAACTGAAAAAAAAGGGCAGAAGCAAAGGACCTATAGCCATTTCAAGCGTTAATCAAAGGCGTGAAGATGAAAAAAAGGGAACCGCACTCCTATTCTCACTAACAAGAATTCATCCCTTTTCTTTAACATGTAAGCTTTTCAAAATTGATCTCTTCCTTGATGACTAGATTAAATTTACGGGCGTACTTTAACTAACACTTCCTAAGCATATAAAGTAAAAAACGGTGAATTCTGTGAGCTGTCGTCTGCTCCACAAATTAGCAACTACTCACAACCCTCTCATTATTTCTAAAAAGCTATTAAGCTACAGATTGCGAGTTTTAAGGACTCAATTACTCGCGATCGCTCCGTCAAGATCCTCTACCAGCTCACTTAGGGAACTCAATCTTGTTTACATTGCGCTATAGTATCACCGAGTCAGATGTTCAAATCCGTTTGACAGATCATTCGAATCTGGGACAGAATACATTCCAAGGAGTTCATGGCAATCAATTTACCCTCGGGCGACCCAAGTTTCATGATTCAAAGTCCCATATAAGCATATAAGCATTACAATTTCAACCACTCTTCTTTTTTCGAGAAATTGATGCATTTTTTGTAGATGTTTCTTAAAACCGAGATCGATGAACGATCACCCCCTGGCGCCGCATCCACCTCTCATGCCCCAGATTTGACACAAACCGAAGATGAGCGTAGGAACAATCAAACGTATAAATCAGATAGAGACCCTTGCAACCCGATTGACTCAGGGTTGTGAGAAAGCTGATATTATACTACTATAATACTCCGTCATCGCCGATAACACTTCTCAATTGCAGCCTGATATCATGATATTCTCTATTTCCTCACCGGCTGTGCTTATTACCGAGAGCCTGGCAGAGGAGAGAACAAAATTAAAACATGCGGCTATCATCATCATCATCATCATCAATACCCCTCGTATGTAATCATAATAGATGAACTATCCTCTGATTTTACTACATTTTGACACAGATTAGTTATAGCGAGCATTGAACAATCAAAAACCCGTTATATGTCAAAAAGTCTCTGTCGCTTCGGATCTCCGAATTAGTTATATCTTAGACTGTTGAGTACAATCTAAAAGTCTTGATGATTATAGATTTTTTTTTGCTTCTGGATTTTTTGTATTACTTTATGCTTAAATGAAAACATCTAATTTGGTTGAAGCAACCTTAAAATCTCACATAACATAAGTCAATAGCTTCTCTCGGAATTGATGCTACATGAGGGACGACCTCGACCGATTTTCTATCCATTTTCAGATCGAGGCCTAGATGCCCCCTCCCCCATCCTTCTCTTCAGATGGATAGCCTCCAGATGGAATGTAATCTTATTTTTGAGATACTTCTGTAGCTCCTGTATCTTTGCTTTGTGGATATATCTTTGCCTTATAGCCAATGAAGAAGTAACAATAATCTCACGTTTTGCGTGCTCTAATAAGGAATACTATGTTCCCTCTTTTGAAGTCTTTGCCTTCTTGAGCATGAATTGTTGGAACAGAATAATACAGATCGGATGGTGATTGAGCATAAATTAGTCTCCGAATTCTGAAATATTTAAGTAATATGCCTGCAACCCTGCCCAAAAGGATTCCATAGAAATTATTCGGAATGAATGACTCAGTGACGTTGAATTCGAGATAGTGGAAACCACTTAAAATGTTAGGCCGTACAAATGAACTCTCTATTTTGTAAGATACTGAACTATCTGATATCTTCTCAATCTTCTTTAATGATTCCTTGGACCTCCGCTTTCTCGCTAATTCCAAGTGGATTTCTTTGATATAAACAAGCTTTCTGAACTGCAGAGATTACTCAGGTAAGAAATCATAGACATTGAAAGTTCTTTTGAATTGACTCTTCAGGGACCTTCAGAAAGATTCTCAAAATGATCGTATAACTCCTTGTCTGCCAACACATGATTTGAAATGAGCTCCCCGTATAATTCGTAGCTCATAAGAATCTCCCTGAAGTTACAACAAGGCTTAATAAGCGAATCATTGGATAACTCATAAGTTGGCAGGTAGCCCAGGTTGATGGGTTCAATATTTTTGTGTCAAATGCACGACGAATTTCGCGAATGCCAATGAGGTCATAGGAGGGATCAGGGCTACATGACCTCTGTCTGCTGACAATAGCTGACGCCCCTCGGTTATCACCACACATAATTTGGGGTATATCAAGAAAAGGTTATCTACTCCCTTATTGGTTTCTCTGAAATTCTTTTGCTTTATAATCATTATATTTGAGCAGCGTTAGAGCAACATTAATAGTTCTGCCGTTTGGTTATCTGGTTTCAACTTGGCAGATCTTACCCAAGGAATGTACATGAAAGTTTGACCTCTTCACTTATTTTATCAAGCACTTATTTAAATACGTCTTATACCTGCTGACATCGCTTTTCTTATTGAGAACCAAAGTCAAACGACGTTAGACACATTACAATATGACTGGAAGCTACGATCAAATTTATACACTCCGTATAAACGCTACAATTGATGGTCATGCCGATCAAGATATTCAAGTTAATATCCTGAGAAGATTTGTCGATTCATTCCACGCTCAGGATGAGCCAAATACTCATTTCGGTGCAGCAGAAATGCTGAAAATGGATGACATGATTATCATAAACTATTTAAGAGATGTGGAAGAATTTTTAGAAAGTCATGAGATTTCCAAAAGTAACAAAGAAGAAGTGAAAAAGATCCTGCTTAAAACAACATCGAATCTAGTAAGAGAGTTTATCAAAGAATACTTTGATACCTTTGGAAACAACGATTTTGATTTTGATGATTTTAAGTCTTCATTCATCGCAAGATTCGGTGGTATTAATCGTTGTGAGAATTGGTATTCGGAGTAGTATTGTTTGCATCTACGTAACCACAGTGTTGTATATCCTACGTTAATTTTTGCAAAAAGTTGTTAAGAATTAATCCATTGGAAGTGAAGGAGAAATAGAAATAGTCTTGTGGAGATTCGAATGGTAAATTGAAATCCGAGGTTGGCTTGTCAAAGACCTTCAAGCTTAGTTAGATCTTATTTAAAGGCTGTTATTGTTGATGAATACTTTCAGTAACAGTTGTCAGTTCCTCGGTATAGCAGATTTGATAATCAATGGTGTAAACTCCAATCATTATATTGAAACTCTAATCGTAACAGAGACAACCAGATTTAAGACGATAATGGAAATGAAATTGCATGGCCAACACATAAAAGAAATATCAAAAAATTTCTGCTGATATCGAAGTTTTGAACATGGAGGCCGCTATGACGTTTGTGTTTATTTGTCGAATGGGACTTCTTCAAGATGGTCAGTAATACCACTATGTAATAAAAGACTGAACTGCAAATAATAAAGTGCGAACTGGTGTTTCACATTGAATATATCGGTCATTATAATATTGATATGGAGTATATTCATAAAGAAAAGCTTTAGATCTCATGAAACTAACTGTGTCTTTTTTTGAGCTTCTTGTTTTACATTACGCTTTAACGATGGGTTTTTATTGTCTTCCGCGGCACTTTGGCCAGGTTAACGTAATTGATGTAGTACTTTTTTCAAGGATTGAGATACTGTAGTAAATAAATGCTCCTCTGATTGATTATTGGGTAAGTGTCTTATTAATCTAACATATATGTTACAGAATAATTAAACTTGAAGCTTAATAATATAGTTCTAATCGATAATCGAGATTTACAATTATTTGCAATTAACAATTTTATTTCTAATAATTATGTGTTTACATGTACAGTTCCGAGTTACCCATTATGTGTCAAAAGATTTTGCATCTCATGATGTGATCTAATCATTGATAAATGTCAAAATATTGATTGCAAATATAACTCCAGTATGGTAATATCGATCATAATTAAGTTTGACTAAAAGTACTCGATTGCTTAATAATGTTCTCTATGACAGCTTATAATATCATGATCGAGGATGCTGTATAATTAATCCGTACTCAGGAGCACAAATTGGCTCATGGATTCAAGACCCAGGTTGATAGAAGTCTTGATGTAGAACTTCTTGATTGATATGTGCTCTACGCATTAAATACTCATATTCAGGTCGATTTTGTGTCAGATATGAAACCAGCACATTTGACCTCTTCTCGATGTTCAGGGCAAAAACATAAGTAAACTTGACAAGCAAAGAAAAGGCAAAAAGTCCATCATTGATTTGGATTTCAGCTGATGTGTCATTATTGCTATCAGAGCTTAAACAATGCGGAATGTTTAATTCTAACCAAAAACAAAATATGTCTATTGTTTAGATTTGATGAAATACAGAAACTCGCATGTAAATTATTCAGTTGGTGCATAAAAAATAAAAGCGCCGCATTTCGCTATGTTCGATTAAATTAGCAGAAGAGGCTAGAGCACCACGTAAGTTTTTACCGCAGAAAGCACTGGTTTGGAACTAAAGTGAATGGGAACGACAGCATGCCCAGGAGACAATAAATAACACAAATACTATGCGCTTGAAATTCCACTTTGGAAAAGATATGCTGGTTGTTGAGATTTTGAAACTTTGATTTCCGAAATGTAGGGAGATTTTCAATATTGCTACTTATCATTATGCATTGACTATTCGCATCAAGCCACTGGTTAGGGTTTACAAGCTAAAGATATGGTGGATAACGGGATACTTGGAGTGCTGAAGGATGTTTTCTCAAGGTGTGTAAATGCCTTTCCCCAGACTTGTGCTGTCTTTGCTTATTTGTTTATTGTTGTTTATGGCTGAAATTCATATGCAGGAGGTAGCATGAACCACTAATAGCCCCTCACCACTAAAACTGAAAAAAATATGTACGAAAAAGATAACAAACATGACAATAAACTCATCGTCTTGCTATTGTTTTCTTTTTTCCCAATCTGTAGCAATTACTGCTTTAATTGGAAAGACTTAAAGTTCTTGGGGTATAAAGTTCTTGAGCCTCATGTCAAAAATACACTCTTGTTACTAATAAAGTAATCAAATAAGATACTTAATGTGTCGTCACCATAAAGCTTAAACTCTATCAGAAGCACACTTGATTCATAACTCTACGAGATATAAAAGTGTAAAATACAGATAATACAATCATTGCTTTTGTTGACTTAGTCTTCATGACTTATTAATTTTTGTTGGAATTGATCATCTTTATACCATGTGAGAACACCATGATGGTTTTCCAAATATAAATCTCTCATTCTCTTCGAAATTTTCCTTAAGAAACAATGTACGGTTTTGAGATACCTTTAGCTGGCTGATTCTGAAAGTCATCGACACATTCATAAACTACCAAACAGATCTTTCCCAATTTGTGTGGTTCTGTTACTTTTTTGGCTCTAATCTTTATCCCTGCCAGCTTTTCTTTTTTTCCTGCCTATTGTTAAAAACTACGACTAAAATTTTATTTATTATAAAGGTTTGAACGGATCCAGTGTTTCTTTTTCCTCTTGGAGACGAAGAAGCCCAATTTTACTTCGTCCGCTGTCAACTGACATAGAAGACACTTGCAGGTTCCTCTTATTTAATCCATTTTCATAAAGTCCTTCCCTCCTTTTTGAAAACCTAATAATCTCAGCATAAGGTGATACATATCGTTTAAATCTACTCACTCCCTAAGAAAAGAAAATATAAATAAATACTCAAGGACTGTCACTATCCCCGTGATAGCTTCTCCTTGGTTTCCAGTCTTCTAATTGCTCATTAATGATGCTTCCCTTCCTGCTGCTATCAATCATCCTCCCAGTGGTCTCTGCAGCCCTAACTTACTGCTCCTCTCAAAACACTGGCTCACTCCAAGTATCAAGCCAGTACCAATCAAATGGGCTCTGTCATGATACATGCTTAGGAAAGGGGTTTGCATTAGCTATTTTACAGGACTATAGTTGCTTCTGCTCAAACTATCTACCTGCTAGCACTGATGATTTGGGGACTTGTAATACTCCCTGTCCGGGGTATCCTAGCGAGATGTGTGGTGGTAATGGTCTCTATGGCTATATCTACCTAAATAAGCCATCAGGAACTGCTACTGATAATAATTCTGTGGGAACGGCACGCTCCACTACTTCAAGTGCAACTTTGTCCAATGCACAGACTACTTCAACTACTACGTCTTCAACAACAGCCACAACGACATCACGAGCACCAGCTACAGCATCATCAACTACATCTCCTTCAATAACAACAACGGTATTAGGTAGTACTCTCACAACTACAACAAGCTCCTCGAGCTTGACAACGTCAACTCGCACTATTTCAAGTGCTACGACTCCATCCACGACGTCGACTCCATCCACGACGTCGACTCCATCCACGACGTCGACTCCATCCACGACTCCATCCACGACTTCGTCCACGAGCTCCTCCTCGACCTCGACATCGATTTCCGCTTCGGCCTCCACTTCATCAACTTCAACCTCCAGCTCAACAACGTCCCCATCAACTTCAACCTCCATAATTTCAGCAAGCACATCCCTTTCTAGCACATCCAGGACGCCAACCCCGACCCCAGTTATAACATCGGTGATATACAGTGTCTCGGTTATCACTGCTTCACAAAACACACAATATGTCACATCAGGTGTCACGATCACTCTAACACCATCCTCAACGCCAACTATTTCCAAATCAGGTCAATCAGGGGTAGTACGTGCAACAGATGTCACTAGTGAACATAAGGACAGTTTCTTTGATCATAAGGGTAAAGTTGCCGGCGTATTCACAGCTGTGGGCCTCATGGCGCTGTTACTAATTGGGTTAATCATATTCTTCATTTGGAGGTGTATTTCTAAGAGAGATGATGATGATGATGACGATGAGGAACAAGTAATCCCTGCTGAAGGATATTACGGTGTCACACGTAAAGCTACAATTGTTGCTCCTCCACCAATACATCATTCTCCAAAGAATAAGTTCAACGTTGAAGAAGATGAACTTTCAAGCACCGATGAGACTGTCATTAATGAAAAGACTCATTCGAAGCATAGCTCACTTACGAATAACAACATTAAGAATGTCAGCTTGGTCAGCACGGATTATGGGACCCCAATCATTTCTAATATTGGGGAATCCACTTATATCGATCAGAGGCTAGATGTGGGGACTTTTGCCCAGTTTAATGAAGTTGATGAGATTTTGAGTTTGAATGATAATCAGGATTATTCAAGGAGGGTCTTCAATGTTACGAATCCTTAATACTTGGGATTAATGCATACTGACTTTTTCTTAATTCTTTCATTTTTTACTCTCAATGCATAACTTCTATCATCATGTCTATCATTTCATTCATTTTAATTTTTGATTCATCCCCAACTTTCAATTCATTCATCCAACTTTCAATTCATTCATTCAACTTTCAATTCACTAATTCAACTTTAAATTCATTCATTCAACTTTCAATTCGTCAACTGGCTCAGACCGGTTTTATTTTAATATTCAATACCCACATTTATTTAAAAATCTTAAATCTTCTTCTTAGTTCATGGTTAAGTTTCGTTACGTTTAAATTGTTCCCCCCATTCCTGTCGTTAAAAAGCATAGAGATGACCTTATGGTATTATGAAATAACACTCATTGACTGATGTTTATCAAGGGCTTTTATAATACGTTTTTAATATATATAGTTTATAAATTACTAATGCTCTGTATTGCAATATCTCTGATCACGTCGAATGTGTAAGAGATCTTTCGGAAGTAGTACATGTTGTAAAAAACATACGCACTGTATTACCCAAATTATACCTACTAATTAAAAGGGAAGCTAAGTTAAGTTGTGAGACTTTCCATCAGTTATAATTTGTAGCAATATATACCATCATTTATTGATAAATACCAAAGTTCAAAAAAAAAAAATATTAGTTATCTAGAATAGAATATAAAGAATAGGTAATAAATTAAACATCATAAAATGAGGTTATCTAACGCGGTACTTCACAACCCTTATACATGAAAATCAAATAAAATGACAAATAAAAAAAAACACAACGCAAAAACAAAATTTAATGAACGACAGTAACATAGTAACATACCCTTCAACATGTTTCTTCTCTGATTGAACCGGTCTTTGTTAATGATAATGCAGGAGTGATGAGGATTGATGAATTTTTTCTAGATCTAGGACCCAATGAGAAGTTTGAACCAGTTGAAACTGCTTTTGAGTCTGTTGTAAGTTGTGCATCAATGAGATCCATTGGATCAATTTCACAATTTTCAATCTCGTCTAATAAGAAATTAGCATATGAACAAAAATTCAACCGTTTGTGATCTGAGAAGTCAATCTCAATAGGACGCGAGCATGAACTTGATCTTGTTGAGGTGAATGGATTTTGGGATTGATATGGAGGGATTACAGAGCTATGTCTGCGTGTTAGTGGAGCAGATCTTGATTTTCTTCTCATATTGTTGCAGTATGCTTGGTCCAATATATCCACCAAGTTTAGATTTGTTGATTGTATGACTTCTAAATTCTCTAACTTGTCATGGGTTAATGCTTCAGTGGTGGCATCCAAACAGGTTGGGACATAGCATTCAGAGGTTAAATGGTCTGGGATCTTTGAGGAGCAATTACAACTTGATAAAGGTGGTGATGTATGTACAGCCTGTGCCGGTGATAATGACAAACTTGCTGTGAGTTGTAAATTTTGATTAAATGATGATCTTCTGGAAATGGTGAATTGGTCTTGGACAGATCTTTCAAAAATGTTTAAGGATGAAGATGATTTTGATAATGGAGATATTGTACCGGTACTAGACTGTGCAGGTTTCACAATGGTTACAGTTTCCGCGTTCTTCTCATTAACTTCATGTGAGGGCAGAAACAACTCGTGATCGTGATCTTTGTGATCTTGTTGATGATGCTCATCCTGTTGCTGCTTTGTCTTCTTTCTGTTTATCTTCAAATGTGACAAGGCTCTTGTCAAACTAGAACGACTTCCATTCTCTTTAACACGATCATCATCTTCTTCTTTTTCTTCGATTGTTGATTGTGAGGGAGATAAAGAAAGTGATATTTGAGACATTTTTCCTTCTTTTTGGGCGGTTAGTAATAAGCATTGACATTTTATAGAGCTCTTATACGCATACCTTTGTCTTCAGTTCTAAAGTATAGCAAGAATTGAGATTAGTGGCTTATTATGTTTTGTATAAAATAGTTAGTGTTAGTTACTAATTTCTCAATAATTGAACTCCTTGTTCCAGAGCAAGAGACAGTTTGTTATATTTATAAGACTGTAACTTTGACATAAAAACGTCAAAACTCCAATTTTTACCGTCTTTGATGACCTCGTTCAGAAAAACTATAACATCTTGCAGGTTGGAGACATGCATGTTGAGAAAAAACGTCAAAAGTTTGTTTCCATTTCAACCAATGAGACCACTTTTGTTCGCGAATTCATCCGATTTGTCCCCATAAGAATTGCTTCCAGAATAGAGACATACATGCAAGCGAAGGAAAATGTTGGAGTACGGAGACAGCAGTGTCCCAATATCTTGGGACAAATTGACATAAAGGGTTTTTACTCCACTAAACTCAACAAATTGGTAACAAATGTAATTTCAAAAGAAGCAAATATGGATTGAAAAAACAATTTCCATTTGCAAAAAACAATGACTACCATCGATCAACGGGAGTTCCATGTCTCACCATTTCTTAGCGTAATCTCCGGCCAACATTTTACCTTATAAATATAGTCACCAGATCCAAAAATCTACGAAAAGCTCCGATTTCACTGAGAAATTCTGTCAAAAGTGGTGTGAGTTTTGGATTCGGAAAATTTCATAAACGTCCCTATGCAGTGGGCAGAGAGTGTATGGAAACCCTCTCAAACGTTCTATTGCAGTTGGTCGTTCGAATCGATAGCCACGCACTGCGGTTGGTCAACCGTGAAGGGAGAATTGGTCTGTCACACCATTTCTGAGTGATGTTCTTGACTTTTTTGAAGATAAGAAAGATTAGGTGCTGGTGCTGCCTGAGGTTGCTACGATGATTAGCGATATTAGAACTCGTAAAGGATATTGTTTGAGCAGAACATGGCATCATCGGTGATTCATGATTCTTCATTTATTAAAGTTACAGTTTTTGCTTTATATCATAAAATCATGGCATCAAATGCTCTTTATGTGTATTCTAGTTGATTTTGTGATTCCTCAGCCTAATTAGTACGATGGCTTGATCAACATTTTAGATTCTTTTTGGGAATGAATCAGCTGTCACCGTAGGACACTCTTTATTTATCCTATTCCAGATCTTTTTACAGGAGATCTGTATTTCAAACAATTTTCCATTCTGTACTCGTAAGTAGTCAAATAGTCAAGCATTCAGCACTGGTACCACACTATAAGAATGTGGGACGTTTCGACTTGATTCATTTCGCGGATTATTTGATCTTTAGGCTGAATTGGGCTTTCACAAAAACGATGAGATATGCAATTAACTTATGACTGTGATCGTTGATTGTTAAGATGAGACTAAGCTCATTATCAGCAATATACCATCACCCACCATTGTTGATCAACTAACAGCATTGGTACGTGGTAGTGTTATACTACTTTGCACCCTTTTGTTGGAGATCACCCGGCTGCCCTGTGTCTCCTAACAGTGATTTTTGATTTTGAGCCCAAGCGCTATTTTGAAAAAGAAAATTGATCAAATAGAAAGGTTCTTATACAAAAGATTGGTAGCTGTTAAGGAGGTGAATGAGGACTTTATTGATCGGAATCCAACTTTGATAGAGAAGAGAGAACAAGGAAAAAGAACAATGGACCCGAACATTCTTTTCCAATACGATGCTTTAGCACAAGAAGAAGTTGATGATCTGAAGAGTAACATCTCATTAAATATTTCTGATGGAGAAACTGTTGATGCCGCTGATCATGACAACTATGAGTTTGACTCTGATCTCGATCTCGATGAAATCAGAGATTATTTTTCAGATAAAGACTCTGCAGAACCAGAAGACGAAGAGGAAAGGCATAAACATAATCATAAGCATGCTGAAGAATTACCTGAGCATGCTTGTGCTTATTGTGAGGTCCAATCTACTTCAACAGTTGTCAAGTGTAATACATGTAAGAAATGGTTCTGCAACGGTAAGAATGGTTCTAATAGTTCACATATCATCACTCATTTAGTCATGTCCAAGCATAACGTTGTTTCATTACACCCGGATTCAGACTTTGGTGATACCACTCTTGAATGTTATAACTGTGGTAATAAAAACGTGTTTGTACTTGGATTTGTATCAGCTCAAGCTGAAACGGTCATTGTGATCCTATGTCGTTTGCCATGTTCTCAACTTAAGGACCCAAGATGGAACACCAATGATTGGGTTCCTTTGATCAAAGATCGTCAATTGTTGGACTGGGTTGCTGGTATTCCTACTGAAGAGGAAGTTTCCAATGCAAGAAACATTTCAAATACCCAGATGGCCAAATTGGAAACTAAGTGGAAGTCAAATAAGGATGCCACTCTCAATGATGTTGATAAGCCAGAGGAGGAAGTGGAGATTGTTCCAATCTTATTAAGATACCAGGATGGTTATGAATATCAACGGTTATTTGGTCCATTGGTTCAACTGGAGGCTGATTATGATAGACAGCTGAAAGAATCACAAGCTTTGGAGCACATCTCTGTGAAGTGGTCATTAGCCTTGAATAACAAGCATCTTGCATCATTTTCATTCTCAACATTTGATACATCAGGTTTGAAAATTGCCGTTGGTGATGAAATGATCTTACGCTACCAAGGTGTCAAAAATGAACCTTGGGAATCCAAAGGTTACATTATTAAAACCCCCTTTGGGCATGAAGATAATTTCACAATGGAATTGATGAAAGGTAATCCCCCATTGCATTGTACCACTGATTTTACTGCTGAATTCGTTTGGAAAGGTACTTCCTATACAAGAATGCAAGAAGCTCTGAGGTGTTTTGCCACAGATACTAAATCTCTTAGTGGTTACATTTACCATAAATTGTTAGGTCATGAAGTTGAACCTGTTGAATTTAATATCAACTTACCAAAAAGGTTTTCTATCCCAGGTTTTGCTGAATTAAACGTTTCACAGGCAAATGCGGTCAAAAATGTCTTGCCTAGACCTTTGAGTTTGATACAGGGTCCTCCAGGTACTGGTAAAACTGTCACTTCTGCCACCATTATCTATCATCTGTCTAAGGGCAAAAAAGATAAAATATTAGTCTGTGCCCCATCAAACGTCGCTGTTGATCACTTGGCCTCTAAACTGGATCAATTGGGTTTGAATGTCATTAGATTGAATGCTAAATCAAGAGAAGACGTTGAAAGTTCTGTTGAACACTTATCATTGACCCATCTTGTCGTCCAAGGTGCAAAGAGGCATTTGAAGAAACTGATCAAATTAAGGGACGAATTAGGTGAATTAAGTGCTAATGATTCCAAGTTATACTTGGAACTATTCAGAAAAAGAGAAAACCGATTGTTGAGAAATGCGGATGTTGTTTGCTGTACCTGTGTTGGTGCTCGTGATAGTAGACTAAAAGGTTTTAAATTTAAAACCGTTTTGATTGATGAAAGTACTCAAGCCTCGGAGCCAGAATGTTTGATTCCAATCGTCACTGGGGTTAAGCAGGTCATCCTAGTTGGTGATCATCAACAGTTAGGTCCTGTTATCTTGGATAAGAAAGCTGGTACTGCTGGATTGAACCAATCATTGTTTGAAAGATTTGTTCTATTAGGTCATGTTCCAATCAGACTGGAAGTTCAATATCGTATGAACCCATGCTTGTCAGAATTCTCATCCAATATGTTTTATGATGGTTCGTTACAAAATGGGGTCACCAAGGAACAAAGACAACTTGAAAATTCCACTTTCCCATGGCCAATTGTTGATACTCCGATGATGTTCTGGGCTAATTTTGGTAAAGAGGAAATTGCAGGTAGTGGTACTTCATACTTGAACTCCATTGAAGCCATGAATTGTGAACGTATTATCACAAGATTGTTTAGAGATGGCGTCAAGCCTGAACAAATTGGTGTTATTACCCCATATGAAGGCCAAAGAGCATATATCGTCAGATACATGCAGTTGAACGGTTCAATGGGGAAAGACTTGTATGCTGATGTTGAAGTTGCATCTGTTGATTCCTTCCAAGGTCGTGAAAAGGACTTCATCATCCTATCCTGTGTCAGATCCAACGATGGTCAAAATATTGGGTTCTTAAGTGATCCGAGACGTCTGAATGTCGCTTTAACAAGAGCTAAATATGGTCTTGTAATCTTGGGTAATGCAAGGTCTTTATCCAAGAACAGACTATGGAATCAGTTATTGCTTCATTACAGAGAAAAAGGTTGTCTTGTTGAAGGTACTTTGGATAACTTACAATTATCTCATGTTCCATTAGCAAGACCGGAAAGAGACTACAGAAAGAATCGTCATCGTGAGGTTTACGCTAATGGTTCGACAACCGGGGGTTCAATCAAAGACTATGATACTGCGTCCTTGGCCTCTTTTGTCCCAGATAATGACGTTGCGAGTTATAAAGGTGATACCAATTATCCAGGCTTATTTTCGGGCAAACAATGGCCATCATTTGCTGATCAATATCGTAATGGTAACAATGATGGTGGTGAAGATAATGTTGACAGCAATGTTTATCATCCATCCAGAAATCCAGAGATTGGTTCAAGTTTCGCAAGTAAATTAGCAAGTCTTGGTGGTTCATCATCCAGATATGCTCAAAATAGCATTGAAGATGATATTAGATCTATCAGTTCAAATTTTGGCGCTGGCTTAAATTTGAGTTAATCGCGTTGAGTGCTTCCCTTTGCTTTGGATGGGCGTTCGATTTGATACATCACCTACAAGAAAATCATTTGAAATGGGCAAAAAAAGACAAGTATTAATACATAAGGGATTGGGCCTAAAAGAATTAAATAAAGTGAGCCTTGAAAATGAGGAAAATAAAAAGAGCCCCTGGATAGTGCATAAACATCGAAAGAAAGGTAAGCAAAGCAACAACAATAGCATAAACAACATACAAACATCGTTATAAAATTACAAAAAGCGTATCATTCCAGATCAGCTTTTATGAAACAATCTTCCAAAGCCACTTAGTCTTTTTTTTTGGCCTTCAGGATTTCTCTTGATCCCTTCATAATTACTTCCTAATGAATTCGAGCTTCCACCGGTTGATTTCAACATTTGTGTGATTCTGATTTTAGTTGGAGAAGTACTCAGTCTTGAAGATAAAGAAAAGGTATCACTATCGCCAAAAAGGGAATTACCTAATTTAATCTTCAACGAATTGTATGACGAATCGGTTTTTAAATATTTCAGATTTGGAATTTTTTCTGTAACTTTCATTATATTCTTTTGATCATCAACGATGGTTGTAGATAAAATCGCATGAATATAATTAGCCATTTCCTGGATATCATTAATCGATTCAGCACCTGATAATTTCCGGATCAAACCAGCTTTCTTATTGGAGATTAGCGTGGCTTCCGCAACGATGTCTTTCAAGCAACTTTCTGAATTGATATAGTTGAAAACTTCTTCGCTTTCATTGGTATCGAGTAATTTCTTTATGAATTTTTCAGAACCAAATTCAAAATCTGAATTTTTTGAATTTGTCTTTTTAATTTTTTCAAATTCTAAATCACCAATTCTGTGTGGAGCCTCATGATCATTGTTTTTACTGCTTTGTTGATTTTCTTTGAAATTCAGACCAAAATCATCAATGTTTGCAAGATCAATCTTTTTATCAGCGACAATGTCAACCAATTGATCCATTCTTAGGTATTTATCAATCAAGAATGGAATGGTTGGAAGTTCCTTCAGTAGACTCTTTGATGTCAAGACTAAATCTGTCCTTTCCATGGAATGACTCAATTTTAATTTTCTTTCAGTGAAATCCAATTTCTTCCCCGTGATTTTATCCAAATAATCTAGCAATTCATCTCGACGTAGCTTTATGAAGGAGTCATTGAATTTCATTAGATAAGGCTCCTTGACGTTGAATTCACTCCTGTTAGCAAATGTCATCAGTATCTTGGAGATCAGTGTCAGAGTTCTTTTGATATCACCAGTTTGATGATCCTTGGTCAAAAAGAATAACTTTGGATTCAAGATAACTGGACAGAAGAATCTTAAAAAGATAAAGGAGGAAATGGCATTCAATGCAATTGTGGAGTCAATGGTGTATAGTTCAATTTTTTTCCTCAGTAATGTCAATTGTTGTTTAATAGCGTTAGGTATATCATTAGATGATGTATAAATTCTGATCCAAACTTCTTCAACATATTTGAGCAATATTTTAAAGTTTGATTCAATAGTTTTTTCTTTTAATTCAATATCATCAATTCTTAACCTATTAGGATCTATTTCAGTAGGTGCATTTCCTTGAACAATTTGTACAATAAAATCACCAATTACTTTTTCTAAATACTCTTGACCGCTTCTCAAATTGAACAACTCTAACGATTTAGTAAGTAATGAATTACCTCTGAATAAAATATTGCATAGTTCATTCCCCTTCCCATCAACCTTCTTAAAATCCTTACTGCTCAATGCTGAATTGACTTCTTCTTCGATCAAGGCACCAAACCATTCATTTTCTTTCTGTAAAGATTGGAAAATATCCAATAGGATAACTGAAGTTGATTCTAAATCCGATTGAGATGTATTGGCTAGGACTTTTTTTAATAATTGTTTGAGATCTAGGTTCAAAATCATTTGCTCAATGTTGTTGAAATTTTCTGGGGGAAGTATATAATTTGTTTGAATGTTATAACCCAAAAATATCTGACCAACTTGCTGGTTAGCTAAGATTAATGGAAATCTATCCTGTTTCTTCAAATTTTGTGAAGTTTTAAATGATAAATCTAGTTCACCAATAATGAGATCTGAAGTTGAATAATACTGCTCTTTGGCCTCCCTTAACACAACTTTAGCAGAAGCTGTCGTTATCGTGAGATCTAATTCAAATTCTTCTCTGAAGAATGGATTCAATGAATTCTCAACAACAGCTGTTCGAAACCAAGGCATCCCCCAAATTTGAACCTCTGCATATAATCCATAGAATTCGTTTTTATTCTGAAGTGTACTATCAAATTCAGCTTCCAAGATCGACAAATTGACTTTTCTTGAGATTCTTAAACAATTCTTCTTGTCAAGTCCGGCGTATTCTCTTTGTGTGAATGATGTTAATGCGACTAGCCAATCTTCCAAATCGATTCTATATGGGAATTCCAAGATGATTCTCTTTATCTTGGGATACTCTTTAGACAGAGTCGGTATCAATTGACCATAATCATACTGGTTTCGAAAATGTATTTCTTTTCTTAATCCTTCAATAACTCCAACAAACAAATAGTTTGAGGATTCAAAGATTGAATGATGTAATTCTCTAATTTCGGATCTTCTTAACTTTTTAATGTCTATAGTATAGAGAGGTTGGCCATCATTCTCGTTAATGAAATGTAAGATACCATGGGATTTTAAAATCACCATCGCTGTGAACCAACCTGCACTTGGCTCATCATACAGTGTAACTTCTGGACCATTAACAAGATCTAGATTCTTACTTTTTGGCACATGAGAATAAATCTTACAACTTGCGACTAATAAAGTACCATCACCATTCAACTTTTCAGAGTTAAAGCTCTTTGTCAACTTCTTGTTAGCAATGCCTCTTGGCTTCAAGCCTTGCCAGTATAATAAAGCTGAGAATAACTTGATGAATATATCTCTTTCCAAAGTTTTCAAAAAGATGCAATCTTCATTATCAAAAGACTCCACATAAATGACACCGTTATCAACGACCCTCAAAAAGCAGGACAACAAATTTTTCACTAAGATTTGATCCGCACAGGTCAATTCACCCCTATTATTGATATTGATGAAATTACTTTGAAAAGTTTGTCCATCTTTCTCTTCATCTTTTGACCATTCAATCTGTGCTTTTAACTCTCCATGATCCTCAAGAATGGCATTAGCAACCGCCTTCGAGTTGAGGTTTGCTGATGATTTAGCGAATGATGCCATATTAATATGTGATTAATACCACAACTTAACACCTATACAATGATCAAATCCTCTGTATGGGAGACTGTGGAAGGAGCTTGAAGAAGAATAGAGCAGCTGATTAAAAGAACCAATAACTAACAAACACAATTGAAAGGTGAAACAACAGTACAAATAGAAACGAGTGACTGAAAGATAAATAGAAGAGCTTAAGTAATACTTGAATGAAGATTAATGGGGAAGTGCTGTAATGTGACGTATCAACGTTTTTGGTGATGGTCTTAACATGGTAAAATTTCACGGTTTTCCCCTTTTTGGCAATATTCCAGATATAGGAATATTCCTTACTTTCTTAATCTTTTTTCTGTTATTTTCTGTCAATTGATTTCGGGTAATGATTATCCAACGCAAAGATTAGAAGAGGCCATTAAGAGAAAAGCTACAATCCATATTCTATTTCTCACTATTTTCTTCACTAAAAGATACCCAAATGAGCCAATGTTTTTAGCCAGAAAAGATGACTTAATGTACATGTATACCCAACTTATAAGGAAAATGCCTTTGGAGCTTCACCTTCAGGACCAATGTATTCCTTTTCTCTCCATGGACCAACATCACTCAAGTATAAACCACCTTCAGTTTCACTAACTTCCGATTTACCACCAAACTTAACTGGTAAGTTTTCCGCAGGGATCTGCTTTAATAAATCCTTTTGATATGAGGAACCTAAGATGAAGATTTTTGAAACAGTGACAGGATCTAAGAATGGTTTGAATAAACGGAATGCAGTGGAGAAACCGAATGGGGCATTAATCAAATAGAATTTACCCATACGTTCTGGATAGTGATTTTGACCAATGTTTGAAGCTTCTCTAACATATGATAATACTTGAGCAGCAGCTGAAATAGAAATACCTTTCAAATCTAAAATGGTACATGAAGTCTCAACCAAATAACCGGCCTTTCTTGAACAAGCAGGCAATCTATATCTGACAAAGGATTCGTATTCCCAAACCAGATTCTTTAACATACGCTCTTGAGTGGTGATTTTATACATTTCAGTAAGATTAACTGAACCTAATTCTTCAATATAGACCGGACGACCATCGATATCGGTCTTGTGATAATATTGAGGGTAGAATTTAGCAACGATTGGTTTCTCATCGTATTTGAAGTCTTCAAAGATGGTATTAGCCCCAAACTCTGCCCTCCATTTTTCATCTTCTTCAAACATTTTTTGAGCCAGAGCAATATCAAATTTACGGGCTCTTAGGAAACGTAACTATGAAGGAATGTTAGTAATCCACTTGTTTATAAGAGAAAGGAGCCGAGTCAGCCAAATGCATGATTAACATTGCGGTTTGTACATGTGTCGTTCCTCTCCGTGGTAAAGACATAGTAGAATCTTTCCTGATTTGAAATACTCACTAAAGAAGCATCATCTAAACGTAGAACAAAACCTTTGCTCTGCAATTTTTCTCTTAGTTCTTTAACTTTAGCTTCTTGGGTTTCATCTAAGTACCCTGGGTGACCTGAGGGGGAGCCTTCTGGAGCCTTCTGTGGGAAGGAAGCTCTTTAAAAACCAATGTTAGTATTTATCATTTGGATCTGTGTCAATAACAATAGGAGAACCCCATTTGTTAAATCTACAAAGAAATGGACCATTGAGACCGGCATTTTGCACTTACAAAAACTCTTTTTCCTGAACAGCAGCCTGTTAGTAATCTGTACCAATCAACAATTTCCGCTGTAAAAGCACTCACATCAACCATCTTGAATTGCGCTTGTTTTTAACTGTGTCTTTTGGTTTGTTTTCTTCGCTTTCTTTTTTCCAACTTCTGCTTCGTCGATTTCGCGATACTCATTTTCGCGCAACTGATTTCCCGTTGATGTAAAACGACTTCGCGATAAGAGATCGAACGCGAAAAAAAAATGAGTGGGAGACGCGTAAGAATTCTCTTTACGGAAGGGCATCGTGGTGGTTTTGGGGGGATATATTAGTACACAGGGAGACAGAACAGGAGAGAACAAGATGAGTAGACCGGTGCTGGACTTTAGTTTGAACTCACTAAATTTCCAGAACAAGTTTTTAAGTAGTGTTGGTGGTAGTGGTAGCGCTAGTTTGAGTCAAGATACACTAAAAGATAAAGATTCATTACTGAGGTTCCCCGAGCTGCCTAATGATGATGAAAAGAGTGTCAATCTAACGAGTGGGAGACAGATAATATTGAAGAAAAAGAAGAAACTGAACAAACAAAGAGAAGACATAACACAGAAAACACTAGAATCACTTCAGGAGAGACAGAACTACGGTTTCAATATCAATGAATTATTTGCCAAATTAGAGGTTCAAAGACTAAAAGATCAATCCAATGATGAATCTTACATTGATACGAAATCATCAAATGATATTCTATGGGCTGAGAAATGGAGACCCAAAAATTTTTTGGATTTTGTAGGGAATGAAGCTACAAATAGAAAGATATTGAGATGGATTAAACAATGGGAAAGAGTTGTCTTTGACAAGAATTTCAAGCCCATAACATCTGAGGACACAAAGAATGCTTCCAACCCCTTTGGTTTCCAGGACCCGTTCGGAAGACCACAGAGAAAGATATTGCTTATCCATGGGCCACCTGGTCTAGGAAAGACCACAGTTGCACATGTAATTGCGAAACAAGCAGGTTATGAAGTTATGGAAGTGAATGCTAGTGATGAAAGATCTGGTCAAAGAATAAAAGATAAGGTTACAAACTCGCTAACATCCATGACTTTTTCTGGTAAACCAGTATGTTTAATAGCAGATGAAGTTGATGGAGCTGCAGAATTTGGTTTCATCAAAGTATTATCCGATATCATAAATGATGACATAAAGACCGTTAAAGAATTTCAAAGAACGGAGACTTCTAAATTCTGGAAACAAAACGGTAATAAGAGACCCAAGTTTCTTTTAAGACCAATCATTGCCATTTGCAATGATTTATATGCCCCTGCTTTGGAGAAAGTTAGGCTGCAAGCTGAGATCATCACTTTCCAACAAGCTACTGAAAAGGCATTAAGGGATAGGCTTAAATTCATCTGTTCAGCTGAAAAATTAGAAATCGCATCAAAGCAATTAAAAGAGATTATTCTGCTAACAAATTTCGATATTAGATCATGTTTAAATATCTTACAATTTGGTGGTAATTTAAACAATTCGAATGATTTGAGAAAGAAAGATAGTCAGATTTCTTGGTTTTCCATTGTGAATCAAATTTTCAAACGTGATGCAAAGAAAGCTAAACCTGAGCAGTTCAAAGAGTTAGCAGAGCTTATACAGACCAGTACGAATTACGATAAGATTATCCATGGTCTTTTCCAATCATACCATGATGTACATTATCAAGACATGAGACTTTCCAAACCCGCAATGATCAGTGATTGGTTATACTTCTCCGATATAATGAGTAAGACACAGTTTGAGGCCATTGGCGATCTAAGTTATTACTCATCACAAGTTGCGCTGCAATTTTTTAATCAATTCAGTGATTTAACCAATAGAACTAATTTGAAGATTGCATCAGATTATCAGTATTTCGAGACAAGAAAGACTAATGAAAATATTATCAAGTTATTATTTGGGAATACTAGTGCACCATTGCGTTCAATCACTAAATTAAGCCACTATCCAACAGAGATCTTACCGTATTTGGATTATATTCTCATCCCTGAAAGAAAGACTTTGGCGACCTTGAAAGACTATGAATTGGCAAAAATGCATAATGCAATTGACGCAATTCATGGGTTTGGTATATATTTAAATAAGGCGAGGGATGAAAACTATACTGAAATTTATAAAACATATCCAGAATTTACATCAATCACTAAATTTGAACTTGCAAACATCAAGAGACAACAACAACGTCAAACCCAGGTGTTTCCTACTCTCCTGAGAGAAATGGAGAATATCAGATTAAAGAAGAGAACATTTTCCAAATTACAAGAAGAAGGCGCATCAGGTAGCCCGACTTCCGGTGAAGCTGAAATTCAATCATTAAGAAATCAATATGACAAATTAGCAGAGACTGAAAAGTTAGCCAAAAGGCAAAAAACTACAACCCATGTCAAGATTTGGGTCAAATACCATGAAGGTTTTTCCAACGCTGTCAGAAAAAATGTTAAATGGAGTAATCTATGGCAATAAGATTATTTATATAATTAATTTCTAGTCACACACTGCATATATTCATAGCTTGAGATCGTTTTTGATGTAGTTGGCCTCTCTTGTACCGCTGTTCCAAGCTCCGTGGACAGAACCCGCACCTTCCAAGATTGTATGTTCTCCGGCAAATCTAATATTACCAAATCCTTCCTCGAAAGCTAAAATTGGACTCAATGGATCATCACCAGGCATACAAGCACCATAACTTCCTCGTTGATACGGATCCTGAGTCCATCCTGAAACTATCTCATTGATAGGGGTAGGAATTTCCTGTTGACCTGACAGCCTCTGTAGAGTTGGTTTAAAAAATTCAAAGACTTGAGACGGATTTGCTTCTAAGTAATCAGTTAATGGATGTTGAGTCAAGAACAGTAACGATGGGACTTTGAAAGTGGTGGCTAGATTCAAAACCACAGATGGATATTGAAATGGCTTTGGAGGATAATCTCTTGAATAGCTTGGAATCTGATCGTTATCTTCTAGAATAGCCTCGAAAAATCCATCAGGTACAGTTGAGAGAACTAAAGTACGTTCGCTATCAGTTGGCCAGAAGACTTCTTCAAACTCAAAGATGACTTTACCCAGTGCACCAAAATGTATTTCTTTTAATGAATCTGATAATTTCTTTGGTAATGGCGGAGTAAATGATATATAGCCTTCTTCACCTTGGGTTAATTGAAGGATTGATTGTGGGACTGTGACAATCACGTAGTCTCCTATGAATTCCTCACCTTTTGCACTGATAATCTTAACTTGCTTGCCCTTTCCAATTTTTTCGATTGACTTAACAACTGTGTTTAAACAAACTTTTGCATAATCCAATTCAGCTGTATGTCTCTTCAAGATCCGATCATAATGTAAGCAGTAAGCATCTCTACCTTCATTCTCGATGCTTGAGTACTTGGAACTCAGTATCTTTACATCAATACCGTGCCATAATTCTAATGCTCTAATGTATCCAAGAACATGGGTGATTTGATCACGGGTCAATAAATGTTTCCTCTCCTTCAAATACTGTATGACAGCATCAAATAATGACCGATCACTTTCCAAGTTTTCACCGTTTAAGATTTCAATGTATTTGTAAATCTCTTGTCTAATTGAGGCCAACTTCAAAAATGGAGAAACATCACCATTTTCATCAATGACCTTCACTGGTGCATCATCATAATAAAAGGGAAACTTACCATCTTTGCTCAATTTAATCTCCTCATCAAATAGTGCATTGTTCAGAGTTTCATGGAACCAACTGGCTCCCAAATCATATTTGAAGTTCTTCCCCTGTATAGTCTTTAGACGACCTCCTAAATGATCTTTGGCTTCTAAAATAACATAATCAATTCCATATTTGTTCAATTCTACAGCTGCCTTTATACCAGAAATCCCACCACCGACAATGATAACTTTCTTTTGTGAGATGAACATAATTTCTGGTGTTTTTTTTACATGATTGATCGTGAGAAATGTAATGACCGAATTTTTAAAGAAGATACATTGAGCTCATCTCGTTCACCAAGAAAGATGACCTATTATGGTTAACCTTAAAAGCACAAAATCATCTTTAAATTATCATTGAAACCAACTCTTGAACATTTAATTCTCTTCACATCAATATAAATTTTCTAAAATTCTTTGGAATCCCCCACTATAATCATCCCAATTGCAAACCCGATTCGCTAATTAACAACGACAACAATCTTCAATCAAAGAAGTATCAGACAAACCCAGCACAGAACATCACTTCCAAGCTGTTATGGTCCCGGAAAATGACAAATCAGCTGCTGGAGTGCACTTGGACATCAACGGTGACAGAGTTGTAGGAGGAACTTTACGTTCTGATGGAACAGTGAGGAAAACAGTTAAAGTGAGGCCCGGATTCGTTCCTCAAGAGGATATTCAAAGGTATAACGTCAGAGACGTTGCTCAAAGGAGAAGACGGGAAGACGAACAAGGTTCCAACAAGAAAAGAGAATCTGGATCGAGACCTAGTGCAATGTTTAATGCAATTAACAACGTATTGAAGTCCAACGATACACCATTGAAACCAACGCAGGCTATTAAAAGAGATGGAGATGACTTGGTAAATGCCATATCGGACTTATCCATTAGCCAAAATACCGAACCAGATGAACAGATGATTCGAAGTGAACCAATAGACACCACCGTTACAAATTATGTTAACCAGAAACTTGCAACTCCGGCCACACCCAAGATATCGTCACAAAAATCAGAATCAAAGAAATATGCACCACCAAAACTACGAAAGAAGAAATACACATTACAAGATCTGGACAATTCCTAATGTTTCTGTCATGTTGATTAATGGTGTCATCACACACCACTCAGCATTCATAGCTCCGGATTCCCAGAATTGGCAGACAGGCGACAACAATCAATCAACATTACTACATCTGCTCATAGTCTATGTACAAGAACATCATATTCATTATTTACTAGCTTGTTGGATTCTAGCAACATAAGTCTTTGAGACGGTATTCCAAGCTCTCATATATTTTTCAAGGCATCTATCAGTACAAGTCTGTCAAATACTGTTAGTAAAACTTGATCTCAAACAAGACCATCAGAATCCGCACAGTGTACATGTCACAGAGAAGATAAGGACTCGAAAACAAAAACTTACATCATCCTTGGTGTTGAACGGAGCCTTAGCACATTGCTCGAAACAGTTATCAGTCATCTTGCTAACCAACTCGGTAGCATTAGCAACGGCCAATTCTTGGGCAATTTGAGCCTTTAATTGTTCTTTGATCTGTGAGTTACTGTCAACTTTAGCTGAGGTCACTGAGCCCGAGGTATTTGAACCACCAAATAGAGAACCTAGTGCCATTTTGTATGTGTGTTGTATATAGTTAGTTGGCTAGACATAACGTCTCGATCGAGAGAATCTTTAGATTTTTTTTTTCCTTTGTACGCAGAAAAGTTTCGGTAAAGGACACAGGACAGTAGACCTTGGTTCAAACAAGAGACGAGGCAAGTTAGCTACAAGCTACAATAGTCATCGTTAGTAACTTATTTGAAGAAATAGAAATAAAGTGTAAATGCAATTGAACCTATATAGAAAACATCTGGAGGTCATAGTCATAATCCTTAAAAAAAGTGGAGGATTAGCATAGAATCTTCAGACTAACAGCAGAAATGAAGTCAGGAATATTAATGCCATTAGGGATTTGGACCACTTGACACCAATGGACGAGACTAAAGATTGACCTGAATTGGCCTCTTTAACACCTAAAGTGGCTGATGGAGATGCTGTGTTTTTAGATGAAGAACCATTAGCACTAGAGGATGGTGCTGAAGAGTTGATTGACGACTCATTTGTTGAGGAAGTGACAAGAACTGGAACGGCTCTCGATGAAGCAGATGAGCTAGAAAGTAAAGCGGAAGCGCTTGAAGTATAGGTAGAGCTCACCTTGCTGAATGAACTTGCAACACTTGGAGCACTTGACGATGATTTTTGGGAAAATGAACTTGGTTCATCTTTTGAAGTAGACTTTGAGGCTTCCGAGCTTGAACTCTCGCTCTGAGAAGAAGGAAGAGAAGAAGAAAGAGAAGAAGAAAATGAGGATGAGGGTGGCCATGAGGATGAACGTTCAGTTGATTCTGAGGTTGAAGAGTCTGAGGAAGAGGAAGAGCTAGATGATGAGGATGATTGAGAAGTTGATGACTTAATAGCTGGAACCGTTGAAGACGCTGCAGAGATATCAAAGGTTTGGGATGATCCTTCACTTGGTTGAAAGTTATTTTCAACGTCACCGCCATCAGCTAACGCAGCAAACTCTTGTTGCGCTTGATTGAGTCTGCCATTGACTTCCCCACCAACAGCTTCGATTGATGTCCATTGACCACTTTGATCACCATATTTGTATTCTGAACCAGTTGAATAATCACTCACAATAACACTCTGAACATCCATTGTGAATGGAGCTTGAGAGTAATCAACAAGACCACCAGCCCATTCAATTGTTCCAGGTTGATTTGATGGATCACCACCAGCCCAGATACCCATAACAATGAACATAGGAGATTGTGGGTAACCTGATGGGGAATCAGAATTCAGTGTTCTTATTGGAGCACCATCCAAGTACCAAACTAAAGAGTCTTTTGTCCAGTTAATTGTATAGTTGTGATAATTTTGTTGAGGTTCATAAACACCATGGAAGCCGCCTCTATCATAGGTAGTAGTATCACCCTTTGAAAAATAATTTGTCTGAACTTCAGTTGTATCACTACCAATCCATTCTAGATCAATCTCATCTAAATCATCACTTTGAAGGTAAAATGAAGAAACAATACCTCTACCTGGAGCAGCTTTGAATATAACTTCCAGTCTACCAAACATAATGTAAAAGTTTGATTTCAAAGATGGATTGTCAAATCTCTTCTTCAGTGAAATAGCGACGCCTTGGTCAGAGTATGTGATTCTATCATCATTTGGCGTCGTAGGACTGAAGTATTTGGATTCTGATTTGAAGTCTTCACGGAATGAGGAAGCAAGAGCTTTGTCGGCTGGACAGTCAGAGACCTTCAGTGGGTTACATGACGTATATGACTGAGCCATGGCCATCACTGGCAACATCAGCGCCTGAAGTAATGAAGAGGAGCAGACCATTGTGGTAGACTATCAGGGGACTGGGCTGTAGAAAAGTTATTGATCAATCAAGAAGTTGAATAATCTGAATAGATTGAATTCTTGAGGATATGTGAAATGCAGAATGTGGGTTCAGAAACGCGTGGAAGGTTCCTATTTTGTGGGTTGCTTGAAGTTTTGTGGATGGGGAGCTCTCACACAGAAGTGGCTTGTTATAGTTAAGGCCGAAACAATAGGATTTACGAACACTGTACAAAAGCCAGAAAAACAGGGGAAAAATACCTATTATATACACCTTGGTGAAACGCGTTTAGTGATTTTTTCTAGAAATACCTCTGAAGGGGAATCTTGGGTTTTGTTTCTTCCAATTACGCTATTCTGTAAACCTTTTTTTAGTGCAAAGTTGTGCTTTCGGTAGTCTTTGTTTGGTAAAGTTGCAGGATCTTACATATTGTTTTGACTATTTATAGCTCCAGCGAAGAATCTAAAGAAAGCTCAAAGGACAAAACTAGGTTAAATTACCTCTTCTTCTTCAGGAATATTATAAATCAATAAGACCCCCTCTTTGGGTAGATTATGCAGAAGATCACCTATTAAAACCCTTCTATCTTTAGAACATGTGTGAACCTTCGGATTGTGACGCGTTTCCATAATTTTCGCGTTTTGTGTTTTTCTGTGAGTATTTTGGTAAGAGACACACTGGATAACCAGCCTGTTCCAAAATTAGTATGGAACCAACAAGATAGCCATATTAAACAGACTGCAGTGCTATTTGCCAGGAAGTTCTACTGTTGATCTGTTGATCTACAATTATTGCTCATGTCTGTGTATAAAATTAGAGTGTCCAGTGATAGTTCTTAACCTGGCCTGACTATTTATCACAGAGCTCCTCGGATCCAATCGCACATTGAAATGTATATCATATATATATGCCAAAGCAAATAGATGTGCTTCGCCATCACACACCAGGAGGACCCCGCTGTGATCTAACTTAAGAAACTCTGCACTAAGACTCTGAAAGTTTTGAATACACAATGAATTTTTTAATAAGTTTGGCCCTCAATTAACACAAAAGCAAAAATGGACCCCTCGAGACCCACAATTGTGACGATTTGTTCACCACCCGTCCAATGAGACGAAGCTGTTATTCCAACTGTTTTGCTTTTGTTTACAGTCTGGAACCCATTTATTGCTAAGTTAGTGGTTCGCTGGCTAATTAGAACAATGACATCCCTTGATGATGCCTTGACTAGTATTTTTCCCGGACAGAATACGCCAATCGCTTCTCAGAATGAAACCCAAGTCATCAAAGCCTCCTTTATATATCTCTTAGAATTTTTGAATACGTCAAGAACAGGTTCCGCACAGAATGCGGCTGGTATTTCGTTTCAAACCTTCCTAAGTTCCTTGATAATTTCCCTATTATACTGTATATTCCAGGTATCCATCTTCAGCTTGTTAAGGTGCAAATTCAAGAACATCTATCAACCTAACTGTTACTATGTCCCCGATGATGAGAAGATTACTCCATTAAGCGATAGCTTATTTTCATGGTTGAGTGCTTCTCTATTTAGTCCATTGCAGGATTACCTACCTATGGGCCTTGATGCTTATTTCTTCTTGAGATACATGGTTTTCCTTCTTATGTTATTTGTTGGATTAGCTGCTTTCAATATTCCCGTCTTAATTCCTGTGAATTACATGTCTGGTTATAACAAATATACAGAGACTGATATATTGTTTTATACAAATGGGACAATTCCGATGGTTCATGGCCTTGATACCGTTTCAATGTCCAATATCGCACCCAAGTTTTCATCAAGATTAAGCATACACTTGACCATGGCAGTTATATCAATCTTCTGGTTTCATGCTTTGGTGGTTGTGGAGTTGAGGAACTTTATTAAGATTAAGAACAATGAATTGTTTCGGAAGACTAAGGAACATATTAGAAGTGGTGATGGCATCAGAGATTCATCTAATACCATACTACTTGATAATGTCCCGGTTCATCTACAAGACAAGAGAGAGTTGACTAGAATATTCCGTGCTACTTGTGGCGCTGATATCAAGCAAATTTGGTTTGTTTATCGCTATAGAGGGTTGAAAGGTCTTTACAAGGAGCATAGATCATTATTGAACAATCTCGAGAAGATCGAAAGTGCTATCATATACAAGAGGTTCTTTGAGACCGAAAATGGAAATATTACAGATATTGTCAAGTACAGAAAGAAGCACTTTTTGTACTCATTCCAAAAGTTGAGCAACTTTAAGGTCAATCATTGGTGGATAATTCCTTACTGGTTTAAGACTATGACACTTGAAGAGAGGCTGAAACAGAATGTTGAAGAGTACATACATAACTATTACACCATGCAAAACGATAAACGGCAGTTGGTGCTAAGGGATTCGAGTCCATTGAATGATCACAAGTACAACAAGGTGTTCATTCAATTTAAACAACCACTCCATCCTTACATTTTAAATCAAATCCAAATCTCAGGGAAATTGAATGAATTGGATAGACCTTTGATTCATGTGAACCATAAGGATATCATCTGGAGAAACTTATCTGTTCAGAGCAACCTGTTCACTTTTGTAAGAGTCGTCATTGCGAACGTTCTGGAATGTGTGGTTATACTAGGGTGGGTAATCCCTGTTGCATTTATTGGTTTGATATCACAACTTCCCTATCTGACTGCCTTGGTCCCACCTTTAAAGTGGTTGAATCTGTTACCTGAATATATCACCGATGTCATTTCTAACATACTTTCAGTTATTCTTTTGCTATTTTTGGCTGAGCTCGTACCACATATCTTAAAATACTTGAGTGTATTGAAAGGTAAAAGAACTGGTGCCGAGGTTGAATTGGATATCCAGAAATGGATGTTTGTATTTTCTTTCATTCATATCTTTTTAGTGGTCACTATTTCATCTGGATTCTCAGTCATCACTGAAAGCTTGTTAAACAATCCAGTCTCCATTCCAAACATTTTAGCAAACAACTTGCCTAAGTGTTCAAACTTCTTCTTCTCATATATTACAATCAGAGGCTTCTCGTATTTTGGCAACAACCTAATTCAGACATATCAATTGCTGATGAACTTGCTTTGGTATCCGTTTACAGATTTTACACCGAGACAGAAATTTAACAGATTATCAACATTGCCTAGTTACAAATGGGGCTCAATTTACTCTACGTTTTCCGTTTTAGGATCTATCGGGTTAATATACTGCATCATTTCCCCATTAATATTGGTATTTTGTTGCCTTTCATTCTGCTTAGTGTTGATTTCGTTCAAGTACTCGCTAAAGTATCAATACAGGATCAGAAATCAGTCGGAGAACTATGGTGAATTCTATCCTAATGCCATCTTTCATCTATATTCTGGCATATATTTTATGGAAGGTTGCTTGATTGGCATGTTTGTGCTTTCTAGAGATAAAAATGGTCAGGCTAATTGTTTATACCATGCCTTCTTTACCTTTCTTTTGTTAGTTATGACAGTTGCAGCTCAAGTTCAAATCCGCAAGATGTTTGGGAAGTTATTGACGAAGAACCTTCCAGTGACCATGAATTGGGCTGAACTGGAAGACACCAGTAGTGGTGATTCCATGATGCAGCCAGCTGTCGATCCGAGAGATATCGCAGAAGGAGTTGAAAAATCTGATGTGAAAGATAGTACACTATTCAATGACACCTTTTACCAAGAATGTTTCCAGCACAACCGATCAATTGTTTGGTTACCAAGAGATAATTTCGGAATATCAGATAGAGAAGTTGCCTTGATGAAAAATTTAGGTATTGAAACATCCAATGATGATTGTCAATTGACAGATAATGGTGAAGTAATAATTACAAACTGTCCACCCGATTTTGCTGAAGAATAAAGTAGAGATATGATGTATAAATTTACAAAAATAATGGATTTCGTCAAGAATTGTACAATGTTGTAAAGATGGTAAAAATAAAACCTTCCCTGTGTATAAATGAACACTTTTTGTCTCCCCTGTATATGCTAAAGAAGGATCAATCGTGGGAAATTAGTTGTATTTCATATGGACATAACTCATTAATTGGAGAATAATGGTGTATAAAACTAAAATGAAGAATTGAGCCAAAAACTTTGTAAATAAATATAAAAAAAATTAAAAAACCTTTCTAGAATATGATATATGATGTATGATTAATTTTTCTTTTTACATTTATTCGTCATCATCTTCTTCTTCACCACCACCAATTGTTAATTTAACATCTTTCCATAATTTACCCTTGTTATGAGATTCGTAAAAACTAGTGACAGCTGAATCAAAGACAGGTTGGAATAGGAAGGCACCGGCAAAGATTGAACCGACAAAGATGGAATTTCTTTTGAAGATGGTGTTGTATAAAGTTCTGTAGAAAGCCTGTGATAAGTCTGTTAGTATTGTCGTTTTTGAGCGTGATGATGTTGTTGTTGTTGCTCTCTGTGTGTGATCCATGAGAAATTCATTGGTTGTAGCATTCTTCTGCCCAATTGTGTAAAGTATACGTCTATTACTGTTGACTAGTGATTTTAGGAACTTCATTGATAGAGGTTTCAATGGTATAAGATTCAAAGATGTCAACACACACACATATTGAGATTGCTCAAACGAGTGATTTCACATTGAGATGAAAACAGAAATCACAAATCACACATGAAACACTATAAGAAACTCACCATTTTTGTTCTTGATGATTTCTCTTTGAAGTTTCTCTGTCTTTGTCTATTTATTCGTTCATTTTCGAACCTTTTTTTTTATTTTCATTTTTCAAGTTTGTCTTCTCCGTAAAGTCGATTTCGCGCGTTTTTATTGGTTGAAGCTCTGGTGATTATGTAATAGATGAATGGATCATAAGAAATGAATGATTAGTGTTAAAAGGGAAGAAGTATCCTGATTCAGGATAACTGTGGTATACGTAATGTGATTAGTGTTTTTATTGCAATTGACTGTTTCACTTGCACAAGTAAAGTGACTTTCCAGCAAAGATGCAAACAAAAAAAGAGAAAGAAAAAAAAAGAAAGATTGACACGGACAGGAATTGAACCTGCAACCCTTCGATTGCACTGGCAAATCCAACTGGAGTCGAAAGCTCTACCATTGAGCCACCGCATCATCTTGAAAGATTTGAGTTTTCATGAATAACTATACTATAAAAATGCAGTGAATGAAAGAAATCCGGCGAAATTTACCAGAAGTAGGCATTTACTGGTGATAATGAACCAATAGAGTACAATTTTATACAGTCCAAGTCCATTCCTTACCTTATTCATACAAATACTTCACGTGTTGCGGTTTAAGACTCACAAATTTGATCTTGTCCATAAATCTTTTGATATTTCAACCGACATTCCTCGCAACACAAATTAAGACGATCCAGAGGACAATATTATTTTTTGAAACCTCATTATCAACAGTCAATCAACATTTAACATAATAAAAAGATGACTCAATTGGATAAAGTGCCGACTATTGACACAGCAACCACAGTTGTCGTCCAAGAAGATGCCCAATCAACACTCATAACGTTGGACGAATACATCAATAAGGCTCTACCCTACCATTTACATCGTCAATTACAACTTTCTGCATCAAATCAGTCAACCAGTTGGTCATTTACACAAGGTTTACTAGTAGGTCAACTCAGTGTAATTGTTGTCCTTATATTTTTCCTCAAATTCTTTGTGTTTAGTGAAACCAAGACCACCAATGATAAATTGAAAGAATTAAAAAAGATTCCAGTTATAAAGAAAAAAGAGAGCCATGATGCCCTTAATGATACAGATTCTCGTACTGCTGCAATCAATTCTATTTTAGAAAAGACTTATTATAACGTGGAGACACATTCACCTGAATCATTGGATTGGTTTAATGTTCTAATTGCTCAAACTATCAATCAATTTAGAAGAGAAGCCTTGATGTCGGATAATATTGTCAATTCACTTAATGATTTCCTTGAAAAGGCAGAATTACCTGATTTTCTTGATAAGATCAGTATAACTGAACTGGACATTGGTGATGATTATCCAATTTTTTCAAACTGCCGCATTAAGAAGAATCCACTCAATTTAACAGATCTTCAAGGTAAAATTGACGTTGATTTATCAGATACATTAACATTGGGTATTGAAACCAACTTGCTGCTAAACAAACCGAAGCCTTTAACAGCTATTCTTCCGGTACAACTAAGTGTTTCTATTGTACGTTTTAGTGGCTGTTTAACTGTGTCTTTGGTCACCGATGAAGGTAATGAAGATGAAGGTAAGGGCACTGCACTGATGTTCGCCTTTGCACCGGATTTCAGACTGGAATTCAGTATCAAATCCCTGATTGGATCAAGGTCAAAATTAGAAAATGTCCCAAAGATTGGATATTTGATTGAAAATCAGTTAAAGAGTTGGTTTATTGAAAGATGTGTGGAACCTAGATCTCAAGTAATTAGATTACCATCCATGTGGCCTAGAAAAAAAAACGTTAGAGAGCCAAGTGTTGCTGATGAGCAGGATCCTGATAAGTCTACTGTGGCCAATTGATTTCTTATGTATAAGATTATATATCAATATATCAATCAAAATGATAATGCACTGCAACTTACAATCTAAAGTAAATATTATACCTTTAAAATTCGCTTTAAAGAATGCCCTAAATATTGTCAATACCTTCAACTTCTTCATCATCAAGTTCAAGTTTTCTTTTACCATTAGATCTGAGTGCACCTAATTGCTGAGTGGCCACTTGTTTTTTAACCTTCTTAGTCATCTTTTCAATTTCGGCTTCAGCATCATCGGAACTTTGTTCAGCATATTGAATAACCAATCTTCTACCCAACAAATGGACACCTTTCAATTGTTCCATTGCGTTTTCAGCTTCTTTAGGTAATAAGAATTCAACAAAGGCGAAACCACGAGCCGATTTGTCGAATTTCTTTGGAACTCTGACAGATTTCAATTGGCCAAAAGAATTGAAAAGATCAAAGACATCTTTTCTGGTAGCTTCAAATGGTAAATTCTTGACAATAATCTTCGATGAAACAGTCTTATCACCCTTCTTACTGGAATTAGTATTACCTACCGTATTTTGGCGATGTGATAATTTCAGTTGCAACTTATGACCATCTAGAACAGTGTTATCCAGTACTGAAATGGCTGTTTGTGCATCTTCTTTTGTCTTGAATTCGGCAAACCCAAACCCCATACTTTGTCTCTTTGTATTATCTTTTGGATCTGGCTTAGTCTTGACGGTAGCAACAACGAACCCATTCAATTTAGAGAACAGATCTGTTAGATCTTCGTTTGTTGTTGCAAAGTTCAAATTCTTAACAAAGATGGAAACGGTAGCACCTTCAAAAACTTCCAGTTCTTCATCGATAAGATCGTTAGTAGTATCGGGAATTTCCTTAACGGTTTCTCGAACTTCAATTTTATCCACATTCTCCTCTTTAGTAGGCTCTCTGTTAAATAACTCTTTAGGACCCTTTTCCAAGTATAATATAGATTTCTTAAATCTTCTATATGCGAGTCTCGTGAATGCTGATCTACCTGTTGGTAAATCTCTAAATTGGACAATGGCAAGAGTGCCAGACGGAGGCATGATAAAACGTTTCAGCTCACCAAATGGTTGGAAAAGTTCTAATAGCTCTGATTCTGATGTGCCATATGGGATATTTTTCACCAGGATAACGCTGTCATCTCTTTCTTTGCCTTGAAATTTGGTTAAATCAATACCTTTAATTTCAAAGAACTTTCTGATATCACCGATAACATGTGCTTCAGCTAAAGCTTGCTTGACAGCGGAATTTGAGTTTTCAGGGTCCATCAATTCACGTTTTTCAACACCTAAATCAGCTGCAATTGTATCCATAACGGCATCGTTATTCAAGAATAAAGAGTTCCAACTGAATTGCGATCTAGAGGCATCGTATTTTTTCTTAAGTTCTCTCTGCTTCTTTAATGGTAGATTCTTCAAGTCAAATTCATCCAGCTTGTGATCTTTTTTACCCTCAGCAGGCAAAATATGTAATAGACGCCCTTGGAAAATTTGTTTATCCAACTCAATGTAGGCATCCACAGCATCTTGTGAATTTGTAAATTGAATATAGCAAAAACCTTTAGATTGCCCCGTTCTAGTATCAACGGCGATATGCACTTCTTCTAAAGAGCCAAACTTATCAAACAATGCTCTGAAATCATCCTCCCTGGCTGTATACAGAATGTTTCTGAGGAATAATCTACCAGTCTCCTTGATCTTTGCAATTGCGACTTCTTCATCTGATTGCTGAGGCTCGACTTCCTGTATTATGTTTTCCTTAGTTGGTTTAGATGGTTCAGCTGACGATTTAGTTTCTTCTTCGGTATTGGAATTTTCTGGTTTTTCACCATTTTCTTTGATACGAATTCTTCTCTTTTTTAACCACTCCAGATCCGACATGGCTTCTTCATTATTCCCTTGTCCGTGCGCATCCGTATCACCCATATCAACATCCTCATCATCTTTCTTCAGTTCGTTCAGACCGATCATTTCCTCTTCTTCTTCTTCATTATCTTCATTTTTCTTGCCAAAGTCCTCGTATTCATCATCACTTTCATTTTCTTGAACCTTGAAGATCTCATCAGCAACATTATTAGAGAATTTGTTGTCTTCTTTCGGTACAGACGCACCATCTTTCAACGCTAGAGCTTGTTCTAATAAAGAGTTTGATGGAGCACCACCTTCGTTGATAACGACATCGTTTGACCATGATTTAGCTTGTGAAGAGGGTTTGGTAGCTTCGATGAACTCTTTCAGCTGTGGATTGCTCTCAATTTCTTCATCAATCTTGGATTTCTTTTCGATTTTTTGTCTCTTTCTTTCACGGTCTTTCTCTTCTCTTAGCTTTTGTCTTTCTTCTCTTTCTCTAAGTTTAATTAATGCTTCTCTCTTCTTTTCTTTAAAAGACTTAGGAACTTCAGGATCAACAAAACTCTTTGCCAGTTGAACTTCAATCTTAGCAGTATCAATGAAGGATCCATTAAAGTAATTTACAGCATCTTCAGCGTCTTTTTCATTCTTGTAACCTAGAAACGCAAATCTTCTGGATTCACCTTGTCTATTCTTTCTAAGTTTGACATCCGTGACTTCACCTTTTTGGGCAAAATGATCCTTAAGTCTATCTTCTGTTAAATATTTTGGAAGACCTTTGACAATGATTCGAGACATCTTTGGTGGTGGATCTCTTGTAGTTTAATCAAGGTTTGTCTTTTATCAGTGCATATTAAATTTTTCTTCTATGTAAAAATTATTTGTGGTTTGGGCACGGAATTTAGGCAACGAGATGAGCTGCCAGATTGAGAACAACAGAAGCAGATCATTGTGAAGCTCTAAGGTATTTGGATATTGAATGAGATGATACAGTTTAGATATATGGTTGAACCTGATAGAAACTTAATCTTTATTTCTGTGAACTTCACTGAAGATTGAGTCTCATTTGAGTGAGTTGTTATAAAGAAAAGAAAGAGGATTGTCCCAACTTATATAAATACCTTCAATCTGATACCTCAGCGGCTAATTTGAAACATAAATATTAGAAATAATCAGTATATCACTACAACCGCCATTATATATGCTATGAATTCAGTGAAGACAGAATGAAATCATTCAATATTAAACTAACTCTTGAACTTCTCAGGTACATTGGTCTTTACCCCATTCCTGCTCAATTGTCCTTCTCGAACTTATTAAAAGGCTGGGTTCTTGTCTTGCTGTTTATCCAGTTCGTGCTATGGAACTTCTGGATAAGCTTAATCCTCTGGCTGGCAAGGTTTGTCTTTGCTGAGTCCCGTATAATCACTATCAAAGACTTTATTAGCCAATTATTCTGGACATCATTGATCTATTTAATCAACAAGAGAAAGATCAAAATCGTGATAAGCGGCATTGATAACAAAAAGCGTGAAGTTCAAGAACAATTGAATAATGCTATAATTGTCAGCAATCATCGTTCATTATTTGATTTCTTATTGGTTAATTACTTGAAGACAATTGTTGAGAAGTCTCTTAATATAAACATCTCATTGAACTTTTTCAATTGGAACACATTATGGCAAGTCCCTGGTGCTACGTTGTTTTATCAAATGTTCAAGAATGATGAAAACTGGGAGATGAATAAACTTGAGCTAGATCAAACGATTTGTTCAAAGCTCAAGACGAATAAGAATAATTGGATTTGTTTATTCCCAGAGACTAATATCTATAATGATGATATAAAGCTAATCCAGAATCAACAGGCTGAGAAATATTACTTACCAAAATATAACGACTTGTTATACCCTAGATTTAATAACTTCAACAATATTATTGAATGTACACAAAAGAATCCGAACTCCCCAATCAAAAACTTGTTAGACCTAACAATTCTATATTACAATCCAGTACGGAACACATTTACAAGTCCAACCATCTTTGAAATATTGACTTTGAAGCAACCAGTTTTGATTATCCATGTCGATTTCAAAATCAGACCAATTTACAAATTACCAACAAAACAAAGAAGATTAGAGAAATGGCTAGAATCAGACTGGATCGAGAAAGATAAGATTATTGAAGCAATACAAAAGGAGTTGAAGATTGATAAGTGAGCTAGCTAGATTATTAATTTGTAAAAAAAACCCTATTATAATGAAATGAAATAGATATCTATATAGATGATGGCCAATGAGTGATGAGGTTATGCAAGTGCGGATTATATAGTAGCCTTTTCCAATTTGGCAGCAATCTCTTCAACTTCTTTGTTCTCATTGTCTGGGGTGTAAATTTCTTCTGCTTCCTCAAGTTCTTTCTCCAGAGCTTCATAATCAATTTCTTCTACTGTTTCTTCCTCTTCTTCTTCCTCTTCTTCCTCTTCCTCTTCTTCTTCCTCATCCGAGTCTAATTCTTCAAGGTCATCCAATTCGTCTAATTCACCAAAACCACGTTCTTCAAAGATGTTATTAATGGCGTCAATGATTTCAGATTCTTCCTCAAATCTATTACCGTTTAATTCTAAGGACTTCAAGTTTGGTAATTTATGTGCAATAACAGACTTCAAAACGTCTAAAGCTCTATGATCTAATTCATTGTATTGTAATCTTAAGATATTGAAACTTTCCAAGACTGTACCAGCATTGAAAGCATTGATCAGTTCTAAAGAACCAATTGGCTTTAGCAAACAATCATTAACATTCAACTCTTTCAAGTTTCTCCAGGAGCCCAAGTGAGCGGCAAGGATCTTTGCAGATCTGGTGGTAATAGTGTTATCTTGTAAATCTAAAATAGTCAATTGAGTGTTGTATTTTAAACCTTGAAGAATCAATCTAGCGATACCTTGTGGTCTGATCCCGTTTTGATACAGTTTAACAACTTGTAGATCTTTATGAGCTTTCAAACCAATTGATAAATATGTAATGGAATCATTTTCTAGTCTATTTCTACCGCAAATAAAAGTCTTCAATGATGGCTGACCTAATTTTTGTTTAGCTAATGATAATTTAAACAATGACTTACCAATACGTTCACCGGCAAAAGGACCCATACCATTGTTAGACAAGATCAAGTGTTGTAGATAAACAGCCTTGGCGATATATTCTTCAACAGGTTCAATGGTTTGTAATCCAAAGGCATTATCCGATAAATTAACAATGGTCAATTTTGGAGCTTTAGCTAATACAGGTAACAAATGTTCTAATGACTGAGGAATTTCATCTTTTAATCTGCCAGTGTACAAATCTGAAAAGTTGACTTCTTCCAAGGTTTCAAGATGTTTGTGTAAAGATTGAGCCAAGTATTTGGAAGCATCGATACCGATGGTATTACCTGAGAAATCAATCTTTTTAACATTAGTTAGGGCATCTAGGTCTTTTAAATATGGTTCGATATCGGCTTGAGCGTCTAATTTCAAGGATCTACCGGCTAACGAGAAAATTTCGTCATCGGCATATTTGGTTTCAAAGTCAAGAGTAGCCATTGTTATGGACGGGTTTATGGGGATCAAATGTTTTTTGTGTTATTGGTTTCAAATTCAAAAAGAAATATTTCGATATCGTTATTTTTTTCTTTTTTCACTGTGTGTTGTGGCCCAAAACAGAAGTCGCGATTGTTTCCTTTTTTATTGAAAGTATATATAGAGGAAGAGCACAAGACTGTAAGAGTTTTAATCCACAATTCACAACTCGCCAATACATACTGGTAGGTAGAAGAGAAACTTATGTCTTATGCTCTGAAGTTATTCGGCAACAACTTGGAACCTATGATCAGATCTGGACCTGAAACACATCAATATATCTATATATGTATATACTGAATTTCCATATAATACCCACTTTGACAGCCAGGCCTTTAGGTCTTTCACCTCACAAGAGAGTTAATTTGAATCTGACACTACATTTATAAATTAAAAAAATCGTGATAAACGAACAAAATGAGAAATATATACACTACCCTACAATTTAGTTTCCATTACTCCATCATGATCATTAACGTAATAAAAAAAAACATGCTTTTGTGTATATAAACGTCATTCATTTTTTTGGACCAAATAATGGTTCACCAATGTTTTTACCTCTTAATTTGACACCTAGGGCTCTTTCCAATTTTCCTAATAGCTGTTGGTTTGGACTTGCTCTGCCAGCTTCGTAATCGTTAATTATATTTGGTTTCTCATTAACTTTTGTGGCTAGATCCTTTTGGGATAGTTTCTTATCATTACGAGCCTTTTGAATGGCTTTACCAATGGCTGGATCAATCTTCTTGACAGCAACAACATCATCTGCTCTATCGATCTTGGTTAATCTTTGACCTTCAACATCAGATGCTTTGTTAGCAGAACCGTATTTCTTGTCAACACTTAGAACAGCACCTGTTCTTCTGGCAGCATTGATCTGTGATTGAGTTTTGGCAACGTTGGCTCTTGGACCACCACCACCGATGCGGGCTTTTGAACCGATGATTGTAACGTTATCCCAGTCTGACATGTTGAGTTGCTTTTAGTAATTGATATATAAATTGGTTATACCTTGTTTAGTGGCAATTCGAGTTGAGAAATTGTGGTGATGAATTTCTCAAAGATTCGATGGAATTATTCGCGGTACCACGTCAGCTCGGCCTAATAAACAAATTGAATTACCCGCAATTGAGAAAAATATTATGTTTTCAGTTGAGGTACCGAAAAAACCTGCTCAGAGGGAAGGTTATACGGTATATTTGAATCAAGAATTGATATGTGCTTTATATATTGTGAGACACTAGTTGACAATTATGATGGGAAAAATCAATAACCTTCTTATTTCATTCGGGTTCAATCTCTTCTAGAACATTCTCTAGAAATAGTTATCTGGTAAGAGCAACATTATCAATAAATTTTCGAGAGCTCATCGCTTGAAATTTTTTAGCCAAATGCCTATTACAAATTGAATGTTTTGATAGGCTTAGAGATCGAAGATGCCTACAGAACTAGAAGAGTTAGTTGAATTTCTACATGCACCACAAGCTCCAATTAGAACCGTTGCCTTAGAAAATTTGGTTGGGTTTTCACAAGGTCCTCAGAGTGTGCTGTTCCATTATGATAACTATAGACCTATCAAAGATCTCAAGATTTTAGCCAGAGATAAGGGTAAAACAATTGTACAACAATCATTAACCATTCTTGTGAATTTATGTCACGATGCATATATCAGAAAGTTGATCGTTGAAGATGATGTCTTCGTTAAGCATCTAATTCAGTCCATTTTAGATTTAGAGAACAGAAATGCTGATCTAGCTACAATCTTGTTAACCAATTTGAGTAAAGCTGAGCAAATCGAAAAGGTCATTTCTTGGGAAATTGAAGTCAAGAACAAAGATATTTTCAAGAGCAATAAAGCTATCGATTGTCTGCTTGATGTCTTTGTTAAAGGTTCCGACAGACGTTTGAACAAGATGGCTAATTACGATTATTTGGCATACTTCTTTGCTGATTTTTCTAGATTTATTGAAGGAAGAAAATATTTTGTTACCAAGCAAGATTATGATGGTGTTGTTCCAATAACCAAGTTGTTGGTATTCACTGAAAAGTATGACTCCAAAACAAGAAGAGAAGGTGCTGCTTCCACTATCAAAAACGCCCTGTTTGAAATCACAGCTCATCTTGATCTTTTAGATGAAGATGAAATAAACCTATTACCATATTTATTGCTACCGATTGCCACATCAAAAGATGCTAATCTTGATGAAGAAGAATTGTTCAACTTACCAGATGAATTACAACTATTACCGGACGACAAAGAGCGTGATCCATCACCGGAAATCATTGTTGTTCATTTAGAATCTATACTTCTCCTTTGTACCACAAAGGCAGTGAGAGAAAAATTAAGAGAAAAATCAGTTTATCCTCTGATTAGAGAACTGCATAAGAATATTGATAATGATGATGTTCAAGAAGTCTGTGATAGGATCGTGCAAATGTTAATGAGAGATGAGAATCCTAATGAAGAAAAGATTGAGGAAATCTTGGAAAAAGTGGAAGGTGATGTTGAAGAAGTCAAGAAAGTTGAGGCTAATATTAGTGATGATGATAGTGATGAGGATGAGATCATGGAGATTGTTTAGATCAATGAGATTTTATATGACTGCCCAATCTAATGTGACATGTAGATAACAAAATAGCAAGTAAGCAGCATTTAAAGCCCTAAAGTCAGTTGATAAAGCCCCCGTTTACAAGAAGTACCAGTCATATTCTGCTGTTCCTCATCGGCCCTGACATTATTTTCCTACGAAAACTGGTTCCGGGACACAGAAATTTTGAAAATAAAGTTGAAAAATCAAAATAACTACACACAAAGGAATAGTAACTAACAATTTCAGACCCTCACAATTTCATCACCATCAATGGCGTCCAATCCTTTGAGAGCACCACCAAGACCCTTCATTAAGAGGGAGATCAAGCGTGAAGGTCAAAGAAAAATCCCTCCTGCTCCAAAAGAGGAAATTGATAATCCGGAAGACTTCACAGAATATCCACTAAAGGCTTGTACAGACGAAGATATCGAGAAAGTGCGTACTCATATCCTAAAGTTCCAATCAAAAAACAAAGTCGACCCTACAAGTTTTCATCAACCTGTTAGGCTACATCGTAAAGATACGAAGAACTTACAGTATCAACTGACAAGGGCTGAAATTGAACAACGTCAAAGAGAAAATGCTGAAAAGAAGGCAAAATTAGAAGAACAGGCAGCTGCTGAAGCTGCTCGCATAGCAGCTAATCCGAATCAAATACTGAGAAGGGCCGACATTAAGAATGATCCTAATGTCGCTCCAGAGCCTGAAAAGACAGAAGAACAAAAGAAACAAGAGAGATTAGAGAGACAGTTGAAACACATTGCTCCCGATGGGGGCGCCAGAAGAAATAAACAGCCACAGAAGCAAAGAAAAACGAGACAATTGAAAGCTGTCAAGGAAGAGGATAAGAAACTGAGATACGAAGAGTATTATCCATGGGTCATGGAAGATTACGATGGGAAAAACACATACGTGGGGAGTTTTGAAGCTGGAAATTCAGATACATATGCACTGTTGGTTTTTGATCAAACTGGTTTCAAAATGATTCCGGCTGAGAAAGTTTACAGATTCACACCAAGAAACAAGTATGCCACGTTAACTCTGGAAGAAGCTGAAAGAAGGATGGCTGAAAATCAGCAAGCTCCAAGATGGTTAATGAAACACTTGGACGAAAACGAACAAAAATTAACAAGATTTGAAAGAACCCAAAGGAAATTGAAAACTGTGGTTGGTACTACTGAGGGTGACAAAGGTGGGCGTGACTCTGATAATGACGATTTAGATTTTGAAGAAGACTTTGCTGATGATGAAGAAGCTCCAATAATTGATGGGAATGAGGAAGAAAACAGAGAATCGGAACAAAGAATTAAAAAAGAAATGAGAAATGCTAACGCAATGGGATTGCATGACGATGAACAGTATGAAGAAGACGACCTTTTTGAAGATAGAAAGTTTGATAAAGAAGGTGAAAAGGTTAGAAAGGCTTTGATGAAAACTGATGCTTCAGGGATGTATGAGTCGGATGATGAGATCAATCCATATCTGAATGAATCGGACTTGGAACTAAATGAATCAGAAGAGGAAGAACTTGCCAAAGTTGACTTGAGCAAACAAACGTCACCTATCCCAACTGGTCGTCAAATTTCTCCTTCACCAACAGTGAGATCCATTCGTGTTAAGTCAGTAAACAAACCAATCGGTCTTGTGGTTCTAAAAGCTCTACCTTCTGTTCTAGTGAAATTTCCAAGAGGTGACTGGAATCCAAGTGGTAAAAAACGTGTTGTTGAGCATTCTGATTCAGAAGAATATCCTTCATTTAAACGTGTCAAACTGGAAAATGAATCACAAGAATTACCATCGGCTGTGAAGCTTGAAGAAAATGGTTCGGTCAATCTACCCTCAGAAGATCTGCTACAAGAACAAGATATCATCGATATTGTCACTGTTGAGAAAGTCACTGCTAAAGAGTTGATTCATAAGCTAAAACATAAACTATCAAAACATCCAGATAACAAGGAAAGAATTAAACTATTGGTGAAGAAGTTATTGAAAAACCAGGATGGTTATCTAGTCTTGAAACAATGAGCCCTGTAATGTATAGAATTAAGAACGAACATTTTTGTTTAAGATATTTCTTTTCTAGTGCATACTGCAAGTGAGACTTAGAAGATGTGGCAACTACATAAAGTGTAATCTTGGTTTCCAAACATCATATAGGCTTGACTTTAAAGTGTAACGATATCAACGAGAATATCAGAGCCTTAACATCCTGAACAAAATAGTAAAAAACACGAAGACCATCAGGATCATCACTTTTTTTCACATCATTCAATGATCCAATCTTAGTGGTCTATGTATGACGTTGTTAGTACGCGAGCATCATTGAAAATTGGTTTAAACTTACCTCAAATGAAATATGATACCTTCCCGATCTGATTTCTAGTTGTTGTTTACCATCACGATTCTTTGGTGGCCATTTGGAATCACTTTCCCTGTTTGAAGGTTAGATGTTGCATACTTATAGATGTGTTTTGAATTTACTTACTTCATTATTTCACTTTCTTGCACTATCTTTCTTACTTCATTGATAACAGCTGCACTGACCGTCACTATATAATTGTTAATATTGGGAGATAAAGATAACACCGCCTCTGAGATGGTTACGCACCTTCTTTCTTGATCTGGTCCTCTTTTCTGTAATTAGAATTGTTTGTATATCTTAAAATACCGTAATTACCATCTTCACTAGACTTTATATCGAATTCTTGGATATTTGTTAGTTCAATTACTTCATTGGCTCGAGCACTGACAGAACATACCGACGAATTCATGACCAAATTTCCCCTTATGGCCAGAGTAGTATCTTAGATAGAAATCCTTATCTGATTCGATCTCCTTTGGAGTAATGAGACTCATTGCAGTTCCCTAATCACTGTTCTGTTGAACTGTCTGTCTAATGAACAGTTCGAACTGGGTCTTTTCTTTCGCAGCACAAATAAAAATATGAAACTCTGACACAACAGCTACATTGGATATTAGAACCGTTAAACAGCGAGAAGAAAGTAGGACAGGACAATTTACGATGTTATTGGACGTACTTCCGCCGGAAGTACTTGACATAATCCTTGGATTTATTGACGATGTTTATGAGTTCATGCGTTTGAGCCAGGTGTGCAAAAGCGTTCAAACAGCGGTCAAATCACGCGTGTTGGTGCTAAGTGATACAGAGACTCAATCACGGCTCTTCAGTTCCATTTGCGGCAATTGCATTCAGATAAGCGATTCCAGTCAGATCAGCAGGCGCCTTTCTGAGATCTCCAAATACGGCTTCTATATTGTCGAGTGCAGTGGGATGTCTAGGAATAGTGATTATTATCCACACTCATTGATATCTTCTCTTCTATTACATAGTCATCTACGGCATAAAAAGATTGTTAGGGCTCTAATCTCACGGGATGCTGTTGAATCGTTGAAACATTACAGACCAAAGTTCAGTTCTACAGTGGGTCCAAGGCAGACAGGATTTCTTGAAGATTCGATGAAGCATGTTTCGAAAACGATATGCTATCTACCAGAAATCGATTATGGGTTATTTGGAAGGGGTCACTTAGAAATAATGGGTCACGATTATGACTTCATCAATATCATCTCTTTACCAAAAATATATTTTCATGTCAATGAGAAGTACGACTTCAGAATTAGATCGAAGGAGATTAAATCGTTAGATGGCATCTCAAACACAACCATGGGAAAACCAAGACTACCGCCACTATTGAAATTCCTAGAACTTTCAGAGTTGCCAAATTTGACAAGTATACATGATGTGTCTATCGAGACAGGGTTCAGCTTACAGATATTTGAACGGTTTAAGAATTTGAAGTTTTTATCATTACAGAGCGCCTTTACTGGGAACATCCAACTTCAGATATCAAAAGCTTCTGAAGAGGTAACGTTGAAAAACCTTGAAACGCTAAAAGTCATAGGTAACGCGATTTCATTATCGTGCTTGAGATTACCAGAACTATATGAATTACGAGTTGAGTTATATGGATCTAATGAAAGAAGCATATCAGAGAGTTTATTCTTCGAGGATGTGGATGTTCCACTTTTAGACAAATTACATTTGGAGATTGGACCATTACCAGGTGGATTGGACTATATCAGTAGACAGTTGAAAGAATTTATTCCAGGAGTGACAAACTTGACAATTATAAGTGATGTTACATCATTTCATTCAGCTTTTAAGTATTTGAAATTTGACAGCTTGAGAAAATTGAGACTCAAAACGAACAATTTTGCAATAAGAGATTTGCCTAATGCTCTTGAGCCTGAAAATATCCAAACTCTTTCATATCAGATTGACTCGAAATTCCTACAGTTTCCAGAGCTTCAAGCATTAGATATCTTGGATTTTGATAGATTCAACTCGAGCTTTATAAAACCAGATGTCCATTTCCCCAGGCTTACCGACTTAAGGGTCCGCTTTAAAGTCTTGCATGATCCACAGTATTATGAATTTAAACCAGAAAACTTTCCAATGTTGATGCACCTAACGATCAAGTATGGTAATAGGTATGGCCCTTTAAAGGAATCTGACATAAGAGTCAAGATTGGTAAGCTAAGGTCACTCGTACGTATAGTATATGATTCAAGTATTCATTTGGAGGTTGATAAGGATTTGAAGGATGTTTTGCAACTCACCGAATGAAGCAGACAAGTGGAAATATTGTTCGAAGCTTAACGAGAATCAACTGCTTAAGCTTGCTGTCCTATAAATTATGTCCGGGGATTGATATCACCCATTCCATGATCTACACCAGATCTGCGTTATATATGTACAGAACCTAGATTAAAGTAGAACTATCTCATGAGGTTCGTATTCAGGAGACCATTCAATACACTTCATTTCTAGCAATGGTTTCAACACAATCAACTTGCTTAGTTTTATATCGGCGATCTTGATATTAATAAAATGCTTCAAGATGCTAGCAATATCCTCTCTTCTGAAGTCTAGATATTTGTTTAGTGTTAACTCGAAGATTTCAAGTTTTGGGAAACTTTCCTTCTTTAAGGTATATCCCTCTCTCAAGTAAGGATCTTTCAAATCTAATGAGACTTTGAAGTATTTCAATTGGAGATAAGTATTCTGTTTTAAAGCAGCGTACTGAAGATCATATAAATCTTCCAAAACTAACTCCTCTAGCAGAGGTGTCACACTATTGACCAGATTTTGCCTGATGTATTTGGCAACTTTATCCGTTCTATGGAACAAGACATTATTAAAGAATTCATTATTCCAATCAACATTCCCACGTAAGGTACATTTGACCAAATTAGGGAACACAAATTTGGATTGAAAATCAGCCATCTTTATATTACCTGAAATTTCTAAGTTTGTTAAGGAATCAAGAGCATTGAAACCTTGGAGGACTTGGCCTAATGATTTTTGGGTTTTCCCCAAAATTTGCAAATTGAATATTTTCAAATTTGGCGTGGTGATATTGTCAACTGTTAAGTCAGATACCCCTTTACTATCCATGGTACCAAATGATCTTATCTTGATAACTTCAAGCTTTGGTAGATTTATGTTCATCAAAGCAATTGAATTCCCTGAAAGTTCTAATTTCTTCAAATTTGGCAGTATAGTTTGATGCAAAGGTGGATCTTCATCAGATGAGGTGAATGTGAATGATACTATCTCTAACTTGGTGAATTTCTCAAAAACTTTAAAATCAAACCCTCTCTTCAAATTAAATCCTTCTAAATGTTTAAGATTTGGTAGATCACAATTCCTATAGAATTCATTTGAGTCTCTAGCAAGACAAGGACCTGCTAATTGATCATAATTGATTACTCCAACGATTTTTTCGATAAGTGGGCCTCTAATTCTCAAATGACGACTTGGATCAATAGCGACAGATAATAAAGGTAGTATTTTGGCAGTTTTAAAATCATAATAATGACTTACAATCGTCATTGAATCATATATCGGCTCTCCTTGATCATCTTCACCTTGCTGGATTAACAGTGCTTGATCAGATCCGTTCAAATAGATAGTTCTCGTCGTGTCATATAAATAGTTGTCATTACTAAATGCAAGATCATCAAAGTTGTCCAAACCGAATGAATAATGAGCAGCTGGTTTAGTTAAGAAGACTTCTGTGACTTTGACCCACTTGGATCGTTTAGCTTTTGATATTATTGATGTATACCTCTGTATTGTAACCTTTTCAAGTAGACTGTACTCAAAGACAATGTGACTATATTTCTTGATTTTCTGTTTGTAATGCGCATGTTTCTCAAAATGATCCAACTGCAGATATTCTGATGATATTGTCTTGAATGTTGATTGAGTAGGAGCATCACCAGTGACAAGGATCATTGACTTTATAATATTTTGAAACTTTTTACACACTGATGCCGCGAGGAAGAAATCCTTTATATCATCAAAGTTGGAAAACACCTGGAAGAGAACCTCATTCGGAAGTGAGGCTAGCCTTAAGTTGACCATCAGTATTCAAGGCTTATGACTGTATAATCTGAATATTGGTGTCTTTCTGCCAATCGCTGATCACCAAGTGGTCTGAACTATACAGTTGTTTCAATTTTATACGATGGTGACGTCTGCTGTGAGAACGAGTTATCAACCTGGAAATTAGATGATTTCAATGCTAATAGCAGCAATGCTCGAATATGAACTGTGCCCAAACAATATTAGCCTTGTGTATATATTAATAGAACTGAAGCTGTGAAATGATGAGTTATAGTTTAGCGTGTACCTCAGGCTTCACAATAATCCGTGGATTTCCGTACAAATTAGGTTAAAGGCTATGCAATCAACCCGTGAATAGCCGGACCGATGGCCCCGATGATCCCGATGATCCATCCGAGGCTTCATCCGAGGGGCCGATACTGTGGCAACTACATCTCCGATGCTGAGAGTAATTACAACGGTGATTTATATATGAGAGTGAATAAATAATTATTGCCAAATATTATAAAATAATGATTTCCTGAGGAGCATAATCAGGAAGCCATTTAATGCAGTTAAGGTCAAGTAATGGTTTCAAGATAACCAATTTTTCTAATTTGACATTGCCTAAATCGATCCTTATGAATGATTTCAAAACTTCAGCAATATCTTTCCTCTTCAGGTCTAAGTATTTGTTCAATGTGATTTCTAAAGTCTCTAATGATGGGAAATGCTCTTGTTGTAAAACGTATCCTTTTCTAAGATATGGATCTTGTAAGTCTAGCGAAAATCTGAGATATGTTGAGGCTCGAAGATCTGTTATTCCAGTCAGTGCTAAATGTTGAATATCATATAGATCATCAGTCACAAAATGTCCCAACCTTGGGCTGACAGCCTTTATTATATTTCTTTGGATATCCTGTTCAATCTTCTGTGTCCTATTGTATAGGACATTCTCAAAAAACCGATTTCTAACATCAACAACACCTTTGAGGATACAGGTTGTCAACTTTGGAAAAATATGTTTCTCGCGGAAATCTGATACTTTAACATTACCAGACAATTCCAATCTAGTTATCGATTCCAATGACCTGAATCCCTCCAATGCTTGACCAAATGTCTTCCTGCAATCTCCTAAAATCTTGATATGAATCTCATCAAGTAATGGTGTGTCAACATTTTTAACACTCAAGTCAGAAATAGCTCCATTATTCCCCATGGCGAATGATCTCAAATAGATCTTCTTTAATACAGGAAACTTAACGTTGATTAAACAAATGGAATCACCAGAAAGTTCTAAACTCTTCAGCTTGGGAAGTAAGACTTCATGTGTAGGAGGTTCTTCATCTGTAGCTATTATACTGAATGAAATTGTTTCGAGGTTCGGAAATCTCTCCAAGACTTTGTAATCAAACCCCTTCGTCAAAAGCAATCCTTCCAAGTGTCTGATATGGGGCGTATAACAACGTTTGAAAAACTCGCTAGAGTTATAGGCACGACAATGCTGGGTTAATTGATGATAATTGACAATACCCGCTATTTTCTCTAGTTTTGGAGCGACAATTTTAAGTCTGCGCATTGGATCAATAGAAACTTGTAAATATGGTAGTTGTTTAATGCTGGTAAAGTTATAAGTGCGGCTCACTATTGTCATCGAGTCATGAACGTCTTCACCTTTTTCATTGACACCTTGCTCAATCAATAACGCTTGATCTGAGCCATATAGATATATCGTTCTTGTGGTATCATACATATAACGGTGATTTTTGAAAATGACATTATTGATGTTGTCAACTCCAAATGAATAATGGGCAGCTTTTTCATTCAAAAACACTTCAGTAACTCCAACGAACCTCGATGACTTCACTCTGGAAATAATAGACAAATATCTTTCGATTCTAACTTTATGGAAAAGACTGTATTCAAAAACAATATGATGGTATTCTCTGAAAGCCTGCTTGTAGTGTGAAAATTCTTCGAGATAGCTCAATTGTACGTAATTAGAGGCTATAGTTTTAAAACCTGTCTGAGTTGGACCATCACCTGAAATAATCACCGTAAGTTTGACCAGTTCTTGAAATCTCTTACAAACAGAAGCAGTAGAGACAAAATCACCCAAATCGTCTAAGAATGTAAATATATGGAGCAAGAGTTCATTAGGAAGGTGCAACAGGAGACCAGTCATGTATCAAAAGTACTAAAACAAAGTTCATATGGTCATATAGCTCCTTTTTATTTGGGACAAGTGATAATGTTTTTCTCACTACTATAGAATCTGGGATGATAGCAGGTCGACGATGACCGTTGGAAGCCGAATACAATTTTTTGAGATTTTTGATTTGTATGGGAACCTGACTCAAACAGTGGTGACTGAATATATAAAAACAGTAAGCCTGTTTAATCGACTGATTATATTTGTAAGACTAGACGGGAATTCAATTGGTCGGTTGGAATCGTGTTAGAGAAATCAATGAAATCACAGTTCATGCATGTAATCATTGAAGTAGAAGGTTGAAATTGCCCGAGGTTATATCCGGGTAATGAATTCTGAGTCTCTTACAACCTGGACATCACGTGACAAAGGTAAAACTTGTTCGCGGTGACTATCAATCTAACGTAGAATTCATTAGAAGCAAATGGAGAGTTCATAGACCTCTTGAACTGGTTATCGTTGATTTAAGGCAATTGTCATGTCTACTGTATCTGTAACATATGGTCTTAAAGCACTGAAAGTGAGTGTCACGACTTCCACTCCAGTGAGTGAGATCCTTGACAAAGCCACCAAACATTTCAAGCTTGATTCCGCCACCACTGGGCTATTGTACGTACGACCAGCTCAATACTTCAATTGTATTGAATTACTAACCATATTAGTCATAATAATACCCAGTTATCACCGGGTCTACCTTACAGATTATTAAACTTACCAGCTGGTGCCAAGCTGTCTTTAAAACAATCAAAGGCCAAAGAGTCATCAGAGATTACTGTCAAGGTCCAGTTCATTAATAGTTCATTTTCGCCCTCTTCGATAGTACATAAGTTTAAGAGTCAACAAACTTTAAGATCTGCTGTTGAAGATCTTGAGCAGAAGCTGGGCATTGAAGTGTTTGGAAAGGGCTATGTTTTAAAGTTTCAGAGTCTTGCTAGATCAGTTGGTGAAGATGAGATCGATTCATTGACATTGGCACACTTTGGTGTTGAGAATAATGGGATTCTAAGGGTTAGTATATCTAGGCCTACAGCGATCAAAGCTGCTGCTTCGAAGAAACCTGACGTGAAGAAACCTGACGTGAATAAAGCCGAAGAGCACAAAGATGTCAAGCCAACAGCTGAGCAAACATCTAACGTGCCGCTTGTAACCATTACTCCCAATCAAAAGACAGAAGAGCATCAGGAAATCGTCGATCAGGATAATGACAATCTGATGCGAGATGACAATTCAAGTCCAGGAAGAACTTTATTAGGGCCAGAAGAAGAACTGGGGACTGTTAAGAACGAAGAAGTGACGCCCCAGTTACAAGAACCAAGTCCTGAAACCCCAAAGGAAATCCCTCAACATGTTTACGTCTTTAAACCAACAGATGAACCATTACCTCGCCCTAACACGGATGATGAAGTCTATGAAGTCACTGTCTCTCATGCTCGCGCATACCAAGACCTACTATCAAGAGCTGCTCATGAAACTAACAAGGCTAAGAGATTACGCCAAGAAGCCCAAAAGAGATCAGTTACAAATATTGAAATAAGAATCAAATTTCCAGATAACACCACCGTTCAAGTCAATTTCAAGCCAAATGATACGAATGATCAATTATACTCTTTTGTCAGAGGAACTCTATTGGATGAATCAGAGGATTTCACCCTTTCTATTCCGTATCCTTCAAAGAAGCTAGATAATGACGTGGTTCCACTGGTCACAAACCTTGAATCCAGAAATTTACTGCTTTTCAACTCTGGCAGAAAGACTGGAAGATTTTTGAAAGACGAATACATGGCCAAGGCACTAAGTTTGAGGGATGCGGAGGAGGTTAAGTTGGATTTAACTAGACATTTGATCAAAGAAGATGACGAGGCTTCAGTTAAAGATGATAATAAGCATGGCGGGGTTGTGCCAAAGAAAAAAGAGATTGGCGTGAAGAAGAAGGATAATGATGGGAAGAAAATACCTAAGTGGTTGAAGCTTGGCAAAAGTTGAAATTATGTGTATGATGAAAAGATCTAGTTAATACAATTATAGAATAGCCAATTGCTATCCTAAAACCCATTGTTAGCACAGGAAAACGCAGAACCGTAAAGCCCACTCTTATAACTCAAAACAATGGAATCAACTGATGCATAAGTTCCAGGACCAAAGATGTAGAACCCAATAACGATAAGAGCAACGTTAATAATATACTCAATTCGCTCTCTAGTAGTTAGTCTAGCCCACAGACCGCCAAAGTTACTGAATTGACCCTTGTATTTGTCCTCTTTTAGCCTAATGTAGGCGACGCCCCAGAATACAAACCCAAACCAACAATCAAACAAAGATGACATCAATGATAACAAGTCTGAGAAGAAAGGAATCACCTCAGCAACAACAAAGGCTAGGATCCAAGTACCAATATTAACACCAACCCACACTGCCCAACCTTTAGTTGTATGATTATATCTATGTCTTGATTTATCGTCGAAGACATGGAAGAACACCCACTGAGCTGTAACATTGGAGTACAACGAACCCAAGAAAATAATTGTTGGAATGGCGAATGAAAAGGCAATGATCTTATTCTTACCATCAATGGAGCCGAATGCAGGAGCTGTCATGTAGTCATTACCCACGTAGACGTATATTATTGAACCAGCTAATGAAAATACAACAACTTGAGCAATGGTGACAGCAATGACTGCGTACTTGAAATCTTTAGGTCTCTTCATTTCAGCGATAAACGACGGATAAGTGATTTGACCAACGAATGTATAAACAATATTTAAAAAGGCAGACATACCTTGTGTATAAGTTGTGCCTTCGACTGGCCACAGGTTCCACTTGACCAAAGTATCGGCTTTGAATCCTTCAGGATGTGACTGAGTAGCGGAAAATATGATACATAATAGCACCGCAACGAATTGAGTAAGAGCGGCAAAGATACCAATCCATGACATATGTGCAAAAGTTCTAGGTAGTGAGAAGAACAGGCATATAATTCCTGTGATTGCCGAAAAGGCAACTGTGCAAGCTCCATGGTTTGAGACAGTATTTAGGTATTTGGCACCAACTAGACAGTGCAAACCAGCGATCAGTGTGTTGTTCAAAATGAAAGCAACTGCTGTCAACCAGTAGAAAAAACGGTTATTCCAGAACAAATGCTGTCCAATGTCACAAACGTTTTGGATCTTGGGATATCTAGCACAGTAGTCACCAACGATTAATCCAGTGTATAAGGTGGTAAGTGACACAAAAATCGTCAGAATGATACCGGGAATCAAACCAAGCACGGAATAAGACCATGGGAAAGACAAAATGGCTAGGCATATATACTCTGAAAAAAGTAAACCAGCAGTCTTTTGCCAAGAACAGGATCTATACTTAATGTCATGACTGTCTTGCTCTTGAAGTTCTTTTTGGATGATCGCTTCAGCAGATGAATCATCGGCAAGTTCAGAGTCGTAATTATAGCTATAGTCGACTTCCTTTTTGTCTTCTAGCTGCGGATGAGCAACACTCATTTCATAAGATGGTTCCAGAGTGTTTACTCCCTCGATTTCTCCATTGGAACTGGAGGAATGTTTATTCTTATATAGACAGTGACGATGCCTTTCCCGAACTCTATTTAGCAATGTTCTGTGGCTTGTATCGACGCAGTCAAGCCATACTTTGTGGCTCGAACGCCTCAGATACGAAATAGTTGAGTTAAGAGATGAGCCGTATTATATATCGGACGCGCGATGAGAAGGATACAGGAACAAGTATTGGTTATTGTTCTTGTGCTACTTCAACTTTAGTTGAGAATGGTCTCAACCACTTTTGACGTCTGCACAAACCAATAGATCAAACTCGATCGATATTACGTACGTCTTGTAGTCTTAATCAGATCGGGCAGCTCATAATATATGACATGATCGTCAGTATATTTGGGATAATATTTACGCATTATGACCAACCTTATGAGAGGGGATTCTCATTCAAACAGAGTCCGGCCATATCCACAAATTATGAGCATCATTAATATGGTGGAATTCTTATTCAGAATTATATAATCGGTGATCATGTCAGTTACCCTAGTGATATTGTTGATCTACAATCTTTCAGTAGTAAGTGCACCCCACGGATGTTATCATCAAATTACCTGATCGTGGATCGTAGTTACTAGATAGAGCCGTACAGAAATTGAATTCTTGCTGTCTTTGTCCCTAATATGGGTCCCACCTGGACGCCTGTCAACTTTCAAAGCCTCCGCTCGTAATTTCCATTACTCGATTGGTTGGGGCCAGGAAAACCCTTGTGGCGCATGTGCATAGGTTACGTCACTACGGAAACAGAGTCATCTATGTGGTTGGTGTAACATTCCATTACGCACAGAGACCATAGACATGACGTAATAATAATAAACTACCGAGAATCCATAAACCAGTTCTTATAATTCAAGAATCAAAACCGTCTCACGACAAACTTATCAAGGAAAATAATCAGAAAAGCGAGAAAAAACCAGCTGTTTCAAGATCATCATCATCATCGTTGTCTCGCGAGAAATAACGATCTTCATCTTCATCAGAATAGTAGTATGAAGATGATCCACCGTCTATGTCGTCATCGTCATTTTCATCTTCATCGTCATCCTCATCGTCATCCTCATCATTTTCATCATCTTGATCCTCTTGATCCTCTTCATCATCTTCATCTCTTTCATCTTCGTAGTCCGTTTCATTTTCATACTCGTCTTCAGCAAGGACACCACCGAAGGCACCGTTGCGTCTTCCTTCGAGCATGTTGTCAATCAAGAGTTGAGTAATATCAGTATCCAGAGTTGCATCTCTCCATAAACCAGGGCCATCGCCAACTTCACCAGCAAGAATTCGTCTCCATAATCTGAGCTCCAAACCTTCCTCCATACCCTCGATTGGAATCCTCATTGGAATCGAGTTTCTTGATAAGTATGGGTATATACCCCCAGTTAACCATAAGTTATTTAGGTGGGTGAATCTATCAATATTCAAAGTAGCAATTAGACCATTACGAACAGCTCTTTCACCACTTTGACCATGGGAATTCATATATGGGGCATTAATGATCTGATTTAATGATTTTGCACCTTTAACGCTGACTAATTTCACTGTATCTGTGTTCGGAAAGAGAAAAGCACCACCACCTTGACTTGCACAATTGAAATCTGTTATATGTGAGTAGATTCTAGGGCTATCAATAGAAGTAAATACTTTGTGGCCACAGGTTAGACAAATAGCGAAATCAATCCTATTGGAGCTGTTATCCACAGATCTATCAGTTGGGAATCTTCGCAAATCAGCTTCCTCACAATGTTCGGGAGTAGTACTGAAGTAACTCAATTCTGCTGGTAGGTCAATCAGCTTAATAACACCTGAATATGGTAAGCTAGTGCTCAGAATGGTACCGGTCAACGAGAATAACATATCATATTCCTCATTGGCTAATATTGAATTAAATGAGTCTAGGCCTAAAGCAATCAACATTTCGTCAACGCCAACAGATAAAACATCTTCATCAAATGTTAGATCGAAGTCTGGAATGAAAATTTTGTAAAGAATCGCCAAGTTTCTCAAGTCTGGCAAGATAAATGTCTGGACAGCGTTTACTACCATCGATGTAAAAAAATCATCATCAAAGAAATCATTTAGGACGTCAGCACTGATTTTTTCATGTGCTGTGTGAACAATGTTTCCAAATATACCTCTGAAAGACTGTATCAACATTGGATCAAAGTCTTCATTGTATTTGATCAGGCTTTTCCAATGGGAGTACTGTGAGACTGCGACTAGAACCGCGGTCGAATATTTTGCAGTGAAGAATTTGATCATCTCATGTGCCACTCTCTTAAACCCCAGGAGCCCAGAGAACAAGTGATATATAAAAGTATCAATAAAGTCGCCATGAGCTAGCTTATCGCTTGAATCAGAAACAGCTTTACTGTGTGGTGGAGATCTCTCAGTCACAACCAACAAGTAATACTCGAACAATGATTTTAAGACTTTGTAAGTTTGCTCCGGGATCTGGTTTAGGAAATTCTTATAGGCTTCACCGCCATTAATTCTGGTAGATATCTCAGCTTGTGAAATTGAAAAAGCAAGTGTAGAGCCTAATTTTGTGACCCTCTTGTAGAATTTGAGATTGTTTTCATAATCTTCTTTGAAATTCATTAACAGTGATACGTCTAGATCATTGATGCCGCCCATGTCCGGTGGCTTGGCAACAGTTCTGAAAATAACACCACCAAAGGAATCATCCATATCCTCTAGATCTAGTTCTGGAGACTCCAAGATTTCAGCCGTCAAGTCATCTTTTTTCAATGTCGTTGGTATGTAAGTCTGGTGTGTGGTTTTACATAATGGACAGGCAAATGAGGGGGTTCGGTAGTTATTATCTTCCATATAGCTCTGTAAGCACCTCAAATGGATGTAGTGGTTACAGGATGATGCCACATCATGAACATGGACATTCTGTTTCTTCTGTCCTTGTGCTAACAGGGTCTCTGCTGGAAAGCTCAGACCCTCAGCGCCCAGGGAATTCTCGATCGAATCTTCAGCCCAGTTCATTAATGCTCTCTTGACATATAATGGGCTTTGCAACGGAACCTTTCTGAAGACATTTGAATTGTTGAAGGATATTGGTGCACATAACATCTCATGACCGGACTCTGGGTTTTGACATAGGACACAGTGTCTAATATGCTCCTCATATTGCTTATGCTCTCTTTCTTCAGCAGAAATAGTAGCAGCATCATTATGTTCAATGAATGCCTTTTGTTTCCTTCTCATTTGAGCCAAGATCTTCTTTTGACGCTCTTTAGCCAATCTTCTTTTACGTTCAGGTTCGGTTTCATCAAAATCAACACCGCTTGACTTTTTGTTCTCCTTGTACTTTTTGACAGGCTCTTCACCGAAGCAAGAGACCAAAGAATTCAAGATGTAGACGCGATCCTTGACAATTAACTTCTCCAAAATGAAGTCAGCCTTTTTCTTCGTTGAATTCGAAAAATCCGCAGTGGTATAGATGCTGAATAAATTTTCACAGATGGGAACCTGTGTATATGCATCAATAATACCAGACTGTGGATCCCTCTGTTCCTGATTCTTGATTGCAGCATACAGGAGATGAAGCACAAATGGGACAAAACTTTCAGAATTTTTCTCGATAGCATAAGATAATAGCTTGGAGAGCAACTTTGCAAATTCAAAAGTCCTAGTAAAGGCACCGATATCATATTCTGCATCAATCTTTGTCAATCTTGGTTCAATAACAATATCATCTGGTGACTGGTTGCCTTTAACTAACTTCTTGGCTAGAATAGCATAGCTGTCTTGAAAATCTTTAGTCTGAGCTTCCAATCTTAATGGATCAACAGCCTTGAAGAACTCCGGCTTCAAAGTGTAATGGCCATCATCATTCAACCCTTTTGGAGGACTGAAGTTAGAGACATCATTCAACACTTCCTCGAAACTTGGGTCCTTCAAGTCTTCCTCATCTATGAAATCCTCAATTTCAGAATAAGTCAGTGGGGCCGTGAATAAATTATATATCAAACAAGTCTTGAGTTTCCCTTTCTGTCTCTCTTCTTTGGCCGTCGTATAGATGAACCTGTCACGTTCACTTAATAACAAGTACAGGAAGGAGACCAGTTTTTCAACCATTGGGACCACTTTCTCTTCGTAAATGGTGTCATCCAATGATTGGTTACCCAAAAACCAGTCCAGTAATTCAAATCTATCGAAAATATTCAATAAGACCTGTTGATTATCACAAAGCAACAACGATAATTGACACATGTGAAGATCCTCTAAATACAAGAGCTGTCTGGCCACTGGGTGCGTTTTGTATGCCAACGCCTGGCTCAAGACACTCTCTCCATTTCTAATCCAAAACTGCGACTCAATCTGGGCTTCCAAAACGATTGACCTCAAACTGTCATCAGAAATCTTAAGAAAGTCAACCGGCTCGCACGCCTTTTTCAAATCAGATAATGATTTAATTAGTAGTCCCAGTAATCTTGATAACAGAACTGATGAAGGATGAAGAAACCCAGATTCTTCGTTGGAGACAACGAAATCAACAATTTCAAAACCTTTGACTTTTTTTAACTTACGTGATTTGGTGCGAACGTATGGAAGGACACCTAAGATTATTGCCTTTAACTTTCTAATATCAACAGAAGTCATTTTCTCAGGGTCTGTGGCAGCAGATATCACTTCAGCCAATGGCAAAACAGTAGAAAAGTAATACGCAAATGATAAGTCTTCATTCTCAGCATGCTCACCAGTTTTTCGTTTAATCTCGTAGCAGTTATCAAAGAGTTGAACAATTTTGAAGAATGTAATGAATTCCAAATCTGAGTATAATTGACTCAGTGTGTTTGACTTCTGAAAGAATAAAGCTAAGTTGGCAATAGTCTGTCTCACTGTTTTCTTTCTTCTAGTAGAGATATCCCTTAGTCTCGTTGGAAACCTAAATACTTCCTTATTGTCACCTACTTTGACAAGCATATCTTGTAGCACCTCTTGCATTGGCAAAAGAACATTCATCAGATGCGAAGATACTATCTCAGTTGAGTTGATTGGACACGTGAAAAATTGGATTGAAACCTCGCTCATGATATTGAGGTGTGGTTCTCTGTCATAATAGTAATGGTTTTCCAGTAGCACATCATAAATTTCAACAATCTGAGAGCATGAAACAGCTTTGAAATCTAGGTCGGCTACTAATGAGGAGATGAGGAGATCATGCACTTGCTTTCTCAAGACTTTCCAATATCTGATATCAAAGAATGTCAAGTATTGTACCACTGTAGATGTTTGATTGCTGCTGACGCTGTGCAATTCCGGTGATACATTCTTGGGAATTTCATTACCATAAAGCAACCCAGAAACTCTCTTCAGTGTCTTTGTTTTTGAATTCCAGTATGGAATCACGTCTAAAGACGTCACGGAAGAACACAGTGACTGACACAGAGCCTTACGAGCAGCAGTTTGAAACGGCAAAGGAGTACTTTCTATCGAGTGCAATAACCACTTGAATAAGATCTTGACCAAATCCTGTTTCCTTAACTCAGAGCTGGTGATAATCGAAGCTGCAAAATCTGTTTGGATGGAGCTTTTTAAGCCAGGAAGCAAGTCTTTAATACTTGATTCTGATCTCAAGATAGCTCTTCCTTCGGTATCAATTTTCTGTGATAGCTCAACTGCAACACGGTGTGTACAAAGGGATGCCTTTCTGATAGCATCTTGGGCTTCCTGAAAATTGTGATATTCATCGTTCCAGAATACTAGATTGTATTCCTCGGGGCTTTCATCTATTTGGTAACTTGAATTCGACTGCTCAATGTCGCCTTCTAAGACCGACAGAGCATCATCCAACAAATCCTGTCTTAGCAATGCTTTCACAATTTCTTGAACAAATGGTATGCTCTGGTTCTGGTGGGAAAAAACAATGACGATATATCTCAGGATCTCATCATACAAGGTCTTCAAGAGTTGAGGAATTGCTTCACTTAATGGCTGTCTTACTGGAGATAATGTGTCACTTTGACTTGCTGTGCTTTTGCAATGGAATTCTTTTACCCAAGCTTCTGGATCACCACAATCACAGATACCTTTATTACGATCTAAACAGACACTGACGCTGACATGATGACCCCTGTGATCATCTTTGTTGAAACAATGCACACAAAGAACGCAGGTACTATCAAGCCCACAGTCGAGACATCTGTAGATTGGTTCACCTTTATTAAACTTTCTCCCACAATTTCTTCCAGAATGTGAATATGACTCCTCGACGTAGGAGTAGAAATCGGCATTACCATGAATATCCTGTAGAGCATCACCGGTGCTTTGAGGGAGGTTACACTCATAGCTTTCCGGAAAAATATTGGTTAATTCTTTACCTTCATTTGAGGCAAGGAAGTAAAGGAGTCTAAAAGCAGCTACTTCCACTTCTGAAGATTCATGACTCTTCAGTAGATTCGCAACCTGTGGCAAAACTTCCCTGACGTAATCTCCCACGTTTAGAGGAGTCATGTCGAAGAGCTGCTAGTTCTTTGGAGTAGAACAAATGGTGATTATTTAATGAATCAAACCCTTTTCGTTTCCTCTGTGTCGTTGTGAGTTCTTGGGAAACTTTTGAAGATGGAGCTGCCGAGTTTAATTGTTTTTCGTGTGCTCTTTTTAATCTTCAGCTAGGAATCAGGAACGCGATATATAAAACGAGTTCGCGCATTGTTTCTTGTCTTTTTTTCTTAAGCATGTCTCTATCAAAAAGTCTGCGGAATTTTACAGATACAACAGAAAGATTCATTGATCTGAGACTGTCATTTGCCACAGAACTGTTCATTACCATACTTCACGCTACTAGGCCATAATCGAATCACAGTGCTGGTTAATTGAATGTTTTGGTGCAAATACTGTTAGCTTCCTCATCGAAAAACTTACTCAGCACACAACACTGGAAGGCAAATAGGTACAATGCAAATACCATTCATACCTACAACCTTTCAAGATAATGCTGATTTACTTAAGAAAGCACTTCTGCAGTACCCACGTCGATATCATCATGAGTTTAGCCACAAAGCGAAGATAGACTTGCGCCGTGTTCTCTATTTTGCCGCATCTCATAAAGGTGATTACATGAAGCATCTATTTCCTGAGGTCAATGAGTCAGTCCTACCTAAAGCATGGCAACACGTTTTAGCCCCAGAAAGATATCAGCATCTGGAAGAAGAAGATTTCTATTTCCAAAGGGCAGAGTTCAACGATTTTCCTCATCCTAACAGGTCCTGTGGCAGGAAATTTAAGAAGGGGGAACCAGTTTATCGTTGTCTAACTTGCGGGAAAGATGAATCATCTGGTATATGTTCACATTGCTACTCCGAAGATTCACATAAGGACCATGATGTTGTGATCGGCGTCTGTCAGAGAGAGAACGGGGGTGTTTGTGATTGTGGAGATTTTGAAGCATGGAACACTACTTTTAATTGCAAGCATGCCCACCAAAAAGAGGTTTCCCTTGAGGAGATACCCAAAGACTTCCGAGAATCACTACTCCAGACTTTTGAGATAGCTTTGGATTATGTGGTTGATGTGTTGTCCTCTTCTTCGATTACACATATCAAAGAGAAGAAGCAAGATAGTGAATCAATCCTGAAAGATAACTTCAAATCCACCCTAGACACTGAGAAGTATTTTGGTACTGACTGGTCGTCAGACTTGTTCTATTTGCTACTCTACAATGACCAGAACAGGCAATATCGTGATGCTATCCAGGGTATTTGTGCGGCCACCAACAAAGTCGAAGATTTTGCTTACATGGTTGCTGATGAAGTGAACGCCAACGGTCGTGCAAAAGTTCTTGGTTCAACCCACATTGATCAATTATTGGGAGCTCAAAGAATATTAGATACAACAGGCTTACCGAGCACTATCAGAAGTGCTAGAGATATCTTTAGAGAGGAAATGTGTGCTGAGATAATATCATGGCTTAATGAAATGTGTGCTGGATCGATTCTAGGAAATTACAACATTGCAAGGGATTTGACAACGGAAGCATTTTGCAAAAAGTGGGATATAGGTATTACAATAAGTCCCGAGATTGAAGTCTACTTTCCTGGTTCTTTGGTCAACTACAAGATACCTCTTGAGACTCACCCGAAATCATTTGACAATGAGAAAAATGAAAACTGGGCTATTGAATCACGTCCTTGGAAGCTCGATGAAAATTTGTTGACTCAATGTCACTATGACCCATGCGTTACTTCTTCCGACAAAAGTGTTCTTCTTCATGGCTCCAGATTTCAATATTTGCTCTACTTTGACATACGGCTGTGGAAAACTTTAAGATTTAGCCTCCACAACTTGTTCAACTCCATCCTCACTACAAATAAGAGATTCAGATCGGTCATCTGCTCCCAATATGTTGATATTTATCCTACAATGCTCGAGCTTTTTTTTCTGTTTGACAGAGAACCTGAATATAGTTGTATGACAAGTTTGACTTCACAGATATTCACCTCAACTTCTAATGCATCATTAATTGCTGACCATGGTGACCTGACTAGGTTCTTAGCAGCTGCTTATGGTTTCTTAACCAAGATGCATGTTGTAAGACCTGAAGATGTTGATACCAGCCAGAGTCTGTCTCTAAGTTCGTTTAAGAATAGGAAAATTGGGCAGGTGTTCTTTGATATGTGCTGTGTGCTTTCCAAGACTGAATCGCTAGAAAATATCTTATCAGAAAAGTTTGTCACTCAGGTCTGTGATGTCTTGATGTTGTTTCAAGGAAGACCTAATTTTAGGAGAGAAGCTCTTGAGCATGTCGAATATGAGACCAATGATTATGGGCTGTACTTCAATATGTATTCGGTGATCTCCTCCATGTCTGAGGTAATTGCAAGGTCGTTTTCTCATGCAGAGTCGGAGACTGTGTGTCGGCTGATTGCTTTGATCATCTCCAGAATTTCCAATTCTATTTTCTCTGGTGATCTTAATGCTCCTCCTGATATTGGCCCATTGAACTTCAAAGAGGTGAATACCATTGAGGGTTCTATAGACATCTTGGACTTCACTGTTCACAAAGGTCAGATGAGTTTCCTACACCCGTTGCATGCATTTTTGTCTTGGGCTATTCAATACAGTAAACTCTCTGATTTTGATCTTGTTAGTCAGTATTATTTGGATGATGTTGGTGCTGGCTCGAAGAACATGTTCCTGGACTATCCACTTAGAGTGATTGTCATGCTTTCACAGATAAAAGTGGGAATATGGGTCAGAAACGGGTTTAGCATTAGAAATCAGCTTCACATCTATCAGACAAGTGGGATAAGAGAATCTGGTTACAAGAGGGATATGTATTTAGTTCAGCTAATGATGACCTTATGCAAACCTGAATTTTCACTTACCACAATATTCGGCAGATGGTCCTTGTTACCATGGCTCAAAGAGGAGTTTAAAAACCACACTGATTACGATGAGAATGGACTGCCCTTAGTTGTTGAAGAATGTTTACTCTTCTTTATCAATGCGTTATCTGAGGATACATATCTGACGCAAGAGTCAAAGACGATCCCATTGAGATGCATGAAGGAGATCATTCATACTTTGTGCTTCAAGCCATTGTCATACTCTAAGTTATGTGCAGAGATTCCCGATTTCATTTCTCATGAAAAATGTTTTGATCTGTACTTGAAAAAGGTTTCCGACTTCATCCCAGGAAAAAGTGAAAATTCTTCTGGTGTTTATAGACTAAAAGAGGATTATTATGATCAGATTGATCCCTACTATATTCACTACAGTTCGAATAAGAGAGATGATGCTTCCAAGTTACTCAAAGAAAGAAGGTCCAAGAAACTTGGCATGAAGCCAGAGGAGGCTATAATTGAGCCAAAAGTATTGGACTTGGATGGTACACTATTTAGTGATCTTTACAAAGTTACATCTTCTAAGATCTTTGTGCAGTTCTTGAGAAGCACTTTGAAGTTTATCAATAACGAAGGATTAGATAAGACAGACGCAATCCTGGAGTCCACTCTACATTTAATTCACATGGCCATCCAAGGTAAGAATTACAGTTATTCATCCAGGTTCAATGAAAACATATGGTCTGAACTACGTGCTGATCACAATGAACCGTTCTTCTACGAGAGCGTTGGGTCCATTCTTTACAAATTCTTGAAGGATAATTTGTTCTCTGCCCACCATCCAAAGATTAGAGCCATATTCACTTCATTAATGGAAAAAAGTAATTCAGTCGAGGCTTACTTGAAGGAGCAAGTTGAGATTTTTGATCCAGCTGTGCTAAAAATCGGTTTTTTGGACTGTCCTGACATTGAAACTGAATTTGACAAGAAAAAGAGAATGGCTAAGGAAAGAAGAGCTAAAATTATGGCGAAGTTCAAAAAACAACAGTCGAAATTTGTGGAAAAAAATGGTGTTGATCCACAATCAGATGATACTATTGAAGGAGGAGGTGCTGAATCCACGTATTGGAAATATCCTGAAGATCATTGCATCCTATGTCAAATGCCAAGTACCTCAGATGATATTTTTGGAGTCGTATGCAATATCTCCAATGTAATGGTGTCAAGAAATATTCCATTTCAAGACAAATATTGGTCATTGAGAGCATACAATGATGTTCAATCCATGGATGCTGCTGATACGGTTGATCACAGAGGTGAACTACAACCATTCTTCAGTGAAGTTCAAGAAAAAACCATCTTTGGCCCATCTTTTGTTACCTCAAACCCAAGAGATATCCATGAAGATATTACTGCTTCTAGTTGTGGCCATGGTATGCATTATTCATGTTATAAAAATCATCTTCTGTCATCGAAGGGCCGTCAGACTCAAATCACTCGAACAGTCCCTGAAGACTTTGAGAATTCTGAATACATTTGCCCATTATGCAAATCGTTAGGTAACCTATTTGTTCCTGTCATTTGGTCTCAGAACAAGAACAGCCTGAATTCATTTGTGGAAGCAAAGCAAAACTGGTATGATGCATTCGAGTTGTTGAAAGAAAAATCTATTTCTGATCCACAAATCCTCTACCATTTTGCTAACCAACAGATATCAAGAGCATTGTCAGCAATCAAGTCATGCTACGAGCCAGTGCTGTATTCAAGAGCTGTCGGTGTGTCAAGCAAGTTTTCTCACATCTGGGCGAAGATGATTGAAAGGATAACCAAGACATCGAAACCACACTTCAGAGATCACATGTCACGCCTTATTGCCAATTTAGTCAAGCTCACTGAGATTTCATTAAGGGGTACTGAATCTGATGATGGCTTGGTTGTTAATCAGTTAACCCATCAGACCTTGACTACCTTGAGAATTATGATTGAATTCAGAAAGACATGGTTGGCTAGTATATGCTATGATGAAGTGAAACAAGACTCGAAAGGTATGTTTGGTCTGAAGGTCTCAGAAGAAATGATTGCCAGACTACAGTTATTGGCTTCCCGAGAAATATTTGACAGTTATCAAGAGGCTGATTTCTTTGAGTACATAGTTTCATGTTGTGAGATGGATGAGTTACCATCTAGTTCAATCTACAGACTTGGTCTCATTCACACTGTCATTCAAACGCTAGCTACGTTACTTGTTCAGTTGAAAGAGTGCGCTTTCGATGGTGATTTCAATATTTCCAATCTAGACGCAGTTAAGGCTGATGAAAAAACTTTACAGAACTTGTTGAGTGTGACGAGAGCTCTTAGAGACAACCATCCTATTTTTGATAACTTATCGGATGATGTGTTTGAATCGCCAGAATTCCCAGCAATATTGTATACACTACTAGCTCGTTCCATTACCCCATTCTTAAGAAAATTAGCGATTTGGGTGTTTGGTAATTGTGGTGATCTGACTGGTTGTAACCTAGATTTCTCTATTGATGAAGGTTTGGAAATCGATAGATTGGCTGCTTTCTTAAAACTTCCTACATTATCACAATTGATTTCATTATTTATTGAGCATGGGACTGTTGAATATTCGAAATTCAGGGAGTTCATTGGTCACATTCAGACAACTGATAACGACCTGACATTTAGAGATATTGAATATCCGGGTACCATTAAGTTAATTGATTTACCAGAGAAAATGGATGACCTTTTCACAAAGGTTATCTATAAGTCAAAGGAATTCAAAAGAAAAGGGCCTGTTGACCCTGCTATCTGTCTTGTATGTGGTACCATTGTTAATCTTCAAAAGAAAGCTCCAGGGTCCAAGAAGGGTGAGTGTAATCAGCATGTTGATGAGCAATGCTTGAGTAATGTTGGCATCTTCTTGCTGCCAAAGCATAGCTCAATGTTGTTGTTATCCAGAGGGAATGGTTCTTTCTATCCGGCTCCATATGTTGATCACAACGGTGAGGATGAATCGGATGCAAGACAAGGTCAAGTGTTGACATTAAGCCAGGCGAAGTACCTTCAGTTCACAAAGCAAATGTGGCTTCAGAACAATATCACTAATTACATCACAAGAAAGCTAGAGGGAACCATTGATGTTGGTGGTTGGGAGTCACTATAAATCCTTATTTCACGATGCTACGACTTGTTTTATTATTCATTTTTATGGTAATTCTTTTTACTACGACGGAGAAGTGTTGCCGTTGATATGTTGGAAATCCCTGTGCTGGTTTCCTCAAGCAGCGTTTAACTATGTTAACTATGTTAACTATGTATTACAAGCCTCATAATTTCTATTTATATCTTATGTAGTTGATGAAAGACTTATTAAGAGTAAGTTTGAATGTCCTCTTGAACTTTGAGCTTGACGGAATATTTCTTCTTTGTGTCCAGTCTGAGAACCCAGGCGGTGAAGTGTCAGAGACAGGCTTCCTAAGCGGCGAATTGTCCCGCCAATTATATTTTGGCGGGATAGGCAAACGGATATTCCTATTATTACGCTGGTGAGGACACATCCGAGCTTAAAAGCTATTTTTTCACCAGTAAATTTGAGTCCGATATGCAAAATGAAAAATCCATTAAAAGATTTAGTCACAAAAGCCAACAAACCTCATCAAGGCTACCCAGGTAAACAATGACATCCACTTTAAGCGACCCTCAAGAGCAATACGCTTTGATCACCAAGAACTTACAAGAAGTGCTAAATGGCCAAATCATCAAGGAAATCCTTGAAAAGAAGGAACGTCCACTAAAAGTCTACTGGGGTAGTGCTCCAACTGGTAGACCACATTGTGGTTACTTCGTCCCAATGACCAAGATAGCTGACTTATTGAAAGCTGGTTGCGAAGTCATCGTGCTATTAGCTGATCTTCATGCTTTCTTAGATAACATGAAAGCTCCATTAGAAGTTGTTAATTACAGAGCTCAATACTATGGTAAAGTCGTCAAGTCCATTTTGAAATCCATCAACGTTCCCATCGAAAAGCTTCGCTTCGTTACTGGTTCATCATACCAACTAAGTGAAAAGTACACATTGGATCTATTTAGATTATCAAACAAAGTCTCCCAGAATGATGCGAAAAGAGCCGGTGCTGATGTTGTTAAACAAGTTGCAAACCCATTGTTGTCCGGTCTAATTTACCCATTGATGCAAGCATTAGATGAAGAACATTTAGGTGTTGATGTTCAGTTTGGGGGTGTTGATCAACGTAAGATTTTTGTCCTAGCTGAGGAAAATTTACAAGCCTTGGGTTACAAAAAGAGGGCCCATTTAATGAACCCAATGGTTCCAGGTTTAACGCAAGGTGGTAAAATGTCTGCTTCTGATCCAAACTCCAAAATTGATATTTTAGAAGATCCAAAAACTGTCAAGAAGAAGATCAACACTGCTTACTGTGCACCAGGTGTTGTTGAAGACAATGGGCTACTATCCTTTATCGAATACGTTATTGTACCAATTCAAGAGCTAAAGGCTGGTAAATCTGGTTCATTTGAATTCCCAATCGACCGTCCAGAAAAGTTTGGTGGTCCAATTACTTATAACTCCTTTGAGCAATTAGTTCAAGACTATAAGGAACAAAAATTAGCTCCTCCAGATTTAAAGTCAGGGGTTGCTGACCAGATAAACATCTTGTTAGCTCCAATCAGAAAAGATTTTGCTGAAGATCCAGAATTCCAAGAATTTCAACAAAAAGGTTACCCAGAACCTGTCAAGGAAGAAAAGAAAAAAGCTAAGAAAGTTAAGAACAAAGGTACTAGACATCCAGGTGCTGCTAAATCTGCTACTGGTGAAGGTGAAGGTGAAGTGGATCCTTCTTCAGAAGTTGCTGAAAAATTAGTAGAAACTAAATTAGAGTAGGCTTTATAGGTATAGATTTCCATAATCATGAGTATGACGTTTCTGCTAATACTTTGAACCTTGTAGACAGGAGGTTTGTAGTTGATAAAAAGGAATAAAGCATAGTGTGAGTACACCATAATATTTGATTCCACTACGCTACTGCTCTTTGGCTGTTGGAGCCTTCCGGGAAAATGGTAGAATCTCGATTGCATTCACCTAGAAAAAAAAACACTTGTACACTCTAATCTCCAATGTCACCTATAGTGCTTCTAAATATACAGGTTCTGAATTATCAGGCAAAGTGCTGACTCTTGAACTCAAAAAAATTTTAGATTCCTAATAGTGGGCTCCACATCAAAGCTAGAAGGAACTGCTAGAGAATTTGAGATGATGTAAACAAGGATGCACAAAAGGGCTACCTCTGGAAGGTTCTGGAAGGTGGCATAGAGAAGTCATAATGTACCTGGTTGACCTTATTGTGGAGTTCGATAGGACTATGATGGTTTCATTTATTAGAAATATGTTGACTCAGAAACACCCGAGGAATTCAACATGTACAATCAATAAAGCATGAAGATATTGGAGGTCATTAAATTGACAACTGAAAAGGTTCAGAACCAACGATCTACCAAATTTTCCAAGTTTCAGCTATCTCTGAAGCTATCTAATTAACACTTACCCCTAGTGTAAAATCACTTCATTATCCGTATTGGAAAGACTCTCTAAAGCATACAGGTTTCCACCGAATGCTTGAAAAGAAAAGAAAAGTACAAACAAACTCTTCGCTCCACCAAAAGAGGAACATAATTTCTTTATTGGAGTTCAAGGAAAATACGGATCTTGAAAAGCTACACGTGGCTAAAGAAGATCATAAGAAAGGCGAGTAGGTGTTAGCAGGAGAAACGATGATATGTTTTGGCTCATCACTTCTACATGGTATGTATTTGATTCGACGGGTTTGGTTGAAAGCTGTCTCTAGGACGAGCCGTGCCAGTAAGAAGAGTGCAGGCAAAGAAGAGAAAGACATTGATGCTGATGACAGGGAAATCACCATCTCCCTTAGGAAAGGAAAGAAATTAGCATAGATCTGCTGCGATATTAGAGTTCTAACTCAATTACAGATTCCGCTTTGAAGTGGAGTGACAAAATGTTGCTCCCAGTTCGACCTCTAATTCCTTATCATGTATTTAATTAAGGCCCTCGTTGTTTGATAACGGATGTAGTAGTAATAGCGAAATACAGAAACTATAGTGATTAAAAACTATAAAAAAAAAGTACCGGCCCCGCAGTAGCATCATTGTTTTACTATATCACAAACAGCTAATACCCAACGACCCTTTTTCCAGTATCATTACACAAAGCGGCGGTGAAAGCTTTTCCTTCTCTTTTCAAGTCTCCATTGTTTCCTGCAATATTCGCGGTGTTCGCGTATTTCCCAAATTTTCGCGCTTTTTTTTTTCGAGCACTGCAAAAATTTCATACCCAAAACGCCGAAAACAGAAGCTGTGCCTTCTTAAACAAAGAAAAAAATCCCTTGTGATTTCTTAATTTTCAGTTTGTTTTATTCAAGTGGTCACCGACTTAGAAGGCTCCAGTTTCACAAGGTGCTTCCCGCTAACTTATTGAAAGTGGTTCACTGTCCTTTGTTCCTCTTTGTGGTTCATAGTACTGTGTAAGACTAAGGTCTAACAAAAGGTACGCTTTAGTTCTCGAAACAGGGTACGTGAAGAAAAAAAAAAAAACATACGTCAAACGTGATAACTGATCTAATAAGAGAGGCAGTCTGTCTCGTTCCCATCAGTCCATAGCATTCAACTTGCAGTCTTCTCAAATCACTCGTTTCTCATTATATAATAAGGTCAGATCAAATACCCGCTTTAAAAGACAAGAATTACAAAGAAAATGTCTGCACCTCCATTATTACGTCCACCTGGTTCAGATCATAGAAATCCAAATTCTCCAAGGCTCAAACTACCTAGTCTTGCGGTGAACCAAACCTCAGGTACTCTTCCTAAGCTACATGTTGACAGCTCTAGCATACATTCACATAGTAGATCAAATTCATCTGTGAATATTGATACATCTTCATCGTCACCAACACCTTCATTGTTATCTACAACTAATAAATTGTCACACCTTGATATTTCAGATCCATCACATACCCCAACACCATCTACTGCAAGAAGTGATATCAGTCTTGGGATGTTCAGCGCCGAAATTATGGCAGAGATTGATTCTCAACGTCCTAACCATATCAATGCAGCCTCAATAAGTTCAACCGAGGATTCGCATGATGATGAATCGACCCTATTGGCACCAAAGAAATATAAAGATGTAGAGGAACTTGATCAAGAAGAATGGAGGAATATCTCTAAAGAAGGTCAGATCATTGAATTGGGTGTCTTGGGTGAAGGTGCAGGTGGCTCAGTGAGTCGCTGTAAACTAAGGTATGGTAATACCATTTTCGCATTGAAGACAATCATATCAGATACTTCAGAGGAAACTCAAAAGCAAATCCTAAGAGAATTGCAATTCAATAAGAGTTGCAAAAGTCCTCATATTGTTAAGTACTATGGTACTTTCCTTAATGAACAAAATGCATCCATTTGTATATCCATGGAATATATGGGTGGGAAATCATTGGATGCTATTTACAAAAAAGTGAAATCAAGAGGCGGAATAATTGGTGAAAAAGTCTTGGGGAAAATCGCAGAGAGTGTCTTGAAAGGGTTGTCTTACTTACATGAAAACCGTATAATTCATAGAGATATCAAACCTCAGAATATTTTATTGAGTTCTAATGGGGAAGTAAAACTTTGTGACTTTGGTGTCAGTGGTGTTGTTGTCAACTCCTTAGCAACCACTTTCACCGGTACCTCTTACTATATGGCTCCAGAACGTATACAAGGACATCCATATTCCGTGACAAGTGATATTTGGTCATTAGGTTTAACCTTGTTGGAAGTTGCCAAGGGGAAATTCCCATTCGATCTTGATATCTCACGTGCTTCCCCAATTGAAGTTTTGACCTTGATAATGACATTCCAACCTGTTTTAGAAGATGATGGTATGAAATGGACCAATGCATTCAGATCTTTTTTGGATTATTGTTTAAAGAAGAATCCATCTGAAAGGGCAAGTCCTAGACAGATGTTATCACACCCTTGGATAATTGGCCAAAGTAAGAAAAGTGTGAATATGGCCAAGTTTATTCAACAGTGCTGGGAAGAATGATATTCCTTGGTTCTCCGTGTTTGGCTCGGGCAGTAGTAAGATGTACAAGGTTATAACGATGTTATGAAAATATAAAAAATTTTTACGTAAACTGACCTAGCAGTTGTAGTCTACAAACATTAGGTTTAATGTAACGCAGAACTGGTACCGATATCAAAATAAACTGTTTATTTAGTACGAAGGCATTAAAGAAAAAAAGGGATAAACATCAAACAGGTAATATACACGAGAAAACCAATCGTTAACTTTTTCTCAGGCATTTACTTTCTCATTATCATCAGCAGCAACAGCAACAGCATCAGCAACAGCAACAGCGGTAGCGTAATCGTCATCAGCACCACCATCATCTAAATGCGACTTTAAATTTTATACTGCGTTGGTGATTGAGGAGCAGAATGAGAAGGAGTAGTGATTGGCCATTGGTAACTACCTTTCTTAGTGAAAGTGTAACCGTGGTTGGCTAGATATTCGGTTAACTGGGCAGGACCTCTAGAACCATATGGATATAAGGTTGGCTTAGGACCATTTGGATCTTCAACATGCTTCAAAAGAGGGGTAAATAGTTTCCAACTGCAATCTAATTCATCATCTCTAACAAAGTTGGAATGATCACCGTGTAAGGCATCTCTGATCAATGATTCATAAGCTTCTGGGATCCAGAATTCTTTATATCTATTCTTATAGGTCAGGTCCAAGTCTGTTAATCTTGTTGAAGTAGATAAACCTGGCTCTTTTGCATTTAGTTTCAAGTAAACAGATTCATCTGGTTGGATTCTAATGACTAATTCATTTGGTGGGATTTCTTCAAAGATCCCTGATGCAACTGGTTTGTATTGGATTCTAACCTCAACTTTACCATCATTCAATGCCTTACCAGCTCTCATAACAATTGGAACACCTTCCCATCTTTCATTTTGAATCTTTATGGTTAAAGCAGCAAATGTGACAGCTCTAGAGTCCTTCTTGACAGTTTCATCATCTAAATATGCCGGCTTTGTACCATCTTCTGATTTTGAGTATTGACCAATGATGATATCTTTTGAATCAATAGGGGCAATAGCTCTTAAAACTTTGACTTTTTCATCTCTGATTGACTCAGGATCAAATGAAACTGGTCTCTCAATGGTCAATAAGGTCAAGACTTGTAATAAATGGTTTTGCATGACATCTCTGATGATACCAATATCATCAAAATAACCACCTCTACCTTCAGTGCCGAATGGTTCTTTGAAAGAGATTTGAATGGATTTGATTTGGTCTTTATTCCATGATGAGTTTAAAATTTGGTTACCAAATCTCAACACTAGCAAGTTCTTAACCATTTCTTTACCCAAATAATGGTCAATTCTGTAGATTTCATCTTCAGTGAAGATTGGGGCTAAATCTTTTTGTAATTCTCTGGATGATTCTAAATCATGACCGAATGGTTTTTCCACAATGACTCTAGTGACCCCGTTCTCGGCATATACATTTGCTTTAATTTGTTTGGCGACATCAACAAAGACTGAAGGTGGAAGAGCTAAGTAGAATAGACGATGTGGTTGGTTAACATGTCTTTGCTTTTCAAAACTTGTGATTTGGTTGTTCAATTCAACGAATCCTTCTGGTGAATCATATGGACCTGAGACATAAGTGATTAAGTTTAAGAAAGGTTCTATCTTACTTTTAGATTCTTCAGTTGGGGTCTTTAAAAAACCTTTAATTCTTGCCCTTAAATCTTCGGTGGTTAACTTGGATCTGGCGTAACCAAAGATTTTTGTAGAAACTGATAAGGAACCTTCTCTGAATAGGCCAAATAAAGCTGGGAAGGTCTTCTTCTTTGCTAAATCACCTGAAGCACCAAAAACGGTGATGGCAGTATTTTCATGGAAGGCAATTGGGGCCATTTTTTTGGGGGGGAAAAGTTATCTATGATTAATAATTGGAGAAAGGTTGACACAATTAGCAATTGTCAATTGATGATGATGATATTTCCAAGAGGTTCTGAGGCTTTTAAGTATGAAAATACTATTCTGATCTTAGAGCACAATTGAAAACAGATGTAACTATTGATAATTGGCAATTTCTTTTTTACCAACGAGGCGAATTGGGGGAGGGGTTAAGTCAAGAAAGAAGTTGAAAAGGTGTGCAAAGATAAATTTTTTTGGTCCTTTAATTTTTTTTTTCCACGGTTGGCAGAAGTGCGATGTAATCAATGTAAGGTAAAATTTGGGTTGCTGTTTAGCGGGACCATAAAGAGAGAATAGGGAGAGCTTCCCCTGCCTGGGTTTCGCGGGATCCCTGCCTATACTTTTCAAGGGCGACCTCAGCCGCCCGGGCTCTGGCCAGCAGGTCTCCGAAAGCTCGCAGAAAAATAGGCGCGCGCCGTCTATTTTTTCTGCTTCGGGCGCTCCCCTCCGGAAAAAATAAACGGTTGCCAGCAGCGGTGCTAACCCGTCTGGATCCCTGCCCAGGCTTTCCCAGCTCCGTAGACTGGTTCTACCTAGAAAAAAGGAGTGGTATTACCGGTGGCGGGTGAGATCATTGAGAAATCCACGGGCTGAACTCCCCCGTTTTCAAATTCATGATTGCCCTCGGTGGCTTACACACAAACTACTATGTAATGTGGTCGGAAATATGCTCTATAATGGTGTCTGATCTTCTATTATCAATCGCATTTGTAATCCTGGCCAGTAGGAAGTTGGAACCCACGATTCCTTTGAGTAAATGACTTGTGTTGGAAGCTGCGGGGAAATGACTTGTTCTTGGGAATTGTTATTTGCTGAGTTGATTTGGGTTGTTTTCTTTTTGTGAATCCTGTGGAAAGTTATTGAAATCTACAAGCTTTATTAACGGTAACATAACTAATCATGGCTATTTTAATTCATGGACAAGATGGAGTAGGATTCCGATTCTTTTTACTTCGTCAACCTAGCCTTAACCGAGTACTACGGAGCTGCATACTAATTATCCGTGATAGGTTACAATTTATCCGAGATTGGTTTTGCTAATATGAAGAGCCATAACTTAGATTACGCAATTGCCAATGGGGCAGCACTGGCATGTACAAGTACCGATGGTTACAGACGTATAGAAATCGAGATCATCTCTCTGTAGCAGATTTATGAGCACGTCAATTGACCTTGATCGTATCAACCGTTTTGCAAGTGCTGTAATTAGATCGATTCCGGTAAATTAGCACCTTGGATCCGCCAAGGACTAAGAGCCCTTAAGAGTCTCAACCTGAAGGTTCTTAAGCCCATCCAATTGTGTAATCAAATTTGACACTCAGTAGCCCGCATATTTAGCCATATGGTTTGTCTTCATTGAAAAAAAGTCGCTAGAAAATAAAATAATCTCGACCCTTCAATAATCTCTTCGGAAATTATTCGAGATTATTGAAAATTGTCGGGATGCCAATTACACACTATAAGCAAAAAGGGAACAGTGGTTAAAGCTACTTCTGGTCCCCTCAATTCACTCACTGTTAATTCAATGCAACCATCAAAGCTGAAAGGTGTCCAGATAAATAAATTTCTCAATCCAATTCAACTTTCAAAGTTTAATTTATCTACGAGACGTACCCCTTACCCCAGATTTTATACGACTCATCAATCAGAACAAAATGAACTATCCAAAATTCTCTCTAAAGTGATTAGTGTTACGGGACCTGTGTCGCTTTCTTCATATATGCGTCAATGTCTTATCCATCCAGACTTTGGGTATTATACCTCCCGTGACCCTCTTGGATCCCAGGGCGATTTCGTCACGTCCCCAGAGATTTCTCAAATGTTTGGTGAACTTATAGGTGTTTGGTTCTACCTAATTTGGATATCACAGGGGAAACCAAATGGTGTCAATTTTATTGAGTTTGGGCCAGGGAAGGGAACATTAATGGCTGATACGCTACGAAGTTTTGCAAAATTGCAAAAAGAAAAGACTGGAACGTTTAACATCGTTCTATGTGAGGCATCAGAGGTGTTGAGAAGAAAGCAACATGAACTCTTATCAGAAAATGAGCTTAATAAAGATGAATACTGGAGGGCTACTCATAAATGGGGTGGAAATATTACATGGGTCGACACTGAGAAAGATGTATTTGAAGTCACTAAAGAGAGCGATACCAACTTCATCATTGCTCATGAGTTTTTCGATGCATTACCCATTAAGGAGTTCATCAAGACAGAAAAAGGTTGGAGAGAATTATTGGTTGATCACAATGATGATAAATGTGAGTTTTTCCTGACTCAGGCCAAAGGTGAAACTCCATCGTCATACTTACCAAAGACAAACCCTCGCTACGATTCAGCGAAGGAGGGCACCATTGTGGAGATATCTCAGGACTTATACACTTATACAACTGACATTGCTAGACTAATAACAAGAAATACCTCGGGGAAAGGTGCAGCATTGGTTATCGACTATGGGCTAGCATTTGATATTCCTTCAAACTCACTTCGTGGAATTCGAAACCATAAGATTGTGAATCCTTTCAAAGATCCAGGAGACGTCGATCTTTCCGTTGATGTTGATTTTCAAGCCATTAAAGATGTTGCTGAATCTAATGCTCCAGTCAAAGCTTATGGTCCTACCGACCAAGGTGATTGGTTGATGGCATTAGGTATTCAGGAACGTACAAAACAATTGCTCAAGATTGCAAAGGATAAAGCAGATCAGGAGAACATTTACACTGCTTATAGAAGACTCACAGACAAGGAAGAAGGTGCAATGGGAAGGATTTATAAGTTCTTGGGACTTTTACCTCGCGGCGCTCAAGATCCTGTTGGGTTTGAGAAGAAAAGTGACTAGCGCTATCTTATTATTTATACATCTTATTTATAGTATTTAATTGATAGTTGAAAACAGCTTGTGATTGTCTCTTATCACTTTTTATAAGTAGTTTATCTAATTAGAAGAAGCTTCAATGTAATATACTGGAGTTTCTCGATGGAATTGATTAATATCCTTGATCACAATACTCTTAGAGTTGAGAGTTGAAGAAGCACCAGAATTGTTCTTATAATGCTTGACACTTTCAAAAACCTGTTTCACAACCTCTTTCAACACAACTGTACATAACTTCAAGCTTTCTCCCTGAGACATGAAATATTTGAACAGATCCTTCAGTAGGTAAACAGGGTTCCCACCTGTCTCTTCCACAAGTTCTTTTAATTTTTCTGATGAGATTCTCAAACCATTCATCTTTAAAAAGGCCTCAAGATGGAGTCTAATCAACTGTTGCTGAGATTCTTCTGGTGATAAACTGGATTTAATCATGATGGACAACTGAGATCTCGTTGAGGAATTGGCAGACAGGCGCTGATTAAAGAATTCGAGAAACTTCTTTTTCGTTAAATTGGAAATCCATTTCTTATCAAGTTCATCGCTAGCCTGTGGATCATAAGTACCTGTGGAAATCTCATCTTTTAAAATTCTATGACTCTTCATGCAATTACCAGCATCAGCATAATTTGAACTACCAGCACTTGGGGCCATCTCTGAGGTAAGACTTTCAGGCCCACCTGAAGCTGTCATATTAATTTTGAAGTTCTTCAAATACGGTTCGATGACCGCTGTCCTGAAATCTTTTTCACTCATTTTTGCAAATGAATTCTCCCATTGAAGAATATACTCATCGATCTTTGTCTCCAAATATTGACACGTGAAGTTACCACTCATGACAGTGATGTGTATACCAATGGTACTTCTCAAGATTCTGGTTCCACCCAAGACAGCATAACCTAATTGTTTTTTGAATCTTAAATCCGGCACCAGAGTCAATGACATCAAAAAGGACAATAATCTAGTAAGTTGTTCAGTGAAGTGATCACCTCTTGGTCCAGTCTGGATGAAGAAGCAAATGGCGTTTGTTGGATCATTTGCGCCAGATTCTCTGATAACGTGGTATGATGCTCCCGGTTTAATCAAATGGGTAGATGGCTCCTTGAATGAAACGAGTGTTGAAGATTTCAAATGACCACTAATATCATTGATTATTCCACTATAAATACTGTACTCATCAAAGTCACCTTGAATGACCAGTCTCAAGAATTTCTGTCCATTCTGGAATTGATTTAAGAATCCTTCAAATTCATCAGTGTCCATGTCATCAAGAGCTTCAATTCTATCTTCTAGACTCCACACCTTGTCTTCCAAAACAACCAATAAACCTGCAATTGCAAGTGACATAGAGCTCGTCTGTATTAGTTCGTTATATCTCGCTCTGGCAGAGACTCTGCTCCTCCTGAATTCATCTTTTGTAAAGTCAGCTTCTTTGACGATCTTATTGAATTCTTGAGTTATGATCTTTAGAAGAATAGGAATACCATCTCTGTATCCACTAACAGTGAATCCAAATCTTACATCACCTTTCAGCGATGCGTGGACTTCCCACGTATAGTTTAACATCTCAGAAGCATATAATTTGTGGGACAGTTTCAACTTCAATAAATCAGCGATAATTTCACAGTTCATGGTGTTCTGTGGGGAAGCAGAGACAGCGGCAATCAGCTCAAAAGAAAGGTATATCTTGGAGTTGAAAACCTTTGAAGATTCAGGTTTGACCCAAATCTCGTAATTAGTATCATATGACACTAGGGATGCTTTAGTAGAAGACCAGCTAGCTTTGGTAACAAGGGACAATGAGGCCTTTGACGAGCTCTTCGAACTGTTTTCCAGTAGTGCATGAAGTAAGGAATGATCAAGGGCATATTTAGGTAAGAATGGATTGCTTTTAACCATTCTGAATTTCAGGTTAGTTGAAGTACTGAATTCAGATGGTTTAAATTTACCAATGATATAGTCAAAGTTGAAGAATTGATCAGACTTCGAATATGAAGCACTGAGATCATCGGTCAATGATTCGAATAATTTGGTATCACCCAATAATACAAATCTCAAATTCTCCAAATGAAAGGATTTCTTAACAAATTTTGAGAACTCCTCACCTTTCTTAAACCAAAATTCTTCGCAATCTTTCCTTCCCAATTTCGATTGACAATTCCAATTACCATTCCTTTTAAGAATATTCTTTGGTTTCAAAACCCTGAGGTTCTGTTGTAGAATTTCTGCATATTTCGACGTCTCCTTCATTGGTGAACTGACAATATCCTGATGCAGATAATTTAAAAGATCAATGGATTCCATTTCGAACAGGAAATTACCCAGCCTATTAAAATCATTGAAAACTTGCTCTTTGTAATGCTTTAAGATTATGGAGATTATTTCAGAAACATTTTTAGCACCGGTGTTGGTCAGCTTCAATTCGATTACTAGTACTTCGTCACCGCGAGCTAGATGTTGAGAGAATGCACTTAAACTAACAGAGTAACCTTTTGATTTTAAACCTTCATCTAATGAGCCACTACCCTCATCCCCAACCAAATTAGCCCATGCAGTCTTGAACAAGTCAAACGATTGATCCTGAATTTCCTTCAATGGGAAAAATAATCGAAGAGTTGGATTATTCGAACTGTTGATAATGACACAGTTGTTAAGATCAGAAGAGCTGAAAGGTGATGATTTGAATTTATGTATAGCCGAAATATCAAATTCATTCAAACTGTCTGCCAATTTGACATCGGCTTCAGCCTTCGATGGCATTCCCAATCCAAACATCTTTTTCTTTTGAGCTCTTTCGGAAGCAGTTGGGACGGAAGCAAAATTTTGCACAGCTAACTTTTGAAGCAAGTTTAGCGATTGGGAACCTCTGATGACCAGAGTCATCTTTTCAGAAACGTAATTCTCATTGAAATAACTCTTTAATTTCTCTCTGACATTGGTCTTCTTGATCTTTGGCAGGTCATTTAAAGTAAAGAAATTACCAGTTGCAAATCTATGGAATGGATGATCCGAGTTCGAGATCAGACGCAGGCCGTGATATGATAATCTTCCAGGTAACGCTTTATTAGCGGTATGTTCATTTTCAATGGCATAAATTTCTCTTTCAAACATGCTTTCAGGGAACAATGGTTCATTGATAGCATCAGCTAAGATTTTCACTAAATGATTGAAAACTGGCTCCTCAGTACCAGTAATATTGACAGTCGAGTTTGATGGAACCTCAAAAAAAAAACAAGTCTGATCACCGGTTGTGAATGCATTTCGCTTACCACCTGCTTTGGACAATGCATCGTGGAACTCACTTGGATTAGGAAAGTTTTTCGAACCAAGTAGCAACAAATGTTCACAGAAATGAGCCAAACCAGGAATCTCATCAGGATCATTGTAAGCACCAGCGGCTACACATATAGCAATGGAAGCCAAATCTTCAGCAGGGTCAGATATCAAAAGTGTCAAAATCCCATTTGGCAATTGGATAAGTCTGTGACTTTTATCGGAAGATGCCAATGGCACTAGCAAAATATCGTTGAAATTTCTGACTATGCTCATATTCTTAATAATCCATATAACAGTTGCATGAAATCAACAAAAATGATGCTTTCATGATTTATATACAACACCAACAACAAGAAACCTCATCTCGTGGAGATTGGGATTTGTATCATTGTGGATATCTGATTTATTTCCTAATATGGCGAAGACAATGGGGATATCTCAGCGAAATCTCAAAGCCAGCTTTCAACTCTAAACTGAGGAAGTAGAAGTGATAGATTCTGAAGGTTCAGGTCAAGTCAAGTCAGGTCAATGGGCAATATCTGGGTTGAAAATCGTATGACAGTGGATGCCAGGAGGAACCACATCTTGAGGGTGAGAAGATTGAAACCTCATAGTTGAGAACATTCCAAAAAAGGTGACCTAGCAACACAGAGCCCTCGAAATAGCTTCATTAAACGGTTGAATCATGATGAGATGGAAGATCAATCGAAATGTCGGTAATGTATTCTAGTGACAGGCAAAGGAAGCCGGTTGTTCAATGTCTTCAGAACAGCTAAGTCATTATATAGGATATGGTGTTTGGATGTTTTCTTGTAAACAGTACTTTTTTTCAGCTTAAACGAAACAGACAAAGGCAGGCATTCAACTGATCGTAAACAGTGATAGTACAAAAACCCCAGAGATGTTTACTAGATCGACAAGATTATTAAACCCACTGAGACAGGTCAGATTCCAGAGTTCTAGTGCTTATGCTGATGCTAAAGCTTTGTTAAAGGCCGACTTAAAGAAATCCATGTTGGCTAAGGACACCATCAAGTAAGTCTCACGGATCGCCAAGTTTTAATCCAAGACACTAACTCCGCCCGTAGGAAAGACACTGTTAAAGGCCTTATGTCTGCTATCAAGAACAAAGAAATTGACACCAAACCAAATCAACATAATGAATTCTTATTGTTTGAGCTATATACTAAGTCAATCTCACAAAGAAGAGATTCCAAGGCCGAGTATGAAAAATTAGGTAGACCAGAGCTTGCGGAAAAGGAGAACAGAGAAATCGAAATCATCCAATCATACTTAGAGGCTCTGCCAGTTGCTTCCCAAACTGACATCGAGGCTAAGGTCAATGAACTCCTAGATACTTTAATTAAGGAAACCCCAGACTTGAAAATTGGTCAAATCTTCTCCAAGGTCAATTGGAAACAAGTTAAAGAAGAATGGAAAGCAAGTGAATCCTCTGTGAGAAGCACCATTGCCAAATTGTTCAAAGAAAAGTCCAAATAACTCTCTTAATAAACCGAGAGAGGTAAATTAGTATAGTAATGTTTTGTACATAGATTGTGAATTTAGATTGTTAAGTTCAACGCTACGCAGGGATTTCGTTATTGGTCCGCCCAATTGAGAATCTTTAGTTTTAAGCTTATCGCTGCCAATGGGCCTGTTTGCGTCTGCCTAGCCGTCTGCCTAGCCTACCGAGCCTCTTTTGCCCCTGGAATCAGGAAAGCTCCCCCCGATCTGGCGCACGTCCGAAAGGAGTAAGAAGATTTAGAAAGTCGCGTAACTTTTTAGAGAAAAAAATTTGGTAACGACTCACGAGTAGAATTCTTCTTTCTGAAGTCAAGAATTTGAACTTTTCTAAAAAACCCTTAGGATTTCTTATTGAGAATTTACGAATTTACGCCCTCTCACTTTTCGTTTATCATTCAAGTGTATTTGTGTCTGTGTTTTTTGCTTTAGAGTTTGCTTTTTGTATTTATTAAGACGTTATAATGAGAGGTACGTGACATCAGGTTTTGCATTCCCTTTGATTTAATACTAATAATCCGAAGATTACAAAGTAGTGGTTCTAGGCTCCGGTGGTGTTGGTAAATCTTCTTTGACCGTTCAGTTTGTGCAAGGTGTCTACATCGACTCATACGATCCAACTATCGAAGATTCATATAGAAAACAAATTGAGGTTGATGGTCGCGCGTGTGACCTGGAGATCTTAGACACTGCCGGCGTCGCTCAGTTCACAGCAATGAGAGAGCTTTATATCAAATCAGGTCGTGGTTTCTTATTAGTATACTCTGTCACGGATGAAAGCTCGCTACAGGAACTGCTAGAACTAAGGGAACAAGTCTTAAGAATCAAAGATTCCACAAGTGTCCCAATGGTGCTAATTGGTAACAAATGCGATTTATCAGATGAAAGAGTTCTAAATCCAGAGGATGGTATACAGGTAAGTGAGAAATGGGGTCGTGTTCCATTTTATGAGACTTCAGCTATGCACAAGACCAACGTTGATGAGGCATTCATAGATGTTGTTAGACAAATCATGAGAAATGAAGCTCTTGAAAGCCAAGCAAAGCTTCAAGAAGACTTAAATATTCCATCTCAGACCAACGCAGCTCCACAACAACAAAGACCAAAGAGGCAAGCTCAAAGTATCAGAAATGAGGCTAAACCATTAGGGAAGGTTACTCCTCCTTCTACCAAACCTGCTAAGAAAAAGAAGAAATCCAGTTGTGTCATCCTATGAAGCGTGAACTGTCACAGTTAATGCCCAAAAAGAATCTCAATACAAATATACCTTCAATTCTACGATCTTTTACTAATGCCATCTTCTCCATTTTCATTGCTTTAGAGGACTCCAAAGTGTATTTTTAGACCTCTAAATATAAGAAGAACTATCTGACGTTTAAGGATGTTATCTTATATCTTTCCGTGACCGTCAGCATACAGAAATGATAAGCCTGTAGTGTGATACAAACCCGTCTGCTTAATTCGTACTCTATCTCGATGTGGCTCTTACCGATGAGGTTCAAAATTTTGTCAAAAAAAGTTGAAGTACTGGAAGACTTTTTGTGACAATCGTTAAATATTAAAGAGCTAATAGTAACTTCTGAGAATGTCCAGAGTTGAAGCTATTTTCGTTGGAGCCAATAGGCAACCACATGTTGCTGACATCAACAAATCTAAAAGAGTGGTTGCCTTTGGTGCTGGTAACAACATTGCATTATGGGATCCATTATCAAAGATCTCATTCGGTGTGTATTCCACTTTAAAAGGGCATACTGCTGAAATTACCTGTGTCAAGTTTATCCCGCACTCACAGTACCTAGTCTCAGCTGGTGAAGATTCTACCATCAGGGTGTGGAAGTTTAAATCCGAAGATTCAGTCTGCTTGGAGCATGTTCAGACCTTGGAGTTTCATACTGGTTCAATCATCACCATCGGAGTGTTTGAACACTTCTTCGCCACTGGTGATTCAGAAGGTGTCATTTCCCTGTGGAAGCTGAATGATGCTGGATATGTTGAGCAATTACATAATTTCAATGCTAAGTATGGGTTTTTACCGTTATCCATAGCTATTCAAGAAATTGAAAAGAATCAGTTTGTCCTTGCATTGGGTGGCTCCAAATTCCAAATCATAATCTATTCATTCGTTTATGAAACTGCCTTGAATCGCTTCTCCGAAGTTACGCAATTAGACGGACATGAAGATTGGGTAAAGGCTTTAGAATTCAAGAAACAAACAGATGGTGATTATTTGCTAGCATCAGGTTCTCAAGATAGATATATCAGACTATGGAGATTAAGAACAAACGATTTAATCGACAGATCAGATGAGGACGAGAACCTATTGAAACTATTGAGTAACAAGCAATACAAATTTTCAATTGAGGATACCAAAGTTGCCATTAACTTTGAAGCTTTGATCATGGGTCATGATGATTGGATCTCGTCATTGTCATGGCATGACGATAAATTACAATTGTTAGCATCAAGTGCAGATACAGCCATGATGGTTTGGCAACCAGACGTGGTGTCTGGTATTTGGATCAGTTCTGCAAGATTAGGTGAGATAAGTACAAAGGGTGCCAGTACGGCCACAGGCTCTTCCGGTGGGTTCTGGTCTGCATTATGGTTTACTGATACTGAGGGGAAAGAATACATTTTGACCAATGGGAAGACTGGTGCCTGGAGAATTTGGAGTTCTCAAGAAGAAGGAATTTGGGATCAAGGTCTAGCCATTACTGGTTCCACTAAGAAGGCTACCGATGTTTCATGGTCAATCAATGGTGAATATTTATTATCAACTTCATTAGACCAAACTACGAGGTTATATTCACAGTGGTTGAAAGAAGCCAATGGTGCCACACGTGAAACTCCATCATGGCAAGAATTTGCAAGACCACAAATTCACGGATACGATATGATCTGTATCGCTACTCTATCAAACACGAGATTTATCTCTGGCGGTGATGAAAAGATCCTACGTTCGTTTGATGAACCTCGTGGTGTTGCTAATATATTGCACAAATTTTCAAACATTAAGCTAGAGAGTGAAATAATGCCTGAATCTGCCTCTTTACCTGCCCTTGGTCTATCCAATAAGGCTACCACTGATGCTGAAGAATCGACTCCGAGACAAGACCTAGATCAATTACGTGAAACTGATGATACCAACAATATTTCCTACGAAATCCTAAATTCCTTAACATTACCTCCATTTGAGGATCATTTACAAAGACATACCTTATGGCCAGAGATTGAGAAACTATATGGTCATGGTTATGAGATAATCTCCGTTGACACTTCTCCAGATAAAAGACTAGTTGCATCATCATGTAGATCAAACACACAACAACATTCCGTTATAAGGTTGTTTGACTCAGAAGCATGGCAGCAATTGAAACCTAATTTGATATTGCATAATCTGACAGTGACGAGGGTTAAGTTTTCCCCAGATGGTAGATACTTATTGAGTGTGTCCAGGGATAGACAGTTTGGTATTTGGGAAAGAAACTTCAAAGATGACTCCTTTGAATTGAAGGCTTCAAAAGAGAAAGCACATACCAGAATCATATGGGATTGTTCATGGGCTCCTTTAGACTTTGGTAGAATTTTTTTCACCTCTTCAAGAGACAAATCTATCAAAACCTGGAAATTTGATGATGGTGACAAAGTGGAGCCCGAAGTTGTCGCTGAAGCCAAATTTGCGGCTCCAGTGACATCCATTGATGTGCATAAACATATCATCAACGAAAAAGTGTTGGTGAGTATTGGTCTAGAAGATGGTTCCATCTATATTTATACACTTAATGAGCACTATGAACTACACAAACTTTTAAAGTTGGATGATGAGATCACCCCAGCTGATAGAATTGCTAGAATCAATTGGTCCTTTGTTAACAGTGATAAGCTGCTATTAGCCACAGCATCGCATGACCACTCCACCCGTATTTACTCTATCAAGAGAGAGACTGTATAGAAGGTTTACTAAATAAAAAAATAGACAAACCTGTCGACTACTGTAGTTCAATCCTCTTGAAATGGCTTCTATGTTATTTTGCAATTAATGTATGTATATGTATTCTGTGTTTTTTACCGAATTTAGAGAGAGCTGTCAAATAATTTAATTCAACGTCAAAAGAGCATAAAAACAGCCAGCAAACTGAAGGATTTCCTGAAGCTACAAATTTCAATGTCCAATAAGAAGAAGTTGCCAGTGCCCACGCTGAAGCACAAACGGTCCAGGGTTCTTGGTTCTGCTGCCTCGTATTCCTCTTTGAATTCAAAGTACAAGCAAGACGAGTCTGAGATAAAGACCGCACAAGAACCTGATGATGACACAAAACAGGCAGTCACAGCACAATCTTCGTGGTCTTTATGGCCCGCAAGGCTGTCTATATCCAAGGATTCACGGCCATCTACACAGCAGCCCACAGTTACCAACGAATCAACTAATAACAACAGCGATAACAGCAATCACAATGATAACGGAAACAGCAATGAATCGGATAGTGCATCTACAAAGAGCGTTGAGATGCCACCAAAGGATGATAGCGAGAGTCTCAAATCAGTAGAAGCTCACAAACAACGTGAAGGCAGCTGGATAGGGTGGAAAAAGCCATCGATGACCTCGTTGAAGAAAGCTGCACAGCAAGCAAATGCTAAAAAAGAGACTGCTGCTCCCAACTCGTCCACTCCCGCTGCTGCTGATGGTACAGTTCAAAAAGGGAACGAGGGAGACTCTGTCGTCAAAGAAAGAACGTCCTCTTGGTCCTTTTGGAACAATTCAACGAGTTCTGTTAACCCATTGACGAATGTGATCCTACCAGTTGGTGACTTCAAAGACGATGCTACCCCAGACGCCACATTGTTTGAATCTTCAAGAGTTGACGAGAATGACTTACATCAATCTACTAAGAAGAAAACTCCCCATCACAATCACCCACCAAGCATAGTGGTTCCTGAGTTTGAGAAAACCTTACCCCTTGGTACATACAGTTCTAGCATTGTCAATAATTACAATAGATTGAAACATACATTGGGATTTGAAGTTGAAGATCCAAAGCATCTTTACAGAAGTGAGCAGCTAAAACATCATAATATAAGGAAAGTTTTAATCATTGGTGTCCATGGGTTCTTCCCCACAAAGGTGTTAAGGCCTTTGATCGGTGAACCTACAGGTACTTCTATCAAATTTGCTAATGAAGCTGAACAGGCTATTCTTCGATTTATAAAAAAGGAAAACCTAAAAGATGTTGAAGTTCAAAAGATTGCATTGGAAAAAGAAGGTAAAATTTTTGATAGGGTTAACTTCTTTTTTAAAGTGTTACAGCAATGGGCAAAAGAGCTTAACAATGCTGATTATATTTATATTGCTGCACATTCACAAGGCTGTCCGGTTTCCATCTTATTATTGTCCAAATTAATTACAGATAATGTTCTGAATTTCACTAATAATAAGAAAGTCTGTATCTTAGCTATGGCAGGTATAAATAACGGGCCATTCTATGGTGTTGATCAAAAACTATTTGTTCGTGCTTATAGTACAATTGAATCTGATTCTATGATGGAGCTATTCCAATTTCAGAAATTTGATACGTTGATTTCAAAAGAATTCTTGAAGGCTCTGAAGGTTGTGATATCATTAAACCAAATAAAGCTAATATTTGTCGGGTCCATAAACGATCAACTGGTTCCATTATATTCATCAGTATGTCTTCATGTTAGGCATCCGAATATATTTAGGGCAACATATATTGATGGTTCTTCGAACACACCTTCTTTTGTATCAAGGGTTGTTTCATTAGCTAACCATTTACACAACTTGGGATTTAGTGATCATGGAGTTATCAAGGAAATTTCAAACACATTGACAGGTCCATTAACAGGTGGTGGCCATTCAAAGATTTACAACGATCCTAATGTCTACGACTTGGCCGTGAATTTTTCATTATATACAAGCGACCTTCGTTATGAAATCCCATTACACTTCAAACCTTATAACATTGAGCACTTGGGTATAAATCCCTATCATTTACCTTGGTGTATGAGAGGACTATTGTTTGAAGCAAAGACTAATTTACAAGGAGTTGGTGGTTATGATGCAGATGGGGAGATTGATAAGTTGTTTCAAGAATTCGAGAGTTGGAAACCAGAGACGAAACAACTTAAGGATATGAAGTTTAGATTGAATGGGATAAAGAGTAAGTTATAGGAAATAGAAATCTCAGCTTGGTTCCAGGTGTAAAAGAACAATGGACCCTTGAATTTAGGACTATTCATGGTAACTGGGAATCGAACAATCCTGTAGAGAAATGAGGGCTTCGGGGTTTATACTAATCACTTCAATTTTTGTGCTCTAATGATTACTAGTCCAACCGGCATGACAGCCCCAATAATGCAAATGAATTGCAAAACATTAACGAAGTATACATGCCAATAACACATTTCAAATAACTCTTCTCTACTTCCGCTAATTCCTCTCTCTCCAGAACCCTGTCTACGTCCAGGTTAATTCCCTGGGCAGGGGTCCCCGCACGTCCCAATATATCTTGTATGACTCCCTTTTAAGTCCAGCAAGAAACTGAAACTGTTAGATCATGGCTATATTACGGCCCTGGAAACCGAGCATAATTTTTGGACTTAACAGATAACACAAGGACCTTCCCTACTCAGTTTCCCACTATCTTAACCATCATCATCGTATCGGTAATCGGGTGGCCGGTATTAATTCCGCCCGTGTAATTCCGAATTCCGGTCTTTTTTTATCTTATTCACGTGCCCCAACCGATTACAGAGGAAATTTATTTCCATTAAGAAAAAGTTTCTTTGTTTAAACCAATCTTTAATATCATCACTTGTAATTTTAATAAGCAAATTGACTCAGATTATAGAGCTTTCTCTTTGTTAAAAGTTAGATTTAAGGATTATTCAAACTCAAGTTTTATTGATTACAAGAAAGAACTTTTTTTTTCCAATTTGGTTTTTGGTTTCTTTATTCCCATCTTTTTCAGTTGATTCTGCATTTGAAACCAATTTTTTGACATAAGATAAACAAATTTTTAACTTGTCATAACAAAAAGGACATTAGCAGTGATAAATTCAAACCCTAATAAAGCAGAACAGAGGTAATACAATTCCAAATGGGTAACAGTTCATCAAAGCAGAAAGATACATTAAAGTCATATCCTTCTTTCCAAAGAAGTGATACACAAACATCCACGAAATCCTCTCGTTCGTTGAGGTCAAGAAGGTCCATGTCAAGGGATTCAGATGTTGCCTCGTTTAAAACAGCTATAGACTCTCCAAGTTTGATACCTAATACACCTCATGCATCTAGAAAGAATTCATCGAATGCTGTACAACAGCTATCTGCTCAAACACAATCTGATTTTGAAAATGGAACAATCAGTATAACTAATCCCGATGGCCAGCTTACAAATTTAAATTTACCACCCTCGATGATGCAAATCGAACCAAGACAACCAATTTTGAGAAATAATAGTGATGCTGTTGAAGATCTTGTCCAATCTGAAAAGCAAAAGCTTGCAGATAAGGGTAAAGATGAAACGTCGAGCTCTGGTCCCAATTCTTCATCAAGCCCAGCAGATTCATTTTCCGTCAATACAAGTCTTGCATCTAATACAAATGCTGGATCCAACTCATTAGAAATACCCAACACACCAAAGACAAAAGGCTCTTTCTCCAATTATTCCACGCCGTTTCAATCCCCTATAAACAAACCCCTAGTGTCCCCAGCTGTTGGTAATCAAATAGATATCGAAGAAATAATCCAAAGGCTATTGGATGCTGGTTATTCCGGTAAAAGAACTAAAGCATTATGTCTTAAGAATACAGAAATTGCATTGATTTGTTCCAAGGCTAGAGAGATCTTCTTATCACAACCTACATTATTGGAGCTATCACCACCGGTGAAAATTGTTGGAGATGTGCATGGTCAATTTGGTGATTTAATTAGAATGTTTACCAAATGTGGATTCCCACCTGCTGCTAATTACTTGTTCCTTGGAGATTACGTTGATCGTGGGAAGCAATCTTTAGAGACAATTTTATTGTTGTTATGCTACAAGATCAAATATCCTGAGAATTTTTTCCTACTGAGAGGTAATCATGAATGTGCCAATGTTACAAGAGTCTATGGGTTCTATGATGAATGTAAACGTCGTTGTAACATCAAGACATGGAAATTATTCATTGATACATTTAACACATTACCGTTGGCTGCAATTGTTGCTGGTAAGATTTTCTGTGTTCATGGAGGGTTATCACCGGTCCTGAATTCAATGGATGAAATAAGAAATGTCAATAGACCAACAGATGTTCCGGATTTTGGGCTGATTAATGATTTGTTATGGTCAGATCCCTCAGATGCACTTAATGAATGGGAAGATAATGAACGTGGGGTTTCCTACTGTTTTAACAAAGTTGCTATCAATAAATTTTTACAAAGGTTTGGCTTTGATCTAGTATGTCGTGCTCATATGGTTGTTGAAGATGGTTATGAATTCTTCAATGATCGATCTTTAGTCACAGTCTTTTCAGCGCCAAATTATTGTGGTGAATTCGATAACTGGGGTGCAGTTATGAGTGTTAGTGAGGAGTTATTGTGCAGTTTTGAACTGCTAGATCCCTTGGATTCAGTTGCTTTGAAACAAGTTATGAAAAAGGGGAAACATGAGAGAAGAATTGCCAATTTAGCAACACAACAGATGAGTAATCATGGAAGTTTCAGCAATAACGGAAGTTTCAGCATCGGCAATAGTGCTTCATAATAATATGTTATAAAAGGAGATATAAAAATTTTCTACAAGACAGAATCAATAAAAAATCACTTTTTATGTCAAGTGTTAATGTCACCTTTAGAAAGACAATCACTTAAAACTTTTTTCAGTTCTTCATATATGCATGTTATTTAGTGTATATCATCTTAGTTAATGAGAATTAATTCAATCTATCCTTTATTCTTCCAAAACGATCATGATAATCATGATCCTAGTCATAAAAAACCTTATTGACATCTGTAATCCTTAAATCGAAAACCCCATTAGTCGCATGCCATCCAAACTTTTCTATATCTTTTTCAATCACCGCATCGTCATCAATGATGGTCCTTATATCATCCAAAGCGACAGTCTCATACTCAATGTTCCATAATTGTAACGCAATATACGTGAAGAGCATCGCCATCAGTATAAATGAGCTTATGCTCAAGCTCCACCATCTCGAAGGATAATAATAAATTCCCATATAGTTCAACACTGGCTGTGGTAAAAAAGTCCATAATAACCAAATTATATGAAATAATGTTGCTAACAAGTATAAACCATACCCTTTATATTCGGTTAAGGGACTGATTTGGTTTGATATGATTACATCGGATTCACGAGCAAGGATGTCTGTTAGTTTTATAGGTGATTTTGTAGCGTTGAAGATGTCTTCGTATTCGAAAGGTTTCGTTGTGAATTTGTCACTGGGGAGAAGTGTTTGAAGTGATGAGGTTGATCTCGAGGTGGAAAGATTCGCTTGGTCTTTAAGCAGTGGTCTTTTCCGTAGCATGATTCGATATGGATACTGTTCCGTTAAGAGCCCGTTGCAATTGTGTGAGACGTGTACCAATTTAAGGTGATGAGCTAGTATGTTTTTCTCGGTTTTTCCCGTCACCTCGGTAACGGTGATAAACTAGTACTGCAACAAGAATAGTTGGATACTACTGAAACTACCCATACTCGGGTACCTGGCTCGTATATTACATAGAACAAACCTATTAAGACTTAGACTTTGAACAAATTTCTCTCCTTGTTTCTCTGCTTCAAAGGAGAAATACCACCTAGTTTGTCCATCAATTTCACTTTTTTCAATGGAGAGAATTTTACAACTTCATCTTCCTCTTCCTCAATTATTGCCTTACCGCCAATCTTTCTCTTTTTTTTCTTTGTTGCATTATCCACTGGTTCATTAATTTTTACTGTGTCAGAGTCACCGCTTTCTTTATCATTCTCTTTCTCCTTGGCTTCCTTCTTGACTTTTCTGATAGAATCACCAAATAAGTCTTCATCTTCGTCATCATCGACATCAAATAATGACTTTTTTGGTTTAGATGGCTTATTCGAGTCTTTGACTGGCGATAGAAGATTCTTCAACCCACTTGACTTTGCAGTTTGTGATTTCATGTTCTTCAAAGGTGACACCTGGGAATTACCAGGTGTTGATTGAGCAAGTACATTCTTAATGGCTATCTGTGTGGGAGTAGAAGACGCAACATGACTCAGTGGGTGGGCTTTTGGTTCTTTTGATGGCGATGATGGACCTTTGGAAGTTTTAGCTAAAAATGGGGATACTGAAAAATTAGACACCAATGGCTTCTTTAACGGAAGATGTTCTTTATTATTGAAAGTTGGTTTAGAAGGTGATAATAATGGATTTGGTATCTTGCCTTGTGAAGAAACACCACCATTTTTAGTATCTTTTAAATTCTTGATATTCTTCTTTGCATTTTCCAATTTTGATTCCAACACAGCCTTTTGAGTAGCAAACTGTTGTTTAACTTTATTGACTTCATTCTTGGCCTCATTTAATTGTGAATTCAATTTCGTTATTTGATTCTTTTGTGTAATAGTCTCCTTCTGCAATGCAACCTGATTTGATGATTTCTTTTTCCAATTTTCAATCTCAGATGTCAAAAGACTCACTTTATTTTCTAATAATTTCTTCTCATGTTGAATCTTTACCATATCTTGCTTAACCGTATTTTTTTCCTTGGTCTCCTTAGTTGTTTGACCTTCAATATGATTTTGTTGGTTTAAAATACGTCTCAATAGTACAGCAGTTTGTAACAAGGAACGACGCTCTAATTCACGATTCCATACTTCAAAAACTTCGGATTTGGCCCTCTCATTCTCTAAGAAATGAATAGCAATTTGAGAATCCATTTCAATTATGAAGCTCCCTCTAAAACCAATGGTTTGTGTCTCTATTCTTCTTTATTAGACATTAATCGAAAAAGTAAACATGGTGCTGCTCCTACCGATCTTTGTGCAAAAAAAACAAGGTGGATTATGTAATGAGAAAAGTCACGTGATATAGCCTTATAGACTAAAAAATTCGCGGCATGAAAAAGTCCCAAAGAGTCAAGAGTGAGATCAAAACATCGCCAAAGATGATAGGAGAACTTTAAAGACGAGTACTTTATAGAGAGGAAGACTGTTAAATCAGAAAAGAGGGTAAAAGACTTATGATCCCTACCCAAAAATGAAGATTCACATACAAATATTACTTCTTTTCCCATGGTTTCTTGCACCGGTACTAGCTGCGCTTACAAGTGAAGAATTGTTCCAGTTACAAATCGAACAAGGTTCAAGAGGGGTCATTTCATTAACTGATGATAATTTCGATCTGATTATGAATGGTCCCCATGATTACTATACTTCAATCTTATTTACTTCGACTGCTGAAGAAATCAACTGTGAATATTGCCTAAAATTCCATCCTAATTATGTTAAAACAGCTTCAAGTTATTATGAATCTAATCCAGGTAAAGACGCCATCTTCTTTTTCATTGCTGAGTTTAAGGAGAATCAAAACCATTTCATTGAATTACAAATGACTGAGGTCCCAAGACTTTGGGTCTTCCCACCAAATGCAAATAAAACTGCAAATATCTTGAGTGCTCACTATCCTTATACAATTGGTGAATCTGCACTTACTGATATCCTTGATTTTGCAACTTTTATTGGTAAGATTGTTAATGCAAATATTATCATCAGTGCTGATTTTGAACCAGTACAATTCATAAGCTATTTTGCAGGTACATTTATTGTTGTCCTACTCTTTAAGAAGAAAGTCTTGAGTAAGTTAGGAAGAAGTGTTATCATTCAGGTTTTAACTATACTTGCCACAGTTGTATTCATTAGCGGATACATGTTTACAGTGATCAGAGGAATTCCATTAATTGCCAAAGATGATAAAGGTCAGATCATGTGGTGGAGTGGAGGTACTCATTGGCAATTTGGGTTAGAAGTATTCGCAATTAGTGCTATTTATTTAATCCAGGTGGCCTTCATCTATTCGCTTGCTGTTATCATACCGAAAATTGAAAATGAAAGGAAGAAATTCATTCTTACCCTTTGTGTTACCTTTGGTATATTTTATGTTGCCAATCGTTTGACATGGATCTTTGATATCAAAGAACCTGGTTATCCATTCAAGTTATCCAATTATGAATTTTAATAGAGTTGTCTAAAAAAACACTAATTATACATTGGCCTTGAATTATTCGTCATGGTAATGGGACGTTTTCAATCTATATATAAGCATTTACTTGGAAGTATTATTAGTGTATGTGTATATATTATGCATCGTAAAAATCATGACCAAAACAATGGGTATTATGCTAAATTAAAGAACAAGCAACCAAAAAAAAGGGAGCTGTATAGGTCTATTCGATGTGTTTATCATTTTCCCCATCTTTATTAATAACAAAAAATGAAATCCCAATCAAAGTTGCTGCAAAGATATAAATTATAGTAACCTTCTCTTGTTTCAATATTAAGTCACCAAGCATTGCAAATGGGATAGTTGTAGATAAACCAACGGTAACGGTCAATGGAGATGTTAATAGCATTGCTTTAACCCAACAGAAATCTGAAATAAAAGTGATTAAACAATTCAAAGCTATAATCCCAATCACGAATTTACCTGATGGTAGTTCGAATCTCTCAATTCCAGTATAATGGAAGATAATCAACGAAGGCCATAACAATATCAAGTTAAAAACACCGACAAACCCAAAGAACACTTTCATATTGATTCTTGATTCGTCTTTAATCTTGTACTTTAACAAAGTTGTATAAACACCATATAATAGAGCACCACCGAGAGCCAGGATGTTCCCAATGAGTATACTTAATTTGGTTCTTTTAAACTGATCCTCGACTTGTTGAGAGTCCACTTTTGTAAGTAGTATGACACCGAGGAATGAAAGCATAAGACCAATAACCTTTTTACGGTTAAATCTTTCAGTTTTAGCTAGGCTCCCAACCAACAGAGTGAAAAAAGAAGAAGTCGAAGATAAGATTGTTTGGGAACCAACACTAGTGTAACTCAACGATGAATTCGTAGCCAAATTTGCTAAATACCACAAGATACAAAACGAGGCACTCAGCTTTATGGTTTCTCTTAAAGACAATCTGTTATCAATGTTATCTGAACCGTTCAGGGCAATTTCTTCATCTGATGATAAATCATTGATAAACTCATCTTCAATTTCTTTATATTCTAACGAACCAGTCTCATAATAGTTCTGGAGTACTTTCCTTATGTATGGGATTAGATAAAAGATAAAAGTTCCTGTGTTGATATAGGTGATAAAGAATGGTTTTCTGTATAAGTCTTTTTCGAATATCTCATTGATTAGAAATGAAGATAGAACCCATGAGAAAACAACAATGGTTAGCATCAGTAGACCCAGACTCCACTTCTTTCTTCTTGTAGATATAGAGTCCATGTTTATTTTACTCGTCTAATACTGGTTCAAGTGATCAAAGAGTATGAAATAGAAGATTGCTGAAAGATTTCTTATCTTTTTGACTCTGTTCACGATAAAGAAAAATGAATATATAATCAAAGAACACAAAGAGGACAAAAAAAACCAGTTGAAATTGCTGATGTTTGGAATTGATGAAAAGAATTGATGTAAATTTGATAACAAAAATGAGGTTTAAAAACACAATTTGAAGAACCACAGTCAAGTTTCCCTGTTGGTAAAAACAAATGTTTTCTTTGATGTTTTTAAAGATATTTCATATTTGGAAAAAATTTAGCAATTTTCACGTGACCAGGATCTGTCTTACAGTGAGGCGCCAGAATGAGACTGTGGCGTCTGTCAAATTTTACAGTTATTTGGTTACTATTGTTAATGGTTGATGACTGATAGTTACACAACCACTGGTGATAGTGATACGGAATAAAATAGGTAACAGTTGATGGTCTACTAATAGTCAACAAGTCCATCAATTAATTGTATAATAAATTAGTACCCCATAAATCATGTTTAGTTAGCAAAGACGGGATGTGGATCTGTGCGCCCGCACTTGAGTGAAAGATTTTTGTTGATCTTGTAATCTTTGTCTTAATCTAATATCATTCTCTCTTTTTTCGTCCAATTGTTTTATTAATTCCAGGACTTGTTTCTTGTAGTAATCCAATTCAATGGTTTTGCTTTCTTTATATCTGAATAACTTTGTTAACAAAGTTGAATTCTCTTTCTTTTCTGTCTCTAAAAGTTTCCTCAATGAAGAGATTTGAGTTTCGAATTCATTCATCTTTATTTCATTGAACTGAATTTTGCGTTGGAGCGACTTTATTTCATGATTCATCGATTCAATTTTATCTTCGTATTCTCTTTGCAATGGATCATGAGATTCCAATTGTTTTGAAAATGATTTGTTCATGGAATAAATAGAATTATTACTGCTACTTTGTGACAGTGTACTATTCTGTCTCCTGCTGAAAACTGAAGACCCATTTGAAGAAATGGAACCTTGATGACGATGTTCCTTGGCCAGTAAATCACTTGATCTACTCCTTGATAATTCTTCATTCTCTTTTCTCAATGATTCATTCTCTTTTGTTACCTCGTTCCATTTATCCAATGCTAAAGCTGCCTGTTGGCTCAAGATCTTGACTTGTTGTTCTAAAATCAAATTTCTCTCTTGTTCACCTTTCAGCCCACTTGAAGTCATCAATTTTGTGTAGGAACCATCACCAGACCTTATTGAAAATTCAGAATTAGTTGGGGAGACTAAATCATTCATGTCATGCTCAAATGTTTGAGTAACCATGATTTTCTCTGGGTTCATTATGAATTGGGTTGATCTCTTGGAAAAATTTGGTGATTGTGGGATATTACTCGACACGAAAGAATTTTTTATATCTGGAAAGTCCAAGGAAGTTATATTGTCCTCTTCAGGTTGTTTAGTGAAAGATTTGAAGAATCCCATGATATGGTCAGATATTTTAGTATATACTTAAAGAATGAATAATAGTTGGAGTATCTGCCTGGTGAAAGGGAAAGTTGAAAGCGAATGATTGTTAGTTTATTGTATAGAAATCGTTAAGAAACAAATAACTAATCGAAGGAGCAGGCTTCCAGGTATTTATTGGAGTTGTAGGAGGCTCCTGTATGTTATATGGGGTAAAAAAAAATATTTCAACCCTTCCGAGTTAAACCAGTAACTTATAATGCATGAACTTTGACAATTGTGCGATATTATTATTCTTGTTTATGCATCTACAACCTACAAGCAATAGGGCCCTGTCACGGTGTCTTCCTCACATTATCAGACCCTTGAACATCACCTTCCTTGAAATGTAATTGGAACTTAATCTCTAAAGAACAGGTGATCATTCTGCTCCATTATACCTCGTTTTCCGTGATTTAAACCCTCTTGGTCCACTCGTTGTACATTCTTATTTACTTTTCTAGCCGTTAACCGAGCTCGTAGGTACGTATCTTCTGCGTGTTTTTGTTATTTTTTTGTTTTTGTAAAACTTCGAACGCGTCAACAACACGCAAAAAAGGAGAGAAAGCGCGTCCATTTGGCCAAAACAACGCGTCATATTATCTAAAATGTTCGTATACGGGTCCGTCTTTCTTTTGTAAATACGGTTACCAAGGACATTAAAGAAGATTTCTTCACGGATTGTCTTATATTCTGTTTTTAACTTGGCTAAAATGCTGTTCTTTCCCCCCCTTAACGCGCCGAATCTCACTGATACGGGTGTTAATCTATGGAATTACCTCATTCGGAACAGAAATTATCTAGCAACCTCTGGTTTCCTCATTCGGAAGTCAAGGACATCACCAAGGGCGGAAAAAAAGCGAAAATTTAACAAGAGAGAAAAGGGCCCAAAACAAAGTTGCACAATTGGACTTTCAATTGTTGTTCTAAAGGGTTTGAGACTTGTTCGAAAGCTGCTAAATTGACTGAGAAGACTGAACATTGTTCGTTATTGATTGTGTCCTTTGAAATTTGATCAGTTAAATACAATTACTGCTGTGTTTAAGAGTGGAATGAGTGCGTTTAATGAGCAAAATGTTTAATTGATCACTTTACTAACATAAGTCCTAGGTTCAAAGAAAAAATTGTCCTTAAAAGAATTTATGCAAGATGAGTGTACGTATTCTGTTTTTATAAATGAATATTGACCAGACATTAACGAGTTTTTAGCGCTGGGTGGTGGTTCATGGGCAGACGATGACTTTGACCCAAGTTCTATTAGCGTACCAATTTCCAATCAAAGACATCATCATGATCGTTTAAACTATCAGAGTGACTCTCATAGCACATTTTTGCGTCCTGGTCATTATAATGATGGTCCTAAATTACCCCCCTATATTGTCAAGTTGAGCAATATTCCAAACTTCTTTGGGATTAATGAGATAAAAGATCTTTTCCAATCTAGATTCACCAAGTTTATCAAGATGAAATTGTTCTGGGAGATTGATTTCCATGTTTTGAATAGTTCAAGAGATCCACTAGATGCTTTGAACAAGAGAAAGAAAGTATCATTTGTAGAACTTGATACCTTGAGAGACTTTGAGAAAGTTTTAAAATGGAATGATCTTTACTTGGAACGTGGGTTGGGTAAGATACTTGTTAATAGTGGAAACTTTGACGATTTCAGGGTTTACAATGATTTAAACCAAAAAGTGTCAGAATTGGACGATCCAACATTGCCATTACAACAAAGAAGACATGAAAGAGGAGCTTCAAGATCAAGCCCTGAAGCTTTTCAACATCCAGGACTACAGAGACACACGCTACAAGATCAACTATCACATCATCCACCTAATCAAACTAATCAAACTAATAGACCTTTACATCCATTGGACAGATTGGCGCAAAGACAAACAGAGGCAAATATCCCACGACAACAACAACACCAACCAAGCATCCATCCACCGCCTCACCATATACCTGGTCATGAGCAGCATGAATTACCTCCTTTGAAAACACCAGCAACGGCGCCTAAACCAGTAACTAAGCCCAATCCTTTCGGTAGCGCCAAACCTGTTGACACGTTTGCCAAGCAACAAGAGATTGAAAAAAAACTGAAGGACCTTGAGATCAATAAGACCACCTTCAGAACCCTGGGATCTCTTGAAGCTGAGGAAAAATCAAAAGAAGTTGTAAAAGATAAAAAACTGGTTCCGAAGGAGGAGGGTAAAGAGAAGAAGAAACAATCAGCTGAAGTTATCAAAGATGACGAATCTAAGAAAACGGAATCAAGACAGTCACCATCATTGGCTTCATTACACCTGAAAAAAACTCAACAGCAGCAACAACAGAATTCACCAAAGAATAAAAAAGTTGAGCTGGTGGCGGCCCCACTTCCAGAAGTTGGTGCATGGTCATCACCAGACTTGAGACTTCTACAATCTGAATCACAGGGAGATTCACCTCAATCTAAATCGCCAACTTCAGAACCGACCAAGTTATCAGCTTCTGTATTTCAAGGTAAGAATAAACACAATATTAACAAAGAGGATTCTTCGAGAAAGAAAGTCATTTTGAAGAGAAGAAATCCAGACCATAAGAAACCTGAGATCAAGAAGGATGCTAAAGAGGATAAGTCAACTGTAAAGGAAGAAGCGGAACAACAGACAAAGGAATCTGAAGTTCAAAACGAAGCTGAAGCTCCCTCATACCAACAATCCAAAGATAGTCAACTTGATTCAGAATCGAAACCTGGAAAGAAGGCTCTCGAAAAGACACAGAAATCAAGTTTTAAAGATAAAGAATCAAAAAAGAATACGAAATCAAGACGGACATCCCAAGATGGTGAAAAGAACGTTGCTGAAAATCTGAAAGAAAATGTGAAAGAGCCTCCATCTCCACCTGAAAATTACGAAAAGACAACTGATCATGATAAACCAGCGTATCCAATAGAGTCATCACGTGGCCGTGGTAGAGGTCGTGGTGATCGTGGCCGTGGCCGTGGCCGTGGAAGAGGATTTAGAGGAAGAGGTACAAATGGACACTTCTCTGATAGGCCTCAAAGAGATTTGGATCAAAAAGTTGAACTTAATAAGTCGGATGTTTCTGATTCCAAGGTTGCAGATTCTAATTCTGAGTTAAAGAATGACATGGGTTTCACTAAACAATTAACAAGCTCTGATTCTGATAACGTCAAGCAGGTAAAAGAGGAGACTCATTCCAAAGAAACCATTGCTGCAAAGACAGCCCCCAATGCAGAAGTTGAAGGTTTAGATATCACGCCATCCTCTTCAGAGTCAAGACGTGGTCGTAGCTTTAGAGGGCGTGGCTATAGAGGAAGGGGGAAATCTTCTTTCAAGAATATATCCAAGTCGTACAACAAACAAGGCCCCGATGGGAATCCTAATTAATGAAGTTCATGCATGTTTAATTCTTTTCTCAATTTATATAATATGTATCTCAGGCTAGGCCTTGTAGAGATTATGAATTGAGAAGGAAATGGGTATGATTTTATGTGAGTTATCATTCCTCCATAATGTCCTCTTCTCCAATGTCATCAGCAAGTGGCGGTGTTTCTTCTTCAACATCATTTTCTTCAACTTTGATTGTCGATTTCTTGTTGCCTTCTTTCACAGCAATGGTAGTACCTGGCTTGTGAATGGCAGCAGGATGGACACTAGAATTATACAATCTGGTGAATTTGGATTTTGTTTGGGTAGGTATCTTCTTCAACCTTGCTGCCGTGTCATCATTACCAATCGGGAATTCCATTAAGAAGTCCCAGTCTGATTTGGATAAATAATAATGGTCTAAAACATCAATCACCTGAGGGATATTATCTGCACTTGCCACAATAGGATCCAATAATTTTTTGTACAAGACAGGTATATATTCCAATCTCAAAGCCACAGCATTAGTGGAGGTACGTACTCTAGAACTGTATTGTAATTCATTCAGCAGTCTATTGTACTTTCCAGTCTTGGAATTTTGACCAAGCCAAGCAGAAAAATTGATACGCCCTGAAACTTGACCAGCAACGAAACCAGCTGGTCTTACTGTAGACATCAGAGCATGTAATGGCATTAAACTCCATTGTTGCTCAGAACTATGGATCTTTGCATCAACTATATCACTTTCACTTAGTGAATCTGCAGCTTTAGCGACAAGTTTCAAATGTGCATTTTTGGTGGGACCTTTATTCGGTCTAGTATTCAAATAATTCTGTTGCATCATTAACGGAACAAATTGGAAATCATCAAAATACATCTCCAGCTTCTTAAACAATGGGACTGGAGTATTCTCAATCCAGTTTTGGCCATTTAATAATCTTGGAATGATATCAAATGGTTTTAATGCTATATTCTTCTGCCAGTCTTGAGTTATACCCTTCGTATTTGAAGAATCAATGGATTTTTGTGTCTTGGAAACTGTTGATAATAAATTGATAATTTGTCTGATATCATTGCTTGTTGCAGCTGCTAATTGATCAATGATATTTGGGTCAAGTTTGATATGTTCTCTCAGTGCAATCGTCATCAATCTAGATTTCATTTCTCTAGCTTGTGGCCTTCTGAATGGGATATCTAAAGTCACCCTATCGAATGGCCTCATCTTTGGTAATGATTTGTCATTACAAATCAAAATCAATGGAGCTTGTGTCTTACGGCAGAATGCAGCTAATTGACCAACACCACCTCTATCACCACCAGACATACCATCAACTTCATCCATGATGATACATAGTTTATTTGCATTCTTCTCCTTTGAAGCACTGAAGAATCCAACAACAGAAGTATTATCTAACACGGTACCAACTGTGGAATTCAATAAACCTTTACTACGGACATCGGATGCGTTTTTCTCTAGAACATCATATCCTAACGTTTTGGCAACTAAGTGGGCAGCTGTAGTTTTCCCAATACCTGGCGGACCATGAATTAACACTGCTCTGAAATCGGTTTCACCCTTTTGTGGTTTTCTTGAATCAAATTTCTTAGGCCATTCTTCCAACCATGTCTTCAATTTGGCAACTGATGATTTATTACCACATATTTGATCAAGTTTAGTTGGTGCGTATTTAACGGTCCATAATTTTTCATCATCAGTTTTCAATTTTCCATAATTAGTAACGTTTCCTGTTTCTTTGACTTTCTTGATTTCTTCTTCTCTTTTTGCCGCTTCTTTATCGGCTTCCTCTTGCATCTTGATAGATTCCTCAAAAGCCTTTTGCTCTTCTTGTTGTCTTCTTATTCTGGCCTTTTCAGCAGCATCACCGTCACCACCTTCTTCCGGCATACCAGCAATCAATTGTAAAAACCCTGTTTCGTCAATGGCTTTGATTTTAAGCTGCTTAATCTTTTTAACTTTTGAAGGGCCAGCTTCCTCACCTAGGACTACGACAGAAGTTTTTGATGAAATAGATTTTGTCACTTTAGCACCATATTTCTTGGCCAGATTTTCACAATCGTCTCTAGTAATATGCGGTAAAACACCAGTAAAGACCATAGTTAGACCAGTCAGGCAGTTTGGAGCACCTTCAGGAATTTCAATGTCACCGCTTGAAGATGGAAGTGTAGATTGACGAGCTTTGAAATCACGAAAATTGAATCCTTCACCAGTACTGATCTCTTCAGGGAGTTCTGCATCTGGGATCTTTGCCAGAATTTCTACAGCGGTGATACCTGAGTTGCTATTTGACCCTTTTGGAGGTTTCGTTTTGGGTGTAGATTTCTTTTTCTCTGGAGATGACTTAGGTAATGGAGGTTTCAGTGGGGATGATTCTGGTAATGCACTCTTTGCTGGAGAGGATTTGGGTAGTGCAGATTTCACTGGAGAAGCTGTACTTCTGGAGGATCTCGCCCTAGAGCTTCCAACAGTATCTAATTCCTTGACAAACTCAGCATCGTCATCATCATTCATTTCAACATCATCATGGTTTTCTTCATCTTCCTCTTCGTCAAAGTCCGGGACAAAATCATCTTCTAAATCTTCCTCATCAATTATAGCAGCCCTCTTGTTCTTTCTAACTGGTTTAACAATTTGTGAGGAAGCTGATTTGGACGGTGTATGTGTTTGCTTCTCTTTTTTATCGAAAAACGCTGAGGTTGTAGGCTTTGGCTCAGTTTTAGCTCTCTTGGGTTTAGTCAGCTCAATCAGGTCATCTTCATCCTCATCCTCATCCTCATCAATTGAGATTGTCTCTATATGTGATCTCTTATTCTCAATTGGCTTTGAAGGTTGTTTCTTGATAATGTCTGTTAGTTACTGTGGTCCAAATATGAAATCAATCAATTCCAGATAAAAATAAAGATACAAACTTTTGTGGTGACTTTCTTGGAGCCGCCTTTTCCACTGCTCTTGAAGAAGTCCTTAATATCGACCATCTTCAGCCAATTGACGCGTGTTTTGGTGTGTTTTCGTGTGCATTTTGGGCGTGTTTGCCTTCAAATTCTTTTCTTTTAAATTCTCGTGAAGCTGGTTGGTATGCGCACTCTTAATAATATAACTTTTTCTTTGATGGACAAGTAAACAGTTGAAGAAATGAACAGACATTGATTTTGGTTTGAATTGGATTTATAAAGTGGTGATTCATTAAGAAGCATCGCATTGGGAAAACAATGGCAAAGAAGAAGAATAACAAGAAAAAAAATGGATCAAAAGTCAACGATTTGAAAGAGACAAATGGAGATGTGAAAGAAGGTGATGCTGATGATGAAATTGTTGTAGATGCTGTTGATCATGTCGCTGATGAGGTCATTGCAGAGGTCACAGATAAACAAGATGAGTCAATCTCAGAAGTTGTACCAGAGAAGCAAGATCAAGACCAAGGTGAAGAGGAAAAATCTGTTGAAAAGATCAAAGAGTTGGAACAAAAGGTCCGTGATCTAACTTTAGAACTTTCAAAATCCAAGGAACCAGACCCTGTGAAAATAACAGATGATAACTCAGAGCTCTATACCCTAAAGGTAAGACTAACGGAAACCGAACAAGAGAAAGAACAGATCCAGGAACAATACGATCAACTGTTGGACAGAATTGGTTCGATGAAATCAGTGTTTTCCAAAATGAAAGAGTCTCAAAATGATCTAGTACAAGCCCAGGAACAAATTGAAGAGTATGAAAGGCAAAATATGAATTTGAAGCATAAGAACGAATCTTTAGTTAAAGAAAAAATTGAATCTGAAAACATAATCAAGGTTTTAAAAGAAGAAAGTGAATCTCTGAATCTTGAATGTGATCGGTTAACCCATGAACTATCACAGCTAAGATTTCAGAATGAAAACAAAGAAATAACATGGGATAAAGAAAGAAAAGAACTAAAACATGCTGTTATCATACTACAAAAAGAGGTTGAAAGACTGAAAGAGACTAATGAAGAATACTTAATAACGTTGGAAAATGATAAATTAGTCAATTCAACTTTGAACCAAGAAATCATTGATTTAACTGAACGCGTCAATGATCTGAATAAAACCAAGAATTCACTTGAGGATGATTCGAGAACATCAACAAAGGAAATCGAATCGTTACAATCCAAGATTCAAGAGTTACAAACAAGTACAAACGTCTCGTCACAGGAATTTAAGACCAAGATTGAACAATTGGAGCAACAGGTTTCATCAGAAAAAGTACAGAAACTTCAGTTGCAAGAACAAATTGAAATACTATCAGTTCAAGCGTCAAAGTCTACAAAACTAGAACAAGACCTCAAGGAAAAACAACTTCAAATCGGTAAATTACGTCACGAAGCCGTGATACTGAATGAGCATCTTACTAAAGCATTACAACTGATCAAGAGAAGCAGTGACTCTGAAACTGTTGACAAAGAATTAGTTACCAATTTATTTATTTCATTCTTAAACCTACCTAGAGGTGATACTAAAAAATTCGAAGTGTTACAACTAATCTCCAATTTTTTGAATTGGGATGATGATAAAAAGATTCAAGCTGGTCTTTCTCATATCGTTAAGGATTCTTCAAAGAAGGGCTCAAGAGAAAGTTTTGTATCTCTATGGACTGAATACCTTGAGAATGAAAGTTCTAAACAAACCTGAATACTATCAAAAAATACCCTTCATTCTTTTAGAGAGTTGTAGGAATGTATATTGCTGGATGTGGACTATGGTTTTTGAATTACTGCGTACCAATTATCTCTTTCATAACCTTGGCTCACGATAGCACCACCAGCAGCAATTGCATTCTCTTCCAGTTCTCCCTTCTTGTATAGATGGTAGTACCTGTACTTTGTATTCTCCTGCTCTTCTTTGACTTCTTCTTTGACTTCTTTTTTAACTTCTTCCTTTGGCTCTTGCAATGTTTCATTCGGATCGTGCCTCTTCCGTCTCTGTTTCTTCTCTTTGGGTTTCTTTTCTTGTTTCTTTTGTAGGACCCATGGGACTAAAACATCTTGTGGATCACCTTCTTTATAACCTCTTCTTGAATTTTCTTGCTCTAGAGCCCATACATATATCAGAGCTTCACCTCCACTCTTCAGCTTCGATAGTATATGTTTGATCGCTTCAGTTCTTCTCTCAATTGTGGAAAAGTGATGTATTACAGCGATACTTATTGCAAAATCCTAGATTATTATTAGTATTTGTATAGAGTTACCTTCAAACATTCAACTCACAAATCTGTTCTCCGGATGCGGTAGATGTAACCCATCACTTATCATTACTTCATGCCCAAACCCTTTGGCACAAGTAATCAATCCATCAGATCTGTCACTCCCAATGATGTAAACATCCTTATTAATACCCAGATATTTACCATTCCCACAACCAACATCGATACCAACATTCCCTTTCTTTCTTTCTAATAGGAACTTCTCCACTATTGGCCATGGTTTATATCTTGTTTGTGAGAAATGTGAGGCAATTTCATTGTAGACTGTGTGCACATAAGTTTCCTCCTTTGAGACAGCGTCCAATGATTCGTTCATTCCGTGCGCTGTGGTTTGGATCTCTTTATGAGCTCATCGGTCACCAATAAATTTTTCAACTATTGATGTTTTGTGTCCTTTAACAGACGCTTTTGAATGAATGAAAAGACACCGAGCACGAAGTGAAGAAAGGACAACGAAGAGAACCCACACTAAAAGCGATGTCCACTGCTGCTGCTGCTGCTGCTGCTGATCGCTCGGAAAAGGTGCGAAACATACTGGAAAGTGAACCAAGATCAGGTTTCTTATTGAGAAGGTGGATTGCTCTTTCTGTGCTAGTGCTCTACTTCTTAATTGGTGTACCACTATGGTTCAAACTGACAGAGATTTACCGTGCTCCATTGCCAGCTAATTTCATCAATTTATTACAAAAAGACCCAAATGTTGATATATCAATAACGAATAAGGTCTATTTGAATGTTAAAGATGGTTTGAAGTATCCTGACTTGGCAGAAGCCGTTCAGATTCAAGTTGACTCTTTATTACATAACATGAATCAAGACCCAAATGAAAGATTAATCGTCGATTGGAATGTTACATTAATCGATGGTGAACCAGAGAGTGAGAAGGATCATGTCCTGACTTTAGAAATTGGCGATAGTGAAGGTATCCATGTTTTTGAAACTAAAAAGGAAACAGTGCTTTATTACACTCTTGCTAGTGTCAAGAATAATGATCTACCCTTTTTCATTACACAATCTTTACTTCAGCATACGTTTAAATCAGAGATAGAACTATTCCAACTTAAGAATCAAAAAAAATCTATCCATTCCATTCAGTATTCCCCAAAAGTGCATCTATCATTCAAATTACTAACGGGCGATGGTTATCCTGTTGATTGGGATATAGATAACACATTGGAAACTTATTTCAAGCCTGTGATTCATTTATTTAGAAATTTTGTTGATTTCACTGTCGATAGTGAAATCAAATATTTTGCTGACTTAAACTTGCCAGAAACTTCCAATGGCACGGTCACAATTAGCCAAACTGATTTACCAACGATCTTGGATTTCTCAGAATGGGACGTTACGTCTAATCAGTTTGCATACCCTACTTTAAACTTCATCATATATTTCCCTTCAAGCGCAAAATCGCCATTGAATTTCGATTTCGAGAATGGTAGAAACTCATTCTTAATTCCACAATGGGGTGCTGTGCTTTTGAATGCAGAAGCATTAAAACCAAATTCATTCATCAACGAAGAATATCTACGTCCAGCGTTAGACATATTCACATCAGAGCTGTTCAACTTACTAGGCCTACCTAAGCATCCAAGAGCGCCGCTGATTAGAGTGGATGCTTTTAAAAAATACACTATTGTGAATAATTTAATTAGGGGTATTGATTCATTAGTTTCATTATTGAAATTATCTGAATCATTACCAAACATTTCTGTTCCAAAGACGGTCCAGAATAATGTCAGAAGGGCCCTGGGTGCAAGACAAAGACTCGTTGAAAAATTGAATAGAGATAATGATTTCAATGGTGCTTTAATTGAATCAGTTGACGTTTTGAAATATAGTGAGCAAGCTTTTTTCGATAGAGAGATGGTTCAACAAACATTCTTTCCTCAGGAACACAAAATTGCAGTTTATATGCCGCTGATTGGTCCTGTGTCACTGATCTTGTTGCTAGCGGCAAGGAGAATTGTGCAGGAGATCAAATTTGTTAACAAGAAAAAACAGTAATTGACACCAAAATAAACAGGTTTCTGATCTTTTTTTACAGCGTTTGTAACATTTTATATTATAGGGTATGGAAATAAAGGGTACCTAAAAAAGTACATCAAATTGAATGTTTTTGATTAAACCAGATAAAATAACGAAAAGAAGATGATGAAAACACAAAAAAACCAGAAAGAAGGTCTTTTTTTCACATTAATAGAGCAGCAACGGCAGCCCCAATCAACCCACCGAATGGTATAGTGCCAGCAAGACCATCGCCCTTTGAAACAGTCGATGGCTTGACACTGGAAGTGGTTGAAGGAAGTTGGGAGGTAATAACTGAGGAAGATGGAGTAACGCTTGATGAGGAGGAAGGATGGATTGATGATGAAGATAGGGATGACGACAAGGAGGAAGAATGTGCTTCTGAACTTGAAGATGAAGAGAAAGCGGAAGATGATGAAGAGTAAGTGGAAGATGACGAGGAGTAAGTGGAAGATGACGAGGAGTAAGCGGAAGATGACGCTTCAGAAGTTGAAGATGAGGAGTAGATTGATGATGATGATGATGATGATGACGATGGATCAGCTGAAGAGGAGGAGGAGAAGCTTGAAGAGGAGGACTCAGAGGATGAGGATTGCAATGATGAAGAGGATGAACTTGAAGATGATGAACTGGATGAAGAAGCACTGATAGAACTTGAGGAAGAAGAGATTGAAGAACTTGATGAGGGAGAACTTGAAGATGATGAAGAGGAGGACGAAGAGATTGAAGATGATGACTGAGAAGAAGAGGATGAACCTGAAAGATTCACAGCAGCACCTGCATTCTTACAGGAACTTTGGAAACCAGACCAGGCATTATCAGCATCACCGCTTGGACAACTTGAAGAAATACAAGACTTGAAAGCAGAGGCTCGGTTTTCACAGATACATGAGATTGAGGAAAGGCCGTTACAGTTGGTGTTTTTAGTAGCTTGACTAACACAGGCCAATAAACAGGCAGGTGGAGTAGCGACGGCTGAACCCAGGAAGGAAGTTAAAAGAGCGACTGTAGTGATTGACAATTTCATTTTTTTGGTAGTAAACGAGTGTGAAATAAAAAGGAGTGTATATGGGTGAGTTCTTTGCCTGCTACCTACCTCTTTTAACCGTCTTTTCAAAAGGTTTTCTGATTTTCTGACTGTTTTATTGCGTTTTGTTGTTGTTTACATTTTCGAAAATTTTTGAAATTGACAAAGATTCATGCATACTTCCAGATCGGGTATTTTTCGCGCTTTGATATTTCTAGTTCCTTGCAAGGAATTCAATTCAGAGGGCTCATTGCTAAGACTGATTGAGTTGAGGTCTGGCCAGGTGTGCCATCGAAATGAACGAACCAAAGAGAGAGATTACACCGAACGAGGATGATTTGGACCTTTCCGATGTCCCAGAAGAGCTTCACTCTAATGCAGAGAATGAAGTTGATGACCTGTTCTCAGACATTATCGATAATGAAGAATCAATCATTCGAAAGAAGTTACTTGAAACAATACGGGATGCTAAACAGGTAAATATAGCTGAAGAGGATCCAATACCTGGAGAACCTGAAGAGGAATTGGATCAAGAGGAAAGACTAAGGCTTTTGATGGACCATTTAAACCCAGAGCAAATCTCACGCTATGAATCCTACAGAAGAACTACAGTGAATAGATCAGGCGTTAAGAAGATTGCTAATACAGTGCTGAATCAAAGTGTCTCTAATAATGTTGCCATTGTACTATCAGGTGTTTCAAAGATCTTTTTGGGTGAGATCATAGAGCGTGCAAAGCTCGTGAAGAAAAGGTATGACAAGGCTAATTATTTAATCAAATTAAATGAGAAGAGAGAATTGAATAAGGAGTTGAAGAGCCAGATGAGATTAATGAAAAAAGAATCTGAAGATATAGAATCTGAAGTTGATTTGACACCGTATAAGAGAAGAATCGAGGAAATTAAAGGAGAATTGAGAAAGATGAATCTATTAAACGTGAATGAAAATGGACCATTACAACCAGAACATATAAGAGAAGCTTGGAGATTGTACAAACTAGAAAGTGGTACTCATCCAAATGATCAGTGGAGACACCAAGGTGAAAGGGATGGTTTAATGTTTAGATAATATATTTAATTTAATGCTAATGACTTATTTGAAGCTCAAGATTTCTTAGATCTTCCCATTCAAACCCTTTATATGCTACTATGAGACAATAGTGTTCCAATAGTAACTTCAGCTCTTCAATTTCATCGAGTAACTCCAGTCGAGAAATCCGAACTTTCTCAGAATCAGAAACCCAATTGTCAATTATATTGTACATATGATCAGCTTTAATATTCTGAAACCCCAAGTTCTTTAATCTGGTTGAGTATTTCTCCACCGTATTGAATTCCAATAATGATGGCATATCAAGATTTCTTATCTTCAAGTTCTCAATCATAACGTTGCCAAAATTATCTTCTCCTCCAATTGGATCATAAATCACGACAGCAATCTTCTCAAAAGCTTCTTTCAACGTTATCAATATCCTCGAGGATTCTGATGACTCCGTATAACATAGCATACATTCAGATATGACTAAAGTAGGAACACTAGTATCTAGAGCCTTCAATACGTCTTTAAGTTCATCATCTTTACGTAAATCACAACCGTATAATTTGTATCTTTCCAACTTCAAAGTCGACCCAGTTTCATTCCAAACGGCCTCCAAATTAAAACTATCAGTTTGAGCTCCCACTATATTAGCCAATTGTTCATCCGTCTTTATAGTAGCAGCCTTCAGCTTTGTTGAAGCAGGAAAATCAAGCTCAACATATTCCACATGATCAAACTTTTCCAAAATTTTGAAAGATCTGGAATCTGATCCAGCACCAAGACTAATTATTCTAACCTTACCACCTTCAAAATTGTTGATGAACTTTTCCGCCACCAAATCAACGGCTACTGTTCTTATGTACGTCCCTCGGTTGATGATTGGAAATTTATTACCCTGGACAATCAAATTGAATAGACGTTTCGATGATAGTTTATACTCAAACTTAAGGAATCTCTCAAGCCCTGATACAATGTTGATGACATACGGATCATTTATATATTTCTTCTGAGCAGCCGATAACCGACAGGATAATGCATCATAGTCTGTGGACCGCACCGTTCTCTGAAGTCTCTCCATTGTTGTCTTGAACTGATACCGAGATCCCTTTTGTGCTGTTTTCATAACTTGAAATTAACCATTTTTATGTCATAAACGCGGGAATGGACCGGACCACACTATAGGCTACGTTATAAGCGCCGTCATAGTGGAACTTTGCTTAACGGTTAACCGTTGCAGTTTCGGTGTATAAACGTTCTCTCTAACAGATTAATGTAAACTTTAATGAACCTCTAATTCACTCGAGTGAGAGAAACGTTGTCGGTAAATCTGAAGAGCAGTTCAATGATTAAAGCCATCTACCGGTCTGCTATGATCAACGTTTGATGGACTGTATAATGTAAATTCGATATAATTAGATAAAAAGCAGTTTTAATTTTGCTTTCTTTAAATTATAAGGAATATTGTGTCTAAAAGTGATGCCTAAGATCAAATTGACTATAATGTTATGGAGCTTCAGGTTGATTTCCTTTGAAACTACTGAGTAGTCTCAGGACTCTTACAAAAAGTTCTTGATTTGTTAATATTTATACTGATTGAAGACAAGCTTCGTAACTACCATGGGTAATAATTGGGCGGTAAGACAAGCTAGTTCAATATGAAGTGATTATATATTCTCTAGGTTTATTTTTTTCCTCATTCCTAAACATTATGCGACTCAAGGATTTCATGCATATTCTGATTAACTTTTCTTTACTGTCGGACCTTAACAATTATCAGAAACGGTAGCTAAATATTAAATGTAATTGATAATGAAAGATGATTATATTAATTGCAATTTGTTATATACATAATTAATTATATATATATTATTGGATGATCAATCATGATGGATATATATATATAAATAGTTAATTTATTTAGGGTCCTGTTTCCAAAAAATATTCTAATTCACCGACTGAACTACTTTAATATAACTAAAATTACCGCGGTTAGAGGATTACCCTCGGTATCGTGAGCAATGCAAATGTAATTTACAACATCAACTCTGAGAAAATAAGTGTTGTTTCTAGAGGTACTTTGACCCATGCAGATCGTTACTATAGACATTCTTCAAACTATTTGGATAAGGAAGGCAATTATTCGACTGCTTTCATCTTTTGCTCTATCAGTTTGAAATAAACTGTGATTAGCTACATGTGATTCTGAGGAGACAGGAGTGCCGTCAAAATGATATCCAAAATCTCCGAATCAACATAAAGAACTCAAAGAAGTGATAATTAATATCTGAAAATTAGTCTTTCAGCGAAAATGCCATGCGGTTTCTGATGTTGTAGATGTCCCATCAAATTATTTCAATGCTTGAATCCACAAGAGCCCGGCTGGCGCAATCGGTAGCGCGTACGACTCTTAATCGTACGGTTGCGGGTTCGAGCCCCGCGTTAGGCACTTGTTTTTTTGCTAATATTTAACCTGAAATATGACGAAATAATGCTTTTGCCTGATATATGAGGAAACAATGCTCCTTGTCATCTGCTTTAATATTTTCGAAAAATCATATTGAATACCCGTATTTATTGATATCAAGAGATTTGGACCACTGTCGGTGTTTTATTTCAGGTGTTTTTTGCTTCTTTATAGAATTTTTGCAGCATCATGATATCAAACAGTAAGAAACACAGCTGTCCGATGAGGCTTTGAACTAGATCAAGTATTTATAGAGTCATTGGTGTTTCAGTTGAAGAGTGGAAGGCTGATTTCACCAGGAAGACACTCAATAAGTGGGCTAATCTCGATAATCATACATTTCGGGATGAGGTACTCACATAAGAAGACAAGATATCATAGAAGTTGAATCCCCATTCCATATTGTTAATAGTTATCTTTATATCAGCCTATGGAACCGAAACACCAGTCACTGCACTCTCTGATGCTCTTGATATTGGGGTTTTTGAAAAGTTTCCTCTCTGCCATTGAATAGTGTCTACTATTGTGTCAAGTTTGGAGCTACAACTGGTCGGTGAGATAATCTATAAGTTATTTCTCCCGTTACCAAATTGTTGCTGTCCTTCTATGTACCTTTTCTGAATATTCCTTTGTAAATACTGCTATGTTTTGAGTATCGGTAACCCTTTTACCTTAGTTCTTTGTTCTAGGAAAGTGATCCAGAATTCTGCTGCAACAGTTTACGACAGTACAGAGACCCAACATAGATGGTGGTTCTTTTGTTGTCTATTGCTATTGATTTAAAAAACCAACTCACAACTACAATCTCGCACACAACCAGTACCAGTATTCAATTCGTAGTCAAGCTTCAAATGGAGATTTGTATGCCGGAAATCAAAGTGTTCACTTTCCCAGTAGCGAGTGATAAAGCGGGCAGAAATCAATTTCAAAATTTAGCCTTTTTTTTAGGAATACAGAGGTTTCAAAAACAAATTTCGAAATAATTAGCATTGGCAAAATAGAGCAGTTGTAATCATTCCAGAAGCTCACAAGTTCGCTTTTCTTACTATTGATCGATTGCGACTTGTTTTGAATATCATGCGGAGTTCAAGGACAGGTTGGCAGGTTTGATGGGAGGTTTTAGAATTTAGATTTTTCTTAGTAAAAGTAAGCTGTTTAATTCAATTAGATATGATGGCAACAGTGGTCTCCGGAGATTCACTGGCAAAGCTAGAAAACCTACAGAGCTTGCAAAGATGCCTGCTTTCTTGCTAATGGCCGGTCAACTTTTGTTCAAAGAACCTTATAAAATTCACAGTGAGGTCGGTGGTATTTTAGGATTCTTAGAACCGGGACGGCTTGTTCTATGTTGACTTACAATGAGCTTGTCAACACATTGAAAAGGTCGTATCTGTACATATGAAAAGAGTACAACTCAATACTCGATATAATGTATAGATATAATGTAATTTCTTTATTAAACAGGAGCAGCCCGGCTGGCGCAATCGGTAGCGCGTACGACTCTTAATCGTACGGTTGCGGGTTCGAGCCCCGCGTTAGGCAGCACTCCTATTCTTTTTGATTTTTTTTTGCCTCTCCAAGATCGATAATAAAGACCACTATGGGGATTTCCTGAGTTCCGAGATGGTTTTGCTCATGAAGACAAGAAGATTCTTCTGGTGCAATATTCTCTAGAATTCAACAGTGCGTGGTAATGAATGCATTAAAGAAGTCTTGTTCAACAACTTTTCCATTTGTGAGATAATTTGATGTCAGCGATAATCAAGTAAAATAACACTGAGACAAGGCTACAGCCCTATAGGAAAATGAAGATCCGGCTACAATAGACTGTGAAATTTGTGGAATCAAAATCAAGCTCTGGAGCTCTCGCATCTCACATCTTTCTTGCTTCTTATTGATTGAAGTTTCTAAGCTTATAAAGCACAATAGAGGTGTGACTTCTGTGAAGTATTTAGGTGGTCACCTTGGATAATCCTTCGAACCCTTGGCATTTTCCAGATTCATATCATAAGTGTTGTGAGGGAGCAAGCAGCCATCTAGTTAACAGGACAATCCCGATGTAATTGGAACTGGATTTCTCCTCAGTTGATATGTGGGGTGGTGCTCCTGTGATTTTAAGGACATTAGGATTCCATTTTCTACTTAACTTAAAACGGAGATTCCTTAAATTCAAAGACTTTCCAAAGATTTTCCAAAGTGATAGATTTGCGAGGTACGCAGTTGGCTTCGCAGACACTGAAAGCTCGTCAAAAATGTTGAGTTGATGTATTCTTCGTGGGTCTTTTGAGAAAAGCTCAATCACATCGTATAATTCCTCATCAGACAATGCAAACATTCAAAGGAACTTCGGTTTTCATTCACGGCTCACAGGAATACTTGGAGATATAACATCGCTGAAGTGGATAATCATAATTTATAAATAGGCAGCGGAGCTGAATTAGATCAAGTTTTGTGTCAGAATTTAGGACCCATTTTCGCGGGGCAAAGTCAATGAGCTACTGCAATACCAGGACTGCATGGCTCTATCCTGTTGATCACTCAGTTTGACTTCTGGGAGCTAAAAGATATAGTTATTTTGCTCAAGGTTGTTGTTTTTATATATAAGTCGAGTAATTCAGAGAGTTGTGAACTGAAATGATAGCTTTTTATGTTGTTTAGATGTCTGGTTTGGACCTGAGTCGCATAGGTGTCACAGGGAGCTCACTTCTTCATTGAGATAAGCTAATAGGGGAAAGCCCCTCTTATAATCACTAAATTACATTGCAAGCAATTTCATGTTTGATGGGAGCTACAAACTAGTACACCCCGTATGAATGTTACAATTCAAGATCATGCGGAACAAAATATCCAAACCAATCTAAAGGCATTAATCAAAGAATCACATGCTTAAGAGATGCCAATTGCTCATTTTGACTCAACAGAGATGATTAGAATGCACTGATAACCTTCAGTTACTTCAGGGGCGTGGAAGAATTCTCAGAAAATCATGAAATTACTCAAAGAAGAAAAGAAAGAAGTGAGCATGATCTTGCCCAAAACACCATGATCAAACCTTTTAGAGATTTTATGAAACGATATTTTAATATCCTTGGAAACAACGATTTCATTTTTGGAAGATTTCAAGCGTTTATTTATTGAAAGAATCGGCAGTACTAATGGTGTTGAAGAACGGTTTGCTGAGTGGTATTCTTTGCACCAAGTGAAAGAGCAAAATATTAGATCCTACATTTATGATTTCACAAAATTTTCAAGGATGACCCCACTGGAAGTTAACGAGGCGGTAAACTGACGCTTTTCTGGGAAGGGTTCGATGGTGAGTTGAAATAGGTCCAATATCCGGACCTTCAAGCTTTGTTGAAGTTTATTTTCAAAGGATGCTGAGACTGTTTATTTTCAAAGGACGCTGAGATTGAAGAATATTTGAAAGCATCTAAGGGATCAATAAGAGTTACCAGTATAGCATTTGCTATTTGTCCCCCACAAAGAGATATAACAAATCCGACTGATTACCACTTAGCCAGACGTCCACTTTGGTAGCCAAAATGTCTTCTCATAAACAGAGGTCCAGATCAAAGTTATCTAACAAATCAATTCTCGGAGCTCATTTTGAGCCGAGGCTGAACAAAATAAATTTGCTGCAAGTTGACCGTTGGAACCTCAGCGAAACAAGAATAATCAGCGTTTAACCAAGATTTTTAACAGCTGTGGTCAGAGCCGATGCAATGTACAGCCACCTTTGGAAAAAAGGCATATAGATCTGATTTGTAATTGATAACATTAGAGTAAATTTCCAAGGGCCACTGAAATATTCAGGGTAAAAAGTTGACGCACTGGAAATCGAGACTCAGCACATAGCCCAAAATGATTAGAAATATCCGCAGGGTTGTCAGTGTTTAAGGGAAACAAGGGGTGTTTGTGCCGAGTTTAATCTGTAACAGAAAGGTCCGACTGTTCTAACGTCCATTTTTTATATCTCGACTCTGTGTCTATTTTATGATATCTACTTTTATGATGCTGAATTTAACATTCGTCGTAAATTCGGAAAAAGTATAAAAGCTTCAATTTAACCCAGCAAAAAACTGGCATAGAGAAATCTGATAAAGGAATCTGATAAACAACAAAGAAAAATGTCAAAGTTCTACGATTTAGCCCCATTGGATAACTCCGGAAAAGAATTCCCATTCAAACAATTGGAAGGCAAAGTCGTTTTGATCATTAATGGTGCCTCCAAATGTGGTTTCACTCCTCAATATACCGAATTGGAAGAGCTGTACAAGAAATACAAAGACCAAGGTTTAGTCATCTTAAACTTCCCATGTCAACAATTTGCTAAGCAGGAGTTCGATGAACAAGAAGAGATTCAATCGTTCTGTTCATTAAACTATGGGGTCACTTTCCCAATCATGAAGAGAATTGATGTTAACGGTCCAAATACTGATCCAGTTTACAATTACTTGAAATCACAAAAATCAGGTTTATTAGGTTTCAAAGGTATCAAATGGAACTTTGAAAAGTTCTTAGTTGATAAGAATGGTAAAGTCTTTGAACGTTACTCTTCTTTAACTAAACCAAAATCACTTGAAGACACCATCAAGAAATTTTTGGCTGCCTAATTTTGATTTTCTCCTATGATAATGTTTTGTGTACTACATGTTTAATTTTAACTTTAATTCTAATAAGCAATACTTTGTGATTGACAAATTTGTAAGCTGTAAATGTCATTGATCTGTATTCATTTGTCTCATTCGTATTTCTTCACTAACTTGTAATCTGGCACAAGGCTCCCTCATCACTGAAATCGCGATACCAGCCTGTAGTCACTTGAAAAATTAGTATAGTCAAAACCTCATCGCATCACTAAAGAAGAGTTCATCACCACCCGCTAATGGCGAAGAAACTGGCCAAAGCGGCCAAAGAGCCGGAAATGGCATCTGCGAAAGGTATCAAAGGGAAGAAGAAAGATGCCAAAGAGGAGTCAAAGAAGGGTGTTAAGGGTAAGGACAACAAGTTTGACAGCTATGATTCAACTACCACAGTACAGAAGTCTGTCACTAGCAGGCCCTCCAGCGGTAAAACCCCAATAAGTTTACTTCATGAGCATGCTCAGAAACTGAAATGGGAGAAGGTCCAGTATGATATGTTCAAAGCAAAGGATGGGATGGTAGCCAATGCGATCTTAGCATGGATGGATCCGAAGTCAAGAGAAACAATCACTGTGAAAGTTAAGCATAACCTGGCACCTAAAGAGACACCAATAGAGGCAAGATATTTTGCTGCTTGTGCTGCGCTACATCGCGTCTGCTTTAACAAGAACCTTCATATGGTCCTTCCTAGGGAATTCAAGGATACTTGGGCAGTTTTGGAAGATGAAAGAAAAGTCTTGTTGAAATCTAATAAAGAACAGCATGATAGAATGTACAACAATGATCCATTCAAAGTGATAATTAGTGATAGAGATGCTGCAAAGAAACGACAAAAAGAGCAAGAGGCGAAACAGAATAATGATGCGAAGGTCAAGAAAGCTCAGATAGTCTTGACATCTGTGAAAAAACCAACTGAGACATCAACTAAGAAGGCCGATATTGTCCCCGTAAAGAGACCTTCTGTTCCTTATTCTCAAGCCAAATCAGTCAAGTTTCCTAAGAAGGTTTGGGACTCGGCATTATCCTTTAATTTCACCATCAAAGAAAGAGATCGGATTCATAAAGCCATACGATCTCATATTCGTTGGGAAAGATGTAAGACTGAACCTACCGTTCAAAAGCAGCTATTGATATCTATTGGCTTTAGAGAATCACATGTTGATGAATCCTTGAAGTACAAAGATCCGTTATCATTTCTATTGTTTAATGTGCCTGAGGACGATCTGCCAGATTTCTTTGTGGACTCTAGAGCTGTCGATTCAGTGACATTGGCGGACAAGAATGAGGTCCTGATAAGGAAGATTACTGAATTTGGCATCTCAAGGAATGAGGCTATTCTAGCACTGAACAATAATAACACTGATGTTAGTGAAACTTTGGTATCATTGACCGAAAGATTTGCTGGTTTTTCCAGAGAGATTGAACCAATTGATGATGAGACATCTTTTGAAATCTGGACTGAGGAAATTGAAAGTCTAAGTATGATTTATGAACTAGAGAATTTCAATAAGATCAATGACACCACGATTAAAATCCAATTCAATGATTATTTGACACTTACTGTCTATAAGCCGAAATCATATCCTAATCAAGTTGCCGGTCTAGTCATTTCAACTGTTGATAAAAATTATAAATTACCAACTTATATCAAGCTGGAAATAGTCTCTAAAGCTGCCTGGTACGTTTCAGAACGTCTAATCGGTGATTGTTACATCTTTAGCATTGTGGACTGGTTACAACAAAATTGTGACGAGATAATCTCCAGTCCAGGTTCCATATTGCAAGATTCTGCTAATCATGACTTGGAGGATTTGGAAATTAGTGAAGGTCCTAGTATTAATGAGAGAAGATACTTCAGATCCAGACCTGATGTTGATTTTATCAAGGCTGATTTTGAATCAAGAAAAAAATCATTGGAATACTTAAAGATGATTGATTCAAGAAAGACTTTACCTGCCTGGAACGAACAAACAAATTTGATGGCTACTATAAATTCAAACAGTGTTAGTTTAATCACTGGGGAGACAGGTTCTGGTAAATCAACACAAGTGGTTCAGTTTATTCTTGACGATCTATACACCAAAGGGGATTACAAGACACAGATTCTATGTACACAACCTAGAAGAATCTCGGCGATTGGGTTAGCTGAACGTGTTGCTGAGGAACGTGCCTCTAATTGTGGTGGGGAAGTCGGCTATTTGATAAGAGGTGTCAACAAGAGTAACAAGAACACAAAGATCAAGTTCCTGACCACTGGTGTCTTGGTCAAATTTTTGCAAAATGGCGATGATTTTTTGAATAATACAATCCTCGTCCTTGATGAAGTCCATGAAAGATCAATGGAGACAGATCTGATCATCATCATGATTAAAAAACTATTGAACAAGTATAAGAATATGAAAATTGTCTTGATGAGTGCCACCGTTGATGTGTCACTGTATCAGGATTACTTTAAAGGTTTGACCACTGCTCATATCAAAGGTAGGACTTTCCCAATTGAAGATCATTACTTGGATGATGTTTTACAGAAAACTGATTTTAAGATTCAGATAAATGATGAATGGATCAATCCAAAGGCTGATTCCAAGTTTTTCCAAACTGGTAACATCAACTATGATCTGATAGTTTCATTAGTTGTTAAAATCGACCAAGATTTAGTCACCAAGAAAAACGATGGTTCTATTTTGATTTTCTTACCAGGTGTACAGGAGATCAACAAATGTGTCAAGTTATTGAACCAGGACTTCAATGTACCATCAATTGTCCTTCCATTACACTCTGCTTTAAGCGCCCAGGACCAACACCGTGTATTTTCAAGCTATCCAGGGAGGAGAAAAATCGTCGTCTCTACCAATATCGCTGAAACCTCCATCACTATCAACGACTGTGTTGTTACCATCGACTCAGGTAAAGTAAAAGCCATGACCTACAATCCTGTTGATAATACCACCAAATTGGTGGAGATATTTGAATCCAAGGCTGAAGCCAAACAGAGAAGAGGGCGTGCTGGTAGAGTCACAAATGGTATTTCATACAAGTTGTTCACTAAGGAAACACATGACCAAATGATTGATAGTCCCGTTCCTGAAATGAAGAGAATCAATCTCGATTCCTTATACTTAGTAGTCAAATCAATGGGTATCAATGATGTCATTGGATTCTTGAATACTGGTATGGATCCACCGCCATTGACTTCATTGTTGAAATCAGAAGAGATCTTGAAATGCTCTGGACTTGTTGACGAGTATGGCGACTTGACCGAATTAGGTAAGCTTGTTTCAGTGCTGCCTACGATTGATCCTAAACATGGGAAACTATTGATTTACGCAATTATCTTTGGATTTACTGATTTTGGTCTGTTATTGACCTCAGTATTAGGGGTCGGTTCCCCATTCTTGAAGAGTCATGATTTGAGAGATAAAGTAAAAGCAGTGATGTCTAGATACAAAGATTATGGTGATATTCTAGCCATGACCCTCATTGTCCACGAGTATTTTTCAATTTCAGAGAATAGAAAAAGGCACCAGTTCATGAATGAGAATCACTTATCATATACTAAGCTAACAGAGATCAAATCATCGATGACGCAATATGCATCCATCTTGGAAGACTTAGGTTTTCTGCCCTTAAAATATGAAGAAGGTGATTCAACGTTGAATAGAAATCGGAATAATTTCTCCATTATCAGAGCCACAATGATCGGGGCGTTCTATCCACAAGTGGCTAGAATTCAATTACCAGACCCCAAGTTCCTCAACACTGCTTCAGGTGCTGTGCAGGCTGATCCTGATGCCAAGTTGATCAAGTATTGGATCAGAAATGAAGAGTACATCACAAAGTTGAGCCAGAGTGAGAATGAAGAAGTCTCTAACGAAAACTTACCGGCCACGAGGTCGTTCATCCATCCATCATCGGTTTTGTTTGATACGGCAATGAAAGAAGTTGATAGAACTCAATTGGAACAACTTGAAGAACTGAAGAGTGAGAGAGAAGATGGATTGGTGGAGTTCGAGAAATTACAGCGGAGAAAGATTGATTTAACTCCACAGGCTAACAAGACCAAGAATAGCATCATCAAGTCATCATTTGTCATTTACAACTCTTCAACAGTCACAAGTAAGTTATACTTACGTGATGTTACCCCGGTCTCCACATTATCAGCGTTACTATTTGGAGGTCCCCTATCATATGATTTGAATGGTATCTCTGCTGGCAAGCATTCACCAGGTATTGTGCTTGATTCATGGCTGCCTATCAAGACTTGGTGTAAGAATGCCGTGCTGGTTAAAGAGTTAAGAGTCCTTCTAGATAAAGCTATTAAATCACAGCTAGAGAATCCTTATTATAATGGCTCATCTAAAATTGGTTCGTCTAAAATTGGTTCGAATTCTCACCGTGATATCCTGGAGTTGATTGACAACTTGCTGAATGATGAAAATAGATAGTTATAGATTTGCATCGATAATCATGGACATTAAACACTACGTAGAGCTGATATATAGTATTAATATTAAGATTAAAATGCGGTGAGGTTAAAACAAAAGAGTTGAATTAGTAAATAAGAAAATAAAAAAACAACAATCATAGCGCTTATTTTATATGTTCATGCAGATCCTTCTTATTAGTAGAGACGAAGAATTTGGAGTCTAAACAGTCCTTAGGAGTTTCTCTAATGACATCTTCAACGTTCCATCTTGGTGGTTTACCATCTAAAGAGCCACCGGCTATACCCGAACTGAACTTCAAATATAGTTTATCTCCAACTTCAGATAAATGCCTCAAGAGGTAATCGATATCCTCCTTCGTTAATGAGGCAGAAACACAGAGACGGACTCTTGATGAGACTAATGGGGTAGCTGGATAACCAACAATGACAACAGCAATCTTTCTTTTGTATAACATTCTTGAGAAGGCAGGCATCTTACCAGGAGCATATAACAGCAATGGAACAACTGGAGAATCATCAACACCATAGACGATGAAACCTAATCTTTGTAGACCAAGTCTTAAGTATCTAGAATTGAAAGCGATTCTATCTAGTCTTTCACGACCTTCACCTGGGTTCAATTCACCTTTGATGATCTTCAACGAAGTAATAATTTGCGCAAGGACAGGGGCAGGAATGGATTCAGCATAGTTTTGAGCATTGATGTCAATCCTTAATCTATCAATAACATCCTTAGAAGCAGTGATATAACCACCGGCAGCACCGAATGATTTTGTGAGAGTACCCATTAAAATATCAACCCTCTTTGGGTCAATACCAAAATAATCACAGACACCACGACCATTTGGCCCGATGGCACCAATAGAATGAGCTTCATCAACAAATAGATAGAATTTGTACTTCTCTTTCAATTCAATCAATCTTGGTAAGTTGCACATGGTACCTTCCATAGAGTACAGACCTTCAACCGCAACAATAATTTTTTTCCAAGGACGATGATTTCTTGTCTGACCTTGTGAGATTTGTTCTTTTAGAATCTTTTCCAAATGGTTCATATTGTTATGTTTGAAAGTCTTGACAGCTGAACCTGAGGATCTAACACCGGTTCTGATTGAAGTATGGTTCAATTCATCTGAAATGATCAAACATTTCTTATCCAGTAGGGAACTGAATAACGAAGCATTAGTAGCATAACCCATGGAGAATAAGATAGCATCTTCTTGACCGACGAAATCTGCGATAACTTTTTCAGCTTCAACATGCAAATCAGTAGTACCAATAGTATTTCTTGGACCCCCGCTGCCAACCCCATATTTCTGAATAGCGCCTAGAGCAGTCTCTGTACAAGAACCTTCAGATTGGGCAAAACCCAAGTAATTATATGATGATAAATTCAAACATGTGGATGTAGTACCTGGATAAGTGAAGTAATGGTTATAATCATGAGCCTCTCTATCAATGCAAGTGATCAGTCTACCAGGGACACCACAAGTTGGTCTAGCGAAACAATCATCAATCTTTTGTTTCATACGACGAATGTAGAACGACTCAAAAGAAGAGTACCATGGAGCAAGACCGTCTTTTTCCATCAGGTCAGCATATGCCTTTGGATTAAAATTCATGCCAAAGAAATCTTTGATATGACCAACAATAATCAAGATCAAGTAGTTCAAATATGTAATCAAAAGCACGTAGTACGGAGGCTCATCTTCGATAGGATCAGGTAATGGAACACCATTTCTAGAGACAACTCTATAGCGATACTTATCCGAAGTAAGGGAACCAAATTCATTCTCCTTCTTATCATCAACAGACAACCCTGTCAAGTCAATTTGAGGTATCACCCTAGACATGGTACTCTCTTTGGAGCTATGGTGAAAATTGAAAAAAAAAAAAAGAGAGAAGAAACAAAACAAAAGTATTCAAGTTCTGAGAATCAATTAACCAAATCGACCAAATCGACCAAATCAACCAAGTTGGACAAATCAAGTGATCTTTTACCCCTTTCTTGCAAATTGAAAGATTGAAAGAGTTGTTTGCAAATTGTTTTCAATTGGAGGCTTTGTTTGGACTTTTCGTACGCGAAAGTTTTGTTGTGTGAACGGGGCTCAAAACACACAGTGAGATCAGTACCAGAAAAAGTTGCAAAACTATGCAGATTTATCACTTTGAACTTTTTGAAGCAGTGTTTAACTGGAATACAGAGCTAATGAAGTTTATTACCTTTTGCGTGCACACAGAGAGGTAAAAAAGCAATCTTTCTTCCCCTTTTAGAGTCTCTTGTTCTCATCTAAAATAATCTCATTTAGCCCCTATTTCGGCCCTGTTCGAGCACACTCCGGCCTTCGGTGATAGGGAAGACCAAGCCCGAGTGCACGTGATTATCACGTGATAATAAGCATCCACACACCACATACTACATCAGAGAACATATAAACAAGACAACAAGACAACAAGACTACAAGACATTTACTTAACAGATTCTCCCGACATACTGAAGCTCTTCCACAGTTACTAGAAACCTTACGAGACTAATACCATTACAGATATGTTTCCCAGACTGTCTCTGGTAGCTTTTGCTCTCTCAATTATCTACTGGTCTAATGGCCTTTATAGATCACTGATCGCATCTGTTGGCTTCGGTATACTTGGTTACATATCTACTGATATCCTAATTCCACAATTGGCACCTTTATTCATTAGCAAGGGTCTTTTTGGTAAGGATCTATCTAAAAAGGATAAACCGGTGCTTCCAGAGTCCCAAGGTGCTGTTGCAGCCACGTCATACTTATTCATTATGTTCTTCTTCATTCCATTCTTGTTCTACAAATATTTAGTAACACAGACCACAGGTGGTGGTAATAGAGGCCTTGGAGTCGAACAGCATCAATTGTCAAACACAGAGTTATTCCCACATGATAAATTAGCAGAATATCTAAGTGCCATTTTATCTTTAGAATCTACCGTTTTACTGGGGTTTGCTGACGATTTATTTGATATTAGATGGAGAAATAAGTTCTTTCTACCTGCAGTTGCTGCTATCCCATTATTAATTGTATACTATGTGGATTTTGGTATCACTCATGTGTTAATCCCAACCAAATTTTTACAAGAATATTTTGGTGCCACTTTGATAGAATTAGGTGGGTTTTATTACGCATACATGGGTGCAGTTGCCATCTTTTGTCCAAATTCTATCAATATCTTAGCTGGTATCAATGGTTTAGAAGTTGGACAAAGTGTTGTATTGGGGTTGATTATCCTATTGAATGATTTTTGTTACATTTTGTCAGGTTCAAGCCCAGCTATTGAATCACATTTGTTCTCCGCTTGTTTACTGATACCATTCTTGGGGGTGTCATTATCATTGTTGAAGTATAACTGGTGGCCATCAAGAGTCTTTGTTGGTGATACTTATTGTTATTTTGCAGGTATGGTCTTTGCTATTGTTGGTATCTTGGGTCATTTCTCTAAAACATTATTACTATTCTTCATCTTACAAATCTTCAACTTCATCTATTCAGTTCCTCAATTATTCTCAATTGTTCCTTGTCCAAGACATAGATTACCAAAGTTCAATGTCGAAGATGGTCTAATGTATCCATCAAGAGCTGTTATCGAAAAACCACTGCATCCATTGATCGATAAAGCTTTAAAATTGTTAGGCTCTTTGAGACTAGTCGATGTCATATATAAACAAGATGGATCAATTGAGAGTGTCAGTAATTTGACACTAATAAATCTATTCTTAGTTTGGTTCGGTCCACATAGAGAAGATCACCTATGCTTACTGATACTTGGTGTTCAGTTCCTCATTGGTGTTGTTTCTGTTGTTGGAAGACATACTATTGGTCCATGGCTCTTCGGTTATGATAATTTATGGGTAGTTCAATAGAAGGAAAAGATTATATCACGGTATTTGGAAGAGTCAGCCATATAATATAGGCGTATGTGTATATATATATATGGAATTTCTAGAATGCATCAATAATGACCGGCTAGTGCTGAATATTAAGTATAGATGGCTTAACCTTGTCACCAGTTGTAATGAGGGCGGGTATAAATGTTTTTCAACGATTTTTATTGTTTCTCTTTAATTTCATTCCAAAATTCTGTTCTTTTAGTCCAAAGTTCATCGACCCAACTTTTAACTTCATCAGTTTTTACACTTGATCTTGCACTCCAAAATTGATCTAATTTTTTTTCACCTCTAAATTTCTTTTCATATTCAAAGCATTGAAGTAACATTTCAAATTTATCAATATCTTTAACGTATCTTGCTTCCAAAGTTCTAATCTCTTCATAGTCTAACCAGTACTGTAAAATTTCTTCGCCAGCTTTCTCATCATATTTCTTGACCAAATCACTTAAATAAACGATAGTCTCATATTCCCGACGATGTTTCTCCTCTTTAGTAACTGGGTCAAATGGAGTGATATCACCAACTAAAGATTCAGCAATATCATGAATTATGGAAATCTTAGTACATTTACTAGTGTCGACTCTTGGATCAGTGATTAATAAACTGGTGACTCCCATTCTATACATATGATCAGCGATGGATTCACATTCATTAATACCATGATCAACCCAACCCGTTCTTCTTTGGGATTTCAAAAGTGAAACAATTTGTAAGAACGCAAGAGCATAGTTTATTTTAGCTTTGCCTTCTGGGATTAGAATCTCTTTAATATGGTCTGGAATGGCATTTTCCACTGTCCAATGTGTTGATTCTTTAGTCATGCTGATGTGATCTGGATTTATGCTATTAGAATGAACTTTTTGACGAAGAGCAAAACTGTTGCGTATGAAGGAGCTTATTAAGTTGGAACTGTAGTTACAAGGACTTGCTGAGGAGCTTTTAAGACTTCTGAATAGCATTAAGTTGCAGAAATTTAGAGAACTCATCTACGAAAATTTCTTTTGTGTGTTTGTTTTGATTTCGGGCTCGCTCTTATAGTGCCCCAACCAACTAATGAAATAAAAAATTTCCCGAGAACGCAGAAGAGTTTTGATTATGTAATCTGATTATGTAAACATATGCTTTTGGTTGAGGTACTGCAATAACATTTCAAATAAAACTATATAAAACTATCTGTACGCTGTTCAACAGTCTCCCGTCAAACTAGACTACTATCTGAAGTATAAATCATTATTCCTTTATTAAAAGTTATTTTTAAATTTAAGCAACTAATTCAACAACACCACCAGCAGCTCTGATTTTCTTTTCAGCTAATTCAGAGACAAATCTAGCTTTAACAATGACTGGAACGTTTGGTAGACGACCTTTGGCTAAGACTTTACCGTAACCAGCAGCTAAGGTATCAATGACTGGAGCAGCAGTTTTTGAAGCTGAAGCTAAGTATTGTTCTCTTTTTTCTTCTGGAACTAAAGTCCATAATTTATCCAAGTTTAAAACTGGTCTCCAAAAATGGTTTTGTTGTTTGTGGAAGTATCTTTGACCAACTTTACCGAAATAACCTGGATGGTATTTATCTAAATTAGTTCTGTGATGATGTTGACCACCAGCTTTACCTCTACCACCCGGATGCTTTCTGTGTTTACCAACACGACCTTTACCGGCTGTAATATAGAGTTAGTAATTCAATTCATTCGATTCAATTTTAAGGATGACAGTAATCATTATTGGAAGTGTATGCTTTAGTATTATTGATGATTTTTTGTTTTGTTTTGTTTGACATTATATTTGACTTCCATGTCTCTCCATATCGAATGGTCTCAAATTTATAGAAAAACATGGCAAACCTGGTATAAAACTTCCAGACCTCATTATTGCAAAAAGACTTGATTATACTTCACTGATCATCATAAAGATCTCTCTCTATTCTGTAATATAATTCTCTTTATATTTCACATCACATTGAAAATTTTCTAAACTGGAAAAGAAATCACACACTTGAACTAGTACACAAAACACAACTATAATAATACTGATTACCCTCTGCTAAACTTTGTCATCACATACCTGAGACATGACCTCTGTGTTTTCTGGTTTTAGTTAATCTGGTAGGCATCTTTGATTGATTCTACTGTTGATGATTTTATTGTTAAAGGTAAAACTTTCTTAATCAATTTTTGGAAAATTTACACAGTGCAAACTGAGTGGTACCAATTTCAAAGGGAGTGTGGTCCTTACCAGTTTCTTCTGTATATTTTTTTTTTGTTTCGTTTCGCGAATTTCATTTCTTAGCGTTGGATCTTTTTTGTTAGCGATTTGGAGTGTGGAATTCGCGGTAAAGTTGGTTGGAAAAAAGTGTTGCACTGAAGAGAGATGTCCGGGTGTACAAACATAGCTCAACCCAATCCATATCACGTGAGAGAGAGGGATCAGGGAAGCAGAGCCCTAAAATTGAGATACCTTGATCGAATCCACTAACGATAAGATAAATGTATAAATATTTCTTAAACATGCATTTCAAAGCAGAAGTTGCCAGTTTTAATCAACTCTAAGATTCCAAACCTCTTCATAAGTATGATGACCTTTGGTCTCTGGGACCTCAGTGTTCAAATAAAGGACAAATAACCCACAAATCAATGCAAAGACTAAATAAACGTACCCACCAATCCATGAATTGATAATAGGGAACAAATAACCGACTAGAAACGTTGAAATCCAATTTATCACAGTCCCATAACTCTGAGCAGCACCTCTAGCTTCGATTTGGGTTACTTCAGGGATCATTAAGAATGGAATTGGACCTAGCCCGATAGCAAAAGATGCAACATATGCAAATGTAGCAATTACTGATATTGATGAGATTGAATTCAAGATCCCAATAGACATCAGAACTGAACTGAACCCCATGATTGATACCGATGTTAACAAACATGGAACACGACCGTATTCATCGACAAAGGGAGCTGCTAAGAATGTAATAACGGCATTCCCCAATGAAATCAAGCAATTTATCAACACAGCATGTTTAGGAACCAGTTTTCTTATGGTATTGACACCATAAAAGATGATGGAATTGATACCACAGAATTGCTGTCCAGATAAGATGGCAGTCACCACAATCAATGAGTTTCTATATGTTGGATCTTTAATGTATTGGAAAAGAGTAGCATTTGACTTCTGCTGCGTCGAATCGTTTGATATCAATGGTTCAGTGCTGCCTGTTCCGCTAAATAGTCTAATTTCTTCATCGACGGACGAATTCTCTCCTCTTAATCTAAGTATAACTTTTCTAGCATCATCAACACGACCTTTAGAAGTCAACCATTTTGGACTTTCATCAATTAGAATCAAAGCAATTAGATTCAAAGCACCAATGATGACGCCTACGAATAATAACCATCTCCATTCAATATCATTAGCCCATCTAACAGCCAGCACTTGTGTCAATAAAATCCCTAGATTGATAGCAACTTGGTTCATGGATCCAAGAAACCCTTTCAACCCATGCGGACTAATTTCATTAATCAATAATGGAGTCACAACAATCCCACTTCCAGCACCTAGCCCCGATACAAATCTTCCAATAGACAACCCCAAATTATTATTAGCAATTGTCTCTATGAAGCTCCCAATAATGAAAATGATTGCATTAAAGGCCATTGCTTTCTTTCTTCCTATCAATTGTGCCAAAGTACCAGCATACGTGGAGCCTACTAGCCCACCAATGGAGAATATAGAAGTGGCTATACCCAATTGTTCATCGTTCATAGCCAAACACTGGACTCTACCTTGTTTGTTGAAGAAGGAATCCTCATAGGCTTTTCCAGGAACAGGGTTGCTGATCTGACAGGTCAGAACACCTCCTGGACCATTCAACTCCGACATGTGATAACCATATTGAAGAGAGGCCAAACATGCCACTGTGGTGCTGACAATTAACTGGCGAGACCACTCTCTGTCGCTCATTGGCTGCTTATTTGTTATTTTGTTATTGATGTTTCTACTGTTTGTTGTTTGTTTTCCCCATTAATAAATCGCATCTCCACAAAATTCTTCTCACTAGTCATTATTCAATGAGGGTAATGAGAGAACAAGAGGGTCAAAACCACCAAAAGAAGGCTGATTGGGAAAACATCGAGGAATTGAACAAGAATCAACGGTTCCATTTACATCCGACGCTTCGTCTGCCTTTGATTGCTCTTTTATCCGGTGGGTATGGTGTCATAAAGGGAGCTAGGACACAGTTTAGAGACACAGCTGATAAGTTCTTAGTGGAGAATTCCCATCGTCTTCCAAGCACAAAAGGTGGTTGGTATTTCTATCATAGACATAAGAACTGGGTCTGCTTGAAGAATGCTGCTAGTGGTGGATTTAAGACAGGTGCAAAGACGAGTGTCATAATCACTAGTTATTTTACTACTGAAGCATTGCTTGATAGAATCCGTGGAAGGATTGATTTCTTAAATAGTTTAGTGACAACTGTGTTCTTTGGTGTTGCTTATTCTAGATATTTTGGCTTGAATGCCTTGGCATCAAGAAAGATGGTGAAGAATGGGGTGGTGATTGGATTGATTAGCGGGGTTGTTCAAGATGTTTTGATAGAAGCTCGGGGTGGGAATGTATGGTATGTTGACACAATTCAATCCTTGTTTAAATCAGCTTCTTCTTCTGCTTTACAATGAATTAAAACGAAATTGAGTCATCCATTGCATATATTCTTCTATTTATTATACACAACGTCGTGTTCTATGGTGCATGTACTATCATTCTTCTTCTTCATCTAGGTCATACACAGGATAGTTCAGAATGGCAGCAGCACCAGTGATTTGATCCAACTGGATACCTGATTCATGAAGACTTGAAAATATGGTCACATCACCACCTGAACTCTTCACAATATCACTCAACTCAATATAATGCTTTCTAACATTTACATCGTCACTTCTGAATAATGAGTCAGTCAGCAATAAGTTCTTCACAGCACCCATATGAACAGCCTTTTCCACTTCAGCAGGACCGTACCATGCCCTTCCATCATCAGCATTCAATGCTTTGAAGAATTCATCAAGTAGTAAAACATCTTTGGCAAATTTAGTGTTGGATAATTGTTTTTGAACTTCTGGATTCTTCAACACTTCATCAAGACCTTGCAAGAACCCAGTTGAACTATGTGTAACTAGGAATTTTGATTTTGCCTGTAGGATTTCCTTATCATGTTTCAACGTTGCAATTTGAAAGATCTTATCAAAGAGACCCTTAGCTGTGAAACCTGGAGAAGCTAAGATTATGGCTTTTAATCTTAAGATTGGTAAATCACGCAACAATGTCTCACTGACAGTCTCATAGAACTTCTCAATTGCCTTATCATGTGACGATGAATCACCTCTTTTCTTTCTAGGTATACTCTTTTCCACTTTTTGTCTCAATACGGTCATATTCTCCGTGATTAAGCAAATATGAGCAACACCTTCTTGTAACACCACAGCACCAACTTCGGCCTTCTCTTCAACATTGCAACTCTTATTGATGAGTTGTAAATCGATATCATCCCAAATCTCTTTTGTTATAGTGAATGGGTATTTGAAATCCAATTCAGCAGTGTGATAAGTCCCCACCGGGACATCTTCAACGTCATTGGTAACTTTGCCTCTGACCCTCATATTCTCATCACTTGGATCAAATTCAACAGATTCAACAGAGAGTGACAACCTCAGTAATTTTTTCTCGACTTTGGCCTTTGAACCCTTTATAGAGTCCGATTTCTTTATGTTACGCATCGTCTTCAATGTGATCTCATCGTGTTTATGGATGAGATTGTACAAAGTGAACAGATCTTCTTTGTCTTCAGGAACCAGAGTGACTGAACCTGAAGAGTCTCTTTCGAAGTGTTGTGAGACCAACTTCATGTTTGTTTAAATCTATAAGAGTTTGTTGTATTATTGTAGGTATACTCTTTTTTTCATTTTCATTTTTCCCCATAAGTTAATACCTTCTTTATATAGAGACAAAATATTATGACAATAAACTACAGCCCTTATCATTAACGTTATCTACTAGCAAATATTTATACGCTGCTAACGGACAGTAGCATTGACTAAAGTGGCAACTTTGAAAGATTCGCCCTTTGCATTGGTTAATTTAGCATCTGGTTTACCCTCTTTCTTGAAAACAACTTCTAAATCAGCATTTGTGGTGAAACCTGGTTGGATTTGTTCCCAAATCTTCTTCTTTGGATTCAACTGTTTCTCTGGGGTACCGTTATGACCAGCAAAGAAGACTTTATCACCAGCTTTGGAACCGGCTGGTGGTTCAACAAATTCAACAGCACCATGATCTTCATCAGAGCCACAAAGAACCATAGCTGTAGATTTGATACCTCTCATGGTGACAGGTTTCAAATTAGCAACAACAACGACATAACGACCTTGTAAGGCTTCTAATGGGAAATATTTGACTAAACCGGAACAAACAGTTCTTGGACCTTCTTCATCGCCACATTGAATAGTGGAAACGTATAAGGAGTCAGCATCTGGATGCTTAACTGCCTTTTCAATATATCCAACACGTAAATCGATTAAAGCAGGTGATGGTGGTAATTTAGCTTCCGCTTCCTTTTTAGCTTGTTCAGCAGCAGCTTTAGCCTTCTTTTCCTTCTTTGCCTTTGCAGCTTCTTCTTTCAACTTCTTCAAAGTTTCTTCATCTGGTTTACCACCCTTTTGCTTCTTTTCCTTCTTCTTATCCGCAGTATCATCAACGGCGGTTTCCTTTGCCTCTTTCCCTCCTTTAGCTTCCTTGGTTTCTTTCTTTTCCTTCTTCTTCTCCTCCCGTGGAACTTGAACTGTGAAGTCAATGATGATTTGCTCTTCAGCAGGGACGGAGACTAAGGTGTTCTGAACCAAATCAACCCATCTTAGAACATGACGTTTTGAATCATAATCTTTTGTGGTATATGACTTGATTATTGGATAAACTTTAGCAAACACTTTCAAGTCAGCAGCTGATGGCTTGTTACCTAATATATAGGTCTTTGATCTTAGGTTGTCGTTCAATTGTTCAATACCTTCTGGGAATCTTTTGGAAAGAGTTTCCCATTGTGATTGAAGAGCTTGTTCTTCTTTGGTTAATTGTGGGAAGTTTGATGAATCAGCCTGGAAAAAATAGTTAGTGGCAAAGAATGACCAAGCAAAGGATGATTCAAACTCACAGATTCGATTTCTGACAGTGAAAGTTTCTTAAAAGTGGCTGACAAGTCGGACATTGTGTGAGTATTGACTAATCATTGTGTTTTTACTAGTGCTCACTGAAATTTTTTTCTTCGAGAAGAGTCGGGATAAATCAACTCCACAGTTACCAACAACACTTCACCAACAGTTTCTTCATCCAATTCAAATGTCCGAGAAACCAAAGAGACGGAAGACTGCTAGAGCGTGCACCCATTGCCACAAGGCTCACATGACTTGTGATGAGGGAAGACCGTGTAAGCGATGTGTCCAGAGAGGCCTAGTGGACTCTTGTGTTGATGCTCCAAGAAAGAGAAAGAAGTATATGATGGATGTTCCCGAATCCTTGGAGACACCAGCAAGTAATGACTGGTCTGTGTCTTCTACTGCTGTGTCTCCATTGAAGAAAGAGATTCCAACGGAGCTTCAGATACCACAACAATCATCATCAGTCTCAGCCGCAAAGAGCAAACCTGTTTCAATTGAGGCATTCCAATATAATGATAATAACAAACCATCACAAATGCATCGCAGTCGATCAAAATTCATGTCAAACGCTGCTAATAATGAATATTCTATCCTTAGTGATATCATCAAGCAAGATGGTTGGTCCGTTCAGTCTTCAGATCCAGCGCTATCCCCATCATCATTAAACAATGTTAGGCAATCTGACCATCATAATCTAAGACAAGGCTCAACACATTCAATGTATTCTAAGAATTCTGATACCCCAACTCCCAATGCAACGCCCACGAGTTATGATCTTTATAACGTGCATAAACAGGGGAATAAATCTATAAACCAATACATGCTGGGGTTCATCCAGGATCAGACAGTGACATTACCAGAAGTTATGGAATCTATTCAAGGTGATACGTCAATTGAACAATTCCTTGATAACAGAATAAAGGAAGACACACTATCAAGACCTTCATTAAGTTTCTCAATTGCAGTTGCTGAGCATAATGAACAGAGTCCCTCTTTTGCCCAAGTTGAAGACTCTCCATATTGGGGGTTAAGATTTAAGGAAGCGGAAGACATATATGCAAAGATTAATAGACCTTTTAGTTATACACCTGGCTTCCATGATTTGATTCGCTATCTAAGACAGCGATTTGATAGAAATGATTTAATCAAGATGGCAAAATCAATGGCTTCTTATAGACCTTCATTCATTGCATGTACTAATACATTAAAGGAGGAAGATTTAATATTCATGGAACAATGCTTCCAAAGAACACTTTTAGAATATGATAAATTTATTTCAATATCAGGGACTCCAACAATTGTATGGAGACGTACTGGACAAATTGCCTATGTTAGTGAGGAATTCTTAATATTGACAGGCTGGACCAAAGAGCAATTATTACAAAAGACAACTTTTATTGTGGAATTGATGGATGATCACTCAGTTATTGAATATTTCGATTTGTTCTCCACCATTGCATATGGAGATTTCAAAGCAGCCACAATGGGAAGTTGTACACTTTTGACTCCAGATCGAACAAATTTGAAGACAACATGTATCTGGACATTGAAAAGAGATGTGTTTGGGATCCCGATGATGATTATTGGTAATTTCTTACCGATTTTATAATCAAAAACATTACTCGTGATGATAATGATAACGATGACGATGACGATGAAGATGACGATGACGATGACAATGACAATGACAATGACTACGATATTTGTAAAGTAATAAACATGAATAAAGTCCTCCCATTTAAATATATCTCTCCTATAAAATGTATCTATTGAGCCAAGATACTCTTGACAAATTCAACATAATCAACATTACCATCTTTAGTAACGTTAACACCTTTTAACAATTCATCAACTTCAGAATCTGACAATTTTTCACCAATAGAAGTCAAAATATATCTCAACTCACCAACACCGATATATCCAGTCCCTTCTTTATCAAAGACTTGGAAACCTTTGATGTACTCTTCAGGTTCACCTAATGGTTTGAACCCATCTGGTCTATTGATGATTTGAACATAAGTATCGAAATCTAAATCACCGGAGATCTGGCCTTGTAATTCTGAAATCTCTTGCAATGTTGGATTTTGACCAACAGCACGTAGTAGATCACCCAGTGCATCTGGAGAGACTTTGCCGGTGCCCTTCTTGTCAAAAAGGGAGAATGCGTCTTTATAGGTTTTGGTGTTTGTAGACTAGAAATGTTAGTCAGTTATCAGGCCATAAACGCGAACGATGAAATCACATCTCAGCACAGAAGATAAAGTTCCAAGGCGAATCATCTCAGTGAGCACTCACCATTGTGTACGGGTCTATTTTGGGCGTTTCCTGTGTTTATAACATGTTTTCAATTAAATGTTCACTATTTTTGTTTTTGTTTACTTTTCGTGCCTCTTTCCCAGTCACGTGACCAAGGTATTTATATTAGTGGAGTTTTGTAGTGTAAAGAATTGATGAACTAATGATTATAGATTATTTACTGATCCTTTATTATTTGATGCAAACAATTAATTAATGGATCCTCGATATTAAGTCTGGATGAACTACGATTCTTAGAGAATCAGCAACACTTTTGTTGTGTCGTTTCCCAGTTTGATCTTAACGACCTCATCGCATCGAGAGACCCGGGAAAAAGTTATTTAGTTAACAAAGTACCAATTACTGAGTAATTAACTACCACCACTGTCACACACTACCACGTAACTGGTAAAACGTACAACATCGAACCTCCATGCCTCATCCAACCTCCAAAAGATTCACCAAAGTAACCACCAAACTACCACCATGCACACTTCGGTATCATCCATCAATACCTGATTTGATCTTCATTGGTACTTATCAACTGGATAAGCCTTCAGGAATAAGAACTGGATCTATTGAGATTTACAAAGACAATACCCACACACTGGACTTAATACAGTGTCAGGGGTCAGATAGTGCGGTGCTTGATTTGAAATTCGATCCGTTTGATGATCAAGTTATATACACTGCTGGATCCACTGGTGATTTAAAAATATGGAAATATGTGTATGATGAATTGTTCTTAGTAGTGAAGGCACAGTTATTCGAGCAGGATGTTTTGATAACATCAGTTATAACATCACAGGTGAATGAAGGACAAGTTTTATTGACAACTACTGATGGATATGCCAGTGTGGTGCAAATTGAAGGGAATACAATTTCCAAACCGATTTTTTTAGAGACTTGTCATGATTTACAATGTTGGACTGGTGCCTTTGGGAATTATGCTGAATTATCAAATGTTGTCTTCACCGGTGGGGATGATGCTTCATTGATAGCACATGATTTACGTACACAATTGCCCGTGTTCACGGCAAGGAGGATCCATGATGCCGGGGTTGTTGCAATTCAAACTTCCCAACCTGGTGATCACAATAGTAGGTATTCATGGAATGAAACTAATCCTTATGAATTATGGACAGGTTCTTATGATGATAATGTAAGAAGCTTGGACTTGCGTTGTATACCGGGTACGGGACTTATACAAGGTCTTATTCCAAAAGTTGTTGAAAAGGTAGCCTTAGGCGGTGGTGTTTGGAGATTCCAGCCATCTCCTATAAGAGGTGATGATAGGTTATTGACATGTTGTATGTATGATGGTGCTAGAATCCTTGGGAATAATTCAGTACAAGATCAAGATCAAGATCAAAATGTCGTTGTGGAGAGATACTTCAAAGGGGATCATGAAAGCATGGTTTATGGGTGTGACTGGAATCCTTTAGACCCTGGTAAAGTTGCAACTTGCTCTTTCTATGACAACCTTATACAAATTTGGTCGCCGGACTTAGTTGAATAGTAGATATAAAATTACAACATATAAAATTACAACATAACGGATATATAAAAACAAAGCAATTTGTTTATTAAAATGATGTGTTATTTTTACTATATATCAATAGGTCTTTGTAATAAATGGCCCATTCTTTCGATTTTTGTTCTTAAGTACCCATCAACTTCATTACTCTTGATACCTTTATCACCTTTCCATGCTAAAGGCACCATTGGGATTCTTTCTCTAACTCTAACCAACTGATCCTTCCCTTCCACTGCAACGATTTTATCAGGATTATTTGTCAATAGTTTAATTTCAGTCAGATTCAAATCCAATAATATAGCAGTGGCCAATGAGAATGATCTTGCATCTGCAGGATGACGAAGTAATAAATTTGCCTGAACGGTGTCTGCACCTAAATCTTGTAAATTATAAGCTTTTAATTTTTCACCAAGTCCAATCCCACGACCTTCTTGTCTTAGGTATACAATACACCCTCTTCCAGCCTTCCCCATGATTCTACCAGCTTCATCGAATTGTTCACCACAATCACAACGGGCAGACCAGGCAGTTTCGCCTGTGTAGCACTCGGAATGAATTCTAACTAGTGTCTCCTCGATGTCATCTGGTATTATATCCCCCGCAGAATCGAATTTTATTTCTTCACCCGTGACTTCATCTTTATCAGCAATGGTACGGCCTGGTCTTAGTTTCCCAACATAGGCACCACGAGTCATTCTATCACTTTGAGTTTCACCCTGGTAATATTTGAACAATGATTTTGAACGGATCTTATCACCAAAGACGATGGCTAAATGTTCCTTGTTGTCTATGTTGTTAGAGTACAAATGTAGGAATATATCATGACCCGTTGTTGTTGGGATTCTAGCTCGAGCAATACATTTCACGATTGGCAACGTGTCTGGAAGTTGCTTTCTTTTTTCATTTGTTATGGAGTCTGTACGTGGTAAGACTGGGATTGGAGCAGGAGTCGATGATATGGAGCGGGATGGTGTTATTGAGGGAGAGACTAGTGATAAGTCTTCAACGAATGATTTCGGTTGTGGGTGTTGCATCTTATCTTTGTGGCGTGTATTTAATGATATGGACTTTTTATAAGATTGATTAGTTATTGGATGGCTATTGTATAGAAGTATATAGTATTGTTGTAAATTAAAATGGTATTATAAAGCAGGTCTATTAGAACTGAGCTTTGGGGTTAATGGACGGGTTTTTCTTTTCTCGAAGTTAAAAAGAAAAGTGTGGTTATTGGTAATATCTGACAATATTATGATGCCGATGCTATTGATGATATTATACTGATATTATACTGATATATGAGAATGAAATCCACCGGTATAATAATGATTCAACTGAAGGTTCTTTTCTCACTTTTTTTCTTTGTCATTTTATTTCATTTTTATTTAAATTGAATGTTCTTCTTAGTAATTGTACTGTAAAGGCCACAGTTTTGATCTTAGTAATCATTATCAATACCGTGTAGTAAGCAGAAACTTATTTACTACAGAACTGTGTGGTTAGATTGATTATTCACTTCACCTGCGAGAGATCCAATGGTAGATTTTCCTATAATAATGATGCTTCAATTTGATATGGGCCAGTGTGTGTTGTTACTCCATCGCTCCATACTCCATACACCTTTCTGTACATACTTGGTATACACCTTTTAGCAATCTAAATTTAACCACACTAAAGATAAACATCAACACAAACAACCGGTTAAAAACCAAAATCATACATCGAAAAAACCCCAATGATGAACACATTTACATCCAAACAAATCCTAGCTGGTTCCTCTTTACTCGTTGCTGGCTCCATCATTGCTACTCGTAATTTCTGGTGGACTCCACGTAAAGTATTAGAAACACCATCAACTACAAAACAGGGAAACAGGATTTTTCTTCCAATCAGATTTGAAAATGAATTGGATGATTTATTGCTGATCAAAAGACCATTATTATTAAATTTCACCATTAGAGGAGATCCATATTGCAATAAACTAACCGGAGCTCTTCAACGTATCATTGCTTATGAGACAGATAAAAAGATTAATATGGTTGATATTGAGACTGATGAAATTGGAACGAAGGGATTGATCTCGAGATTTGGTGTTAGAAATGTCCCCTCGATAGTGGCTGTTAACAAACAATTACCAGAAGGTTGGTATATTGATGAGAGACTAAAGTCCAATCCAGATGGTGATGTTGATTGGGAGAAACTAAAGAAGTTTATTGAGGACCATGCCGAAGAGGAGTAGAGATCAGGAAAAAGCAGAGAAGTGTCCAATCCAATGTATCTTAAATCTCTCTATCCTGCATACAAGAGTTCACCATGTTAGTATACCCTTTGTAATGTCTCTTTTGTCAGGCATTTAATGCCCAATAAGCCTGTTCTTTTAATTGGGTCTGCACAATAGCGTATGTATATGTGTACATGTGTACTGTTATTTACGTACCTCCAATGGAGTATTCTCATTTTTACCGAGTGTGCTTTTCAGCCGGGTCTGTCAGGGTCCAGAAGGGAGCGTAAATTTTGAGAGCCGAGCTTAAATTTCAATTTATCCAAAAAAGCGTGTTTTGTCTTCTCGTTATTTGACGTGTTCAATCTTTTAGTACTGATATTTATTGAAAGCTGCTATTGTTTGGTTGCAGTCAGTCATCATTACACCATTACACTATACACCATACGCCATACACCATGCTCAATAACGTGAGGAGTATCAAGTTGGACGTTGGACTCTATAAGACACTGGCTCTCAAGATCATCAGATCCAAAATATTCACCATATCAGCATTGTTCACATTCCTCACATTCATCCTTCTTCATCATTCACCTCAACAGATTGATTCCTCCATATATAAAAACCTCAAGATTCCTTCAAATTTAACAGAATTCAGTCATTCTCTATTCGATGAAAAAATTGAAATTGAACACATCCCACATAATGAAAACAAGTCTGAGAAATTCATCTTTATCGATGGGAAATATCCGACTACTCAGGGCTATAAACTAATACTAGATGAATACTCCCCTGAAAAATTTGCTCAGAAGTCACTAGCTGATAAATGTTCCATATATTTTGAAAAATTATACGAAAAGAAGCCAGATTGGAGATTTGAAGAGTTGGAAAATGGATATCCTTATAATGGTTACATATTTGATACTAAAGATAGATTCATGACTGAAAGAAGGGAAGAGTATAGAAACTCATTGGACAACAAGGAGACGATAACTGATGAAGAATTCCAAAAATTGATCAAGACTTATAACAAAGATCTGGAATGGGAAGCTAGGTATAATAAAGAAAGACAAGACTCTTTTGATACTGAACAGTACATGAGTGATCAAATGGGTCACTTACGTGTCTTTAGTCAATGCTATCTAAACAATGAGATTACCACTACTGTTCAAAACCAAATTGATTCATTTGATTCGAAAATCACTTGTGCAACAAATGAAAAGAAATTGTTTAAATATCTAACGAGGAAATTTCCAACTTATACAAGGTGGAATCGTGAAGAATTGTCAACACCTCCAAAGATTGACAATTATCTCAAAAACCCAGATTATCACACGCCTAGAAATTCTTCTTGGAAATCATCAGGTTGTTTTACTAGAGATTTGAGAGATACTTATAACGGGAAAGGGATTGTCATATCTGCTGCTGATAAACATATAACTGACTTGAAATCTTTGTTATTGGTGCTAAGAGCATTAAAGAATAAACTCCCAATTCAAATTGTTCATCGTGGTGATCTATCAATCGAATCACAGATGGAATTATCCAAGATTTCAAGATCAATGTCTTTAAACCTTGACCAAGTTTCAAATTTTAAAAAAGTTATACAGAGGCATTTTCAAGATCAACGTGAATTAGACGTTGAGTCATTGTTTCCCAAGCAAGAAATTTGGTATGTCAATGCCACTGCATCAGTAAACCCGGATGATAAAAGATTCATAACATATGGTAACAAACTGTTGACTTTACTGTTCAGTTCATTTGAAGACACGGTGTTGATCGATACCGACACGGTTCCATTTGTGGATATTGATGAATACATCTTGCAATCCTCCGTGTATTTAAAGAATGGTGCCTTTTTCTTCAAAGATCGACAACTGTATGATCGTATGAGTGGTCCGGAATTGACATATTTCAGAAAACTTCTCCCAACAAGGTTAGACACTGCCTTTTTCAACGTTCCTGAATTGACTGAAATGACATATAAAAACAGGTTTTTCGGTGATGGTTTCAAACATGTTCAAGAATCAGGTCTTGTTGCCATAAACAAGAAACGTCATATTAGATCCGTCCTCACTATTAACGCTTTACAAATGTGGCATGCTGCCACAACGAGAGTTCATGGCGACAAGGAATTATTCTGGTTAGGATTCTCCATTGCTGGTGATGAAGATTATTATTTGAATAAATATGGTGTTGGTGCCGTTGGTGTACCAAATCCAAATTCGAATAGGTTGCTTGGTGATGAGAACGATTCTAAAAGATCAAAATTGAAATCAAACATGTTGTGTACGACTCATCCTGCTCATTTATCAGGGTTAGATGACCATACCCTCTTATGGATGAATTCCGGGTTTATAACATGCAAAAGACAAGATGAAGCCATCAAGGACATAAAAATGGATCTTTACAAAAAAATCTTTGAATCCTCTGATCAGTTGAAACAGCATTACATGGCACCATTAAAGATAACAGCGGTGTTGGTCCCTCCGCCACAGGAACTTGTCGTTAATAACGATTTGGGGGAACCTTCGTCGGGATGGGACGTTATGTTCGGTTGTGGCGGTTATTTATACTGCGCCTATGATCGTGTTGGTGGTAGTGATGAGCCAGAGCATAGGGGAACTTTTGTGCAGTATGATGAGGATCAAGTGCTGTTGTATGACTATTTAGGAGAGTTGTGGGTTTATTCTGATAAAGTTGTCAATGATTTCAGTCGGGTTAATGATAATTCGTATTTGTATTTAAATACTACCACAACTTGGCGAGAGATATCAGGAGAAGAAACATAAAGAAATTATCATTTGCGTTTAGGTTTTGATTTTCAGTTTGGGTTTTAGATTAATAGATACTGCATAGACATTAAATTTCATATGTATAATTTGTATCCATCACATGATTACACAGTCGACCAGACCAAGACCATACATCGCCTTTTCGACATCCTTCTTAATCTTCAGCCAATCAGCTCTTCTCTGTACAAATTCATATATCTCCTCTTGTTTAAAAACACCATTAAACTTTGTCAAATCTCCAATCAATTTCCCCAACTCTTTGGAATCTTCAGTACTAATAAGATACAACTGTCCGATCTCCTTCAGAGCTGCAAACAACGGGTTTATATTCTTTTGACGAAGGGTATTAATGATGAAATCATAATACAAGTTCAAGTCACTAATCAAGATGATGGACCCCGTTGTGGAAACCATACGTTTCTTGATGTTCTTAGCAATCATCCTAAAGAATCTCTCACCAATCTCTTGTTGGAAGATATCAATGACTCCTTTTTCAGTGGTTCCATTTAATAAATTTATATGGTTTGATAGTAAATTGCAAACCTTTATAGCACACTTAGTGGGGCCAGTGCTGGATAAAACAGCGACATCCGATGATTTTGGGTTGAAATCGTTGACTAATTGCAAAGTATTGAATAAAAATTCAATCTCATCCATGAGTTTATCGATACCAATGTTTAAACCATTTGCAACATACGTGTCTAAAGTTGTTTCAAATTGTTTTTTGGCCTGGTTGGCATTGTTTAAAAATTCATTCTTTTCAACAATTTTCTTTTGTACTAACTCATTCTCATAGAAGATCTCAACCATTTGTTGGATTAAATCACCAACATTTATAAGCTCTGTGAATTTGACTAATGGCTCCACTGTATTGATCTGTTCAATGTTTTCCAAAGATTTGAACTCTGTCGGTTCGTATTTGGATAACAAGTCAATGGCTTTACTAAAGCCTGGTTTTAAATGTTCTTGTGACAGTATTGTCACAAGGGTAATGAAGATTTCTTCAATCTGTTGGTTTACTCTTGCTCTGGTTATGATGGAATTCTCAATTTTGTTAAAAGTCCCAGTTAATTCAACTTCTTCTTTCGCTTTACCAATGATTTGACATGACAATTCAAAATTTATAAACGATTTCAAGTTCTGTAAATTTTTATTCAAAATTTCAAAATTCACCTTGAATTTAATTTCATTGGATTCTTTATTCGACTTGTTAAAAATTTTGGTAAAACTTGTCAAGAGTTCAAATTTATTCGTCTTCACTTCATCATTGTTGTACTCGGTTAAAACACTCTTGTAAATATTCTCTTGGTCAATCTTGTCCTGTTCTTCAACTTCCTTTTCAAATTTTTTTATCTCTGCTATGGAATCTTGTTTAAATTTGACCAAATCCTCATCTAAAAATCTCTCAACTAATGGTTCTACGTATAGATTGATAAACCTCTCGATCATCTCTCTATATGAAGGTCCAGCATTATGAGAATCTATAAGATTGGGGACAAATTCATTCAAAAGCTTTAAGTAAATAACCGGAATGATCTGTAAATTTTTCTCAGATTCTTCAGTGATGAACCTCGTCAAATTCTTATCAATGATATTCTCAGCATACATCAACATCACAGGTAACTGCTGTTTAAAAGATTCATCAATAATCCTAGATTTATTATTAAAGAACTCTGTAAGATCTTTGACGACATCGTTTATGGACTCTTCGGAGAGTTCACCAGCTGGGTTTAATACTGTATCAGGAAAGAAATCCATTGGGAATTTGTTTTCTTGTTTGAAGAATTCAACAATAAGATCTTCTTGATCCAAAATATTCAATGTCTCAACTAATAAATTGACAATGGAGTATTCTCCCTTATGGAAATTCTCAACCATATCATCGAAATTATGCTTCGTGAATGTCCTTATGATGGTCCTTATTTTTTCTAACATTATATCATGATATTCTTCATCAGCATCATCCAGTATGATGAATTTCTCCAAATTGACCAATATTTTCGCCTCATCCTGTGAACTAATGGTATTTGAATCAAAAATCATCTCAAATTCTATTGTCTCAACATCAACATTCTTAAATATTCTCAATAGATATGGTCTCAAAACAGTAGCTATTCTCGTTATAGTTCCCTTAGGGTTATTTGTCTTGTGAATATTGAAACAATTTGTAGAATTGACTTCTAGCAGCAAATCTTCAGTATAATATGGATCATGGACGATCAAAGTATGAGAAAGCCTTTGTTGGAAGTACTCCAGATCAACCGATTTTTCGAGAACTTTTCCAATCTTGGTGCTTATTGCACTGAAACTAAGATAGTCCAGAACACTGAGTCTCTTTGAAATGTTCTGAACAATGGTTTCATCTTTTAAAAGTTCACCCATCGAAGAATTGAGCCTCGAACCGAGTATTTAACGCTTTGTTATGTTAATTAGTTAGTGAGTATGTGAATTGATCAATTCGCGATATAATATATTATTGTTCAAAAAGGAAATATTCGCGACAAATCGAGATAAATTCAACCAAAGTAACCATCAACAGAGAACAAGCACAGTAAACTTGTCTTTAAACCAATTTTGTGATGAAGCCCTTCTCTACAAACCACGAGGAGCTCATCCATGACGTTAGCTATGATTTCTACGGAAAACAGCTCGCGACTTGCTCTTCAGACCAGCATATAAAAGTGTTTGATCTTGATTCATCAACAGAGGAATGGACATTGAATGATAGTTGGAAAGCTCACAATTCATCGATTATCAAGATTGACTGGGCCTCTCCTGAATATGGAAAGATAATTGCCAGTGCTTCCTATGATAAGACTGTCAAAATTTGGGAAGAAGACCCAGATGAACCAACTTTAAGTGGTCGTCGTTGGAAGAAGTTGGCAACTTTGAATGATGCTACAGGTCCCTTGTACGATTTAGCATTTGCTCCTAGTCATCTCGGTTTAAGGTTGAGTGTCATTGGTAGTGATGGTGTCTTGAGAATCTATGATGCTTTGGAACCTGCTGATTTAAGATCATGGACTTTGACTTCTGAAGTTTCAATCTTAAGTGAAACTCCTGCTTCACATTTACAATCAGATTTTGCATTAAGTTGGTGTCCTTCCCGTTTCAGCCCTGAGAAACTGGTTGTCTGTGCATTGGACCAAGGGTTTATATATCATCGTAATGCTGCTGGGAAATTGGTAGAAGCTGCCACGTTACCCGAACATTCTGGTCTTATTAGATCTGTATCTTGGGCACCATCAATGGGTAGGTATCATCAATTATTAGCCACTGGTTGTAAAGATGGTAAAGTACGTATCTTCAAACTCACTGAAAGGCTATCGAAAAAGCAATATTCATGGGGCGAAGATGATGAATCTGCTCAGCAATCACCAAACGTGGAAATCTCAGTAGAATTAGTCAGTGAACATGATGATCATCATGGTGAAATCTGGTCCGTATCTTGGAACTTGACAGGTACTATTCTGAGTAGTTCTGGTGATGATGGGAAAGTGAGACTTTGGAAGGCTTCGTATAATAACGAATTCCAATGTTTGAGTGTCATTAGTGCAGAACAGAAAGATAACGTATGAGAATTTAGAGTTATCATTGTATATTAGTTTGAATGAACGCCTAATAAAAGTTGATGCTACATTCAGAATTGTAGATTGCTTATTATTAAAATAGTAATCAGTGCTCAAGCAAAATTCATTCAACCAGGTTATTTTTTTGAATAAGAATCAGCGCTCTGGATGATTAATCTTCTATCCTCAATGTACCTATCGATGAATTCCAAATCAGCGCTTTGAAAGTTCAATTTTTCATTAAATATGGAATCAACAAATCTAGGATCATAATCAATTTCAAGCAATGATGTATTGGAATTGATTCTATATTTCCTTAAAACATCAGCTGTGTCTTCCCCATCCGTTCCCAAGTCATCAAAAGCATGGAGCATCTCATCAGTAGCACTAACGCTTAGCCTCTTGTAATAGTTTTTACCATCCTGGTCGAGATTTTGGGATCTCGAGGACTTTGAAGGATAGTTAATCTTCTTGATAACTGTGTTTTTGAAGCTCGTGATGCAACGTTCATGGATATCCAAAGATCTAGATCTCAAACGATCCTTGATGTTTACAAACTGTGGTATTGGATCGTTCAAAATTGTGTTTCTCAAGACAAAAGCACGTCGTCTAACAAGAAATGAAATTATACGACTGCAATAATTTAAATTCCACTCTAATTCAGAGTCATTAAGCTCAAACATCAATTGATCCTTATCAAAAGTATGAATTGAAATCGTACCATTGAGGAAGAATGAAAATATGTAACGAGTACCAACAAGGATTACATCCAAGATTTCCACCAATGTATTCCACAACACATAAAACACTCTTTCAATGGGTGGTAAACTGGAGCCTAAAGTGTATATCTCTGATGGGACGATTGAATACCAGCGTTTAACAAGTTCAAAAAGTCCATCCACAGGGTATGTTGAAACAAACTGGGGTGATTTCTGTGACTCGACTAATTCCATTGCAGATTTGATGAATTGAACAAATGATTTATATTGATGATGGATGGGATCATCTGTATTGTAATTGTCTTCATTTTCAATGTACTTCTCACCAAATTGCTTCACAACGTCATAGAATTCATCCAGCAATTTCCCATCATATTGGGGAAGCCAGATGTATTTTGAAGTGAACAATAACCCATCAGCAAAGATCTTTAGTGCTGAAAAGGACTTTGGGTACCGCTCGGGTTCATCATAGACCGCTCTCAAGAGTGCACAGGGCCCCGATGCAAATGAAAAAAAATCCTTCAATTCAATATGCTTGAAGAAGATCGCTGATTTGTGTAATAAACTTGTGATTCTTAATAGTTGTCTTGCATTGTCATCATGGATAGCAGATAGTTCTCTTCTCAAATAATTGATAGAGTCACCTCTCAGTTCAAGGAACCTTCTTAGGGCTTCTGGATGTTTTACTAGTACTTTACCAGCACCAAAGATGATGGCAGCTTTAAAAACATCTACTGAGACCATACCTTCTTTCAAAATGTTGAACATATCATTCAACAAGAATACACGTGCAAAGACACCAGGAACCGTTTCGTTGAAGTGTGGAGGGAACTTTTTCAAATCATAAGGCGGTCTATTGTCTCTATGTGGGATTAAAGGAACTTCGAACCTTCTCGTCAAGTTATTATAATTAGGAGGTGATATCTTGTTTTCTCCAGCTGTAGCGAATGTGATTAAGATGCTCGAATTTGTATGATGGTAATCCGCGGACATTGGAGATTCACTACCAGAGTCATATGAGTGACTAAAGCGGTGTATTGGATGTATGTATTCTTCAATTAGCTGTCTTGTAGTGGTTGGTCCTAAGAGTCTAGTTTTCTCGGAGTATGGCGCGTCTATGAAATCTTCTGATTTATGAGTGTAAGTATAATAGATGGAATTATTGGCTGGTGTATAAGGTATATTGAGTTGTGATAAAGGGACGATCTGGTTAACGAGGGCTTGTAATTGGGATGTTTGCAATTGTTGTTGTTGTTGTTGTTGTTGTTGTTGTTCTTGACCAATTGTGAGATCAACCGCGAGTGGAGGAGGTGGCATTGGAGGTGTAGCTTGCGATGGAAAGTTGTAACTGAATTGTGGAACTGCTGCTGATATTGGAGGATGTGGGATAACACCGTGTTGTATTATCGTGTGTCGTTTCATCAAGGGAAATGCAGGCTCACTATGTAAACTATGTGAATCTGCGCCTGGATACTGAACCGGGGATGATGATAAATCCGTTGAATATTCGGCTGATTTTTGAGATGGTTTGATAGTACCTGCTTCATCTTTAGCATCAATATGAGCCTGTTTGATAGCATCCAACTCATGAGGTGTAAGATCAAGATAACCACACCGTATCGCTCTCGATGTACATTTCTTACAAGAAGGTAATGTCTCATCACATTTGATTCTTCTTTGACGACACTGAGGACAACCAAGTCTAGAGTTCTTGTGTTTCTTTCTGTGAAGAATTTTCTTCTCTTTTGAAGTATCATTTTGCGATTGTGGGATTTTCCTCACCACATCAGCTTTCGACCTGGTTGGTTTGTCGTTGGGGACTTTACTCATCCAACTTAATTCAAACGCAGTGTTTTATTAATATCTCTATTCAAATTATTCCCTGTTATTATTCCCGTGATATTCAATTATTTTCGTTTCAAAACAGCTTTAAAAGCAAGAAATAATCTATGTCCATCTCGATGAATTGATTCGACTAATGTTTTTTTTCTTCTACCTGCTTACGAAAGTGAAGCTTCTGAAATTTAAAGTTTTGAAGACACCGCTTCCATGCATCAGCAAGCATATTATCATGCATTAACTGCAGCGGAAGATTCAAGTCTTGGCAATCCCCTGGGCAGCCGCGGGACCAAAAGACAACAAAATAGTAGGAGACTCTCCTAGTTGAAGTTGATGCCTCATTTAATTTTGGACCTCAACCTAATTTCTGCTTAAAGTTTGAGAGATGGGGAACCCCTGAAATTTGAACCAGAAAATTTTTAGCCAAAACATGAACTTGCATAATGTTGTCTTTGTGAGTGATTGACCTAAGTAGTTTTTATATTGGAACGATAGACACAAAGACCAAGATGGTTCCGTCCTTGTAGCGATAAATCTTCCAATTTCAGCTTATCAGAGACGGCAGTTAGGGAATTGGTTCCTGGAACCATATGGGAAACATTCAAGTGATTGATTGTGACCAGATCATACATCATAGATCATCGGCATGAACACATGCAAATACCCCCAGATCTAGCCAGCTGTCTGCCTCATGCTGCAGGTCACAGCGTTCAAAATAACTGTCTCATGCTATGAAACACCCGAGCTGTCTGATGGTTAAAGAGTCAAGACTCAAAGAGGTTGATCGCCGCAGGAATGGGCGTAAAAGTTGAAGCCAATTCAATCACATATGTAGAGCCGTCAATAATGCGTTACAAGTCCACCGCTTTATTCTCAATACCCTACCCCAGTTTTAGCAGCTACGGAGTAGATCGAAAGAAAAGGAACGATATCCACCATCAAAAGAAACTCACATCATCTGATTTTGAGGACGTTGGCATGGCTCGCAAGCTCAGGATTAACTTAAGCGATTTCTTAAGACATGAGCGAAAGACCCGAAGTTTCAGATAGCTGATTATGGTTATAGTTGGCCAAAAAAAGGTGATCATTAATTTTTTTTATTTTATTCCTGAATAATGGGGTTTACGGTAGGAATACGTTCAATAGTTGTACTTGTGCCTGACATATCTTTATAATAAAAAGAATAGTACATCGAAAGCTCTTGATGTTGTCTTGATCCAAAAGCTGCTTGGGAAATGAGCGATAGGCACTTGCTGCGACTACGGGGAGGTGACAGGACACAGGACGTCACCCGGTTCAGCTTTTCCTATTACTGTTCCGCGGTGTTACCAACTACCTACGGGTCCTCGTTTCCTTTTGCGAATGAAAAGTATATAATACTTGAGATCATCAGGGGTAATCTAATAAGTCTTACAGCAGTTTCTATAATTAAAAATATTAGATGCATCTCATGATAATATATTAATGCATTATATGGTACGATATCAGTAAGAAACTTCGTTCCGTCTTATACTTTACTATTAGGTTATTTTAATCTTGTACAGATTGTGGACATAAACTGTCCACAGTTAGCGTACCGTGGTTTCGTTGCCGCTAATTTTTCATAAGTCCCAAACTTGGAGAAATTCCAGTAGTTAAATCGGTTGAATTGGTACATTATTAGTCAAAGTGCTCAGAAAACAAACTCCTTGAAATCATGACTATCACATATTATAAGATCTAAATATCTATAAAAGTTCCTTAGTTTATCCATTAGTCTATTAACTTATTAGGTATGCGTCTTCCCTAAAGATCAAGCCCGAGCAACGAAGATATCTATCACAGATTGTAACTCGTAAAATATAAAGACAATAAGCAACACCTTCACAAAAAACTTGCTTGAATCTGATGCATCACTTTCATCAACCATTCGGAAAACAGTAGAGATTATTGGTATATTATTCCACATATCAGGTGGACTCTGTTCACCTTGTGCAGACTGCTGACCTCTTCTTGGGCTTTCAGAAGCAACTGGCAAAGATTCGTGTACATGAACTGTTGGAGTATGAGGTCTCAAGTTGATATCTGGGACTATTATTGCCTTGGGAATGTTTTCCGATCTGTAAATGTCTATAGGGGATACCTTTCGGGAAACTGGAGCTGAAATGACTCTTTGTTCAGCCTTCCCTTTTGATATTTTACCTTTTTGTGCTTTAGAAATCAGTCTTTCCTCCTCTTGAGTTGATGTTATTTTTGCCTTTGGTTCGAGGAAAAACACCTTCTTTAACAGTCTTCTCTTTTTCTTAGGAACACCAATGTTAGGCTGCTCCACTAAAAGCTCTTTTGCTGTTGTTGAGCCCAAGTTTGACAACTTTTTCTCCATATCAGCATCATCTGAAGCGGCTGGTTCCAACAGAAAAGGTGATTTAGTATTTTTCTCAAAATCTGGTTGTTTCAGATCTGAGGAGATATTCGCTTTCTCATTTTCTTGAACATTCTCAGCCTCTATCTTTAGTGAAACAGGAAGATTATCATTATTGTTATAGACGCTGGGCAAATCATTCCTGATAGGTTCAATGCTTCTGGTGTCCAATGTACCTTCATCGAGGGCACCATAAACCAACCCTTTTTGATCATCATAAGCATAGTATTCAAATGGTGGATCTTCTCCAGGTTGCAAGTAGCTCTGGTGTATATGATATTTAGGAGGCTTGGAATCAAGATCTGAAGAAGCTCTCTCATTGAAGTAATAACCGTCCTCTGTAATTCTGAGAAGTTCGCTATTAGAGCCTTCTGACCTTAGTTCTTTGCTCCCTGGCTCAACGGAGTTCTCATAACCTTTAGCTAATGTTGGCATGAGTTCAATATTATCCTCGCTATCATTCCTGTGCCTATATTGAGGTTTTTGGGAACATGTCCCTTTCTTCTTGTGATCCTCAGAGGAGCCGGAGACGACTCTGAAGGGTTTCATCAACGAGTTCAGGCTACTATTTGTCCTCACTGGTTTCTCTTTCTCATAGATCAGATCTTCAACTCTCGGTGAAGTTTTCTCCTTTACTGCTTGCTTACTCCTATCATCAACTTCCTCAAATACGTCATCCTTCTTCGGTCCCTCCTTAGATTCAGATCGTTTTGGTTTTGGTGAATATTGTAATTGAGCGGGAGAGCTTGGTATAGACTGAGATGGAGCGGATCGGTACTTGACAGGCAAAAAAGTAGGTGATCGCTTGTGTTTTTTGAATGTTTGTGCTTGATTTGACGCATCATATGCTTGATACTCTTGGTAGTTATTCGTGTTTGAGAACCAATTGCGTGGCTGTGGGTATGAAACTTGACTGTGTTCTGATAAACTCTGTCTCACAGGTCTGCGTATGCTTCTTTTAGGAACTTCAAGCTCAGCTGGTCTGTTTATCGGGGATCTCTCTTGTGGGTACTGGCGAAATGGATATTGTTGATTTAATTGGGCCTGGTAGTTCCCGGAGTTGGGACTGTATTCAGATGCTGATCTGTAGTTATTCATGTCTTGAACCCAACTTGAACTTTAAAACACCCTTAACGGTGCTCCTCTATCGAAGAACAGTATGATTGAAATCTAGAAAGATTTGTAGTAGGTGATCAACTCCCCGGTTCTAGTGGCAGCTCTGCTGTGAAACGAATGAACGTAATGTATGGAGCAACGAGTTCTGCAACGGCTTTTTGTGAAAGCTGAAGGGCAAAGACAGACCGATTGTTATACAATAAAGTTTCTGCAATTTCACTTGTGGTAAATAGAGTTTTATTGATGCTAAATAAGAGCCAAGATCTTGAGCTTAACCACAAAGTTGTTCTGCAGACATGGCTGGCCCTTGCTAAAGGTTGGTTTTATGTCACAACAGGAAACTAGAAAACATATGCGGCCCGCACCAGAAGCACTGTTATCGACCCGTGAAGAAATGACAGAGAGGTGAGAGAAGTTGGTCACAAAACGAAGTTTCGAAACATAAAAAGATGTGTGTATTGTATAGTAAAATGCAATATCAATCTGTAATCAACTGTGATAGGAATCAAGTAAAATAAAAAAAAGAAGTATCCTGATGAGAGGAACCATAGACGAACTGAATTAATATACCAAATAATGATAACCATATAAAAAAATAAGAAAAAAAAGTTAACCCATAACCGTTACTCGTTAAATCCTTCAAAGAAGCATGATCAACAACTCAGGACGACCTAAAGGTTGTTTGAGATGAAATCCTTGAAATCTTCAACTAATCTGTCAGCAGCGTGTTCAAATTTTTCAAAGGCAGCATTGATATCATACTTAATTTCAGATTCTTCTGATGCAGTTTCAGCCCAGAATTCACTCAAGTCTTGACCACCACCGTTGTAAATCAAGTAGTTTGGAGTATCTTCAGGAATATCAGTCAATTTACCCTTGGTTGAGTAATCAATGATTTTTTTCTTCAGTTGAGCTGGCGTGATACCACCTTTACCACCAAATTCGGAAGCAGAATCTGGTTGTAATGATAAGTAGTAGGTTAGTAAACCAGCCACATGTGGCGAAGCCATGGAAGTACCAGACAAAGTGGCAGTGGCAGATTCTGAGCCAATATAAGTGGACAAGATGTTCAAACCTGGACCAAAGATGTCAACACATTTACCATAGTTTGAGAAGTAAGCTCTAGTATCAGATAAGGTCGAAGCACCGACAGTGACGGCTTTCTCAGCAGCGGCTGGTGAATAGTTACAGGCATCAGCGTTATCGTTACCAGCAGCAACGGCAAAGTGAATACCAGCTTGGACAGCGGCATTAACAGCTAAATCTAATGCTGGTGATTTACCCCCACCTAATGACATATTAGCGGTCGAACCTTTAAAACCAGACTTACCTTCTTTGGCAGCCTTTGCATGTGCATTGGCAGCGTATTCAACACCTTTAACAACATCTGACATCGTACCAGAACCATTAGATCTCAAAACTTTGACAGCAACGACCTCAGCTTTCTTGGCAACACCATAATGTTTGGAACCAATGGTACCAGCACAGTGAGTACCGTGACCATTACCATCTTCATCAGCATCACCAGCTGGGATAGTCTTACCCCAGACAGCACGACCTTCAAAGTCTTCATGTTTAACATTGACACCAGTGTCAATAACATATGAGGTAACACCTTCACCGGCATTATCGTCGTACAAGTATTTGTTGAATGAACCAAGACTTAGAGCTTCACGGTGTGAAATTCTTGATAAACCCCATGGGGCACCGTTTTGTGTGTTAAATTCGGAGGCAAAAACTCTAGAGTCCTTTTCGACGAATTCAACTAACGGATTGCGGCGAATTAATTCAATGGTATCATCTAAGAAGTAACCAAAGTAACCTGACAATAAACCATCAATGCGGAAACTGTCTAATAGACCGCCTAGAGAATCCCTGACAGATTCTGATTGAACTTCAGAGAAGAACTGAGCAGTTGGTTCAGCTTCGTATAAGGCCTTTGCAGCTTGAAGGTGTTCTTGGTTAACCCAGTTTTGATGAAATTCGATTTCTTCTGGCAAAACTCCCTTCTTGAAAACAATAATGTAACGGTGTGGAATGATGTTACGACCAGCACTTTCAGTCGAGATTAAAGGAGCAGATTGTTCAGATAGATGTTCTTTCAAGACAGTTGTGTCAATGGTGACATCATTGAAGTCAGCATTGGTAATAGCCACACCTGAAGATTTTTTGCCTTCATTCTTGACAGCAAAGATTTCTTGGTTGTTCTTGACATCTGGGATGACTAAGGCAGCAGCAACTGAGGCTAAGACAGCTAATGGTAAGATTTGAGTAGATTTCATTGTACTATAACCTTGACTTGTTGATTTTTTTTTGGTGGACTTCTAGATAAGATGTCCAATTTTATGGGGTTAAAAATACAAATAGAGTCAATGAAGGGGTAAAACGGGTGTTTTGGGTTCGTTTGAAAAAGAGCTTTGGACTTCTGGTTTATTCTTTAACGACAGGCAGGTTCTGTATAATTGAACCCTTGTGGTGTTAAAGTAAGAAGCGTTTGTTGTCTTTGGAAGGAGGAGGGTGGCAAGTTGAATTTCTCATTTTTGGGCTTTTTATACGTGATTCCTGTTTCTGACCATTGACCGCGAAAATGCATAAGCAGGTAAATTTCTTCGAAACAAGGACGCGCTCAGTCACTTACGCAATCCTTGGACTGACCTAATATAGCTGATAAGCAGATAAGATCATGTGACAGTTAATCATTTAACTGTCAAAAGATTACGGAGATATTACGCACTTTTATGGGTGAGGAGGGTAACATGGTCTGCGAGTCTTTGTAACAACACCATGAGTCATTATCCAAAATCTTTCAAGCTGGTGGGAGTTTCTGTAAACCCAAGAAGACATTGATAAGGTGCTTAATAAAAGTCTGAATGTGTGGCCTGTCAATAAATTGACCCTCAAGTCAAAAATAACGATCACACGGTATGATAATCCCGCCCTGTAATAACTATATACCCTTGAAGTAGGCATGTGGGAGACTTTGCTTATCTTCACGTCACTAACATGGAAAAAGACCCCCTAACTACATAGAAATTTTTAAATTTTTATCAACTAAGTCGTTATACATCTCGTTCATCACCACCAAAGAGAACGTCTTCTTGGTTTTGGACTTGGATCGTCATCAGTTACCTCACCACTCTCGTTATCTTCCATTTCTGAATACGTATCTTCCAGGCTGACTTCACCGTCAGGATCTTCATCGTCTCCTTCAACCCCAAAGCGCACTTGATATTGCAGACCATCAACTGCTGGATCCAAGTTGTAGTCTAGTGGCCTGTAGATATTACCCTTATCATCTTCAATGTCTGAACTGATCTGCGTATCTCTCACATTACCCGAATGTCTGACTTCCTTCTTGTATTTACTCAATCCAGCTTCTATTGCGCGCTCAATGTTCAATCTGTGCTTTATGAACAACAACTTTGGATATGTAGAGATCTCGCCATTTCTAATCAACTTGGTCATTTGGTCCTCATTTGGGTCACTAAGAATATACCAGAAATCTTTAAGCTTAATCTTTGGCCATATAGTAACAGTACCACTGAACTTTTGCAACCAAACATTCGACCAATCTTGATCCATCAGGTGTGGCAACAGGTCCAAGGACTTTATCCACTTGAGCCATTTCTTATTTTCTAGCTTGATGAAATTCTCCAGCCCTGCACCGATAAATCCACCTCTCAGACCCGCTTTGGATCTTGACACCGGTCTTCCAATAGAACCCTTTGGAGCAAAGAAGAACAATGAGATATGAGGATTTGTTTGACTCACAATGGAGAACTTGACGTTGAAATAGGTGTTCAGGGCCTCAACTGGGATATCTGTTCTCAGTGAGCCGTCTTTGTATTTTGTGCCTAGACTGAAAGGTGATAATGCACCAGTTTTCGGATCCTTCATCATTAAAACAACAGGATTCAAGATACCTGGAACAGCAGCCGATGCCAGTAGAGCTGACCAGATCACACAATGTGGGGAGGTGATATGATTACACAAAATCACAGGAGAGTGAGGATCAGCTGGAACAGTGGAGATGTTCAAAATTTTACCGGTTCTATCATATGCTTCCTTGAATGTCATAGATCCCATGGTAAACCACATTGATTTTCTGGCCCAGTCAACTGAATCAAATCTAGCACCTGTTTTCAGGAATCGCTTTGAATAGACTGAAAATGGCTCATTACAAGCTGTGATCTTGTTGGCCAACTCTGGAATCAATAAAGGTTTTAATTCTTCATTCGATCTTGTTGTTGCTAATGCTGCAACGATACCACCGCCAGAAGTACCACTGATAATGGTGGGCAACAAGCCATTATCAACCAGGGCTTTAATAACACCAAAATGGTTATATGCAAAGCATGCACCACCAGATAGTGCAAGAGCGGTTTTACCAAAATTCTTGTTCAGTGACTTGAAGAAATCTTTTTTCAACTCCGCAGGCAGGGTACTGTCATCAACAATGTAGTTTAATGCAGCCACAACTTGAGTGTTGTATTCCTCCACCAGTTTCTTGGTACCATAGTAGGTTCTTGAATATAATATTGGATTCTCTGTACCTGCAAAGTTAGCCTTTATACAGCTCTGTAACAACGTGAGCAAGTCTTCCTTGGTTTCCTCAGTCCTTAAACTCTTCAATCTCTTAACGGTGATCTTCAAAACGTTGTAATCGTAATAATAAAAATGAATGGCCGATTTCCATCTATCAAACTTCAAGTAATCGTCTAATTTCAAGGCATTGGTAACCCATTCTTGGTAATCTTTGGATTCCCTTAGTTTTGTTCTCAGTCTCCGTTTCTCACCGGTCCATGTAAAGAAATATTCATAGAGTGAGACGTAGATTCTCAGGAAGAAGTAGATGATCATTAAGATAGTGCACCATAGCAGGATGGGTATCAGAATAGGATATCGTAATACTTTATAGGAAAAGCTCTGGAAGTAGTCATCTGGATGTCTGTGTCTCTCATTATTGTCCAGTTTTCTCCTTATAGGACCCCAGTCATTTTTTGATGCTATTTTCTCAACAGGCCTTACCTGGCCATTCTGTTCATTCAATCCCGCGAGATCTTGTGTTGAGTCAACTCCCGATTTGATTGATTGCGTATCAGCTGGATCGTAGTCTAAAGCCTCTTTGAAAGCTCGGAGTTCTATGGGCATCATTAGTAAGCATTCACTGCAGAAATAGAGATAAAGGATTACTCACCAGCTTCGTTTACGTAGTCTTTGTCCATCGATTGCTGTGGTGGTACAAGCAAGGGAGAAGTGATTTGTTTGTTTTAATTTTTGTTGGCATTTTGCCAGTCAATTCGAGAAAAAAATCAACTTTTGACACATAATCTGGGGTTGAATATTAAAGATGAGCAAGAACTTGCTTAAGTTCTGTTTTGTTTTTGCTGGACTTCAACACAAAATACGGTGATACTTACTCTATATTCATCTTAAGCATACGTTGAATTATATGGTTGGTTTTGTGCCTAAAGACATGGTTGATCTTACATAACGCTTAGATTCCAGGAGCTACATTATTCTACATAGTATACAAGGCCGATTAACAACTCTACCATGCTTTCAATACCAATAGATTAGCAATACTAGTAATATGTTATCAGATTCTCTCATTTGCAGAACTGGCTATAGATTAAGCAACAGTCTTTCACCATCAGCAGCTTTTGATACCTTTTGTGGGACCTTCTGCCTATACAGGTTTATGACGGGTCCCTATTCTGAGAGTTACCGAGACTGTTCTGAAATATGCCGATATATGGAAGGCAAATTTCGAGAGTGATGACAACACAAAACTACTCATTACAAGATCAAACATAATCCCGATACAGAGCGTCAAATCATGATTAATGAAATAGAAATAGACATCGGTGATCTCTCAGTTGATTTACCTATCACTACTTTTCCTCCTTTCAAGCTTCGATCTTCGATGGTAGATAAAGATCCGGTGATATGGGTTCATCTTATAGAGGTCTACATCCAATATGTCCAAACAATTCTGCAATTACGAAGACCGTTGACTTCGAGATCTGAACAGCAACTCCGTTTGTTTGTGAAGAGCTACTTACATGAGATTGCTGAGGAACAAGGCCAGATCCTTTCTCTAGGGTTAATCAATGTTCAAATCACCGAAAATTTAAAGACTTTGAACCTCTGGATCTTGGAACTTATCAAACAACTTGGTGTGCTTGCATTGAAGCTGAATGGTGAAGCACTATGGGACTTTGCTAGAATTTATGTTTTCAAATACAATTCTGCCGTTAGAGGAATCATTGATGGTAGTTACAAACCAAGAGATAAGAAGACCATCAGCTCAATTTCCTTAGTTCACAAACATATTGAAGGTCTGATTGGGAATGGGAAATTCGATAAGTTTAACTTAAAAGTTCTTGCTGCTCTTCTTGATGAGAAATCCAAGCTCATCAAGGATAAGAAAGATGAAGATGTTAAAGCTGAAAAGCAAGTCAATAAATCAAAAGCAAAGACAACCTCGACTTCATTTACAGAGAGCTTTGTGTCTGTTAACTGGTTGGAGATACTAGAGACGCTTTATGCTAAAGGTGAAGGTAGGTTCGCTCAATTGTGTAAAGATATAGCTATAATTTCCTTAATCTCCATTTCAAGCAATAAAATTGCATTCCTGGCGACAGAGCTTGGTATTACCTCATATCATTCATTACATTTATTCCCATTATTCTCAGGAATCATCGTTAGCGAAAACTTTAAGGAATATAACCCTGGTCTAGAAAAGAGACTTCCTTTCCTGAAACAGCACACTCCTAAAACTCCAGTCAGTCAAACTGACGTCAAGTTACTTGTCGAGCTTTTCCCAGCTCTAACGATTGAACAAACAGAAATGCTTTTAAAAAAGAATGACTATAACGTCGAAACGGTCACTAATCTGTTACTAGAAAACCCAGATTTAGCTGTCGAAAGAGAGGCATCATCATCATCATCATCATCATCACAGTCACGTCATGTTCTTGTTGATAAGTCTACCGATGTTCAATACCTCTCTTCAAAGAAAGTCATCAGACCGAGGTCACATGTACCCGACGAGGCAAAGAATAAGACCTTACAACAGGCATTATCGCTGCTGTATGAGGCTGATGAAGATGAGAGGGATGATACATATGATGATGCAGAAGCTGCTGCTCCAAGTGCAGAGAACTCTAAATACGAGAAAGTCGAAAGGTTTCTATGGGAGATATTCAAAAAGGATCCCACTTCGTTTGAAAAAGCTTCTCGAAAGTCAAGAAAGAGAAAAGAGATGAAAGATGAGACTAAATGGTCTGACGAACAGATTGAAGGGTGGGCAAGAATGATCCAAAAGAGCCCAAAGAGAGCCAAATTATTGGAGGAGAAGTATATGTTTAGAGGAAATAAGCCTTGGGGCTCTAGCTTTACAAAGAATGCAAGCGAGGAGGAAGAAGAGGAAGAAGAAAGAGGCGTGCGGGACAGCACACATCGTTTGACTCCAGAACTTGTGTCCCCGACCAACGAAAGACACGGAAATGAAAACAAGAACAAGAATAAGGAAAAGAAGCCAGAGAATAAACCAAGCGGCAATCAAACCGCGAAGAGACAACAGGCTCATAATGAAAAGAATAAAGCAAGCCGTGCGAATCATAATAGAAAGGCAGGTCGCGATAAGAAATTAGCCAAAGGTTTTAACTAAAGTACTACGATGATGCTAATGATACATCCTCTATTGTATTACTCTAGTCTAGTTATCGACTTTTCTCTTTTTATTCTTTTTCTTCATGTCATCCAATTCATTCCAGATGGCATCATCATCGTCTAGATTGTCAGATTTTGGTTTTCTAGCCTTCTTCTTCTTTTTCTTCTCACCATCCTCATCATCAGCAGTTTTCACCTCGATATGATAATCATCTAGCAATATAACATCACTGATTTTGGAACCAATGAACACTTTTGTGACCTGTTCTCTACTCTTGATGTTGAAGACTCTGACATATCTATCTAACCCACCAGTAGCAATTAAACTCTTATCACCTTTCAGGAAGCTATGCGTACCTTGAACAGCACCAACAGCACCTTTGTATTTAGCAATCAAGTTACCTTTCTCAATGTTGAAAAGGGCAGTAGTGGCATGGGTATCTGTGCATATTATTTCTTGTTCATTTGGTGTTATAGCGATTTGAATAATTGGTTTGTCTATCAACTTCTTGTCAAGGATCGGTTTACGACCATGTGTAGAATCATATTTTCTCACTTGACCATATCTTGTAGTGGTTATGAACTTCCATGATGACTCGGTGTGTTTCTCTAAATTGATGAACAAGATGTCTGAGATCCAGATTGGGACACGAAGGTCGAGTTTATCGTTTTTCACATTCTTACCTGTGAAAAGGATTTCGGGGTTCAGATCACTAAAAACATCATTTGAGTATAATCTGACAATTTTGATGTCGTTTTCTTTACCACCAAAGGCAAATATGCCGCGTTGTTCAGGATGTGGAGTGAACGCAGATAAGGGTGCCTTTAACGAAGTGGTCTGAATTTGTAACTTTTGTTCCAAGATAGATTTGATGGAAATGATAGTAATTCTACCTTGCTCAGAAGCCGTAATAACATTCCCGTCAGATTCAACTAGCGCAATAAATTGATCTTTGTCTTTGGAATCGGTGATTAGTCCATTAGTAGCTGTAGTTATCAGATCGTAAGTGTCATTATGTTTTAAAAAATCAATCTGTCCATTCGCTCTTGCAGCAGCAATGAAATTCTGATCATTATGCTTAATTAGTAAAAGTTTCTGTATTCTGCCTCTTAGACCTAGTTCATGGAATGTATTGATGGCTTCTGGTTGTGGTGCAGTTTGAGATGAGGTATCAGTTCCTTTGGCGCAGATGATCTCTGTAGGGAGCATTAGTAGAAGTGCAAAAACGACAATCAGCCTGCTCACTTACCTTTCAAGCTACCAGTATCGTCAGCAGTGGCGAGTATTCTCATTTTCCCAGTGGTGGCTCGGTGCAGTTAATAGTTTAGGTAGGTATGTAATTGGTTAAGATTTTTTTTTTGGACCAGAAAATTATACAGCCGAGAACGGAAGTGTTATGAGTGAGGGTGAGATGAGGTGAATATGAGCCATAAAAGTTGTCTGTTGAGAAATATCGGTCTATTGTATAAGATCTACAAAGAATTCAAAGAATATAGAGTGGAGTTCAATACAAGGAACCTCTGAAATCTGTGACTATTTTCTAAACTGAAAACTGAACAGTTTCATGAATATTTTACCAATCAACAGTATGTACCGCCTGTTTCTCAAGCGAGACCCTTATCTTGAAGCCGTGTAAGTTTGTGTAAAATTTCTCTGAATCAATGGTAGACTGCTCATCTTCATTCAGAGCTTTATTTTTTTGTTCGTCTGGGTTATCTAAGCTGACATGTATGTCAACTCCATTGCTCCACAGACCACCACCAAATAGTAAGAAATCTTTGAAGTTTAGCGTGTTCTTACTTATTCCATAATAGAATTCTTCAGGACTGATTTGGTCCAATTGAAAGTTCACTTCATCCAAGTCCATTTTTAAAACATATTTCCAGTCGAATCTTTCGACATCAAAGCTTAAATTGCTATCTGAGTTAGCATCCCAGGGCTTTGAGATGAAACTTAGGCCAACTTCATTCCGGTTGTTTCCCAAAAACATTGCCAAAGAAGCATTTCTACTTCTTGGATCGCCGTAATTCAGAAAGATATATTTTAATGGGAAGTCGGGTGGCATCTCATTCAAAGGAACAACCTCATCATTCTCACCAACTGCACTAAATCCCTTATAAGTGAAACCCAAAGATCGGAATAGATTCAAGATTCGAACGCTCATGTATGAAAAGGGGGAACCAGTGAGCTCTTTGTAACCTAATGCCATCCAACCCACGGTGATAATCTGATTATAGAGGGCATAATAGTCAAGAAAGTTGCACATACTGAAATCAACCAAGGGATTGATCAAACTTCCCTTGTTGAAACAAACATACTTATGTATGCCAAATGTCATGATGGAAGTTCCGATACCAAGAGTAGGCAAAGCGAAGGTTCTAAAAGTGTGAAAAGGTGCGCGATTTTCATTCATATAGACCACTTGGCTGTTGACTTTGCAAAGCCCACTGAAATCCTCTTTGACGTGCGAGCAGTTACTAAGCTTGGATGGGTTTGAATAAGAATTAATAGCTGTTCGTATTTTCTTGCTCACTGTGGATCTGGAGAGACCAGTTTCATTACATGCTAGTTCATAAAATGAAGAGCTATTTTGCAGGACTTGTTTCCAGGTGGAGATACTTGACGATAGCTTTGGCGGCAACGGCTGAGAATTAATGAAGGGAATTAGAATCAACAAAGTGTATAAAACATGAAAGGAAAGCATCAGAGTAATCTGTAACAGAAGGTTAGATTTCGATATGGAATCAGCGTCATAAGACAATAAATCTCTGGGTTTTATATATTAGCACGATCTGCAAATTTTCTGTCCAACTTACAATGTGAGCCATATACACAAATCAAACAGAAAACGAAAAACCGCTCGCATGAACCTTTTATTTTGATTGGGAAATTTGAGATTTGATGCGTCTCCCCTTTTAGAATACTGACCTTAGCTACTCCTACTAAACACAGTATGGTGCTTGAAAACTTTCCACAATAATATTTTATGCTCTGCATACTACGTTCACTTGACGTACCCACAAAAGTCAGTAAAGTAGCTCTGGAAACACTTTTTTAACAAAAACTAAGAACATTTCTATTGATTACGCCTCTTTGTACAAGTTTAATAATTCCCTCTATAAATCTCTTTAATAATTGAGTTTCCAATGATTGTCTCTTCGACAATTGAATCAACATGTCTGTTTTCCACTCTCCCATACCAGATACTAATGCCATTTTCATCAAAGTATAGAACATTCCCTGCATAAGCATGACCGCCGATATGTGAAATAAAACCAACTTTGACACCATCTGGGTTCCCAACCGGATCAAATAATAAACCTCGCTGACTCAAGTTAGCTTCAAATTCCTTTTGTAGAATTGGGGAAATAATACCACATCTGATGTCTCTATTAGTATGACCACAGATTAGGAGAGTTCTGTTTTGGTTCTTAACCGGGGTGAATGATTTCAATGGAGTATTAGGAGTTAGAACCTCATTGACAAAGTCAGCAGCATTTTCAGTCTTCACTTGATAGTATTCATTATCTGGAAATACAAGAACATGAAACCCCTCAGGAATATTCTCCACGTAGTCTGGTCTATCTAATTGGATCTGGGATGTCAGTACTGGATAGTGAGGGTCTAAGTGAGTTCTCTTCAGTTTAGCAAATTCAGAGATCAATCCACCGGGGGCCAGCTCAACTTTTGACGGCCATTGATCATGAGGAATATCTGAATGAACAAGAGCATGCTTCCAGTGTGCCGCTTTTGTATTTAGCAGAGGCCTGGAATGATCTATAGGCTTATCCGCTGGAAATTCACAGTGACAGAAAGTATCTGGAGTAGTGATCTTTGGATCGAATTTGTATTTCTCGAGCAGTCTGTACTTGTCCTGGATCTTAAACCTTTTCAGTAGCGGTAGTGAGAATCTCATAATCAGATAATCTGTTGCAATAACAACATCAATGAGGTTTTGTTAAACGAATTAGAGATACTTGACACTGTGTTTTAATCTAATTCAAGTGCCAGCTAAAGTGCTTTGAGCGGGTTTATCGAGTTTTAACGGCCTCTCTTCCATAGTTCTTGTCATTTTGACCCGTGAAGAATTGGCAGAAATAATTTCTTTCTCTTTTTCCAGTCCAGTTCAGTTTCTAGTTCCCGGGGAGATTTAGTATCACGTGAGAGATATCACGTGGCCATCACGCGATATGGTGGCCTCCCCGAATTCTCCCCACCATGAACCGCAAAATTATAAAAACTCGGAAAGTTCGCACTTTTTTCAAAACTTCCACGTGAATATCACGTTTTTTTATCAACAAAGCAGTTGTAAACGCAAGACAATGCAAGTAAACAAGAGAAATTCAACTGAAGAACCCCGCGTTAGCAAGAAGAGGTCAAAGAAAAATGCCAAAATTGCCGTTGAAGACATTGAAAAAGCGGCTCTGCACTATGGTAATAAACATGAGAACATTGACTCTGAGTTGATATCACAACAAGCTCAATCCTTTGATGATGAGACCGCTCAATACACCAACCAAGGTGGTGAAGATGATCAAGTTCAAGTTGAAAGTGATGTTGCAGCTGCTGCTGCAGCTGCTACTGCCGTTGCTGAAGCCCACGAGGCCTCCGAGCATGAAAATCATGAACAAAAGCAATTGCATGAACAAGATCAGATAGAACAAGAGCAGCAACAACAACAAGAACAACAACGCCCATCTCAGCAGATCCTCCATCAACATGCTGATAAGCCTTTAGCTGGTACTGAGGCATGGCATAGAATCAGAAAGGATAACCATAAAGAAGTTGAAAGAAGAAGAAGAGAAACTATTAATATCGGTATCAAAGAATTAGCAGCTTTATTACCTTCTCCAGAGTCTAACAAATCACAAGTCCTACAAAGAGCCATTGAACATATTAAGAGATTGAAGGATAATGAAAGTAATAATGTTGAAAAATGGACATTGGAGAAATTGCTAAATGATCAACAAGTGGCTGAATTGAGTGCCTCGAATGAGAAATTGAAAGCTGAATTGGAAAGAGCTTATAGGGAGGTTGAGCATTGGAAGAAAATCGCAGAAGGTAGAGGCTCTAAAGCCGATGCTCAAAGTCATTAACGACTAGCCTTCATGCTAGTTTCTTTTGTATAATTATGCAGTTTTGGAACGTTTTATTGTAATATTAATTAATTATTTTTATTTTTAATGTTAGTCATTCGTTTAAACGTCAACATCTCTAATTAGGATACCTTCATTGCCCTTACCGAGAGCACCCAAGATGTCAACACTTTTGTTTGTCAAGTCCATTGAAAGATAGCCCTTCAGGCCACTTTTACCGTTGAACTGGACGATTGAGCTCGTACCACCATAGACAATTTCATCCTCAACACCGCTTCTATTGCATAAGACCAAAGTGGCCTTGTTTTTAAATTTGTCCACTTTCATAGCATGGTTCATCAATGGGAAGAAACGTAGTAACCAGTAGTTCAAGTTCTTAAAATCGGGTTCCTCAAGTTGCTCATAAGATTCAACCAGTTTAAAGTCACTGATGTTCTGGTTTTGATCTGAATCAATCACAAACTTCCCTTTAACTTCCTCAGATCTCTTGCTGTATTCCTTTTTCAATGCTGTCTTCTCCTCTTTTGTAGCTTCATCTTTGGTGCTTGGGCTTGTTGCGTGAAGCCATGCCATTGGACATAGAATTAAATTCACACCTTCATCCAGACAATGTCTACTGAACTCAAATGCATTGAAGGGAGCCTCAAATTTATACGGATTCAAGTCCATACATATACCAATGCTAGCTCTTACTCCATCCATGAGCTCAAAAGCTTTAAATCCAGGCCCTTCAATAGCAACCCATGTCTCATCGGTTTCGTAAAGAAATGACTTTCTATAATTATGAACGATATCACCTTCTCTATTGAATACGATAGCAGAGTTATAGATGGTGTCCTGGTCCGCTTCTGGGTATCCGAGCACCGTAAAGCAACCAAATTTCCTGCTGATCTCCTCTGCCCATCTCAGCGATGGTCCTGGTGATGATATAGACTCCAAATAAGGTGTGATATGTTTTCTTGATATGAAGTTATAACCAGTAAGAGCCAGTTCTGGGAGTATCAATATATCTGGCTGTTTATTAGCTGGAAACACCCTTGAGAGGATCGCGTTGGCGGTTTGGATATTTTCCCGCACCGAACCAATCTTTGGATTGAGCTGAAGTGTAGCAATCCGTAATTTGACCATTGATTAATAAGATATGCCCTATGTATACAGAATTGTCTCATAAAAGATTGAAACTTGAAAGGTTCGAACTCGCTTTGTACGCTTCGCGAAAACGTTCTATATGCTATTCTGTTCGGTACTACTGGCAAAATGTCAACCATTAAATGCAAATCCCTGTATAAATCTATTAAGTAAACCCATAGGCCAATATATACTAATGATATATCTACCATTTCCCCCTAGTTCTCTAATGATTAAAATATTAAAACATTATTACTTGTTATGAAGTGCTGCTAAAATTCTCATCGAAAATATTATGCTTGATGATTAGTTTTCTCTTTGATGTAAATATCAAGAAGCTTTCTCATGGAGCCAATGCTCTTCAATTCTTGGTCGTATGCAGCCCCTGTATATTCTCTCTCTACTTCTTTCTTCATTTCTTTGATGTAATATTTCACGATTTCCTCCATGCTGACCAATTCATCAGTTTGGAGCTCCAAGTAGGACACAAATGGGTCCTTTGTAATTGGTTTGAAATCATGATTCATCAACTTCTTCAGCAAATGCTTCTTTTCAGACTTTGGCAGTTCTGAATCCAATATCATCTTTTCTTTCTCATTCAGCATTGTGGCTTCATGGCTGAGTTTATAGGATTCCATTATGTCTTGGTCGTCTAGGAGCTTCATCAGGTCCTCCTTCGTGTATAGATTCTTGTCATAGAATCTATTGTATGGTAACAAGTTGAGTAATTTCTCTGTCTCAATCCAGATCCTCAGTTGCGGCAAGTATGTGAACTCAGCATATTCTGTAGTTAGGTGGGTCTGTGGTCTGTATTCTGATCTCAAAACGTTGGTGATGTTATTAGGAACATAGACTGGCACCTGTTCTAAAAATGATAATCTAACTGGCGACAGATCATGCAGGTTATAAACATGACCATTACGGCAGTTGTACAGTTGTAGTTTGTACGTCTTATCGTACATCTCGTCACTGGTCAGATTCCACATCAGACCTAATTCTTGAGAGTACACTTGTAACTCGTCCAATCCCTTTCTTATCTCTGGATCAATATTGGCTATTCTTTCAGCTTCAATATCATCATCAGGCCTTCTGTTTGGGTTCACATATTGCATTGGAGTATCCTTCACAGTTTCGAACTGTTCTGCGAAGCTGATTGGCAAATTAATTGGACTAACAGCTAAAGCAGTGATATCGATGAAAAATCCGGTTCTAATGTCGATGAATCTAGCATCAATATGATTCTTATTATTCCCTTTAGCTCTGTGTGTAATCGAATCGCTTACATCCAAGTAATAAGCACCATAACCGTCTTTCGGATTCTCAAGGATAACAGAATCGTTATACAACCTAGCCAGCTCAATCAAGTCATTTATTGGCATCTGGACATCCAAATCATCATCCCACGGAAAGAGCATACCGTTGAAGGAATGTGATAATAGTCCACCATGAGCAATCCAGGAGACTAATTTTGCATTTGAAACTAAAGCTGACCAGGTTTTCAATAATCTTGATAAATACTGATGCTTCTGTTCCTGATCTGATGCTAACCCATTGAAAAATCTCCAGTCATAATGGAAACCTGTTATGCTATCACCTTCATCTCTTAGTTTTGGCTCATGGAAATGCTTGTTTAAAGTCATTTCTTTAGACTGTAAAGAATGCTCTAGGGATTTCTTGAGCGATTCATCAACACGGCTGTTTACCTTTAGATTTGATAAATATTCAGGACCATTGAATATGAATCTCTCATGCTTTAATTCAACTTTGAAGTCTCTCTCGTCCAATATATTTGAAGGCTCTTCAGTATTCATTACCGATAGCAGCTCGTAATAGCCTTCTAACACGTTAATGTGTCTCCCATTAGAGGCAACATACTTGTGTAATATCCCACTATTAACCATGTTCCCGATAGTCTTATCATCACCCACTGATTTAATACCAGCATGCAAATTCCCCTTCTGAGTAATCAGGACAAGGCGCTGAGGCACCGGAGCTTCACTATACAAGTATGACTTGGAATGTATATGTTTGATATTAGGGCGTCCATAAGCCAGGTTCTTAAAGACTCTAAAGCCAGGTTGTGCTGGAGTCGAGTCCTCACGGCAATATTCGTCACAAATTGCCATTTGTTCCACCCTTGCTGGGTTTCTTGTTCTTTTCTCAAGCTTTCTTTCTCTTAGTATTGTTGATGAACCACCATTAGAGGCGAACCTATCTTGCATCTCCTGCTCATCAAAACCATCGAATCTTGAAGTGCAAACGAAGGAGCAACCGAACTTTAAGTTCTCTGGTAAGTTGATGAATTCATTCAGGACGGAACCTATATCAATAAAGTCATACCAACTAAATGGGATTTCTAGATCTTGTGAGCCTAATCTCAAAGAATCTGACAAATGATGCATGTAAACACCTAATGTGAGTCTTGGATCGAAGTCATATGTGATTGGTTTGCCTTGCACTAATGTTTCTGGAATTTTGTAGTCATATAACATCAAGCTGTTCAAGTAGTTGGCACGGATAAAGCCTCTGCTCACAAGATCATTAGAATCATTGATAAGCTGACTTGTAGCTATGGTAGAGTATCCGATTTTGTTGAATATCTGGTCCATATTATATCCTACATTTGTATCCTTGTAATTGACGGTGAAAAAGGAAATGGCATTTATAACTAGAGCCATCAGGAGCATTAAAGTGACCTTTGACCTCTTCGACTTCAGAGGAGCTATATTTGGAGTGTTCTTTAACATGATAGCAGTGGATTTCCCTTCGAACTAGTGACTTCTCCTTAGACAGGGAAGGTAGTCAAGGAGAATGGGAAGTAGATAAGAACAAATGCAAAGTCTATAAATTCACAACTCCTTTGTTTCGATCGTTAAGATTTTGCTACGCTTTTTTTAGTAATGCATCGGTTTTATTTTATGCATGGTTTGATCATATCACAGAGTGGTCAAACGGTGGAATTTAGTGGAAGTTTAGAGAGATCGCTAATCATTCCTGAGAGATTTGTAGCCGACTCTCCAAGTAGTAAAAAAATCAGATTACTCACATTTGAAGGGAAACAGCAATAAGTCGCAGTATGTGTCACTTGTGAGTGGGTTCTATAGCTCGTTTCAAGTGTGTGCTCTATGAAACCTTTCTGATCAACCTCAACGTTCTTGAAATTTCTTTTTTGATGTCCACTTCCGAAGATTTGTCTGCACAGCAGAGTTTATTTCGCTTAGATTTACCACATGATGCATATAAAGGCATATAGCCGCAGAAATATGTTAGTATATGTGGTGGACACACCATGGCAACAATAAGGATCTGAGCATGACTAAGGTAACTGTAACTGTACCTCTTTTTTTTAGTACCTAAGTTCTACAGTGAGCAGGTACAGATGGCTAAGTCGTCTATATTTAGGAAATTATAGGCTGCGAATATGTGCTAACTCCCCACCAATCACTGCTCAGAGTGGGTGGTTGGTGTTCAAACGAGGACAGATCTTATGGTTATTCCAATATATATGAACTCTCCCAATCAAGGTGAAACTGGATTCTGGGTCCAATTTTTTTTTCTTTTGTGGTTAATCATAAATATGTGAAGTTGAATTATGCATCTGGAAATGTTGGCTAATGTCAAGGAAAAATCCCTTAACCCAAAAAGCCTTGCTTTTTTGTGTGTGTTTTTTCCCAGCCAAAGAGATCGTTAAGCTGAAAGCTGAAACACTGAAACTTAACAGAGATCTGTTGAGGCCATAAACTTTGAAACCTACTTTAAGCCACAGAGATCTGGCCTCTATTGAATAGCTCTAACTTCTTGGACATCACGATTGATAGATCTCCAGGATCAATTGATGAATGGGGCATATCTCAGAAACAAATTCAGAAGGAACTGGTTCGGAGATCTTTGAGTGTCGGACAGAAAAGATAGAGGATGAGGGGCCAATCCAGACTCCTATGAACCTATTCTGAAGTGGGATTATTCTGAAAGAACTCAACTGAACCACTGATCAATGATCACGAACTAGTTTGTTCATGATAACATAGAATGAGAGAAACTTCACTTTCAGCGGAAGTTCAGCGTAACTTTCAGCACAGAATAAGGAATTGCCCTTGCGTAAACACCGGCACCAACTCTAGACCACTAAGCTTCACATGCAACAGAAAAGACTCAACATAGGCGAGTAACATGATCACGAAGTAGTCACTTGTCTTCATTAAAATGTCATTAGAAAAAATCAATGCTGTCATTTTAGATATTGAAGGAACAGTAGCACCAATTTCATTTGTGAAAGACGTTCTTTTCCCATACTTCCTAACTCAATTGCCACAACTCTTGTCAGAGACACAATTCCCACTTGATCCAAATGCAGATGCCATCTCAACGATTCTCTCTAAATTCCCAGCCGACTTTACCAACTCCAGGGCAGCATTAAAGTCATACATTGAGGATCTTGTGAAAAGAGACGTTAAAGAGGCCAGTTTAAAGTCTCTACAGGGGTTTGTTTGGCAAAAAGGTTACGAAAAGGGCGACTTGAAAGCACCTGTTTATAAAGACGCTATTGATCACATTCAAAAGTGGTCCAAGAATAAGAAAGTGTATATCTACTCTAGTGGAAGTATTAAAGCTCAAAAACTGTTGTTCGGGTATGTCGAAGATGCTGAAAAGACTCTTGATTTGAAAAAATATCTTAGTGGATACTTTGATATCAGCACAAGTGGTTACAAGTTTGAGAAACAAAGTTATGAAAACATCATCAAAGACATCAAACTTGATCCAAAGAATGTGTTGTTCTTGAGTGATAACGTCAACGAAGTCGCTGCTGCAACTGAAGCAGGGCTACATTCAACTATTGTTGACAGGCCAGGCAATGCTCCAGTTAGTGAGGAACACAAAAAGAAATATGGCATCGTTGATGACTTTAGTCAATTGAAAATATAAAAGTTGTATTACTACATTTTTGATGACTTACGTTGTTAAAGTACTAAATAATACACAATTGACTTATGATTCATCCTCTCAGGTATGATCATTGAATAAAACATTAGCAGCTAGTTCTTCATTCTTATCACAGGCAAAGTAAACTTGGATAACTAGATCTCTTTCGAAACCTAGTTCAATCAATCTGTTGATAGCATCTTGCTCCTGTTCGGTGATTTGAATTTGATGGGCACCTTCTGGAATTTCTTCAGTGCCTGGAGCAATTTCACCACCTTGTAGAGATTCTTCATCTTCAATCCCACTCAGGATCATTCTAATGAATTCCTCTGGGTTTTCTTGAATCAATCCTTGTAATTGCGGGTATTGCTGCGATAATTGCTCCAATAATGGTTCCAGCATTTCTGGGTTGGTACGCACAATTTCTCTAATTTGATCTAAACCACCAGCATTTGCACCCCCTAAACCGACACCCTCTGAAGAAGGACCTTGAGAGCCCGAAACAGCAGCTTGGGCAAACAGGTCGTCAGATTGTTCTTCTTCAGTAGCTGGCTCTGGTTCTGACTCTGGGACAGCTCTAGGAGGATGTGCAGCGTTTTGGGGAACAACTTGCTCAGTACCAGCGTCAGCAGGTATTCCAGACAGTAAATATTCAACCGCACGGTCTGGGTTGTTGAAAGCAGCCCTTAGAGCTTGTTCCACCTGCGCACGCTCGTAACCCATTTCTGTGATTCTGGCAATTGCAGCTTCTCTAGCTGAACCAGTAGCAAAGGTTGACGCATCAAAGTCAGCTGATTCATTGGATGTTGAGACATCTGGTGCAGCATGTGATGGAGTTTCTTGAATAGTCGTTGATGATTGTGCTTGTGATGCACCAGTACCAGAAGGACCAGAAGGAACAGCAGGAGCAGCAGGCGTTGCTGGAGCTTTAGTTTGAGCTGGAGTTGAAGGAGTAGCGGAGACAGGGGAAGCTTTCTTTGCTTGTACTTTCTGATAGCTCGTTAGTAGCAATATTACATAGAGCTATTGGATTTAACTTACTGAAATCATGAAAATGACTTGATCTTCAGCTTTAATGTTGGTGCTTTCAATGGTCTTGTCATCCTGTAGAACTTTACCTAGTTAGAAAAGGGTTAGTAAATGGTAAAGACCAATCATATGTTCATTGTCACTTACCGGAATAGACAAATTTCAATTGTTTCGCTTCGATCCCTTTGATTTGAGCTAATTTCTCCTTTGCAGTGAGAACCTATCCACAAAGTTAATAGATGTTCAATTAAAGGTACCAAAAGCCGTGTTTGTTGAAGCAAAATGCGCTGGTAGCAAAGGCCACTCACAGTATCCTTTGGGTCCAATTCAAGAGGGATTTTTTCTTTCTTGAAGTCCTTGAAAACGATTTGCATCTTGTAGTTTCTTGTGATTCCAACACGGTTTCTGCTTAGTCGATGTGTTTTTCTGAAATTTTCATGATATTGTTTTTTTTTGCCACTAACTAAAGATCATGGACCAAATCACCATTTCGAGAGGCGATGAGCAGAAGACAATTAAAGTACAGGACCAGCGGGGAAGATAACCAGATCGCTGATGGAGCTCCAAGAGGCGGCATTAGGGGTCCAAACAGTGCTTTAACGGAGTTTTTACGCCAACAGGGGATCAATGCAGAGGAGATCAGACAGAGACACTTGAGAAGACTTGCTGGAGAAGACACTGATAACGAAAATGGGGAAGTTGATGGTAATGAAGATGAAAACGAAGGAGGAGACGGGGATGGTGATGAACTGGCTACCGCTGATGCTACTAATGTAGATGACGGGGGTAATGTGACTATAAATGTCTCTGATAGCGAAGAAGAAGAGCAAGAAGATCCACAAGAGTTGGAAATGAGAATAGCAGCAAGGAGGAAGAGAAGGGCTGCTGCTGGGAGAGATCCGGATGATTATACTGACTCGGAGGACGAAGGTGTGGATCAGGCACCAAAGAGAAGAGTCATTGGGGAAGAGGAAACATGTGCTCGTTGCTTCAACAAGTTTGTTATAAATGTCTACTCAAAAACAAGCAACACTGGTGGTTATTTGTGTCCAGACTGTACGAAAATCCAACTAGAGAAAGAAAAAGCCATCAAGAAGAATCAAATGATTTCCAGGAAAAAGAGACAAAGGTTAGCTGTTGCCTTGTTGAACAGACAAGATGTGAAATTGCCAACACTACAGGATTTAGCTATCAAGAAAGTCACAGAGAAAATTGAGTTCGTTGAACAGTTTGGTGATATTGGCTCCATCAACATGAAGAAGATAGCAAAGATTCTATGTAGAAATAGATCTTTAAATGATGATACATTGCAGTTGTTCCTGGATCCAAATTTAGAGAAGTTAGAGTTTTGGGATTGCTCCAAGTTGTCTAAAGACTCATACGATAAAATTGTCTCATATTGCCCGAATATAAAGGATATGAAACTTCTAATGTGCGGCAAGTTTCACAATGATAATCTAAACTATTTTGCTCAAAATCTCCACGCGTTAACCAGACTCGAGGTAGATGGCCCATTTCTAATAAATAACGAAACATGGCAAAACTTTTTCAAATCAGTTGGCGATAGACTTCAAGTTTTCAAAATCTCCAATACTCATAGATTTAGTGATGAAACTCTCAAAGTATTTTTGGATAGCTGTGGCGCTAACCTAACAGGCCTAAAATTATCAAGACTAGATGGTGTGAAAGAGAAGGCGAGTTATGACACTATGCCAATGTACTTAACCAAGTTAGAAGACTTAGAAATAAGTTATCCGCACGAGGAAGAACTGATTGATGACACATTGCTAATCAACCTTTTAAGCATCAATGGTGAAACTCTCACAAGCTTGAACCTCGATGGTGCTACTGGTTTAACTGATGAGTTCTTGATCAATGGGATCAGACCATTTTGCTCTAATCTACGTAGGCTGTCGCTGCAGCTTCTTGATCAAATAACAGGCGAAGGGTTTGTTGGTTTGTTCCATGATTGGAGCATCAATTATGGCCTTAATGAAATTTATTTGAGAAAATGCTTTTCACTGGGTGATGATGGTGTCATAGAAATGATTTTACATAGTGGTTTATCGTTAGTTGAACTTTCAATCAATTCAATCAAAGATCTGACAGTAACAACATTCCAGATCATGAAGTGCCCAAACTTAACATATTTAGACACAGGGTTTGTTCGTTGTGTGGATGATGAAGTGCTGGAGTTGTTGGGTAAGAACTGTCCACAATTAAGGGTAATTGATTGTTACGGGAATAATAGATGTACTTCGAAGGCCAATATTAGAGAAGGATTAAAAGTTATTGGGAGACAAAGTGACACAGTTTAGGGAGATGTTGTTTTGGGTTATCCCTTAAATGGTTCATAGAAGTATCTTGACTTGCACTACGTCAAAGATTCGTAATAAAAATCTATTAGGAGTTAGACAACAGTGCTGCTATCTACTATGTAGAGGATATAAGTGGGGTCATTTAAAAACACAAGGTACATAACGTATAAACACAATCTCATAATATAGTACAACGATGTCTTCTACTTCTGCTTTTTTTTGGTTGTGGGTTAGGTAGGCTATCGACCCCATACTCTGAATTGGAGTAATAGTCACTGACAACATTTGCATCATAATTATTCAAGCCTGATTTCTTCTTCGTCTTCTTGCCTGAGCGGTCCTTGTCTGCAAACTCACTCAAAGCAGCATTGAGGGCCACATCGAAGACATGATTGATGTTCTCAGTAGTCTTTGCCGAACAAGTGATATGATCATAAGCGCCAATTGAAACTGCAACTTTTTTACTCTCTGACTCAGGCACAAAATCATCAGTTCCTTGGAATGTTGAGTCTTCTATTAAGTCTGTTTTAGTACCAACCAGAATTATTGGTACTCCAGGACAAAAATGCTTCACTTCAGGAGCCCATTTTTCCTTAACGTTATGAAGACTGATCAAGCTTGTTACTGAGTAACAAATCAATAGAACGTTAACATCAGGGTATGATAGTGGTCTTAAACGATCATATTCTTCTTGGCCAGCAGTATCCCATAATGCTAGCTCAACAACCTCGTTTCTGGGGCCCTTCACGTTGGTAATGTAATTCTCAAAGATAGTTGGCACATAAGCCTGTGGGAATTCACCTTGTGAATAAGAAATTAGTAAACATGTCTTCCCACAGCCACCATCACCAACAACAACTAATTTCACGTTAAAATTGGCTTTCTTCCTTGTAGCATCAACTTTAAACTGGGCCACATCCTTGCTGAACCCACTATCTGTGAGTCGTGGCGAGGTCCTCTGGATCTGTGATTGTCTCTTTCTAGCAATGTCGTAAGGTGTCTCGAAGGACGTATCCTCCACATTCACGGCATTAAGTCTGTTTGATTGATAGTGAGGACTGGAAAGCGTGCTCATTGTCTTTATTCTCTAATTTGGTTTCAAAACCTTGTCGCGCTTTAAAAGACTATTTAAAGCTTTAAATTGATTGCATGGAACAACTAATTAAATATTTCAATTGTTGTTTGTTTACTTTTCGGTCATCGGAATTAGATCTCGGAATCACAAGACTCTGCCAGAAATTTACGGGCAATATAGGGGAACTATTGAGCCGTGGTTTGAGAAGAAGGATGTTGCAATGGATCTACAAAGTGTTTATGCTCAGTGTTTTGAGCATGAAGATGAGATTGATGAATATCACGTCTATGCTCATTTGAAAAGACACGGATATATTGTAATGAGACATGATTTCTTGAAAGAAGATGTTCCGAATACTATATAGATGTTCAATTTTACTTTAGTATAACACAACTACAACTAGGTTTTTTTTATCAAGCAGTATATATGCAATTCAGGTAGAAATTGACCTAACATGATAAATCTTCTTAATGATATCCCTAGGGCTTTTTCCAACCTCCTCAGCAATAGCCAGTTGGGCACTCTCTGGTAATTTGTTGAACAACTCGATGTAATCGCCATCAATAACGTTTTTAATTGGTTGATAATAGCTTCTGTACCCAAGCTGTGATCTTCCAAGGAGAGTCTCAACATGCGAGCGTAGGGACTTGGTTAGCTTGTTGAAGAACCGGATATCAGATTTGGTTTGTAGTGGAATTAATGCACCGATGGTTCCTTGGATACCTGTATATATGACAATGTCTTGACCACCTTGTGTGAATGAGCCCTTGTTGAAACTGGTGATCACGTCTTCGATGAATAAATTGCAAGGATTGGTCAACTTTTTAGGTGCACCGTTCAGTTTGGAGTCTTGGTTTAGCAAGAACGTGGAGTTGAAATCCGCTATTTTGGAAGTTTCTTCATCACAGCGTAAGAGGAAAATATTACCGAATTTATCACCACCAATAACGGTGTTGTAATCTAGGACTTTGAACGTTGTCAAATGACGAGTCAAAACGTCATCAACAAAGGGAATGAATTCATTTAGAGTAGGCTTATAGACGGCATAGGTGACCGACTCCTTCAAATCACCAATGAATACCCGGGATCCCTGTGCTTCCAATTTGATAATCTTGGAAATCGTGCTGATCTCTGTGGACGCCTTACTCAAAAGTTGTTTCAAACCAATGTCATAAACCTTCAGATGGTTCTCCAGGCCAATCAAGGCCCTACCTTGGAATGATGTGATCGCGTGAATGACACTGCTGAATTTGGTCTTATGGATAAAATTAAGTGATAAATCATAAGTATGAATATGAGATGTACTAAATGTTGACCTAGATGGGTTATAATCGGTCACGACAGAGACTAAAAGGTATGGTTGATTCTCCTTCGATTCAAAATTTACGATTGCTGATGATAGGATAGTCTCATTGGATTCCAGTTGAACTGTATTCTCAATCTCATTGGTCTCGATATTGAGTTTTTCAATGACATTGTTCCTCTCAGAAATGATCAAGCTGTTCTCATGACTGGTTAGACTCTTTGGTGTTGTCTTCAATTCAATGATACCAGCTGTATGAAGTTCATCTTCTAAACTTCCAATGGTGAAAATCTTCAATTTTTTCTTGTAGATACCAACGCAACCATTAACACAGTCTTCGGAGTTGAAAATGGTACCATATCTCAATGGGTCAATCAACAATGTTCTGATACCAAACCCATTCTTCTTATTCTCATAAATGATCCATGTAGCATTTGAAAATGCGATCACAATGTTTTGATCTTGATATTTCAGTTTGTTCAACTGTAATGGTTGATTACCTAAATATTTTGTTCTAGTGTCTGATAATTGCCCCGTTCTTGTATCTAACAGGGTTCTAACAAATACACCATTTTCCAATCCAATGTTGACAAACAGTTCATCTTGCATCTGTGAAAGCAAAATATCACTAGGAGGAGCATTTAACGCTTGTAATGATAATGACTCTAACGTTGAATCAGGTAATGTTGATAAGATTCTGATCGTCGAATCCTGACATCCAACAACCAGGAATTGAGAACGCAATCTACCTTCAGGAACATCACCTAATGAGATTGATAAGATTCTTGATTCGAATTCCTTATGTTCTTGATATTCCACTAACCTATCGCCATTGTCTAGATCAACTTCGAAGTACACTAGCTCATTATTGGATAGTGCGATTGCTAACTGCCTGTTGTTGGAACTGGAGGTAAGGATTCTTATACCAGCAGGAGGGAACCACTCATTAACAACTTGTGCATCTCTAATCACACGAATACCATTTGAATGAATCTGTATTAGCGATTTCAAACCAAACTGTTGGATGCCAATAGTAGATTCGTTTGTCAGTAAAGCGGAGTCGGTGATCTCCTCAACTGTTTCGCCGATAGATAGTACCAAAGTCGTATCTATAAATGACATGACAAGATATTTGTCGAATTCATCGTCTTGGGTAAGCTTTGTAGTCCACACTTTGTTGGCTGTGGCAGGAAGATCTGATTCGACAACTTCATTTATTGCAACACCATGTTGTAAGACACGTAGTGACGAGTTTTCACCATGACCAGTTAATGCGTAGATATTATTGAGAAAACTATTTCTTATCAATTTGCTGTCTAATAGTGGGTTCAAAGATTCCTGAACGTCTGTCAACAGAAGGTTCTCAAGCTCGGTTCTTTCGAATGTCAATTCCTGATTGGCTTCACTGGTAGTGGAAGTATAAGGCTCATCAGAGCCTAGTTTCTCAAACTGGTATAAATATTTATCACCATATTGAACATCGGCAAACAGGAAACCAGACTTTAAGATAATTAGAGCTGAACATAAGGGAAGTGTATCGAAGTATGATATTGTTATTGTTGGTTCATTGGCAAATGGTAACTCCACTTTGAAAACATCACCATGATTTGATTGTAGGAGGAAAAAAAACTGCGTCTTCATTTTGTGAACAACACCGGATACTATGTAACTTGCTTCGCCATTCAGTCTTGGGATATTAATGGCAATCTTTGTGTTATCCAGAGCACCATGATACGTAACAAGGTTCTTTGAGCAGACAAGGACCCCTGATGGACCATCATTACCGCCTGGTACTTGAAAAATCAGGTTGGAGGTGATTGAAATCTTCTCACTTCTCTTTTTTACAACGTTATTGAGCCCTAGATCGAGTTCATAAAAGGTCAAGTAACGATCAGTGTTTTCTGAACAATCAATTTCTATAGCAGCAAACAAAGGGTTCTCATAACCGACATCAAGACCAACTGTATCAATAGTCAGTATATTAGCTCGGTTTGCTTCTAGAGGAGATGAGATTGTCAAATCATTATTCAGATCTCTGTTCAAAACGTAGCACAGCTTATTCTTTTCCGTAGCAGTCAACAGCAATGCTCGACCTTTTGAATCGGATGATAATTGATATCCAGGAGATAATCTTCTAAGGCCAGATTTTGCGAACGGCTCATTAAACAATGACACGAATCTATCACCATTATATTCCAAGATTGAGAGATTGCCAGAATCCGAAGTAACAGCGATGTAATCCTTCCCGGATCCAGCAATTTTGAAATTATCTATTGACCGTATTATGGCAAATACTCTTTCTTGATGCAATAGAATCAGTTTCCCTTCATTGGTGTCAACTTTGTATATCTTTAAAATACTTGAAGTTGCAACGATGATTTCTTGTGATTTCTTTCCCTGGAAATTTCCCACGATGGACCTCAGAGAGTTAGCACTGTCCTGGAGTGTCAGATTGTATAGGCAGATTGGGGTATCAAGCGACATTTCTCACTTATTAATAGAAAAATTTTCCAGGCCTCCACTTCTATACCGCTGGTGATTTCTTCAGTCTGAAGATGGAATCAAAATTATGAGCCTTGGATAAATAAACAAGTTTCGCGAATCCTCGAATCAGTATTACCCGCAACTCGTAAAAAACAACCTTAAAAAAAAGTGTGTGATCCCAGCCAGTTAGTACACACACACATATACCACACACCACCCACAATGACAATAGTGGTCGTGGTCTGAGCATGAGGCTGACGACTTGAGGTATTTTAAATTTGTACCAAGAAGCAATGAATTACTAAAGTAAAAAGCACTAACAAGAATGTCTGTATTAGTAATTGTAGTCTTCAATATACCCAGTTCCTAGTCTCTAGTCTCTGAGTCTTCTCCCCCCCTCGCCATCCGCCATCCGCCATCTTGAGCCTCCTCTTCATCACCGCCTAAATTCTCTCCACAAATTTAAAATCACCGCGTCGACAATTTTTCAACTTCCCCCAAGCAACAACATTATACCATTTAGCCTCCAATAAAGTTCCCCATAATGGCCCCTTTGAACTCCCCTACCAATGAGGATGGTAAAGCAGTGATCGAGATCTATGTCCGTATGAATGATGATCCTGAAAAAGATTACAATTTCGGAGTTGGTATGAACGATGAGTTTAAGTCTTTATTGCGAGTCTTCGATGTCCTAAAAATCAGTCTAAGACCATCGATCTTTTACCATCACAAGCCAAAAGGTTTTAATGTTTCTACCCATCCTGGTCTATTGACATACCATGGTGGTTTGTTATTTGCCGATGATGCTCACAAGCATGTTAAAGAGGTTAAATTGACCGACAAGATTGGTGATCACGTTTGGCCTGGTCAATTGGTCATCCCTCAATGGGAAGACGATTCAGTGTCTTTCTACTCACTCATTGCTGTATTATTAGCTTGGTTATACACTGATCTTCCTGATTATTATAGTCCAACCCCAGGTATCTGTTTGACTAATCAAATTTCAAGAATTTTGTTTTATGTATTGTTACAATTTGGTCATGATAAATTAGCGCATGATATCTTAGCTGAAACAACCCCAAACAGATCATCATATACTGCCCAAATGATTTTCTTTGCCTTCCATATTTTGAAAGTTGTGTTTATCTTCTTAGCTTTCTGGTCTGGTTTATTCAATCCATATTCTTTAAACCCATGGACCACTTACCAAGTCAACAAGAATGATAAATTGGATGAATCCAAGAGGGATGAATTGATCTCAATTGGCTGGAGAGGTTCTAGAAGAGCCATCGCCGATGAATACAGAGATTATTTGAAAGAAGCTGAAGTTAAGAAGTACGGATCGATTTTAACCGCTTCTAAAAACGGTTTATTTGACAAGATTAGAAAACCATTTATTAAACTAGGCAAAGGCGAAGGTTTTGACACTCCACTAGACTCAACTAGACAGCTGGATGAACTAACTAAAGATCCAAGCAAATTCACAATCAGTTATGAATACTATGAAGAAATCTTGGTTTGGTTCACAGAACATATGCAAAAGCATCAAGATACTTTAGGTCAAGAAATTAAAAACTTCAGAAAATTTGGTCCTATTGGATACACTGATAAGCTTAAATATATCGTGGAAAAGAGAAGAGAATTAGATGTTGAACAAGAGAAAAAGGCTGCAGATGCTAAGAAGAAAGATTGAGTGATCGTGAATGAGTTCTATAAAGCTCCTGTACAATAGTAATATTTTAATTAATGAATAACTTTTTGTGATACTATACTGTAACTTCACTGTAATAGGTCCCCATAGTTTCAGAGAGATGTTGTTTTCCTTCAATATTTAAATTTTTGATCATGTGTATATGTTTGTTTTCCCTCTTGGAAACTTTATGAATAATAAAGGGCCTTGTAATTACAGGGTCCGGTGTTTAAGATGGTAGTTAAGCACGCCATGTTTCAACAATATATCCAACTTTAAACCATGTTTCCTGGTATCTCAAAAACGTAATTTGGTCCTCTTTACAGCACATTTCATTGGGGAGGGGGGACACATTCAATTAGCTTGAACTACTTTCTTTTCCCCAGACTCCTTTTCCCAGCTCTTCTTCTTCTCTTTCAAAGCTCTTGCAGCATCCATTGCTTCTTGCTGATCACCTTTAACATTTATGCTGCCCACCAGTTGTTTGTTAGCTGCTTGATGTTGGCTGTTCAGGTCTTTGTCTAAGCTCAGTTCAAACTCCTGATGCTTGTCGGGAACGACGGTGTATATCACGTAACCCACAAAGATAAGACAGGCCAAGTAAAGTAATGCCCTCTTCATCGGGGTGGTGATCCCAGCCCTCTTTCGTGGTTGTAAATTATATGGTGCTGGTAATCCCCCTTGCATTGGATTCTTCATTTGTGTATGTTTAAATAGGCTAGTTTGACAAGATGGAGATAAAAATTGAGAAAGTCTGGAGAAATTATTCAAGGGCAATAAAAATAAATCAGTTAATGAGTAGTTAAATAGGCGATCAATTGTAAAATAAACGTACAAAGCTTAAATATCAAGGTTAGAAAATAAATCGAAATTTAGCATTATCTACATCCAGATGTTAAGACTCAAACGGTGATACCCTTATGGTAGGCATCTTGACGTTCTTGCCAGATAGTCTTCCCAGTGCAACTGCAGACATGCTTATCATTCTCCCAGACACCGGCACTTCTTGCAATGACACCAGCTAGTGAACCATTGGTAACACCATCTCTATCAGAGCTGACAATGAAACTTCTACCAATTAAATCACTAATTTTCAAGTTGGCTGAAGCAAAAGATTGACCACTGAAAAGACCGGCTTTATCAGATGGTGTATCAACTTCAACAGGTGGTAAGTTTAATAACGATGCACCGGTGGAATGGGCACCATTAGAGATGTTTCCGCTGGTTCTGAAAGAAGGATAGTAGGTACCCTTCTGTAAGCCATTCAAAGTAATATCCACTAATAGTTTGCTATCAGCAGTTGCGACAATTCTGGCTAGGCCTTTAACAGGCTCGAGGGCATCTTCTTTAGCAAATGATTCCAAAATGGCAACAGCGGCTGAGTTTGGTTTACCTGTACCTCTAATAATGGCATCTCTACCTGTGTCTTGAATGGATTTGATGATTAATGATGGTGGAATTGATGCCTCCACAGAGACTCTCTTGTTGTTCAAATCAATGTCAAAGGAGTGAATTCCATCAAGTTTAGATAGAGCACTTTTCACGCTATCAACACAGCTTTGACATGTCATATCGACATTATAAACGGTCTGTTCAAGTTCGATTAGTAATGCCGGCATCTTGGAAGGTTCAAAAAAAAAGGTGTGTAACACTCACTTCAAAGAGGGACATTTCTGGGGATCGATTGCGTATTTATAGAATCTGAAACGGTGCAATGAGCTTGAATTATCACCGGAGAACTTTCTAATTGGGTATTATTACGCGTTACCTGAGCAAATTAACTATCAAGGTTGGTTAAATTAGCTCGTTTGGATCGAGATCAACTAAAAAAGAAATCGTTCTATTGTGGAGGACTGAAATTTACACTGAAAGATTCTTGTGGGGGACGGGATGATGGGGGTGGCGGATATAATTTAGGTTGTTTACTAGCGTAAATTGAGAAACACTCCGCCAATGTGAAATATCCCAGAAGGGGAGCTTGAAATCTCAAAATAGAAGATGATTTGTGTCAACTATCATCGCACTAATCAACTGCTTTAAAATCAATCAATTTGCAACATGAGCATATACATGACATTGGTAAGTTAATATTTGACTGCTATTCTATTCAATAGACCCTGTCGTTTTTTTCACCATACGCTGTGTCTCCTTGGTTTACCATGTGACAAGACTATCAAATCTTTGTCTGGCGTTTGCACCTTCAGTTCAATATGGTGCCCAATGTCGGTTCTCAACCAGTTGGGTAAAACAGCTTTATTATCCATTATTCTATTAATGAATCAATTAGAATCAAGCATAACTCTCTCCTTCTGATACACGTTGAAACTAACAACTAAAACTAGCTTTTCGGGATTCTTGTCTCCCAAATGATCACTCTAACTCTTCTTGTTCTACCGCTGCCTCTGAAGCTACGTAAACATTCATTCCAGCTATATCAGAAGATTTATGATTCCAGACAGTTCAAGACTATCATATATATCACATTGGCTCTTGATGCGGTGTTATTTGTGGATTCATTGCAAAAGGTGGCGAAGTTAAAGACTAATGACACATTTGATCCTACGCAATACAAATCAACATACTCACATTCAACTGATGTCATGGTTAGGATTTTCTACAACCAAAGGAACGTCTACATCTCAGGTGCTATCTTGTTTTTAGGTGTTGCCATTCCTACTGTGTTCCAAATCATTAAAAGGTTGATCAAGTATCAAGAATTCAAGATTGCTGAATCAGATCCAAAGATCAAGGAAGCTAAGATTAACGAGTTGAAAAAGAAGCTTGAGACTAAAGATAGAGACATTGAGACATTTCAAAAGCAGAAGAAAGGCTTGGAGAAAGCTTACAATGAGTTGAGTGATAAATTGAATGCCAACTCTACCCCATCAGATAAAAAATCTGATTAAGTAAGTATATGAAAGGAATGCTTGTATCAAATGTTGCTTGGATTACAATGTAGAATTAAATCAAAACAACCTGTTTTAGACCGAGATATATAATTTATAAAATCCTTTGCTTACCGATCAAAAAGCGTTAAATGTCATGGTCAATACCAGATTTCCAGACTTCATTTAGATGTTCACCAAACAATTCTTTCACTTTTGCAACAATTTCAGTATCATCAACGGTTTTGTCCACGACAGCCCAGTATTGCTTAATAGCATTCTCCAATTCATCTACGCTAGAAACACCCAACACAACATTACCATGTGGCAAGAATTCTCTGATTGCGTATCTCGTAGCAAGATCAGCCAATTCGATACCATATTTCTCCTGAGTGAACTTTGCAACCTCTTGACAACGTTCTCTCAAGGCTTTTGGGGCAGGATGGAATTCATGAGTTGAACCTGATCTCAATAATGACATACTTAAGATTGAACCTGTCAATAACCTTCCTAGCTTAGCTTCTTTATAGAACTTCTCAATGTATGGGACTAATCTTTGGTTTTGTAAATTCAAGTTAGAATATGATAAAATTGCATCCAACGGACCAATTTCTGGGGTTTTGGAAGCAGTCAGAGCAATATGGTACAAGAAATCAACCGGATAACCAGAAATACCGAAATGCTTAACAACACCTTGTTTCTTGAACTCTTTCAAGACTTTCAAAGCTTCAAAAATCTCATCCTCTTTAACAAACTCAACGTCATGTAAGTAGACAACATCCAAATAGTCGGTATCCAATCTTTCTAATGATCTCAAGACGGATTTCTTGATTGATTCAGGTCTGTAATCGAACTCATCAAGCTTAACTCTACCTGCCTTGGTAACAATGTAGTAAGTATCTCTTGGATATTCAGGTTTCAATTCTTTCAATGCCTGACCTAATAAGATCTCCGATGGTCCATAGTATGGTGAAGTATCAATACCAACGAGACCATTGTTGAACCCGATTTTTAGTATGTCTTTAACAGATAAGGTCTCTGGATTGTCATTGAACTGCTCGGAAAACACAGCACCACCTAGTAATAATGGTGGCAAATCTGATAGTTTTCCTGAGACTGGGACTTTTGATTTACCAATTGGCTTTAGTGACATTGTTAGTTGTTTTCTATTTGATTGTGTGCAGTCGTAAAGGATTTGTTTGATAGCGGGCAGCGGTGGGTATTTGTACTTGTCTGATCGCGGTTAGTTGGGTGTATTTGTATTTGTATTTGCTTGCTAATGTGTAGTTATTAAAGTATTTTTTTGCTAATGTGTAGTTGTGTGAGTGTATTTGCTTGCTGTTAATAAGTCCCGAAACATCTCAAAACTGTGGGAAGTTGCGCAAACGAAGCTCGCAAAGAGTGGAACCACAATCAAAATGGCTGAAAAGGGTGCTAAGAGATCAATTGAAAGCAATGATCTCAATGAGAAATTCTTTGACGTGAGTTGCGAACTCTTCAAGACCTGATTTTCATCTTTTGAACACTGTTTTTTCACTGTTTTAGGTGTCATTGATTAACAACTGATTTACAGATTGGTAAAAACAAAAGAATCACAGTCAGAAAATTCAAGAATGTGAGACTCGTTGATATTAGAGAGTTCTATGAAGCTGGTGGTGAACTGAAGCCTGGTAAAAAAGTATGTGCTTTATCGTGTTCCTTTTTGAGCTCTTTTTACCTAGTTACTAATATTTGTTCTTATAGGGTATATCATTGACAGAAGATCAATGGAATGTTCTTGTGGAAAATATAGAAGATATCAAAGAAGCATTGAGTGAACTGGATGATAACCGTACTGCTAAGAAGGCTAGAACACCAAAGAAAGAACAAGCTGGTAAAGAAGATGATGACCATGATGACGCTAATAATGATGATGAGTAAGCATCATGGTATATTCAAAGAAGTTTTAAATCGACTTTCACTGATAATCTTGGCGTAGTAAGCTGCTTCAAGAGCACAATCCGATACTTTCAATCAAGAGCCAGTGACCTTGGCACCAGTTTTTATCTCTTAAGGGTCTTTTCTCTGTCTACATTATAGAGGTGTGTCCTGACCATAATTCAAATGGTGATGATCATCTTCAGATTAATGTTTGTTTTTATCACTGAGAAAATGGCAAAGTCTTTCATTATTGACCCTTTCCTTCATATTCAAAGGCGATTTTAATAGGAGAATAAACGTATAGAGCAAGGTTGAAACGATGTCTGAAGGATCCTTCTCTCCAAAGGACACGGATGCTACGCCTTTATTAGGATCGAGTCCCGTACAGCAACGAAGCAGCCTTGGAAGTCGCTCATCACATACTCATCAGCAGCAGCAAATTCCATTGCCAAAAAGGAGACTGACATTCACAGGTCCAACACCTGTAAGTCACAACCCAGGGATAGAGAGAGAACCTTTCTTCGTGTGCTCACCAGAAAACCTTGATACGAACGGGGATGACTTCGAAGTCGCTGATGCGATGGGCCAAATACAAACAAGAAGCAACTCTTTTGCAAATCTACAAGGTCAAGAATCATACTTGAGAGATTTTAGAGACTATGAAGCTCGTAACAATGGTCCAAAGAAGTCAAGACGTCACTCCAACGTGAGAAGAAACTCCAAGGTCCGCAGCTCAAGCTCTGCTGAGAACCCTTTTGTTAATGCTGGTTTAGGACAAATTTCCAGCCCAAGTTTTGCTGAAAGATGGGTCAGCCGTCAAAACCAAATCAATAACTATGGAACTATCGGTAACCCTGTTGCCATTGATATTGACAAGTTACAAGCTAATTCAAGCATGTTTACAGATCCAAATAGGTCACAACGAGGCGATGATTCGGACGTGAGTGATTTTGATTCGAACCCATCTTCCAGAGATAGTGATGGGAGCTCTTCACTAAATGATGTCTGTTTTCCTGTTGATAACTTGAGTGATAATGAAGGTCCTAGAAAATGGCCAGACCTTGAAGTTTTAGAGGAGTTTTACGAAGAGGAAACAACAAGATTGAAGGATGAAGCTTTAAGAGAAACAAATGAGGCAAATTTTAGATTTGATACGCAAAACCATAATGATGATGATGAAAGTACAAATGAGAATGTATCAGGTGTTGGCTTTTCTTATCCTATTGTCACTAAGGTTGATGCACCGCCTTCAATTTTTTCTGGAAATCCAGAATCTTCCACCAGTCCTTTAAATGTCAGCGGGTCTCAGTACTATGCAGCGAAATTACTAGGTAATCAAAAGATTAATGAAACAGAAACTCTGAATGGAAGACTGAGACCACCAAAGATCAATCCATTCGATAAAAGAAGAGTTAACAATGCTGAATTCCTGAGAACAATTAACTACCCTCCACAAATCGTCAATAACAACCCAGAACATTTCAGATTCACATACTTTAGGGAGGATTTAGACTCGACTGTTCATTCTCCGACTATTTCAGGTCTACTACAACCAGGACAGAAGTTCAGTGACTTGTTTCTTCATTCAGAATATTCCAAACGACATCCACAACAACAATCTTCTTCAAAGCTGCCTACACCATCCGTCTCTACTAAACGTGGAACCACACCGACTTCAAACGCCAACTCCTTGAAGGATTCAACCTCAGATTTAAAGCCTCTTGAGGAACTACTAGCACAAGAGGAGGAAGCTGCTTTATCGACCGCTGATAGAGTCTCTCCATTTTGGTTGGATGTATTGAACCCAACTGAAGAAGAGATGAAGGTTATTTCTAAGGCGTTTGCTATCCATCCTTTGACCACGGAAGATATTTACCTTGGTGAGACGAGAGAAAAAGTCGAATTGTTCAAAGATTACTACTTTGTCTGTTTCAGATCATTTGATATTGTTCAAGAGAAGGCTAAACGTCGTGAAAATAAATTAAAAGAAATATCTTACGAATCGGACAAAAAATCATCACAAGGATTCTTTTCAAGAATGTTTGGAAGAAGACAGTCATCAGCTAGATCAATACATTCTAATTTAGCTGATAATATGTCACAGACTTCAAGTTTCAAAAGACGTGCTAGAGAGGTCGAATTGGAGAAATTTCAAAGAAAATCTGGTGATAGACATAAGCCAAAGAATAATGAACTTGAACCTTTGAATGTTTACATACTGGTCTTTAGACATGCTGTCATCACATTCCATTTCGCGCCAACACCACATCCTGTCAATGTTAGAAGAAGAGCCAGATTACTCGGTGAATATTTGACAGTATCAGCTGACTGGATCGCTTATGCCTTAATCGATGATATCACTGATGCATTTGGTCCAATGATTGAAAGTATTGAAGATGAAGTGAATGCTATTGAAGATGCAATCTTACATATGAACGATGATTCTGATGACGATAACTCAGATGATGATTCAGATTATGATAACATTACTACTACCACCAGTTTGAAGAGAAGAAAATCTACTGTTCATTCCTTCAATGACAAGGCCTCTATCAAATCTGTATCCACACAGTCCACCAGATCCACTGCATCAAACGTGATTGAGTGGAAGAAGAAAGGGGATATGTTGAAAAGAATTGGTGAATCGAGAAAGCGCGTAATGTCATTATTACGACTTTTAGGCTCGAAAGCTGATGTTATTAAAGGTTTTGCCAAAAGATGTAACGAACAATGGGAAGTTGCTCCAAGATCAGAGATTGGTATGTACTTGGGTGATATCCAAGATCATATCGTCACTATGGTTCAATCATTAAATCATTATGAAAAACTATTAGCAAGATCACATTCTAATTATTTGGCCCAAATTAATATTGATATGACTAGGGTCAACAACGATATGAATGATGTTTTGGGTAAAATCACAATCTTGGGTACCGTGGTATTGCCAATGAACATTATCACTGGTCTATGGGGTATGAATGTTATAGTTCCAGGACAGGACCACCCAGGCTTACTTTGGTTCTGGTGTATCACGCTAGGAATGTTTTTGTTTGCCTTTAGTTGTTACATGTTTGCCAAAAGATTCGCTGGGATCGGCTTATAATTATGCATATAATAGCAAGATTATTGTTGTAGCTTTTATTACGAATAAAAAATTTCTTTGATATTAAGTAATTTCCCTTAAATAAATATACACATGTTTCTAACTTCTAATATGCACATTCCAAGCTCTAGAATTCTAATGTGATGGCGACATAACGCTGTGATCATGATGAATGATATGATGACGATGAAAAATGATGATAATAACAATGATAAATTTAATGATGCTTCTCTAACTCAAACCCCAGTATAACTTTCTCACAAAAAAGAACGAAGCAATATATGCGATAGACCCACCCGCGAGTGCCAATATCCCTGATATCGTTATATTTTGCAACAGGAAGATGGCGAAACTTGCATGATCACCAAATTGGGAGTTGGTTAGGTAGAAGGAGTAACCGAAGGCATAAACACCTATTGAGGAGCCGCTCAGGAAAGAATACCATTGCCACTTCCAATTCCCGACCGAAAGTGAATGATACACGTTCAAGACGCTCACTGAAATCAAGATTGCGATCAAAAGCAATGAACTTAGAAAGAGTCCATTGCATGAAAAGAAACGGTTGTACCATAATGAGAGGTAAAGTGTTGATAATGGTACCAAAATTATACCAAATGGGAAAACACCAGTTATTAGCATGTTAGGAATTGTTTGGAAAGTGATTGGTAATGGTGCAATTTTTTTAGGAACCTCGCTGACATGATGGGTGTCAACCTTGAGGAAATAGTAGGAGATCAAGAATGCCGATGTAGTTATAATGGAGTAGTTTCTGGTAGTGGCCCAAAAGAACGCGGAGGATATCTGTATTGGGGAATTCACTGAATCATGGACTCTATTTAAGTTTCTGCACAAGATATATGCAATAATAGGTAATGAGAATGTATTCAGCGATAATGACAATGCCATTCTTGCCCTTTGTGAATGAGAAGTCTCACTTTTCCAGTTTTCTAATGTCTTGAATAAAAACGCGTTAATGAAACCAGGAATAACAGCGGTAAGCGTAAAGATCGACACCACACCGTACGCGAACTGATTGTTTGTCTCCTCAATTTGTAAACCACCAGTAGCCAATTGCAAGATTACTAAAAACCCAAAGACAGCAAAGTGGGCACCTTGGCCAATCAGGTGGTACAAGAGTGGGGAGAAAGCAGCGGTACGGAAAACATCGTTGAGTAATGAAGGCCATGATAATTCCAAACTCTCGTCATCCAGGGAGAAATCGCTGGCATCAAACATGTTATATTCATAAGGAGAATTGATCATGTCTTTTCTGAACGCATTTGATTGTCTGTTTTTGTAAATCATGTGTATTTTATCAGAAGTTAGTGCCTGGTTTGTAGTATAGTAAGTGTAATAAGCAATGATTATGGTCAATAAGAAAAAGATTGACAATATTGAATTGGCTATCAAAGGTCTCACAGCATCATTCTTATAAATCTCCAAAGTTTTCAACTGGTTTGGATGGCTGAGTTGAATTTCCTTCCAAACCACGCTGTAAGAGAATCTGTTCCCATTATAAGCATAATCAGAATAACGTAAGATCAAAGGTGGTGTCAGTTCACATGTTAGTAGAATCTGTGTGATTCTTGTTAATGACTGTGTGCTCAGCGTCGCGTAAAGAATCTCATAGTCCAGACCATGAGAAGTATAGTAGACAACAAATTGAAAATGGTTGAACAAATGAGGAATCTTATCCATGTCAAGATATCCCAGCGGCACACCAGGATCGATGTAGAATTTAGATGTTTGAGAGTCATAGAGCTCCTTTCCAACTGGGATGTCACCGATGTAGAAATTTAGTTGGTAATTCCTCTTTATAAGGTTATTTAACAACGTGACACTGCTTTCGTTGTATCTTCTGTCGCACATTGATTCACAATTTTGTTCCTCCATAAATACCGTGTTTATTGGAGCGCTCTGATAGTGGTTACCAAATATTGGGTCTTCTTTCACGACATGGGGGTATTTGGAATCACTGCCTTGTAATACTGGACCACAGTTCTGAATTGTAGCGTTATAATAATCCACCGGATAGAGATATAGCTTTTCATCTCTACTATTCCCGCCAAAAGTAAGCCCTCTAACAGAAACGGGCACCACGTCTCCTTCGTGATAGATCTTTGCATCACTTGCCAGCAATAGGTACAACAAACTCAGCAGAAACATCATTTTTGAAGCATTGAAAACAATAAAGAAGAGTGGAAAATCAAGGGTTCAATTTTGATTTTCTCCTTCAACTCGAATAAATACAGATAGTTCTTGGAAGTGTTTGACTGTCTCCTTCAAATTGGTATAAGCGGCGTGTGACTGTGAATCTATGATTGCCCCGGACAGAGTCCCGCAGTTACAGTGATGGGAAACATCAAAAACCCAAAAACCCAAAGACCCAAAAACCCAAGAAAAAAAAACAGGAGTCAGGTCATCGCAGGGCTTGGCGATCTATCTAGATTCTGTATGCAATTTTTCGTACATCTTTCCCAAAGCAGTAATCAACGCTGGTCGCAGACCCGTTTCATAAGAACCTCAAATTGCTTGGAAGATAAACCTCGGGACTAATTATGCCAACATATCAGACAAAATAAAACCAGAATTTTGAAAAAATAAAGTGAAACCAATGGTTATTGTGGTTCGTTTATTTGTTCACCGTTCCCAAGTATCGCTCCATCCGCATGGACGAGTTTGGACTTTCGCTTGGGGTTCGGATCAATCAGAAGTCAATATACCCTTCAACGGTTATCAGATATCTGCAACCTGAGATCGCGGACAAATCCTTTTAGACAAATCTCATCCACATGAAAATCAGCCAAAAATTTAATCTAGATACATATAGTATTATGCGGTCTGTATTACCTCATACATGAGACGTTGACGCGATCACATTAGCAAAAACTTTTGATTGTATATCTAAGGGCACAGCCAACGTAATATCCACCAGCAAACTTGGAAAGATCATTTGGGATATTCCGCTATTCCTACCGGATGATAAATCTGTAGAGCTGTGATTTTACTTTTCCTATCTTCGGTTGTCTGATATATCTTAATCTTGCTTTGAAATTCAAAGTTCGAAATTAGCAACTCGGATAATGCATAGTCATGTATCTAATTTTTGGGCCGACCATATAACCACTAACCCCCCATTCTGTAATCGTCTCGGGAAGACAAATGTCACGGAATTATTGCTGGTACTGAACTGTCAGATGACGGATTATTCCTATATTTCGATCGTATATGAACTGGCACTCGATATTTTATTTCCATAATTAATTGTATAACTAGACAAAGATGTCTCTTCGTGTAATAGATTTGTCATCTTTGACCGAGATTTGTACACTAATTCTAGGAGTAAAATAATCACCAAGAAGACTCGGTTCAACCTTGAAATGGCCAGGAATTAACTACTAGGGTAGATGATTTACGAACTGGTGTTGTTTTACGATCGACGCTCTGAAACCGATCATACAGGCAGGGGCCAAAATTTTGGGTGCTGTAGGAAACAGTCGCACGACCATGTTCTTGCTGAATAATAATTTTATCAATAATGCTGCTAAATGCTCTATAAAGTCTGATGACGTGTGGGATCTGAGGCATGCGCCGATTTTGACAGTTTCTTCAGAAGACGGTACCATCACTATACAAATCAATAGGTGGACCCTTGGTTTCTGGCCGCTTGACACCGGCGATCTCACGCCCAGCTTTCCAACTTCCGGCCTCGATCAATTGAGGTAATGATAGAGTTGCTTGAAGTTTCTCGTTGACCAATGGAAGAATATAATCTAATAACCCAATAGTAATACTTCTCCATTCAACAATAACACCATCACTAGGTTCAAAACTTGCAATGTTTGGTGTGCTTGAACCAGTCTTCTTTGCAAACTCTATGCCTCTTTTTAACTGTTCTGGCTTCAGTTGAATCACCCCAAAATCGTAAAATAACCCACCATTTCTGTATTCAGGAAGACCTGTTAGTAAATCAGCGTTCATGATGTTGAACTTATAACCATAATTCCTTAATGGCTCTAGTAACGAATATGTCAACCATTGAGTCAATTTGTGGAATGGTATTACTGTATCAATGAACTCGGTCTTGCCTAGTTTAGTCTTTGTGGTACTTAATGGCCATGCATCACCTAATGAGATACCGTCAATTGAAGTTCTTCCCTTTGGCCAAATTGATGTCAAACTAGCCATTAATACCTCCCAGAGATCAGACAAATCCAGTTCATTATCCTTATTGGAATAATTTTTATGTAAATAGTCAATCAAATTCCCTGGTCTACCATCTTCACCAAAGACCTCTTTATTGGATGATAATGATTTTCCTAAGTTTTGGATTAATAATAGCCTACCATGGAAGCCAGCCAATGGATTTGATTCTGCTATTTGAAATGCAGTACTTAATTTCTTTTCATCAAACTCAATCAACTTTTGAGCTGAAATCTTGTAGGGATCAGAAGGATCATCACTCAATAACCCTTGCTTGAATAGATCAAATGAAACGATGGCTAGCCCTTCAGATCTGGAAAACACCTCACCAGTTTCTACCTCCTTGTATTTCCACTCATTTCCTGCACCAGCATCTATCAAGACGCTAAAAATAATTAGATCAATCAACTTTCTGCCCACTTCCAGCTCATCATATTGCGACCATTGCTCAACCAGCGCTTCAACGCGCTTGACCCCACCAGCATTCAGATGATTCCAACGACCATGTGGTGGAATTGTAGCAAAATCAGTGAAATCTCTCTTGATTACCTTAGTAACGAATTCAAGAGTCTCGTCTAATTTGGACAAATTTATGTCAAAGTATTCCAGATCATTCTGCAAGGCAAGATCAAAGATTGGTTTAGTCTTTTCCCTCACTGACTGGATCTTAAGCAATTTTTTAGCTTCAATCGCTGACATCGTATTGTGTCGAACAAAATTACTTCTCAATGGGAATTTGTAACTCAAGAAATCTCCATGTTTTTATATACTTAAGGTTCCAAAACAGACTCGATTTTGGGAGACTGATTCTTATCGTGTATCAATTACCTCCGCCGGAACTCCAGCGCAGTTAAATACTTCGCGAATTAACGGGGACAACTCCATATTAGTCAGTGTCCCCTACCACAAGGACAATGAAACACCCCAACACCAACGACTCTTTTTTTTTGGAGGTAGATTTTTCTCCGCGAATTCTTGGATATGGTAGAAAAAGATGAAAAATTTTAAAAGAACAATAACTTTTCACCTATAAGAACTTAACCATTTCAAGAAGTAAAAGGTATTAATATAACAATGGCTGACGTTGAAAAAAAAGAGGTTGAACAACAACCAGAAATCCGTAAAATCAGAATCACCTTAGCTTCCACTAAAGTTAAACAATTAGAAAAAGTTTCAGCTAACATCATCAGAAATGCTGAACAATTCGAACTGTTAAAGAAAGGTCCAGTTAGATTACCAACTAAAGTCTTGAAAATCTCAACCAGAAAGACTCCAAATGGTGAAGGTTCCAAGACCTGGGATTCTTATGAATTAAGAATCCACAAGCGTGTTATTGACTTATACGCCCCAACTGCTATTGTTAGACGTATCACTCAAATCACTATCGAACCAGGTGTGGATATCGAAGTCACTGTTGCTGCTTAAATTTGATTTAAGTTTGTGACTATGACTTATCCAAAGATATCATTTCCGGCTTTTAAATTTTTATGGGTTTTTTTAAATGATTCATTGTCAAATCTATTATGTCACTGCTTTTCTGGTTAGTTTCATAGTTTTCCTGGTATGATTGCTCTAGGTTTTCAGTTCTAATACCTCTGTTAACTATCAGTATTACTTGGATCTGGATTTATTGGTTCGTTTTGATGATGAATTTTTAATGGATTTGTATAGTTTAATTGTGAGAGATGTTTCTAAATGCATGATTGTAGGTTCTGTAATTAAGGTGCAACATGTCTCATGAAACACACTACAGCTGCTACACTAGCACTAAGGATGATGTTGTACTATTCGCCTTCTGCCATCTTGTCCTTGTTCTTGTTCTTGTTCTGTGTCTCATCTCAACTCACGTCGAGAGTTTTTACTATTGTGGTAATTGACGTTTTATCCACTTTTTCATCCTCGGCTAAAGGACGACAAAGCCGGATAATTTTTGGTGTCATTGTATAGAAATCAATTTGAATTTTTTTCGCCCCGCAAAAAGTGAAACCAAAAACGTTAAACTGATCATCGAACCCTGGGCGGCAGATTTCTCATATAAAAGAAACACAATTGCCACTTTAAAAGTAAGAACAGTTTCAATTGCTCATTCAAGTGATCAAAAAATGTCCCTTTCATTCAAAGACAAAGTTGTTATTATCACCGGCGCCGGTGGTGGGTTAGGCAGACAGTATGCCCTTGCTTACGCTGAAAGAGGTGCCAAAGTTGTGGTCAATGATCTAGGTGGTTCCCTAAAGGGTGACGGTGGTTCCTCAAAGGCTGCCGACGTTGTTGTTGATGAAATTAAGAAGAATGGTGGAATTGCTGTCGCCAATTACGATTCTGTTGAGTTTGGTGAGAAGATCGTCAAAACTGCAATTGACAGCTTTGGCACTGTCCACATCATCATTAACAATGCAGGTATATTGAGAGACTCATCATTCAAAAATATGGCAGAAAAAGATTTCAAATTGGTACTTGACGTTCACCTAAATGGTGCTTATAAACTAACAAAAGCAGCTTGGCCATACTTCAGACAACAAAAATATGGTAGAATCATCAACACAGCTTCCCCAGCTGGGTTATACGGTAACTTCGGTCAGGCAAACTATTCTGCTGCTAAGTCCGCTTTAATTGGCTTTGGTGAAACATTGGCTAAAGAAGGCTACAAATATAATATCAATGCAAATATCATTGCTCCATTAGCCAGATCAAGAATGACTGAGGAGATTTTACCAAAGAACATTTTACAGAACTTGAGTCCTGAAAAAGTTGTTCCATTGGTATTGTACTTGACACATGAATCATCCAAGTCAACAAATTCAATCTATGAAGTTGCTGCTGGGTTTTATGGTCAAATTCGTTGGGAAAGATCCTCTGGTGAATTATTCAAGGTTGATGAGACCTTCACCCCTGAAGCAATTTTGGCCAAGTACGATGGTATCTTTGAATTCAAAGATAAACCTTTCAACAAGGTTACATACCCAACAGGTATCAGTGATTACAATAAATTGGTTGAAGAAGGTAAAAAACTACCACCGAATGATCAAGGTTCACAAAAGGTTTCACTTAAAGGCAAAGTTGTCATCATCACTGGTGCTGGGGCCGGTCTTGGTCGTGCCCATGCTTTGCTATTTGGTAAGTACGGTGCTAAAGTTGTGGTCAACGATTTTAAAGACGCTGATACTGTTGTGAACGAAATCAGAGCTAATGGCGGTATCGCCGTCGGTAACACTTCAAACGTCGTCACCGGTGCCGAGGACATTATAAAGACAGCACTCGATAATTTTGGTCGCATTGATGTGTTGGTTAATAATGCCGGTATTTTGAGAGATCGCTCATTTGCTAAGATATCTGATAAAGAATGGTTTGATGTCTTGGATGTGCACGTCATTGCTACTTACAGGCTATGTAAAGCTATTTGGCCAATATACTTGAAACAAGGGTCTGGTAACATCATCAATACAACCTCCACATCTGGTATTTATGGTAATTTTGGACAGACTAACTATGCTGCCGCAAAGTGTGCTATCCTAGGTTTCTCGAAGACCTTAGCTATTGAAGGTGCAAAACACCATATCAGAGTCAACGCTTATGCTCCTCATGCTGAAACTGCCATGACAAAGACCATATTTAGAGAAGAAGAATTCAACAAGTTTGATCCTTCTCAAGTTTCTCCATTTGTTGTCCTGTTGGCTTCCGATGCTGTCAAAACCACTGGTGAAACATTTGAAGTTGGGGCTGGTTGGGTAGGTAACACTAGATGGCAGAGAGCCAGAGGAGTTGCTTCGCATGATGAGCATATTAAACCTGAATTTGTGAGGGATCATTGGAAAGAAATCACTGACTTCAGTGCTTCAAAGACTGTTGCTAGTGCCAAAGACTCATTGATGGCCATCTTTGAGACTTTGAATTCTGGAAACAATGAGGATGTAGATGACGACGACGATGATGACGATACTGCACCAAAGGACAATGTTTTCAAATACTCCGAACGTGACGTGATCTTGTATAACTTGGGTCTGGGTGCTAAAGCCATAGAGTTGAATTACGTCTATGAAAATGATCCAAAATTCGAGGTGCTCCCAACTTTTGGTGTCATTCCATTCATGGACCAGAGTGGTGGTTTAGATTTGACCACATTGTTGAAGAACTTCAATCCTGCATTATTACTTCATGGTGAACAATACCTAAAGATTGCCAAGTTCCCAATTCCAACTTCTGGCAGTTTGGTCACTGAAGGTTTCCCAGTCTCAGTCTTGAATAAAGGTGATAAAGCTGCTGTTGTTGTTGGTGGCTTTAATACCAAAGATAAAGACTCTGGGGAGTTGATCTTTTATAATGAATCAACCACTTTCATTAGAAAGGCCCAAGCCGCACAGCAACCGAAGAATTATAAATCAAGAACCCAATTTGCTGTTGATCAACACATTGCGCCATCTTCACCTCCAGACTTTGAAACCATTGTTTCCACAAGTCCTGATCAAGCTGCTATTTACAGATTATCAGGTGACTATAACCCTTTACATATTGATCCTAAGTTCGCCAAGCAGGCCAATTTCAGTCAACCAATCCTTCATGGTCTAGCATTTTTCGGTATCAGTGTGAAAAAGCTATATGAGAAGTACGGTGCCTTCAGTGAAGTGAAAGTTCGCTTCACAAACGTTGTGTATCCAGGGGAGAAGTTGAAGGTCAAAGCTTGGAAACAAGGAGACAAGGTTATCTTCCAGGTCTGGTCTGTTGAAAGAGACGTTGTGGTCATCAACAATGCAGCTTTGAAGTTGTTGAGGCCAAATTCAAAATTGTGATTTTTGCGACGTTTGTGGACGTTTGGATTAGTTTAATAATATTATGATATACGTATGACGAAATAAGAAGAAATGGTAGGTGTTTATGAATGAAACAAATGTGATGAACTACAGAAAGCTAGCGTGGACATTATCGAATATCAATCAACAGACATAACATCATAAAAATTAGAAAAGACTCCTATAAAAGGAAGGATCAAAAGCCTCGTCTCTACGGATTCTTAAACACTCTATATAATACCTCCTTATAGTACTGGCCTGAAAACTCGGTACACGAATAGCTCTATTCTGAGTCTTGGTGACACGTTATTAGTGGACAAATTTCAGGCTTTCCTTAACGTATTCATTATCGTGTAAGATATCTTTTTTAACATCAGCGTTGAAGTACTCCAACTTGTACTCGAAAGTCTCCTCATACCAGCCTCTTTTAGTCAAAAGCTGTGGTTCAGGAATACCTTTAACAGGGAAAAAATAACACAACACACAGTAGACGACGAAACTGGTTAAGTAACCAGCAAAGAAACTCAAGTTGTAGATATATGTTGCACCCTTTGGCACTTTCTTACCAACGGCACCGACAAACCCAACAATGTTTGGCAAGATCCCACAGATGTAAGCTGCATAAGCCCTCCAGTTAACGCCAATTTTATTATAGGAGTAATTGGATTCACTTGAGTTTGAGAACAGATGGAAAACATTGACATAACCTCTTCTGACAACGGTATAATCGGCGGCAACGACACCGGCAATAGCTGATAAGAAAACAGTGTAGGCAGATAGATAAGTGGTAAAGTTGTTTGATGAACTTAATAAGTTCCATGGACAAACGCAGAAGCCAATCATGGCACATATGAACCCACCGCGTCTAATGTTAATGTATTTTGGTAACAGAGCAGAACCATCGGTACCTGCTGAAATGGAGTTGGCTGATATGTTGGTACCGACTTGAGCAACGACAAATGCTAGCGCAATGAAGAAGACACCAGCGCGATCACCAGCAGTGGCTGATTCAACATAACGATTCAATAGATCCAATGGGGACCAGTAGATCTCACCATACATTTCACCGGAGGCAGATGATGCCAAAATACCGATCAACGAAGTCAAGGCGAAACAAGTTGGAATAGCAATTAGTTGAGGAAGGGCAGAAGCACTTGGGCTCTTAGCCAATCTTGAGAAATCTGGAGCATTAACAATGAAAGTGGAGAAATTGGCTAGTGAGTTCATGGTAGATTTGATAAAGGCCCAAGCATGCTCTGATTGTGTAAGCTCGGTTCTCTTGTGCATCACAGGACCTAAACCACCTGCTCTCTTCAGAGTCCAGATTAAAAAGGCAATACCTGCGGTTGAACATAAATAGGCCTTCACAGTGAATAAATGACGGATTTTTTGTGGGCGGCAGTAGATGAACGGTAATGAGATAAAGCAAAATATGAAAAAACTTAGAAACTCGAAAGTGGTAGTACCAGAGTTTGGAATAGAGTTATGAATTCTAGTATCCAGGTTGGCACCAAAGATGGATTTCAAGACTAGCTGAACACATTGACCACCAATCCATGATTGGACAGAATACCACACAATGGCCATCACGACTCTATTCAAGATTGGCCAGATGGAGCCAAAAGTACCAAAGGAAGTTCTGGTAGCCACAGGGAATGAAATATGATAATGAGAACCGACACGCTGTGAGATGAATAGGAACATAGATAAAAAACCATAACCTAACCACACAGAGATCCAAGTCTCCCACCATGATAAACCAGCTTGGACACCGGTAGACGCGATTTGCCAGGTATTGACATTGAAAGACTCAGCAATCCATAGGAAAACAAAGTTCATCCATCCCCAAGGTCTATCCTCTGGGTCTAAGACTGGCTGTAAATCAGGGTTCATCAAAAAGGACTGGGATAAAGAAAGATCATTGTCTTGTAGGGAGATCTTGTCTAGTAATTTCTGTAACTTGCCCTTCTTTGAGATTTCCTGTTGTCTCAACGAGACACTGGATGTTTCGTCAACTGTCTTCTCTATGGCTGAGATTTTGTCCATGGTTGATCACTTGTTGGATGATAACAAAACCAAGGACAAGACAGCAGTCACAACAGTGGAAAACGATGCCTTATGTACTAAAAAAAAATTGTTATCAAGAAAAATCTTTTTTTTCTACAGTTGATGCATCGTCATCGTTCAAGCGGTTAACTGTATAAAATCTTTACAAAAAAGAAATTTTGAGCTTCGAACCCTCAAGAAGAGAGAACAATAAGAGCGTAATGTACTTATAAGCAGGGGAGCATTGGCCAATTGTACTGGACATCTTCTTCAGTTTTAGTGACTCCTTTTGATTTATATTTCATAGGTTTTCCTGTATATCACCTGGGGGTTTGCCTCCCTCGTACGGCGAATACTGGGACATGGGCACGATGAGGTGATGCTAGCCCCGGGTTTGGAGAAAAGCTCACTCATAGATTAGGATGATCTGTGGTTGCTTTCACCCAAAAGTGCTAAATTTCCTGCTAAACGCTCCGATATCACTAAAATCTACCCCATTCCCAAAGGAATTCCATCGGTGATTACGCTCTTATCTGCTCCTATTGTCTCTTATCTTTAGCGCGTTTATTAAAAAACTCTGTGTTGCCACAGCCGATAACAAACCTGTCAATGGTCAAACACAATAATTATAAGGGAGCCCCTTACCTGTTCTTGAGGGGGGTACATTAATTACTTAGGTGGTTACCGAAAGTTCAAGTTACCTGCATAAGTGAAAATAGTCGCTTTTAAATGCAGTGACCTAATTTCGCATTCAGACGACCACTACAACGGAACAAACACAAAAACACAAGATCAATCAATTATTCAAAAACAAATTATACTCTATAATGTAATTATATCTAGGACTTAGTAGTCATATTGACTCTTGCTGTGCAAGATATATTCATTTGGATGCTCTTTGTTGACCTCAGTAAAGAAATCATCCACAGCTCCGTTCTCAAACTTTTCATACCATCCTCTCTTGGTCAAGAATTGAGGTTCTGGGATACCAGCTATAGGGAAGAAGTATGATAATAGGGCATAAATCACAAAAGCAGTAATGAAACCTGAAAAAAAGGAGATATTGTACACGTAAGTAGCACCAATAGGAACCTTGTTACCAACTGCGCCTGCAAACCCAACAACATTTGGTAGAATACCACAGACATAAGCTGCGTATCCTCTCCAATTTATGCCCAGCTTATTATATGAGTAATTGTTTCCTGGGGCATTAGAGTATAGGTGATAGACATTGATATAACCTCTTCTAACTAAGCAGTAATCGCTTACAATGACCCCTGCAATAGAAGAAAGTAACACTGAGTAGGCAGACAAGTATGTGGTGAAGTTGTTTGATGACTTCAAAAAGTTCCATGGACACACACAGAAGGCAACCATTGCACAAATGAACCCACCACGTCTGATATTGATGAATTTTGGTAGTAAAGCAGCACCGTCTGTACCAGCAGACAAAGAATTAGCGGAGATATTAGTACCGATTTGGGCAAGGGCAAATGCAAATGAGATGAAGAACACACCAGCACGATCACCAGAAGTATATGACTCAACATAGCGTTCTAGTAGTTCTAATGGGGACCAGTAAATTTCACCATACATTGGTTGTGAAGCTGCAGAGGCTAAGATACCGATTAACGAAGTCACTGCAAAACAGATAGGAATTGCCAAGACTTGCGAAATAGCGGATGAGGATGGTTTCTTAGCCAATCTTGAGAAATCTGGGGCATTGATGATCAGGGCTGCAAAATTAGCAAGGCAGTTCATCAAGGATTTAACAAACTCCCAAGCGTGATCGCTTGTGTCTAGGTGGTTCTTAGCATGGATCACTGGACCTAGTTTTTTAGCTCTAACCAAGGTCCAAATCAAGAAAGCAATACCAGCACTTGAACAAGCATAGGCCTTGAAAGTGAACAAATGACGAACAGTCTGAGGACGACAATAGATGAATGGCAATGAGAACAAGCAAAACAAAAAGAAACTCAAAAATTCAAAAGTTGTGGTACCAGAGTTTGGGATGGAGTTATGGATTCTTGTGTCTAAATCGGCACCAAATATAGCTTTCAACATCAACTGAACACATTGACCACCGATCCAAGATTGCACTGAGTACCAAATAATAGCCATGACAACTCTATTAAGCACTGGCCAGATTGAACCAAAAGTACCAAATGAAGCTCTAGCAGATACTGGGAAAGCAATATGGTAATGAGAACCCACACGTTGAGTTAGGTAGATGAACCCAGCAACCATTGAATAACCAATCCACACAGAAATCCAGGTCTCCCACCAGGTCAAACCAGCCTGAACACCGGTTGCTGCGATTTGCCAAGTATTAACGTTAAATGAATCCGCAACCCAAAAGAAGACATAATTGTACCAATACCAAGGTCTGTCATCCGGGTCCATCACAGGTTGTAAATCCTTATTGACCAAGAATTGCTCACTTAGTGTCAAGTCAGAATCCTTCTGTAAGTTTAACTTGTAAATGATTTTACCAAAGAATGAGGATGGTACTCTATTTACAGAGTATGAAGATGCACTACCATTTTCTTGCTCGATGTATGAGGCGTTTCCAATGAATTTCTCTTCTTTGTCACTCATTATGATTAATTATTAACAGTGACTGTAAAGAGTAAATCTAGCTTTGACAAATAATAGTGTCATACTGCGATTCAAAAGCGGGAATCATCTCTTCTTAAGTACTTTCTTGTTCAACTAACTGTATCAACCTCATTGCTGATAAGCAGAATGAGCTAATGAGATGTGGTGCATCCCAAAAACAATTGAGAACGCAAAAGTCTGATGTCTCTCTTGTCACTGGAAGCCAAAAAAGAAAAGACAACCATAGCAATGATTCCCCAGCATTAGATCGATACTATTGCCATTAGGTGATACCATGTCTTGTTAGCGTCTGTTCTTCCTCCTACTCAATAAACACATCACAGTTCCATATAATTAACAGTGGTGATACTTCTGAGGGCTCGAACTTAGAACCAAGTCGACCCTCTGCGGCATCTCCCGAAGTCGCTGATAAGAGCTGAAAAATATTCCACGCGAAACAAACAACTTTACAGGCCCCAGAATAGATACAGCAATGCACAGCAAATAATACTTGTCGCTCGTCAACTATCCACTGATAACTTTCGATTGTTGGTTGTTAAATTTCGAACTGCAACCCCGAAAGGATAAAAGTGTCCTGCATGACTGGATAGATCGTATCAATAGATTTCGGCGATGGTAATGTTATAATGATACTACTCTTAGGGTAACAGATAATTTAGATCAAGCCTCTCGGGAAATAACGAGAGTTGTTCCTTGCATGATCGATCTTCGGGGTGTTCCTTTAGTATTACATTCAATTACGCGTAAACAGGATAAATGGAATCAAACGTAATATAACGATAACAAAGATAAATGATTCAACCAGCTTTTCCTCTGATTGAGATCCCACCTGCTGAATTTGCTGGTCCACCAGTACGAGTTGTACGATCTGGATGATCAATGGCCAAGAAGTCCTGCTCCAACAATTCATCATACAGGATTAAGTCTTCTTCTGCGATTTCTTTCTTTTCAATGACTTCTTTAAAGTATGTGGCTCTAGGTGCTTGTAAATCCCACGAACAGAGTTCCACTCTACCAAATTCCTTCTCTCCTAAACCCAATTTGTTTTGTAAACGAGCTTTAGTTGCTTTGAAGTTCTCTCCTGGTAAGACAGCAAAGATGAATGCAATACCATGTAATCTTCCAGGATCTTTGTAAAATTGTAGCACTGGTGTTAAACGTGGTTGACCTTTCGATGGTAGTTTGACTTCTTCTTCATGTGGTGCGATCTTGTCAGCATCTGAATCTGAATCAGGCTCTTTCAAGTAGTACTCCCTCAAAACTTCTGATTCTTCTGGTAGAATGGAGGCATATATGTCCAATGTGTCATCAATTGATTTAACATTGACATTTGTAAACATAACTTGATAGAATTTTGAATCAATATTTGACCAAATCAGTAAATCTTTCTTTTTCTCATCTGAGAATCCCAGTTTGGTCTGTAATTTTTCAACAACATCTTCAATGGTCCCGTCTCTATCAACCAAAAATTCATGAACCTGGTAACGAGTGTAACCATGTGTCAACCAATTAATTTTGATTTCTTTCAAATTCTCCAATGTCTTCAATGGAATACTCAAAATTTCATACTCAAATAATGGTGTTATGTTGTTGTTGATGAATACCTTTGGAACAACATTTTGAACATACATGTCAGTACGAAGTGGGGTTCTTTGACCATTGTAATTCACAAAGATTCTTAAATGATGAGAGTCAATCCCAGCCGTTGAAGCAATTCTTTTCGCAAGCTCGTCATACGGAGCCTGTAATGAAATCCACAGATTAGTGACATCCTCATTGGTATCCCCTTTTTCTTTGCCTTGGTCTTTGTTTACAACAACGTATTCCCAATCATCCCTTGCTTCAGTCAATGGTCTCACGTTCACTAAAATCTTAGTTCTCAAGAATTCATAGTACTCGTCAGCAGTCTTATAGAAAGGATATAAGTTTTGTGGGTTATCTTCATCAGAGATCAGATCAGGGATTTTTTGGATTGTTAGGATGTCCCCATTAGATAATTCAGCCTTGTGGAAACTACTAGCAGCATCGAGCTTCTCAATTGATCCAGCGTTTATCTCTTCGTAAACCTCAACTTGATCAGCATCATTAAAACCTAATTCTTTCTTAATAGCTGGAAGAACGCTGGAAATCGTATCATCTTCTGGAACGAAGATGTGAGATACCCCTCTAAGAGTTTGGGTAGTAGCATCAAATAACTTGATGAATAATAAAATATTTGTCGATTGAATGAGCACTTCGTCGTCATCGACAATAACTATTTCATCTTCTGGAATGTTGACATCCCTCAATAGTTGAAACTCGGGTTGTTCAACCCAGATACTAGCATGTGGATGTTTCTTTGAAAAGAACTTTTGATACAACTCTTGTATGGTTAAGTCTTCAAAATTTTCAAGCTTGGATGATGGCCTAATTGTGTGGTTACGTCTGTAGTTCATGACCCAGAAGTTAACAGCTGATGCATTAATGTTCAAGCTTTCCTCCAATTCAGGATACAAATCAACAAATTTAGCTGTCCTCAAAGCTTTGATTCTAACTGGATATGATTCAGGACCATATAAACCAGCTCTAGTGCTTTCAACATTAGCACCTAAGTCAAAGCCTTCATACTTCTTGAACAAGCTGTCAGTGTAAATGTTTAAGTACAAATATAGATGCATCTCTTCTCTTTCTTTCTTCTCTAGTTCAAGTCTTTCCAATTCAGCATTAACTTCCTCAGAGACGTTCTTAGGAACTTCATCTTCTGTAACTTCAGCTAAGATCTTCTTCGCAGCATCTCTCTTTATGTAAACTAGCATGTAGGCTGAAGTAAAGCGACGAACTTGGTAATTTTGAAACTCAGTACGAGACATTGATCTAATAACGTCGTCATCAAGTTTATCAGTACCGAAGTTCTCATCAAACACCTGGCTTCTTGTAACTTTCCACACTTTATCATCATCAAATCTGTACCAATTGTTAGATTCATCAGGTTTAATCAAAGTGTAATAATGACCCGAGGCAATATCACCAGCATGCACCAAAACACCATGTAGATCATAAATGCATGGACCAATTGTCGTTGTGTGATTTTCCTTATCCAAATATGGAGACAAGTCAATTGATTCAGGGTATTCATAACGATCATTAATCTTTACCAAAGTTTCATAGTCAAAACTGAACTCGAATCTCTTCAATTGTAAATGTAAGACATCTGGGAATTCTTCAAAAACGACACCCTTCTTTGCATCTTGTAAACCAAGCCCCTGGGCTTGATATTGGTTCTCACCTTCCATCACTTCAACTTCAATGTAGTTCTGAAAACTTTCGGTTAGATTGCTCAAATTCTTAACATTCAGTTGAATATCCCAGAAATCTTCAATTCTGGAAGACTCATAATCAACATTAATACACTTGATATAGCTCTTCATTTTACCAACGAAGATATCGTTTAGTTTGCCTTCTACTGGTGTATTAAGCATGTTAGCTTCTAAAGAATCCATCAAAACTCTGTTCAATTCTTGAACATCATGCTGAGTAAAAGCATCACCAGTATCCCAGCCAAATGAGCTCGTCAATTCACTTGTATCTAGAGCTTCCTTGGAGCGCTGTAATTGATAGAAGATCTTCTGCAACGCCAAAGGAACACTTTCTGACGCAACTTTACCCTGTGTTGGAATCTGATATACCAGTTTTCTAAAACTTTTGGTGAAGAAGTAAGATTGTAATAATGAGTTCAAATAACATGTAGCACCTTGATTCTTGAATCCAACGAACCCAGTCTCCTTTTTAGAATCATAATCCAGGAAGTTGTGCCATAAGACACCAGTTGTATCCTTCAAAACCTTGACGAAAGCAGTAATGTTAACCTTATCATCAGAAGCAAGTGGACCATGCTCAGCAGAACGTCTGTTTCCTAAGTATCCGATATTGACAAAGTTTGAGAACCCCCAATCGGTGGCATCCTTGTTAAATCTTTGGTGTGAAGTGTTCAGAACATAATTTGTATCATCATCTGGGTTTGAAATCACTAAAGTGAACTGGGCACAAACATACCATTTTGGATCAACTGGGACCTCATCATCTGATCCATCGACTCTGTGTTTCTCTGGTAATGGCTCCAAGTATAAAGCGATGTTGTTGTTAGAGTTACCGCGTGGGAACAATAACACGTTGAATTTGAAGCCACCAACTTCAAAAACGGGGCCTCGGTATTTTTGTTCATAGAGGGTCTTATAGTTTTCAAGTTGCCAAGTGCTCATCCCTATATCTAAGACTTCCTCATCGTCGATCTTTGGTAGAATTAAATCTGATATAGAATTGAAGTTAACGATTGAATTAGAGTAGTTTGGGGGACTGTCACTTCTTCTTTTCTTTGGTTCCACGTAGGAATTCGAAGAAGAGCTTGATATTATAGATGTGGGGATGGTCTCAGCTTGATCAAGTTGGAGTTTTTCATCCAGATCAATGATATCTGGTTGCTCGCTAGATTTTGTGGACATTTTGGTTGATAGCAATAAGATGTATGAAAGTGTTTATAGAAGAAGGCAATAATCGATGAGTAATAAAAATAAGGCAATTGTCTCCCCCCAAACTAGTACCAGTGCAAATTGATAGTTTTCAAGGATAATAGAATCAAAACTCCTTAAAACGCCGTCTCTAGTCAATTGTGTTATCAGGCAAAAACCGCTCTTTCTAGAAATGAGGTCTTTTAATGTGGAATATCAAAAGGAAGCAAACAAAAGTCAGATCGGATTGTATTCCAAAAAATGCACTCGCAGAAGAAAACTTTGATGAGTTAATTTTGCAATGAAATCAGCTGGATATACCACTAACTTTGAATTAAATTATGTATCGAATCCCAAAGGAATTCAGATGTCACAAAAACGTTAGAAAGGAGTCAGTTAATTGGTTCGAGCACGGTCATCGCGAATCTGCCACGAAAATTATTTCTCGCCGTGGTTCGAACTTGGAGCTTTGTAAGCTTGGAAAAAAAATGCCCCACGGTTTTTTTGAGAAATTTTGACTACGAGTGGGGGCTCCACCAATAACTGCATAGTGAAGCTGAGTAAATGAATAGATCAAACGGGTCTTAAGAGAGGAAAGTGTCTCGGGTGATTCATGCCGTGTAAAGACTCGTTTCAACGCCTACGTGAAGCTTTGTATCGCTTTGGATTCTGTTACGTATGATTGCTCTGCGCTATGACGTTAAACTAATCATTCTAATTCGAAATAAATCCATCGATTAACTGACTACTACTAAACCTCAGAAATTCGTTCGAGGTTTGGTGAATGGTAAATTACTACAACAGTACCTGATCTCATAACTTCTGAGTTTCGGGCTCGAGGTCAGGAAACCTGATCTTTGTAGCCTCTTTTTTGACACCTTTCGAGTGCTCGACTGATCGGGAAATTAGTGCATGGCCTTGCATCAAAATCAGCAAAAATCAGTCGAGGTTTTTCCGAATGCTAATAAAGTCTGTGGATCTGTTTGATGAGGAGGAAGAAGAAATGAAGAAGTAACCATTTTAAAAACGTGTAGTGAAACGGAATAGTTGCGAAGTATTTTCTACAGGATCCACATGTGTTTCTACCGGAAACTCCCTGCGTCATCAGTGGTCTCTAGCTTTTTATTTTTCAGGGGGGGAGGCAACCTCCTTTTTCCAAAATCTAGATTCAAATAGTGAGGAGTTCACAAGGTGAACCGATTGGTAATTGAGATCAACTGGAAAACAAATTCAGGTGTTGTATCACCAGTGGTCAGTTGCATAACATCACCCAGCTCCTGATGTGTTCTCGTCTTTTTGTAAAGCGCACTTTGTGTTCTTCATTTTTCGTTGGCCCATTTTATTCAGTTATGCCTTTTTTCTATGCACTTAGGCATGAATAAACTTACGTAATCAGACCAGGTGCATCAAATGGTGTCAGGCCTTTTATTGTGTCTCGAAAAAAAAAAGTCTCCATGTATAAAAGGGTTGCAAAAGATCCTCTCTACGGATCAATTGATTCTTGGATTCATTGTTATCCTTATAAGATATAAAAACTTTACAAGAAACAACTATAAATCAAACAATGTCTGAAATTACTCTAGGTCGCTACTTGTTTGAAAGATTAAAACAATTAGAAGTCCAAACCATCTTTGGTTTACCAGGTGATTTCAACTTGTCACTATTGGACAAAATCTATGAAGTTGAAGGTATGAGATGGGCTGGTAATGCCAATGAATTGAACGCTGCTTATGCTGCTGATGGTTACTCAAGAGTCAAAGGTATCTCAGCAATTGTTACCACTTTTGGTGTTGGTGAATTATCTGCTTTAAACGGTATTGCTGGTTCTTATGCAGAACACTGTGGTGTTGTCCACGTTGTCGGTGTTCCATCAATCTCATCTCAAGCTAAACAATTATTATTGCATCATACCTTAGGTAATGGTGATTTCACCGTCTTCCACAGAATGTCTGAAAACATTTCCCATACCACTGCATTCATCAAAGATATCAACTCTGCCCCAGCTGAAATTGATCGTGTCATTAGAGACGCTTACATCTACCAAAGACCAGTCTACTTAGGTTTACCAGCTAACTTGGTTGATGATTTAGTCTCATCAGATTTATTAAACACCCCAATTGATTTATCATTAAAGGACAATGATGAAGAAGCTGAAGAAGAAGTCATTGAAACCGTTTTAGACTTGGTTTCAAAAGCCAAAAACCCAATCATCTTGGTTGATGCCTGTGCCGGTCGTCATGATGTTAAACAAGAAACCAAAGATTTAATTGATGCCACTCAATTCCCAACTTTTGTCACGCCAATGGGTAAAGGTGTTGTTGATGAACAACACCCAAGATTCGGTGGTGTTTATGTTGGTACTTTATCTAAACCAGATGTCAAGGAGGCTGTTGAAAGTTCAGATCTAGTCTTATCTGTCGGTGCTTTGTTATCAGATTTCAACACTGGTTCATTTAGTTACTCATACAAGACCAAGAACATTGTTGAATTCCATTCAGATCACATCAAGATTAGAAATGCCACTTTCCCAGGTATTCAATTCAAACCAGTTCTACAAAAATTATATAAAAGAATTGGTGCTGTTGTCACTGATTATCAACCAAAACCTGTTCCAAGTTTGAAATTGATCAACTCCCCATCATCACCAGAAACCCCATTAAACCAAGAATGGCTATGGACTAAAGTCTCCTCATGGTTAAGAGAAGGTGATATTGTCATCACTGAAACCGGTACATCTGCTTTTGGTATTGTTCAATCGAGATTCCCAAATAACACCATTGGTATTTCCCAAGTCTTGTGGGGTTCCATTGGTTATTCTGTCGGTGCTACTCTTGGTGCTGTTGCCGCTGCTGAAGAACTTGATCCATCCAGAAGAGTCATTTTATTCGTTGGTGATGGTTCTTTACAATTAACTGTCCAAGAAATCTCCACTATGATTAGATGGAATTTGAAACCATACATCTTTGTCTTGAACAATGACGGTTACACAATTGAAAGATTGATTCACGGTGAAACCGCTACTTACAATGACATTCAATCATGGGATCATCTGGCTCTATTGAAGACTTTTGGTGCTAGAGATGCTAACTCTGAATCAATTAGAGTCTCAACAATTGGTGAATTTGAAAATTTAGCCGCTGATAAGAAGTTTGCTAAGAATGACAAGATCAGATTGATTGAAGTCATGTTACCAGTCATGGATGCTCCACAAAACTTGGTCAAACAAGCTCAATTGACTGCTGCTACTAATGCTAAGGCTGAATAAGCTTTGTCTTGTCTTATGTGTCAATTTAATGAAAGGTTTTTTATATAGAGTATGCTTTAATGATGATATATCACGAATATTTTGTTCAGTTAATGAAATGGTAGAAGCTTTAATTCTTTGATTTTTCTAGTAGTTACACCTAGATTATGTAAGTAGCTACTATAATTCTAATAATAATTTATGGAATTATAATGCCAAAGCGAGACAGGTCGACGACAGTAAATACGTCTGTAATATGGTTGAATTGTAATAAATGGAGGGAGATATCAATAATTAATACAGCTCATCTTAATTATAAATACTGTGTCAATAACGTAATAAAGCTCCATGCTAATAATTGATACATATTGTTTAATATATATTATATTATAATATATATTATATGTATTACTAAGTTAAATTAGTCGAACTAATTACTAAATTTATTAGCACGTCTAATTATTGGTCTTAAAATTTATGAGAAATTACCGATGGGCCGTTGCTCATTTCTTGGATTCCGGCAATGCAGGACTACAGCGTCCTATATCTGGTACCAAGGTATAATCACTGCTGTTGCTAGCTAACTGAAGGGACCCGAATATCTGACGATGAACTTATAAAGAGACTCGAAGGTGTATGATTTTGTGGAAGATACAAGGCCAAACCCAGCTGTGTGTCAGGTTGAAACACAACTTGGATAAAATGAAAATATGCAACAGTTCACATGTATATCTCTTATCTATTACGTCATCAGGAAAGAAAAAGAAACAGCCTTTTCCCTTTCTCTCAAGATCTGAGATATCATCGACGATCGAAATACCAGATTGTTTCATCTAAAAATAAACAGGTAGGCCGTATAATTGGTATGAAAGAGAGATTTTAGTGTCAAACCTATATACTGCATTATAAAAGACACCCGTCTGTGCATCTTTTCCAGACGTAAAGCTCGTAGGCTTCAGATTCTTATTACACAACCCACGATAGATACCAGGGATATCTCGTAGTTTTCATCCCACAGACTCACTAGAAGTTAGTACCGTGAGACTACGCTAAAAAGAGATCCTAAGAAAAGGCCGGGACCATGTCTGTTCGCTTCTTCCTAACATTTCTGAGTCAAGCCTCCCCCCCAGGATTGCAACATTTGAGAAAGTACAAGCCCTGTTAGCTAAGGATTTATTCATTAAGTGCGGCCTTTGTGAGCTTAGACAGCGAAGAAGTGTTCTTGCCAAGAAGGTGTGTCAAGTGGAAAGCAGAGGTCAGCACAACCACAAACACACCACTTTCAGTTCTAAATTTGCCAAATCACCGTGCAAAACAGATAAACGAACAGTTGTGTCCTCGAGAAAAAGGATTCGCGTATTTGTTACCTTTTTGCGTGAAATAACCACCGAAAAAAAAATGAAGTCAAAGTTGACACTGAAATGAAATCTAGTCAACGTTTCATCCAGTGCCAAAAGAAAAACACACAGAAGACCACTTGTGAAAAAACCATCTTCAACAGCTGCAGCTTTTCCTCGCTCTCAAGAACCAGCCACCTTTCGTTTGTGACCTCCATCAATAGCCCCATCTCAGTCTGTCAGTGCTGTCAGGGCACATCTCTAGTTTCATACCTTTCTCCTAGTCCTGCTCATTTCCAGAATGGTCAGTATACCTAGAATCAACTACAACAGAGCTACATATTCCATCAGACAGCTGACAAATCGGTTGTCTTTTAATTTTCAAAGGCTCAGATCTTTGGCCATTGGAATCATATTGATTATTATCACTTTCCAAATCTTTTTGTTGTCTACTGGCTCAAACTCGTCCGTTAAGAAGATCAAGGCACTTAAAGGTGGTCAGATTCAAATTGTTGATAAGAATTCAATTGTGGCTACTCATTATAAAACTCTATTGAAGAAACATTCAGAGAATTTCCCATCTTTCCCATTTCAAAAAAAATGTGCTCTATATTTCAAGGAATTATACAATGAAAACCATGATTGGGAAATTGTTGACATCGAAAAGGATACGAATAAAGATTATGATAAGTCTACCTTTGACCATGATAGATTTATTAGAGATAAGATTAATGATTATAAAGAGAAGAACAATAAGGAAGAACCTAGTGAAGGTAAGATTGCCGAATTTGAACTAGAATTTCAAAAATCCTTCAAAATGACCCAAGAAACTGAACAAGCCTTCATCGATGCAATGACACACCTGAGAGTATTTGGTGCCTGCTTCCTAGATCCCGAAAATCAACAATCAAAGGTATCCGAGGTCTATAATAGCTGGTTTGGAAATAATGATGAAGAACTTGCTTCTGTTTTAAACAGTGATGACATTGATCTATGTTATGACATTGAACAAAGATTATTCCCCTGGTTATCAAGAGAATTACCTCTTTTCGTCCGTTGGGATGGTGAAAAAGTCTATGGTATTCCAAAGATGTCTAAATACATTGATGTTGAAAACTTCAATGATGTTGATATTCCATTTCAAAAAAGTGATGATATTCCAGAAGATGAAGACATCGATAATTTGATTGATGATATGAATATAAGTTTCTTGAATAAGAGATCGCTAAAGAATGCTTGCTTCCTGAATAACTGGAGATCTGCCTTGAATGGTAAAGGTATTGTGTTATCTGTCGCTGATAAATATGAAAGCGATATCATTGGTTTATTGAGAGTTCTTAGAGGACTGAACAATAAGTTACCTATTCAATTAGTCCATAAGGGTGATTTAAGTGAAGATGTACAAAAGAGAATCTCAAAAATTGCAAGGGCTGATGAAGTTGATGTCCCTCTGTATCTATATGAAAAGATCAAAGGTGACATCCCACACAATTTCCCAAAACAAGAAGTTTGGTTTGTTAATGCTAAAAGATGTATTAAAGAAAACTACCGAGGTCACTTCAAAACTTATGCCAACAAACTGATTGCCTACTTATTCAACTCATTCGATGACATCCTATTAATGGACACGGATTCTGTTCCTTTGGTGAAACCTGCTAAATTCTTTGAGTCTGGTCCTTACAAGAGAACTCAATCCTATTTCTTCAAAGATCGCTTTAATGCCGAGAAGGTGTCTAAACACGATTCCGATTACTTCTTGAAATTGATGCCTACAGCTGTTGATGAGGCTCTTTTCGAGATTCCGAGAGTTTCTAACCTAACATTGGAAAATCGTTACATAAAAGATCAATTCCGTCATGTTATGGAAGCTGGTGTTGTTGGTTTAAGAAGATCTACCCATTTCATTGGAATTTTGACATCAATCCAAATGAATTTCTGGGCAGCTACAAGTTCAAGAATTTGGGGTGATAAGGAATTATTCTGGTTAGGTCAGTCTATCAGTGGTAATGAAAACTATGAATTCAACCAATACGATGTTGTTGCTGTAGGTGAATTAACACCAATGTCAGAGAGACCAAGAAACACAATTGCGCATGAATTATGTTCGACTCATCCAGGACATTTATCTGGTGATGATGATTTCACTTTATTATGGATCAATTCAGGGTTTAGATATTGTAAAGTTAATGATGTGTGGAACACCGATATCAATCACGAAAAGGTCAAGAACCGTTTTACTGATGTCAAAGTCCTAGAAGAGTTTTACAGAAGCCCGTTGAAGATCAATGCCGCTTTGATACCTCCAGGTGGTGATAGAACTAAACTTAATGAGAAGAATGAACCTGCCAGAGGTTGGGAGATGAATGCACCTTGTAAGGGTTACCTATGGTGTGCTTATGATATCATTGGAGGATCGGTAGATCCTAAAGACCGTGGAGCTTATGTTGAGTACAATAATATCACGGAATTGACCAATGAATATTTAGGCAAACTATGGCTGAATCAAGATCTTGTTCCAATTTCGAAATATGAAGAGCGTGTAAAGGCAGATTTGAAGCTTAAGAACGAAAAACTGAAAGAGAAAGAACTGAAAGAGAAAGAACTGAAGGAGAAAGGAATTGCAGAGGGTAAAGAGAACTAAAGCAGGATCCTTTGGTTGTGATCTGATTTTTGAATTGATTTGTAGTTCGTCATTTCAATTTCTATAACGTTCAACATTACATTGTCAGTTTTTTTTGGCTTGTGTTTTAAGGAGGAAAATTTATAGAACTCTAGAATGGCGTCTTTTGTGTAGAGCTAGTTATAATTGATACCATAGTTTAGTCAAAAATGGCTTCCCCAATTTGGCCTTGAAACGTCTACATGATTTTTAAAATCTCCTCTATAACATATAAATATCTTTCTTCCTTTTATCCTATGAACAAATTTAGCAGCATTATCATCGGTCATCATCTATTGTGGTAGATCTTGAGGATCTGGGTTGTGGATCCAGTGGTTACCCAAGACTGGAATGTGTTTGTAAAAGGCATTTTGGAACAATGGGATACCTTCAGTGAACACGAATAAACCAAAAGTTGAAGCACCACCCCAGAAAACTAAGTTTGGAATATATGACACCAAGTTTGAGGCATTGATTTTACCTAAGTGTGGTAAAGCTTTGAAAGCTGGCTTGGAGATGTATGAGACCATTCTTGAATATTGAATTGTTAATACGATTGTTACTGGGTCGTTGTTGGTTGTCCCAATTGTATCTTCATTTTTTTTCTTTCTCTTTTCTCGAAATTTAAAATCGCGTGAAATTATTGGCCAGAAATCACGTGATGTATTTGGTACTAATAGTCAATATCGATGAAGAAGTTATAAATAAAAGTGCCTTTGAACAAGGGACCCAAGTTGAATTCTTGAGTTCTTGAACTCTTGAGTTCTTGAACTCTTGAGTTCTATGTTTTGAACCAAAGAGATGGACGCTATATTGATTGGATTGCAACTCGTGTGAAATGGTGAAGTGTCTACACCTGAGACGGCTACTTGATAAGCGACTATGTCGTCACAAGACTTGGACTAGATAAAGATAGGAAAAGAAGGGTATTTGAGTCCCTTTAATGTATAATTAATATGCTCGAGAAATTTAATCTTTGTGATCTACAACTGCAAATCAAATGTTCCTGGTTCCTTGGTTTGCAATAAACTAAATTAATCCCATTTCAAAAGAATTCATTCATTTCCATTAATAAAGCTCTTTAGTCACGTGATATGTGAAATTGACACATAAAACAAGTTTATCTTCACGTGACCTCTTTTTTTTTGCGTCAGTGACCGCTGATGATCATCACGAGTTAGTGCACAAATAGTTCAAAACAAAACTGTTTCAGGGTCAATTAAAAGCACAAAGACGACTGATTGACCGAGTGCTTAGCTCATGAATTGATCCCGTCAATTGAATTGAAACATATTACTCTTTTTATTTGGAACTAATCACTCTGTACTTTTAAAAAACAACCAAACGGATCTTGCCACTTACTTTATATACTACATTGCTCAATGTCTTTTGAAAGGAACAGATCCAGGAAAATTTATCAACTCAAACCGGAACAACCCACTGAATGCCATCCAGATGATCTAGTGTATGATGCTACAAATTTCATGGTAAAACAGAGAAGTCATTGTGTCTTGGTGAAAAGTGGAGAGGATAGTCTTGTTGGGTTATTTACTGCAAAAGACCTTGCTTATCGTGTCATTGGACGACAATTGAACCCCAAAACAACAAAAGTCAGTGAAATTATGACTACTGCACCTTTATGTCTTCCTGTTAGCACACCCATTACTACAGCGTTGGAAACCATGGTTCAGAAAGGCGTCAGACATTTGCCGTTAGTAGATGATTCGGGATCCATTAAGGGTGTCCTAGATATTACGAGATGTTTCCATCAAGCTATGTTAAGACTAGAAAGGATATCAGCAAATGCTCAGAAATTGGACAATATACTTAGTGATGTTGCTGAAAATTATGGAGAGCAACATACCCTTGAAGCAGAAAGAATTGTGAATGATATCAGAAAGCTCTCTGAGTTACTCAATGTTCCTACATTAAAATCATTCAAAGATAAGATCAAGCCACCAGTATTCATCGACTCTTCTGATAGTGTCCTACAAGCGTCAAAACTCATGATTGAAAAGGAAACCACTGCTTTGTTGGTTCGTGATCGTACAAGTTCCTCAAGAAAGACAATTGGAATCTTTACAAGTAAAGATATAGCAACAAGGGTTCTTGCCAAAGATTATGATCCAAAAACATGTACTGTTGCAAGAGTTTTGACAACTAGTCCAGAATTTGCAAAGAGCTCAATGACTATCAGCACAGCTCTAAGAACTATGTATCAAGGACATTTCTTAAACCTACCAGTACTTGATGATGATTCAAATGAAATAATTGGAGTTTTGAGCGTTTTACAATTGACTTACGCTGCTTTATCTCAATTGGGAAAGAAGGATGAATTCGATACTGATTCATTCAATCAAAATGTACTACAAGAAGTTACGAGCAGATTAAGCATTGAAGATTCAACAATTTGGGATAGTTTTTGGAAATCATTGGAAAAATCTAATGATGAAATCCAGAGTTTGGAAACAAGCTTTGGGAAATCTCCAACCCATTCGAGATCTCAGACACCAAGGTCTGGACGTAGTCGTCGTACTAGTTCAGTGAACCATTTAGGAACATCAAGAAGAGCTTCTTTCAACAGAAGACTGTCAACAGAATTATTTGCAATATCTGATCATAGACGGTCTCAAGTTCGGAGAAACACATCATCAGAATCACTGAATAGAACAAGTTATTATATTCAAAGAAAGATACTCAACTTCAAAATCAAACATAAATCAAACAGAGTTCATAAGATCACCATGACTATTATTGATGACGCCTCAATTTATGATGACATCAAACTTCTTGATCTATTGAAAGAAGAGATTGCGAAGAAGGTTGGAATCGACATGGAAAAGCATGATATTTTCTATTATGACGAGGATGAAGATTTAGTCCACATCAGCAATGAGGAGGATTTAACTGAAGCCATAAAAATTGCTGCAGAGATAAATTCTGGCACCGTTGAGTTGGTTGTTCAAGGAAATCAACAAACTAAAGGATTCTGGGATTCTATTTGTCAATTCTTCAAGTTTCATAGTTGGAAATTGTTCTTTGATGACTCAACTGATAATTCTTCAGTATTTAAAGGAACTTTGTTGGTTCTATCACTAGGTATCTTACTAGGATTCTCTCTCACAAATAAGAAATTCATATGGGCTGGCTCCTGAAAGCCAGATATGGGTTTGTCCTCATAATCTATTTTATGAAGCATAATATCAAGCTTGAATATATATTATTACTGAACTGATTACCACATTATTTAACGCTCCTTGAGTCTCTATATAGTCTTAAAGCATTTGTAATCATTTAACTAGAAATCGTAAGACAATGACTATATGTGGATATATTAAAAGAAAGGGCAGATAAAATCTATAAAAAATAGGAAAAGGTTAAGTAAAGGTAACACCATTATATAGATAAAGAAGGTAGATTGAAACTAAATGGAATGCAAGAACCTTATGCAAACCATTTCTGGATAACTTGTTGAGTTTCAACCGGGTACGATTGTAATAAAGTCATCGCATCACCTTGTGGTAATTGACCTAATAACTTCTTCGTTGCAGTAACAACAGTTTCAGCTGTCTTACCGCCAATTGAGGCAAAAACCAAGGCCTTGATCACTGCATCAACAACTTCTGGGACTTGAGATGTAACTGATGGATGACCAGCGTCAATTAACTCAGCTAAGAATCTGTAAGCAAATGGTGCTGCTTCGACATCAGTAACGATAGGTAAAGTTTTGATCCAACTCGAAATAACAGCTTGGGGGTTTGGAACTCTTTCACCTAAGGAACGCAAGATCTTGGAAATGGCACTTGATGCATTTTCTGTAGCGTTGATGTTTTCTTCAGATCTTGCTTCTGGAATTTGGGTGATTTTGAATAATGGCTCAAGGGCAGCTAAGATGAAATCAGTATACACACTCGAGGCATATTGACCCGCAACCCCAACCGCATAAGCTCCGGCTTGACGGATGGAACTGGTTGGAGATGATAATGCTTCGCCGATTTGATTCAAGAATAAGTCTTGGAAAACTGCGGATTGTTCACCAGTGAACTCAATTAGATCAGAAGCAACACATAGACCAAAAAGCTTAGCCGTGACGTTTTCATCATTGATGAAAGCCGCGACAGTTGGAACCAAATTTTGGAATGGTTGTAAGAAGTTAGCTTTGCATGATTTAAAAACAATAGAAATAACCTTGTTAATTTCATCACTTAATTCCTCATCGGTGTAATCACCATCTTCTTCATCTAATTCTTCATTATATTCATCATCTTGACCTTCGCGATCTTTCAAACGTTCGTATAATTCCTTCAAATTCGAATCAACGTTCTTAACAAATGAGTTCAATTGCTCAACATTTAGAGCATCATCACCAATCACTGAAATACAATCAGCTAATGCACTGTAGTAAACAAATAATAAGTCAATGACCGGTTCAGAGCCAATAGCTTTAATCAGCTTTTCCGAGATCAATTGCCATAGCTCTAGAGTTTCCCTTGATCTTTCACCAGTAGCAGCCTTGGCAGTTAACAATAATGATGGTAGAGCACTGGCAGCTGCTCTTCTAACGTCATCATGTAAGTAAAAATCAATAGCCGGTAATAGAATACTAACAATGATTTCCTTGGAGTATTGATAGAAGTCAGCCTTCAAAATATCAGCATAACTGGCAATCAAATCGATAGCAGCAGCCTTGTCATCCAATAAGGCAGTGTGGACAGCAATGTGTTTACCGGACAATTGAATGACATCCCAGTCTTCATTTTGGTGGAATTCCTCGGCTTCATCTTCTTCCAACAAACTGATATCTTGAGTTGCTTTTGCAGCCTCAATAAGAGGCGGTAAAACGCTTGTTAAAAATGGCAAGAAATCTTTACCAACCAAACGTGCGATTCTGCTCCAACCTTGTTCTAGGTATGGCTTGACTGGATCATCTTCTTGTAGGTCAGATTGTTGGATAGCACCAAATAATTGAACAATTTCGTGGCTGTGATGACTGAATTTCTCTTGCCCAACAGCTAAGGCGATCAAAGTTGAGCATTCAATACATTTAGCTTTCAATAATCTGTTTTCATCTCCCATTTCAGTTTTCAGGACGTTGATGAGTAAGGGCATTAAGGTGTCGTAGTATTTGATGAACTTAGTTTCAGCAGCATCGGCAACAATAGCAATGGTGGTTAGAACTTGTTCTTGAACATAACGTTTTGGAGATTGTAACAGAGTCAACAAGTTCGTTAGCAAGTCATCTAGATAAGGTTCTAAGACTTCCTTCGTAGCATTTTCTGAAAAGTTCACTAGAGCTGCAGCAGCATGAGCTTGAACCCTAGGAACAGATTGGTTAGTCAATTTGGAGACTAAGGCTGGGACAATTCTATCGCCAGAGGTACGTTGGATAACATCAGCAAAATCAGTGGAGATTTGACCTAGTGCATTACAAGTAGCGAATTGAACTCTTGGGTGTTGGTCATTTAGAGCAGGTAGGATCAAATCCAATAATCTTGGTATTTCTGTGATTAAGACATCTCTGCAACCTTCAGCAGCAGATGATAAGGCCATTAGAGCAGCCTGACGTTCCCTCCAGTTGTTAGAGTTTAACATTGGTGGAATTAGTTGGAATAATGGTGAAGCCAATGATTCACCACCTAGCTTCAAAGCAACACGATCTAAAGCTTGGCGACCAGAATCATATTCAGGTTCGTCATCATTATCTTCGGAGTTATCAGAGTTGTTCCACTCAGCAGCATCATCATCATCTGGACAAACCTCAGTCATTAAACTTAGCGTTATGACAACAATTGCTTGGGTATATTCAGCTTGAGTCTTACACATTTTTGGACTGGATTCACTGAAGGCAGTTAGAAGTTCTAAAGCAGACAATCTGGCACTTGAATCTAGTTCTTTGTTTTTAGCAACAGCCGAGCAGAATTCAATAATGGTACCAAACATATCCTTGAACAATTTTGGAGCAATGTCAACCAGATCGATCAATGATTCTAGGACAGAGGCCAATGAAGTATCATTACCATTTTGTAACAATCTTGGTAAACTGTTCAATAAGTTCGGTAACAATGATTGAACACTTGGCCAGGCTTTCTTTGGTAATGTTTGGAAGAAACCGACAAAGGCGGTACAAGCAGCAATACGAACATCGTCACTTGAATCATCGAAACCTGCATGGTAAATTGGTAAGATTTGGTCGACGTATTTCAAGTTGATCAGAGTTGGGTTAGCAGCAAAGATTCTGAAAGCTGATTCTCTGAAACTTGGGTCTTCATTCTTGCTAGCTTCGAACAAAGTTGGCAATAGTTCATTCCATTCTGTGGTAATATCATCTTTAGCCAATTCCGCAAGGACATCGGCTAGTTTATGTCTAACACCGTTCGATTGTTGTGCGATGAAACCACTCAAGAAGGTCTGACGAATTTGACGTAGAGCTTCATCATTGACTGTTGAAATGGTTCTTTCAATGACTGATTTTATCTTCTGTGGTGATCTGATAGCAATACGTCTGAACAGGACGGCAGCAAATGATCTAGCTTGTTCTGATTGACCGCTTGTTGCCTGTTCAGCTAAAAACACAAGTAAGACATCAACACGATCTTGAGCGGTCCAAACAGTGTATAAGTTGTTTTCGGCCTCTTTACGAATGGCATTGTCGGAGGAGGATAGACCTCCTAGTAGTTCAAGAAGTGCATGGTTGATGTCTGGAGTCAAAGCGACCATTTTCCAAGTATGATCGAATGCTAGTATGTTATTGTGAATTCAGAACGAGTAAGTTCGACCGAAAATAAGGATCTGTTCAGGATGTTAGAATATGTTTCAGGAAGGGCTGATTAAGAAGAAATAGATTTGAAAGGAAATCATAACGGCCAGGGTCACGGCCACGATCACAGTCACGATCACAAATCAAAGCTCTAAACTAATTAACGTATTGCAACAGCACGAATATCACAATGACAACTTACTTGATAAAAAAAAACAGCAGCCTTACTCGGTATCAGCAGAACACTTTCGTTAAAGATGACCACAAGAATGAGCAATAACCAGCACAAAGGGATGGAAATTCTTTGTTTCTGTCCTCGTCATTTAAGAGAATTTCTGTTTATTTAAAAAAAAAAAAAAATGGATGAAAATTAATGGCATCACGAATATTTCCTGATATAGTATTTTCCGAATTAGGTTATATCTTCAGCTCATCGCATAAAATTTTTCTTTTCTCTATGATAGAGAAAGGTTTGGCTTATAAAACACCAATTTCAAAGGGTTAAAAGCTGGGTAAAATGGGGCTGGCAGCTGTCAAGGTTAAACAGAGATTTGGATTGGATCCTCGTAATACCAAATGGGCGAATGATACAGACAGATTCGGCCATCAGTATTTAGAGAAACTGGGATGGAAACCAGGAAGTGGTATCGGTTTAGTTTCTCATGCTGTCACCACACACGTCAAAGTTCAAGTCAAAGATGACAATGTTGGTCTGGGCGCTAAGCTTGCGAAGAAGCAGAAGAAAGAGGATGGTGATGAATGTGCAGGTCTGGATGTTTTCCAGAGAATCTTGGGGAGATTGAATGGTAGAGAAGATGAGATCGCTAAAGAGTTAGACATACAGAGAAAAAGCAATATAATAAATGGGAAGTGGGGGGTTCAATTTGTTAAAGGTGATACTTTGAGAAGTACTTGGGACACAGAGGCTAGAAAAGTAGTTGAGAGTAAGAAAAGAAAAAGAGAAGAGGAAAAGGAAGTGGAAGAAATAGTGAAAGGAAAGAAGAACAAGAAGGAGAAGAAGACTGAGCAAGATAGAAGGGAAACTACAGACAAGAAAGAAAAGAAGAAAAAGAAGGATAAAAAAGACAAAAGAACTAAAATTGAGGAGAAGAAAGAAAAGAAGGAGAAGAAGGAGAAGAAGGAGAAGAAGGAGAAGAAGGAGAAGAAGGAGAAGAAGGAGAAGAAGGAGAAGAAGGAGAAGAAGGAGAAGAAGGAGAAGAAAGATAAGAAAGAAACGGAAGAAAAGAAGGATAGAAAGGAACAGGAAACGAAAGAGAAAGTCACGATAGAGAGCATGCTAAGACCTAGTGAAAGTAGAGAAGAATCTCCAGCTGTTACAACAAGACTAAGTGTGAGGTCCAAATGGATCAGACAGAAAAGAGCTGCCACTATGGATGCGAAAGCCCTGAACGAAATTTTCATGGTTACCAATTGAGTTTAATGTCATTAATCCCGTCATCATATAAATGCATTTAATCCATTAATTTTCTGGTATCGTAGAGAAAGATGTGGTGAGTAGTTTAGTTAGCTACAGCAGTAAAGCTAATACGTTTTTATATCATGAAAGGAAGGGAATGTGATATTTCAAATAACATGAACTAAAGATAATAATAATACTAACGATATAAATGGGAAAACACTTCTAGTGTCCATGAGATTTTCTTTTTCATTAATTCAGACAACATGGATACATCAAGTTTTTAAAACAAAGCAAAACCTAGACCACAGAAGAAGAAAGCTGACGAGGCCAGTAAGAAAACCATGGTTGAAGCATCAACAGGTCTGACATTGGCAGCACCAGATTTAGAGCCCGAGTGGGAAGCTGATGAGGATGAGGAAGATGAAGAAGAGCTAGATGAGCCGGCTCTTGAACCTGAAGATCCACCAGTGGAACCGGAAGCACCACCAGTAGCTGATGGGTTAGCTGAAGCTGATGAAATTATAGCAGAACAAGATGAAGCAGCAGAAGCTGAGACTAAAGTAGCAGAACCGCTGAAGTCACAATCAGTTGATTTTTTACCATGCTGCTGGTAGTACTGGTCCAATAAGAATGACAATTTGGTGTCGTCATTACAGAAGGAGTAAGCACCATATTCACCTGAAGTACCATTGACTGAAATAGCTGAACAGTCAATTAGACCACAGACTGTCCCGTATAAGTCACCATAATCATCAGAATTAACGTCTGACGAAACGATACAGGATAATGATGATTCCAAGCAGTCACAAACCGATTCTTTTGGAGTTGGTGGTAAATCTGTGGCAGCTAACCAAGTTGAACCCGTAGCTGGACAAGATAAAGTTGATGAAGCAGAAGCAGAGGCAGATGCGCTGTTAATAGTGGCAGATGATGGGTCGATCTTGGCTAGTTGAGATTTCAAAGTATTGAAGTCATCTAGAGTCTGAACAGAATCACCATCAATGCTGACTAGACCGTAATCGTTGGTTTCCTGGAAGTACATGTAAACGATACCACCTGACCAAACATCGGTCATTTGGCTACCGTATAGAGTTGGAATATCACCAAATTGTCTTGGTTGGACCTGATTACAACCGTATTCTGAGAAGAAGACCGGTACAGACAAATTGGCAAATTCCTGAGTTACAGTAGCATAACCCGATGTTTGGAAGGAAGAAGCACCACACCAAGAGTACATGTTAATACCATAGAAATCAACTTTTTCATCGGAATCACCACAAGCAAAGTAATCAGCAATAGCGACTCTGGTAGTTGAATCATCGTTAGCTGAATAACCGACTGGGATGTCTCTGTAGCCTTGATCTTTAATATAAGCTTTGATATCTCTAACAGCAGCCTTAACAAATGGAGAAGCATCAGAGTTGGAAACGTTGTTGGTGACTTCGTTACCAGCAAAGAAACCTAGGACATTTGTATAGTTTGATAAGGAGTCAACGACATCAGTGTATCTGTTGTATAATTCAATGTTCCATTCTGGAGAAGCTCTGTTAATGGACTCGGAAGGTTGGGACAAATCAGCAATAACATAGATACCATTGTTAGCAAACAAATCCATACACTCTTTGTGAGATACTGAAGTGTTGACGGCATAGACTCTGACAACGTTTGTTTCTAGTTCTAATAAGTATGGTAAATCCCTTTGACAAGCATCACCATCGGCCAATGGATCAATAAAAGTGGTTTGACCTAGACCTGAGTCGTAACCTGATGTGGCATTGGAAGTATCTTGTTGGTAGGCAATACCTCTGATGTAAAATTGAGACCCGTTGTTGGAGTAGAAGAACTTGTTACCAACAACTTCGATTGAAGGAATGTTAGCACTGGAGCCGGAGGTGTCGGCGTTGGCCCAAACTGGGCTTAGGACGCTTAAGAACGATAGAACGCGGGCAGCAGTGACTTTCATATTTAATTAAGCGAATGTGGAAAGTTTTGCAAAGTAAGAAGAGAAGGAAAGAATTTTTGAGTTCTTTTCCTTGAATTTTATATCGACAAGACTCAAGTGGGAATTTAGCTCGAGAAACCATAACAAAAGCAAAAATTTGTCCGCGCTTGGTGAATCTGGAGGACTCGGCTGTGAAGTTTTGGGACATTTTGACATTTTTAGCCATTCGCGAGCTAATAATAGAAAGACATTGGGAGGACCAAAAGAACGGAAAGGAGGATGCTATAGTGAGGACAATAGTGGAAAGAAAGCTACAACTGGCGTGGAAGCGGCTGACACTATAACTCTTATAGTTAGTAATTTTTAAGGGGGTGGAATCAACTCACAATAGACCTGTGGAAGCTCAATTTCCCATCCCGAACCAGGACGAGCCCACCGATCCTAAAGGTTCAAACGTGAAATAACTAACCCAAATGATAGATGAGGTATTGACTGGACTGGTAACAACCCACAAGTTTCCAGTGCAGACGCGTCCCCACCAGATCAGATCTAATTAAATGAACAAATTGGGAAATACAAACCGCGTTTCTTGAGTGTGTTATCCTCGTGATCTTCAGGAACACGTCAAATTCAATGCGTACATAACAGATCCGGCATAATCAAAATCCAGACTCAGAAGCATCAGCCATTTTATCACATGGACATCATTTTGATTTTCGCGAAAATTCCTCTTTCTATTCTCACCCCCTTTGGGTATTTGGATAATTTCGAGACAAAAAAGAAAAGGGCAAACATCATGGACATGGATGGACAAGGGGACAACTCTCTAGACAAAAACAAGAAGAAATATGGACATGAACAGGCATTAAGGACTTATACAACTTTAGATTAACAATAAAGAAACACCGCCGACTAAGACAACGAACATTGAGATCATGACGTATTCTCCGTTCACTTTGACAACGGTACCAGAACTCTTCGAGGTCTTGGTAGAAGTCGAAGAAGCTGAGGAGTTAGAGTTTGATGCAGAACTTGACTTTGTAGCAGAAGCACTTGCAGTGGTTTTAGCAGTACTCTTACCGGAAGCAGTAGGAGAAGCACTGGCAGCGCTACCTGAAGTAACACCTGACAAGGTTCCAGAGTATGAACCAGTACCAGCTGATCCAATAGCACTTAAAGCAGCTGAGCAGACTGATTGAGTGCTAGCAGAGACAACACTAGCTGAGCCACTAAAGGCACAAGCATTGGATGATTTACCTTGGGATTGGTAGTATAAGTTCAGGACGAAGGACAATTGTTGTTTTGAGGAACAGAAAGAGTAAGCACCATATTTACCGGTAGTACCATTACCCTCGATACCTGAACAGTCAATGGCACCACAAACGTAACTGAAAAGATCAGAGTAATTTTCAGGATCAACACTATCAGCAACCACACAACTCAATGATTGTTGCATACAGGAACACAATTCATCATTTGGAGTTGGTGGTAATGAGGTAGCAGCGTTCCAGTTGGAGAATCCAGTTGGGCATGATAAAGTTGCACTAGAGGCAGTAATGGTTGACGATTTGGCAGATGAAGGTGTAATGTGGTTGATCTCTGAACTATAGTAAGAGTAATCAGCCAAAGTGGAGACAGAGTTCCCGTCAACTGTAACTAAACCATAATTGTTGGCTTCTTCGAAGTACATGTAGACAATACCACCTGACCAGACGCCAGTCATGTTAGGACCATAGATAGCTTGAACTTCAGTAAATTGTCTTGGAGTAACTTCATTACACCCGTATTCTGAGAAGAATAATGGGATGGTCAAGTTAGAGAACTCTTTGGTTCTGTCAGCATAACCAGATAATTGGAAGTTTGAATCACCACACCATGAATACATGTTCATACCGTAGAAATCCACTCTCTGTGAAGGATCACCACAAGCAAAGTAGTTAGCCATAGCAACTCTGATAGAAGAATCATCGTTGGCAGAGTAACCAACTGGAATATTTCTGTAAGATTTTGACTTGATGTAAGCTTTGGTATCTCTAACAGCAGCTTTAACGAACGCAGAGGCATCAGTATTAGTATCATCATTCGTAACTTCGTTACCGGCAAAGAAACCTAAGATGTTGGTGTAGTTGGCGAATTCATCAACGATTGAAGTGTATCTGTTGTAAAGCTCGACGTTCCATGTAGGATTAGATCTATCGATGGATAGACCTGGTTCTGATAAATCGGCAATAACGTAGATACCAGCATTCTGAAGTTGTTGCAAACAGCTAGAGTGGTCCAAAGTCTCGTTTAGGGCGTAGACACGGATGGTATTGGTAGCGACGGCGGTCAAATATGGGATATCTCTGGCACAAGCATCACCATCTGCTAGTGGATCGACAAAAGTTTCACCAGCAGTGATATTGGTAGTATCTTGTTGATAGGCAATACCTTTCATGAAGAATTGTGAACCATTGTTGGAGTAGAAGAATTTGTTGCCAACAATTTCGATAGCTGGAAGATCGGCAGCGTTGGCAGCTCCGACTAATGAAGCAGCAATTAAACCTAAATTTTTGATCAACACCATTGTCTCTAGGTCTTGGTAATTGGGATTCGATGGAATGACAAGAAAACTTCTATTGAAAATTGGAAAAAAGCAGAAGGTGGGAAACTGCCGGTTATATAGCGAACGCACTAATCCAATGAAAAACAAGAATGCAAAACACGCATACAAAGTGATGAGGGCCGTCTGATCATTTCTAGTGATTTTTTAGTGCAGTTTTTCCTGCGGCGGTGTTTACGACTTTCCCGTTTAGGTTTAGATTTGATCTCGCAGATTCCCTGATTTGGAATATGATGTGCATTTCTCGCGAATTTTCGTTTTAGGGCCGTTAATTTGCAGGAACCGGGCATGGTTTCTATTGATTCGGCATGGCTTATACGCATATCATCTCAATTTCAAAATTAATCGCGTTTTGCAATAGAAGTGGTTACACACCGCCAACCTCAGAAGACAATTTGAACCTTGAACAAGTAACAGAGAAGGTGCTGGAAAAGAAGGGATGACCATGATTTCAGTTGAAGATATACTGATCAAGAAGAATCATTTGGAAAGTGTCTACAATGCTGCGGGCATGTATTTCAAATCTCTAGGTTAAAACCTATAAGCTAAAACGCTTCAGCGTCACACTTAAATGATGCGAATTTTTTTACTCTAATCATATTTTTTGGTATGCCAACTTAGACGTATCGTGCAAACCAAATTCTAAGGCCCATACTAGACATACCGTGACGTGAATGAATTGATGTAAATTCGAAGTCATGGAATTAGCTCAAGCAGGACCAATACTCATCAGTCGGCGACTCGGATGTGCGCGGGCTCCCCTATCTTCATGGACCGTAACTGCATAGAATAGGCTTATAACATACCCGTGCTGGGAAAATTTATCAGAGCTGAGGAATTGCAGAATAGTTGAGGTTATTAATCCAATCACAACTATATGGATGTGAAAAGAGATTAGTAAAGCAACTAATTTTAGAATTAAAACAAATACTTACTGCCTCGACATAATTTCCTTAATGAACATTTCATGTAGCCTTTACCTATTAAAAAAATTTGCCTATTCATGCTGCAATATTGTCATCCGTTTACACTACGTTATGGTTCACAACCCTAAGTTAAAGAAACGAACTCTCTTTCATACAAGTTATAGACGCGTCAATAGATACGTCAATGATACACTAAGATGGTATAAGAACTTCTATTATTATAATCTGTTATGGGAATTATAGCTAATCCGTTTCACAATTTCTACCAGAACACCGATGTAAATGGTGGCGTTTCCCCTTTGGTTACTTTAATGGTACTTGGAGCTTTGCTACCTGTATCGTCGTTATCTTGATGATTGGGTTGGATCAAGCCCTCTAGTGGTGTATTCTTCAACTTTTCCCCGAATCTTGGGATAAATTGGTGTGTAAGAGCTGGGGTCAACACCACTGCCAAAAACAATAATAACACCAAGAAGTAAAGTATCATATATCTCAGTACCATGAACCTTCTTCTCTGTTCTTTTTTCTTGCTTAGTACCTTTCCCTCCAAACTGCTAGGCTTCAACCAGAACAATATCATCGTGTGCCATCTATCAACAAACGGAACAAACACCACTGGAGTCAAAACGAACAATAAACAGTGCCCTAGGATGAAATCAGCTGCAAATAAGCTCATTTCCATGATCTTTACAATGAATTCTCTCAAAGGCTGTGACAGAAATCCCCAACCAACAGCTTTGTTATACCAGTTACCAGACCACCAAGACCTGTTGATTTTGTCATTCTTCATTTCCCTGGATAAGAACACAATGGTAACAAATTTGAACATGAAATCTTGAATGCTTATAACACTCAATACACATGACAACATTCTGGCAAAACTCCATCCTTCTAGAAACCAGATCAACTCAAATAGAATCAAATGAATAAAGACCGAAAACATATGAGCAGTTGCCGCAAGTATGCTGGATGGCTTGCCGGCACAACAGTAATTTAAGAATGGTCCTAAGAAACAGGAAAGAGCAAAGATTAAACTCAAACTGACGATATTCATAACTAATGGGAAGAAAACCAAAATAATCAATCTTAGGACGGACGCTGATGGGTTGACTTTCTGAACTCCATTTTGGGCGTTGATGAACGTATATGCGAAGAACAAGAAGGCTGCGCTCAAGAATGGGACAAGTAATTCACTGAAATAGGTGTTTCTGAACTTCGATTTCCTGATATCAGGAGTTGAATTTTCTGAATGGTGTCCGATCAATGCCTTTTTGAAACCAGTGTATTTTGCCCTTGATTGTTTGACCGTGTTCACCCAAGAATTGATATGGAACTTGGTATTTCCTCTAGAAAGCCAGTGGATAAAGTCCCTGTAATCGATAAAAAAGTCAGTAAATGCAAACTGATGAGGATTGAAAAGGAATGGGGCGAAACACATGGAAACTAGAGTGAGCCAAAACCATAGCAAAGCTGGCTGCCAAATGGTGATAGTTGAAAATAGCAACATCAAAAATAATTTCGACCCTGAGTAAATAGATGAACTTGTGAATTTGGAGTAAAGATAAAAGAACTGAACTCTTGACACAGCAAATCCCCTACCTGTACTAATGTACCTGGCGCCACCAAATGTAACATCTGTGATTAATGAAGTAGCATAGATCTGACATACAAACACTTCGAACAATGGTGACATGGAGAATATATGATGAAAAAACCTTGAGAAAGCTTTCCAAAGACCACGTTCAGTCAACTCTTGAACAATCAACGGAACAAAGGCAATGAAAAAAACAATAAAGACAGACAACACAAAAATTGTCACCCAATTCAAGACAGGCTGCAACATATAACACCCAATTGGCTCTTGAAGGTCCGTGAAAGGAATGTCCTTATTGTATTTACATAGTGTTGACTCGCTAACCAATGCACCAAGATTCACCATTACAATCATGAACATCTGCACCGATAGCGTAATAAAAAGATTGTTGATATGAAACCCTGGATGGGCATAATAGAATGATAAAAATCTGTCTATAGGTAACTGAGTCCCCAAGTAATAATATTCTCTTGACAAGATTTGTTCACCCATCCCAGCTCCAATCTTAGTTGTGAAGTTCAAAATTGAACCGAAACCCAAATCACGACCCTTTCCACACTGATAATAATCACAATGCTTGATTCTTCCGCCTCTCAACATGGCATTCATACCATCATATATGTCTTCATTAAGATGCAAACCTTTTTGAGCTTTGGAGATACCACCTCTTGTGGTCATGAAGATTGCATTAAGGAAATCAGGGTGACCATAGTGAAGCTTCCCACCAATTTCAGCCAAAGTTCGTGCAAACAAGGTGCCGAATGTCTGTTCTTTACCAGCTGCAATATCACCTAGTACGCCGATGTTTTCAGAGAAAATGTACTCTCTTGTACCAACTATCGCAACAGGAGGTGGCTCAGTAGCATACTGTATACCAGCAATATAAGGCGGTGCTGAATCCAAGTCTAACTCTTCGAACTCACTTAGAACGGATCTAATTTTGATACATTCTTCTAAATAATTGTCCTGATTGGCATCCACAACCTGAATATATTCTCCCCGATAGAAAATCAAAGAATGATTCTGGTTGTCAGATTTACCGTCACCCAAAATTGGATCACCAGAAAGTCTCACCCTGTACGTTGGACTTCTCTCTCCACTATTATCCTTACCGGTTGACCCACAAAGTAAACATGAGTAGTAAATCTTCTCACCATTTGGGTCATCTGGGTTGATTTCTTCATCTAAGTAGGATATTCTGAGTTCTGGGAAAGCACGGAGCATGAGCTCGGTATCTTCCTTCTCTTCATCATTGAATTTTACTAGCCTCTGCATTGCCACTAGAAGTTTGAACTTTCGGTGAGCCATTGCCTCAAGATCAGTTTCTAAACCTTCTCGGTTACCGACATAATATTGCACAATCCCAGGATTTTCAATTCTGTAAAGCAATTTGATGGCTCTGACATAATTAGCAAAGCCAGAGACAGTTCGGTATAAGGTCTGAGTACGCAAAGATGACCAGATTCTAGTTCTCAAGATGTACTCGGGATCTGAAGTTTTGAAGCCAACACAATAAAACGGCAAGTCATCAATCTTTCCCTGTCTTGCATTATCTTCCGCGGAATATGGCATCTCTTCGTTCTCTTCAAGTGGTGTCATTGGGATTTCACCGACAGCAATTAAAGGTTCCCCATCTTCCCCATCTGGTAGTTCTATGCCGCTTTTCGATTTCCTTTTTCTCTTTGAATCTTTGCTGTCGTAGATTTTATCAATTTGCCTGTCAAGGTCTGAATTCATTGTAGTGGCGCTAGTTGCTGTAAGGCTTCTTTTTTTCGTAGTATCAAATTTTGAAGAAGCATCAGTAATTGCCCCATGTTCAATTGCTAATAGTTTTGTATCCTTAACAAAACATTCCCATTCTGTTGGATAAAGCTGTTTTAGATATTCTAGCAACGTCACTCTTGTTTGGTTATTTCCCTCTTTGATGATTTCCCTTAGTGATAAAAGAATCTTTTCACCATAATGAGGAACCAACACAGTGAATACAGGCATAGTTTCAACAGAAACCGGCTCTGGGATCGGTGTTGATAACGATTGAGCAAAAAAAGAAATTCTTCTAAGGGCTTCTGAGTTTTTCGGAAAGTAGTCATTGGATCTATACGTTGCATCATCATGGGCAATGAAGAAACTTGGTGATCTTAAGGTTTTCTTTTGCTCAACATCGGAATCAATCTGCTGATAGAGTAACTTGTGAACCATTTCAATTGGCAACAAATGTTCACGGTACATTGATATGATGATGGCATTCCAGATCTGTGAGATCAAGATCTTTGGTTTATATTTTATATCCATCTCAGCAGTCGCCAAAATCTTGGAATAGATTCTCTTAGGAAGTCTTGAATAAACATTCCTCCAAGGTGACATGATTGAAATACCCAATGCAAATGACAAACCCACGGAGAAGAAAGAATTGAAAATAATGTACCAAAGGTAAGTATCCAAGAAGAATAAAACTAAATCAGTGAAGTAAATCAAACCCAAAACGATCTTTGCTTGTTGACGACAAAGGAAAGAACTCAAATATTGATCACCAACACATCTTGACATATCCATGATGGATAAGACCCGGATAGGATCCCTAATCGAAAGAGTCAAGAAGAAGTACGATTCAAGAAACTTTGCAGCAAAGATAGCAACCCATAGGAATATGGAAAACCATCTACGTCTTCCACTAAGAGCAGGAAATGAAGCCGTGAATGTCCTGGAGCTCACGTAGGTTCTTCTCCGGTTCCCCTTTCGATTTGAAGACTTCATGTATTGGCCAAACAACGCGCCCAATGGTTGAACAGCAAAGTAAACAGCGGTGAAAATAGCAAAAATAAGCTGAATTATCGATACAATCAAAGCAACAGTGGAGTGGGTTTCCAAACCGTATTTCAGTAAGATCAATGGAGTAGGTAAGAAATTCAAGACTAAGAACACGATTAATAGCAACACCCTCTTCGTCAAATGCTGAGCACCAGGCCAGATTCTTGGAACGAAGAGGTATTCGGAAAATGTAGCTATAAGTTGAATAAGACACGCAAGCGTACCGCCTTGGGAAATGATAGTGAGTCTCGTTTGAATCGTGGGCTGGTTATCAATCAATTGGTTATAGTTTTTGGTATATAAAGTAGGAGAGTTGAAAGCAGTGAAGAACCAGAATGAACATAGGTGAATAACCCAAATTCTGTTGAAATTAGTAGTCACATGTAGCCAAGTTCTCTTTTCCTTGTAGGTCTTATAGAAGGCTTTGTTCCAGTGCACATCCTTTAAATGTTCATATCTCTGTTGTAAAGCAATATCCACAATTCTGTCCTTTTGAGGGGACTTTAGCACGATACGTTCAATCCCTTCAGGGTACCAGAACAATTGATTAATATCATCATAACCAATTACATCTTTGTGATCTTTCTCTTTTCTCACAAGCTGGCCTTTTTCATCCATATTGTACATCTGTTCTCGAATGTATCTGTAAATGGGAGTAACAACATTGTTTAGATAGGTGAATTCAGGGACCGGAGTAGTGTTGAGTTTGCACGCATCTGAAATGTAGTAATCGTAGGCGCACTTATAGATGAAGCATAGGCATTCAGGTAGGAATCGAAGTTGATTGGCCTCACCCCAAATCAATAGATAAAGTCCAATCTGCTCAATCTTTTCTCTTGGTGTTGTGTTATGCATTCTTGTCTTCCATTTATAGTCCGCAACGTTGAAATCAAAGTTTCTCTCCAATTGATCAGGTGTAAATTCCATTTTCATTTTGTCCCTTACAAATTCATTCTCCAGTTCTTCGGCCTTTTTTCTTTGTTCCTTGAGATTGATGTTTTGCTGCTTTGCAATCTTTTTGTTTCTTTGGCCACTTTTACCGGTAAGCTTCATCTTACTAAATCCAATGTCTTCATCAAGATCAAATTGAGCAGCAAAGAACCATTTCTTGTAATTGGAATTATCACCACCGATGTAAGATGCATGTAATGATGTCAAAGCAGCGAGTGGCTGAAGCCTACTAGCTCTTGAATCTAATTGAGTTAGAAGATGGTCAGTCATGTTTTCCACTGACGATTTCTGGAAACCAAACTTATTACCAATCTCCTTCATAATATCGGTGACACCTTCAACAGACACTGGAACATGTTCAATCCAGGAAGGATAAGGCCCCAACTGTTTCAAATTCTTAAAGCTTTTGATTGACCCATTTTCATTAAGTTCTTGTTCATAGTACTTATTCTCTTCATAGTGACTTTGAGCTATAGGAATAGCCTGAAGACCATCGAAGTCATTCTCACAAGTAGGACTTCCTAGAAAGCCATCCTGCAGTGGGTCATCAACGGATGGGATGCTGTGAATAGAAGGTGGAATACCAACTGTAACGTCGGTGATCCCAGACATTTGGACCAATCAATCAATACACTTTTGCTCTGAAGTTCTTTCAAATCAACAGAAGAAAGACTGGAATTCAGATCAAAGCAAAAACACCCACAAAAGTTGCTTTAGCTTGCAGCAGAGCCGCTTCCCACTGATTGTAAAATTTATCTGACCACATATTTTGCTGTTTAAACCACAAAAACTCTACTGTTATTAACAGAAGCTATTGTTGTTCTTTTTGTGTCACCAAAAAATGAAAAAATAATAATCTATCTGTATTGCCATGGCAACGTTTTATGGTAAACACGTGATAATGGTAACCTTACTCCTGATATCTCAGAACACCCAGACACCACATGAAGCTACATCGACAAATCAAAAATTTCACCAAAAAAACACCAAATCGACTAAAAATCGGCATTATTGACGTGCGAAAATTTGAAGATTAGAAGATATTCCATGGGACTGTCAAAATTTTTAATCAGGCATATTTATCTTTCTTTTTGGATCTCTCTGTAAGGTTATCAGATTGCAGGTAAATTTTAATTGTCGACCAAGTCAGCTCCTCTCTTCTCGATGTGGTTCTTAAAGCTTCAGGGTGCTCGTCCCCTCCTCTATAATTCAAAAATATGAAACACACCAAACCAGGTGACCAAGTCCCGATCACTTTGTTTACGTTCCACAGTTTGTTTACCATTGGCAGATGGCCGATTGCTATTGGCTGGAATGGAAAATCGAGATCTTGGTCAAGTCCTGAAAAGGAAAATCACCAAGAAAACTGAAACAACTGGGCAAACACAACTAGTATGAAAACGAAAAAAAAAACACAGAGACCCTTGAAGACGTCAGATAGGCATAATATAAACCCAATACACGACTAGAAGAAGCTAATGTGAACTCGAGTATCAACGGAGCTCAGAGAGTTTACCCCCTAGTTTAATAATTGGGCGTATACCGCTCTTTTTTCTTCCAGAATTGTAAGATTTATTGGCAGTCTATGGGTATCTCTTGGAATCTTTATTTCTGGGTGTTGAAACCTTGCAAGTTGCGAGTTCTGTTCATGAACTTTGGTCTCATGGCCTTAGTTCCATGACCTCTATCCCGTTTCAAGCTTTGAACTTTGAACTTTGAACCATTGAATCAAAAGAGTTTGCGCCAATTTCATCGATTATGGTAAGCAGAAATCTGAATAATTCCATATCGGGAAAATATTTTCGTCAACAACTAGGATCAAGTCCCGATAAATTTCGTAGCATTCCAAGGAGCCGTTTCAAATGGTGGAAAAACAAAAATTTTCGAATCTTTTCCGTTCTCCTTGTTAATCATTTTAAAGAAACCAAAAAGTTTGTACAGACCAACTTCTGTTCCTTCCTTTACACAAACTTTCTTTGTTTCAAAAAAGCTATAAACTCTTCCAACTAAGTCCTTCTTTCTTATCGATTTTCTTTTGCTCGTTTCAAAAAGCTTTTTTCAATACATTCATTCCAATGCTTTTTTCATCCCTGTTCAAGTCAGCCTTTGTTGCCTCTATGGCCACCGCTGCCTTAGCTCAAGGTCACGTCCATAATGAGCACAAGAGAGATGTTGTTGTCGTTACCCAATACCAAACTGTTGTCGTCACTGCTTCTGTTAACCAAGTTGTTGCCGGTGCTGATGGTACTGTTACCTTCTCAACCTTGAATACCGCTTTAGCTGCTCCAACTTCTTTATCTTCCACCATCTCCAAAGAACAACAGGTTATTCAATCTGCTTCAACTGTTGCTCCAGCTTCTCAAGCCACGACTTCAGCTGCTTCTCAAGCTTCACCAGCTACTTCTAGCACCCAAGCTTCTGCTTCAGCTTCCTCATCCTCTTCATCCTCATCTTCAAACTTTTCATCAGGTAAAGGTATCACTTACTCACCATACACTTCATCAGGTGCTTGTAAATCATTATCAGAAGTCCAAGCCGATTTAGCTAAATTATCTGGTTATGAAATCATTAGATTATATGGTGTTGACTGTACCCAAGTTGAAAACGTCTTACAAGCTAAAGCTAAAGGTCAAAAACTATTCTTAGGTATCTTCTTCGTTGATGCCATTGAAGCTGGTATCTCCCAAATTGCTGCTGCCATCAAGCAATATGGTTCATGGAGTGATGTTTACACTGTTTCCATCGGTAACGAATTAGTTAACTCTGGTGCTGCTTCAGTTTCCCAAGTTGCTCAATATGTTAGCACCGGTAGAGCTGCCTTAACTGCTGCTGGTTACACTGGTCCAGTTGTCTCTGTTGATACCCATATTGCCACCATCAACAACCCTGGTTTATGTGCCCTTTCAGACTACATTGCCATCAACGCCCATGCTTACTTTGATGAAAACACTTTAGCTGAAAATGCCGGTGAATGGTTATTATTACAAATCCAAAGAGTCTGGACTGCTTGTGGTGGTAAAAAATCTGTCTTTGTCACTGAATCCGGTTGGCCACATCAAGGTGAGACCTATGGTGTTGCCATTGCCTCTCCTCAAGCTCAAGCCGCAGCTATTTACTCATTGAAACAAAGTGTCAGTGATTCCGTTATCCTATTCACTGCTTTTGATGATTTATGGAAAGCTGATGGTTTCTTAGGTTGTGAAAAATACTGGGGGTTCATTAACTAAAATTTTTCGTTCTTAAATCCTTCTTATACCCTATTTTATACCTTTCATTGCGAATGAAGTGTCTGACCTAACACTTCATCCCATTGATATTTTTCTTCTTTCTTCTTTCTTCTTCTTCTTCTTCTTATATTTTGTTATTTTTTTACCGTTTATTTTATATTTTTTAACTACTATCCAATTTTATTTACTTTATACAGATGCCGTTCATTAAGTTATCTGTAGAACGATCTCAATTGTTTCTTGATGGTTCATAGTGTCTATCACTGTTTCCTCTAAACCTTCCTCTGTTATAGCCTCTGTTGTAGTCGCCTCTACCACGATACCCGCCAGCACGATCATGACCACGCCTTCTGTATTTGTCGTGATCATTGTAATCATTGTTGTCGTAGTCTGAATATCTCAATCTATCACCATTATCTGAAGATCTTGCATAACGCGGCGGTGAACGGGAGTAACGCCTTCCATCGTCCCTACCTGGTGATCTGACGGGACTTCTAGAGCGACTTCGTGGATAGCTGTCTCGTGGTGATCTTGATGGTGTCCTAGATACCGGCCGTGTTTCGCGGTTTGGTGATCGTGAGAATGATCTTGATCGGGAATAGTTCCTTCTTGGAGGAGAGCGCGAGTACGACCGGCTTCTGGAGTATGACGGGCTTCTTGAACAGGATGAAGATCTCGAGTAGGATGGACTTCTTGAACGGCCTCTTTCTTCTTCCTCTTCTTTCCTCTTTTGCAAAATCTGCAATGACTCTCTCATACCATCAGTTAACGTACCCAAGCCAATAGCTGTGAAATAATTGATTGAGAATCTGATATGATCAGCATCTTCAGAAGGAAATAAACCTTTCAGAAACGGTTGAATGTAATCTTCAGATAATCTCTCCTTCAAATGTGGGATACCTAGCTCTTCAACCAGTTCCTGAAATATGAATTTTATAAAAATTCTACCAGCAGATGATGTATCAGTCTCTGTCAACTTGATAACATCTAGTACTTCCCATCTTAGTGCATCACTTGAAAGTAAATGACCCCAGAATTTGGAAATATTTCTTAATGGATTAGGCTCATATCTGTGGATGTTGATATAGTTCTCCTTAAATATCTCAGTGAACGACTGTGCCCAGAATCTGTTCTGACCACAGAGTTTCTCGCCCGTTACACCGTAATACTTGGAATACGTATTCTCTTGTGAACAGGCCTTCACAATCATATCCACAACATTACTCATGTCTTGGTCTTTCACTTTAAGTTTGAGCAATTTGTGGACAGCTTCATCAGCAGACATACTCCCTTTTAAGATCAAGTATATTGTCTTTCTGAAATTCGTCAGGTTTGTTTCAGTCATGTCTTTGATCTCAATCACTGGAGCAACTTCCACTTTCTTCTCCGCTTGCCCTTCATCTTCCTCCTCTTCTTCAACGATTTCATATTCATCACCGGTTTCACCATACTCCTCTTCCTCTTCTTCCTCTTCACCTAGAATCTCACTTCTGATTTTAGCATACTCATTCTCGTTGCCTTCAAATTCCTCATCATACTTGAAGACATTTAGAGTGTCATCAGCCTTTAATTTATCATCCAGACTAACTTTATGCGTGATTATATCCTGCTCATCAACAAGATCCAGTTCAACAGGGATAACTGGATAATCGGTATAACCATCTCTTCGTATCTGAAAAAGTACTTCAATCATATATTGGGTTCTCTTTTCAACTTTCCCTTCTTGTAAGACGTATCTCAGCTTCTCGAAGATAGCACTAAGCGCACTATTGCTCACTTCAGTCAATAACAAACCGGTGTTCTTCAAGATGCTAACAGCGATATCAACAGAGTCATCGGTGGCATTATTCAATAACAAATGCAAGATCTGTAGGATTAGAACTTCGTGGACAACTTGTTGATTGCACAGCTGGGAAAGAAACGTCGTTGATGAAATGCATAACAGTTTATTGTTTCTCTTGTATGCCTTCTTGAATTGTAAAACCAATCTTGAGATGAGGAGTTCACCAATCTGTGGTAATTTGGAGTTCAAGACAGAGACGAGTGAAGCATATAGTGGAGTAAAAGACAGAGCTTGGCTTTGAGCTTTCATTACCGACTTTACAAGTAGACCTTTTCCCCTTATAAGGTTCAATTTGAACAAGTCAACAACGATTGATTTCAGATTACTCTTGTTCGCTTTGTTAACCAAACCGTTGATATTCTTCTTCAGTTTCTCCCACTCCATTGCCTGCATCTCCTTCGATCCCTTTTCAAAGTTGATCTTTTCTAGAATGTAACTGAGCTTTGCTGGAGGGACATAAATACCACCAGAGCGTAAGTCCATGAGCTTTTTGTATTCCTCTTCTGCTGTCACTGTCCGTGATGGCTTTGGTTCAGCTTGATCAATCTGGGCCTCACAAGTAGCAGCATTGGCCTGGGTGTTGGGTATTGTATCCTCAGTCTCTGACATTGATTGCTGTATGATCAGCTACGCTATAAACAAGGATGATTCCCCAGTTTCTTTGTTAACTCTTAATTTATTACTTCTGTCTATATTTTCTTTGATTTCTCCATCTCTTCTAAAAGTGGGTCTACCGATACCAGGAAAATCGCGTATAGCAGAAAAAAACGGTCGTTTAAGAGGGCAGGATGAGTCCATTGCAGTAACACAAACATGTCCAAGTACCACTCAGCTGTGCTTCTCATTCACAAAATCAGTTCAATTCAGAGCTACAAACCCTTGTTCGAGAAATCCAGTGAAATTTTGGCCGAAGAAGCTGTGCTCGATGTCCTCATTTTACCTCATATCTCTACACTAAATCAATTGGATCAGGTTCTTGCTGAGGTTTACAATTTATCTTCTGATGTCCTCAGTGACGTGCTACCACAAGTTGAAACGTCAGTCTTATATAATGAATACTACAAGAGACTGGAAAGTCCCGGTTGGGAAGCTGTTATCTATGCTAATGATGAAGAGCTTGCCGAGCTTGAAACGCCAGACAAGGACTTATTGGACTTAATAGAAATTGCCACATCAGCTTCAGAGCATAAGAACATCAAATTAGACAATGATACATCTGCAGAAGATAGTTCGAGAGTCTCTGCTGTCGGTGGGACCTTTGATCATTTCCATGAAGGGCATCGCATTTTGTTAACTGCGTCGGCCTTCATCACTAAAGAGAAGTTGATCGTTGGTGTCACTGATCAAGAATTACTAGAGAAGAAACAATTCAAGGAATTACTTCAATCCTACGATTACAGAGTCCATAAAGTGATCAGTTTCCTGCACAAAATAAAACCTGGTCTGGAGATAGATGTTCAACCTATTCGTGACGTCTGCGGCCCCACCGGTTACATTGAAGATATTGATTCACTAATAGTCAGTAGAGAAACTGTTTCTGGGGGTACGTTTGTCAACAAAACTAGAAAAGAGAAAGGAATGAAGGAGTTGCAAATTCATGTAATCAATGTGATCGGAGGAGAAGCTGAAGATGGATTCAAGAATAAACTAAGCAGTACTCAGTTAAGAAAGGAACAATATGAGAAATTACATGGGGCGAAGTAGTAGGAGATAGAACGTTCATATTCATTAAAAATTATCGGTGTGACCAGTATTATTGATTTATTCTTAGGATTGTGATGCAAACAGGGGGAACGATCAAAGTAGTTGGCATCAGATTCTTCGAGAAGATTACTAGTATATTGGTAACATTATGATTATTATTAATGCAGAAAATTAAATTAGGCCTGAACTGGAAAATCTTCTTTCTTGATTTTTGATCTTTCACACATCTCAGTAAAGATCCCACCTTGTAAGAACAAATTGTAGGGGGTATCAAATTCCTTAACTTCACCTTTATCCAACACCAAAATTCTATCATAGTTCAAAATAGTCTTCAACCTATGGGCAATACACAAGATAGTACATGCACTGAATTCTTCAACAATGGTTCTCTGGATCATAGCATCGGTTTCATAATCAACGCTAGAAGTAGCTTCATCCAAGATTAAAATCTTTGAATTGCGAACCAAGGCTCTTGCCAATGCTAGCAATTGACGTTCACCCAATGAGAAATTAGCACCGTCATCCTCGACTAATTGGTCCAAATGGAATTTATGGAACTTCTTAATATCATCCTTACCAGCAACGAATTCCCCGGTACCGAGTGCTCCATGCTCAACTAACCAACCTCTTCTTAGAGCATCCCATAATTCAGCATCAGTACTGTTATTGAATGGATCCAAGTTTTGTCTGATTGTACCATGGAATAAGACTGGATCTTGTGGAATAATAGACAACTTTGATCTCAAATCGTTCAACCCAATTTTTGAGATATCAACGTCATCAATGACAACAGAGCCATTGGATAATTCACTGACTCTGAAGAGAGCATTCATAATAGTACTCTTACCTGCACCGGTTCTACCACATATACCAATCTTCTCACCAGCCTTGACATTAAACGAAACATTCCTCAAAACTAAAGGTAGACCTTCTCTGTAACTCAAGCTGACATTCTTGAACTCAATACCACCATGCTCGGGCCACGAATCCTTAGGCTTAGCATCTTCAATCTCGAAAGGACCTTCGGATGGCAATTCAGTGGCATATTCAAACAATCTTTCAGCAGAGTTGAAATCATTCTCGACTTGTGTCATCGATCTGATCATTAATGAAACCATCGTAGCGACTTGGATAATATACGAGACCAATAAACCAGATGATGAACCATTCAAGTTGAATACACCACAGACACACATCAGTGAAATGAACAAAGTAACCAAGCAACTCACAAAATCCAATCTGACAGCTAGCCATCTCTGGTTAGCCATTGTAACAAAGTAAGCAGAATTCATATTGTCAATCAATTTTTCGTATGTTTTCAAGAATCTTTCTGTCGAACCATAAGATTTGATAACCTTCATACCACTCAAAGACTCATTGAAATGACTAAAGACGAAGGATCTAGAGTTGGCCTCCATTCTCTTAATGTCCAAGGCAGATGATTTATAATAGGTGGCAAGCATCCAATAAATAGAAAGAGCGAATGGAACAGCAATGAAGAACCATGGAATATAGATACCACATAAAATTATAGTCGCACCGACCAAGGAGGCAGAAGCCAAAAATAATCTCGATTGTTCAATCAAATCAGTATCAAGAACATCAACATCTTTAGTGAATCTGTTCAAGATACGACCTAGTGGAGTCACATCCATGAACCACATTGGAGTCTTTAATAATTTATTAGCACTCAGATTGAATAGTTTCAAACCAGCGTTGTTGTTGATCGAGGCCATGGTGATGTATAAAACGAAATATGAACCAACGGCAAGAGCAACAAATAAACCGTACAAACCAGCATATAGATTGGATGAATAGCCGAACTTGTTTGATAGCCAGAAAGTCAACCAGACAGACTGGAATACTTGCAAGAAACCATTGATGGCCAAGAGCAAGATGAACAATGGAACAATCAACCATTTTGACATAGCAGCACCAAGTTCTAGGTAGTTAGCATAGATAGAAAAAGATATTGACTTCGTACCTCTTGATTCTGAGAATCCATTATCCTTCTTACCCTTCTCCTCCTTCTCTTCTTGATCCTCTTCTTCAACAGCAGACTTACGAGAGGCTTGTGTCTTTTGTCTTTCCAAGACCTGTTCCTCTTCCTTTTCTAATTCTTCTTCTTCCACTTCATCATCCTCTGATTTCGTCTCTTTACTATATTGCATCAAATTTTGAAAAGCATCACTTCTGGACAACAATTCTTCTTCAGTACCAATATCAATAGAACCAGAGCCATCAAGAACAATGACACGATCAGCCGCACCAATCAATGACAACTGATGTGTAGCTAATAATCTCGTCTTGTCCTTCAAAATACCACAAATACATTCACTCATGATATGTCTCCCAACTCTGGCATCGACAGCAGATAAAACATCATCCAAGAGGATAATATCTCTATCAGCATAGACGGCCCTAGCTAAATTGATTCTAGCCTTTTGACCACCAGATAGTGTGATACCACGTTCACCGACTTCAGTCTGATCACCATCTGGTAGCACTGTGAAATCAACATCTAACGCACAAGCACGAACAATAGATTGGTATTTAGAGCGAATGTATGGCTGACCAAATAAGATGTTTTCTTTGATGGTCGCATTCTGGACCCATGGATAAGAGCAGAAGGCTAGAGAGCCATATATCTTGGAATCACCAGAGATTTTTCTCATCGAGCCTTCGATAGCATTCAACAAGGATGATTTACCTGTCCCGATCGAACCAGTCACAATAATGAGTTCGTTTCTTTTTACTTTCAAATTGATATCTATCAAACCTGGGAAACTTAAATCATCACCAGCTTCGCTATCAGCGGTAGATTTATTAGTCACTGTTCTATTAAGTGCTTTCTTAGCAGAGATCTTCCTTGATTCTTTCTCGTATTCAGCTTCTTCAACATCCCACTGGAAGGTACCATTTTTGATTTCAATGGCATTATCCGACTCCTCCAAAGCGTATCTTTCGACGGTATCTTCACCTTCTTCAGCCTGTAAAAAGGCAGTCACTCTCTCCATAGCTAACAGGGCATCCACAATTAAAGAAGTGGCTATTGGTAACAAATTCAATGGAGTTCTCAAGACATTGAACAAAGTAATCGCAGAGAAAAGGTTGTATGGTTGGAAGTTACTATTAGTGTAAAACATCACTAAAAAGGTGGTCAACGTAGCAACATAAGTGATTGAGGAAATAGCGGAATTCAACCAGGATCTCCATAATTGGATCTTCAGAATGTGCTTCTTTTCAGAGGTTCTATAACTTTCAATCATTTTCAAATAAGGCTGCTCCCAAGAGTATAACTTGATCATTTTTAAATTATTAATAACCTCATTAATAGCATGAACTCTCTTATCGATGAAAACGGTAGATTTTCTTCTCAACTTTTTCAACTGGGTATTGACATAAAAGATTGAACATAATAGTAAAAGAATACAAGCAATACCGATCAAGGCAGAAGCACCCAAACTGACACAAAGGATGATGATACCAACGGAGAACGAAGCAGGAAATGTCCATGTGAAATGAAAAACACCAACAGCGAAATCGATTCTTGACAAATCAGCCATGACCAAACTGTTCACCTTACCATTAGGAAATTCAAATTTCGCCCTTGGACTGAGTCTGAAAGCTTTCCTGTAGATGACATTCGTTAGGACAGCCTTCACTTGAGCACCAGTAACCATAGACCCATGAAAGAATCTTGAAATGAACATACTATTGACAATTAGCATCAAAGAGATCCCAAAGGAGTAACCAATAGCATGACCAACCTTTTCATGGAAACCAGGCATGTTTTTCTTTTGAATGTATTTAACCAATGCTCTGACTAACAATGGCATTGTAACTTGTAATAAATCAGAAGTAATCTTCGAAATCCCGGCCTCAAACCAGAATCTTTTGAAGAAAGTATCATTTAGGGCACGAATAACTACCCATTTAGGATATGAATCAGTTTCTGGATGTTTTTCTTTCCAAATTCTAGCTCTTTTCTCCAAATTCTCTTCAAACAATTTCGTCACCACATCAACTTTTAGATCACCACCTAACTTGAATAAATCCTCTTGTTCTAATCTTCGAAGGTAACCTTTCTTGATAACTGGAGAGACCCATGTGAACGTCAGCACCGAGAAGATATTAGCGGTCAGATAAGGATACATTTGATCGCTGGGTATGATTGGTTTCGGTTTATTTCCAACCAACCATTTTATTAGAAAGAAACCACTCTTTGGCTGGATCTTTGCCTGTAAGGCCTCGTATTCTGTATCTTGTATGGAAGTAACATCAGTTCCATTGGTTTCACTCTTTTCATTGACATCCGAGGAATTGGAAAGAGATCTCGGGGCTTCTTTAGTTTGATCGTTTTGTGATATATCAGTCATCTCGAAGCTGCTTTACTTGATAAGAATATACACCAGATATGGGATAGTTTAGTTCTTATAAATGGGAACCTTCTCAAACGGTGGAAATTATCTTCTTACAGTCCTAAAGCTTCTCTAATGGATTCTCCCCGCCAAAAACAACTCAAACTAACTGAAATGGTACTTCGAACGTTTTATAAGCTTTTTTTTTTTTGAGTTCGTATTACATTAATGTTGAGAATTACCAAATTAGGACATAAAGCCGGAACAGTGAATACGAAGACCACTTCACTCTCAAAACCAAAGACACCGGGAACAAAGTCCTGGGGAATACAATAAGATGCAGGAACTTTGATTTTTGTTGATCCGTGCCGCTCAGGTTATTGTCCATATGAGCTTTTCCACCTGCAATATTAGTGCTAGACCTCCGGCGGAGGCAACGGTTTTAGAACGTTTTGTCGGCCACACGCTGATGGGAAACACAATGACAGCATAATTAATGTTCCACAGTTAGGAAATAGGGCGGTTCTCCGACACGAAATCATGATTGATCAAATCTGATTAACTAAGGTGTAAACTCTAGGATTATATATCTGAAGTCTCTTTTGTTCAATTGTAGAAACAGATCTCTTTTTATACGATTAACAATAGAAACAGCTTTTCTTAGCATTGGCGGCCTTATAATTCATTCGTCCTTTTCTCGGCCGATACAATTTCTCTATCTCCGAGAAATCCGGAGAAATCCTATCGGCCGAATGCATTCGGGGGACTAGGCTGGTCACTGGTGGGACAGTGGGACTTACCAGAATGGAAAATGATAGAGTTTATGTGTCAAAAAAACACTCAAAAACAGATAATTCAAAGTACAAAAACACAAATTACAGTGAAATTATGCTCATTGTACCAAAGTCTTTCCTTTTATCACTTCTCAGTGTTCTATTGGTAGGTATTGAACTCATGGTTTCTGCACCTTGTCTTTGTTTCCTTGTTCTCCTGTGATTCAGTACTAACTTGCGTCTACTAGAACCATATTCCTCCTGTTGTATGGACAATCATTGACTTTATCTTTGATATCTCCACCTTTTGGATACGAGTAAGTTATACGATTTTTGATCTGCAGATATGTAATCAATATTAACAACTGCAGAAATCTATTGAGATCTGGCGGAGGAAGAACCCAGTTAATTTGGCGAAACAAAGTCTTCTTAAGGCTGACAACTATGATGACTGGCAGTCGAATGCATTCTATCTAGACAGACTCACAGGTTCAGACCTCTGGAGACATAACTTCACCAGCAGAAAGTATGATTATAGACTGATATCGGAGAGACTGAAAGAGTTGAAAGAATCAAGGACAGAAGGTAATATCTTTCGCTTGTTGAAATTGTTTAGGACCGGTGCGTTCTTGAGAAACTCTGGTGGGATTGCAAATAGAGAATTGTTCAACCGTTCGTATTCTGGAACAAAGATCCTTATTGAAGATTATATAACTGAAGTTTTACACTGTCTTCATTATTTGGACCAGGTAAAATTACATGATAATCCCGCAAGTTCAAATCAATTAAAATTGGACTTCTTCCATGACGCAAGACAAGCGTTTGGTTCTACCGCTTTAATACTACAGGGAGGTTCTTTATTTGGTCTATGTCATTTAGGTGTTGTTAAGGCGTTGTATTTTAAAGGTTTGCTACCTAGAATTATCTCAGGAAGTGCAGTAGGGGCAGTTGTGGCATCGTTGATTTGTACCTTGACAAATGAGGAGTTAGCTAATACTTTAACTTCCATTACAGAAAATTTATTGGATATTGATAGACTGAATACTGATGTTGATGAGAGGTATGGCTCGATAATTGAGAATGTGATTAAGAAGGGATATTCGCAAGATATCTTGGTATTCATGAAATACGTCAAGGATATGATTGGTGATATGACATTTGAGGAAGCATATTTGAAGACCGAAAAGATTCTTAATGTGATAGTTCACCCTACCACTCAAGCAATCCCATCACTCCTTAACTATGTGACTGCCCCCAATGTGGTCATTTGGTCTTCCGTGTACGCCTCAATCGGGACAGGTGTTCTGAAAGATGATGTGTCACTATATATCAAGGACTTGAACAATGACATTGTTCCATATAGTTTCAATGCCACCAGCGATTATGTGTTCCTTACGCCACAGAAGGCCAATGATGATTTACAGCATAATAACCCATACACACGAGTGACTGAGTTATTCAATGTCAACAACTTCATTGTCTCATTGGCAAGACCGTACCTTGCACCGTTGTTGATCAATGACATCAAGCACAAGACCGGCTGGAGAACTAAGAGGCTTTTTCAGAGATTAGTTGGGTTGGAATTGCAACATCGTGTGGATCTGATGGATCGCTTAGGGGTGTTATTCGCTGTTGTTAAAAGAATGGCTATTGATGAAAAGACACCAAAGAATGCCACGGAGGTCACTATTGTTCCAGAGTTTAGAACTCTCGTTAAGGATTTCTGGAGAGTATTTGACGTGCATAGAACTCTGGAGAACATTCCCTACTGGATCTTGGTTGGCGAGAAAAGTGTGTGGCCTGCATTACCTATCTTATGGACGAGATGCGCAGTGGAGTTTACACTTGATGATTTGTACAATAGAAGAAGAAGACACAAGTGAATGATATAAGGGGAACATTTGATAATTTATCTAAAGAAGAGCTTTGTAGTTTGATCTTTGGAAACAAAATATAGATATTCCTTCTCTGATATTGGCTTGGATTCATAGGGTATAGGTCCTCTTGATATCGTTAAGGTGCCAGTAACATCTTTTGCTCTTCCAGTTTCTAACGGTCTGAGGGCGATATTCAAATTTGAACGGTGGATTAATCTGATAAGGAAATCAAGAGTCTTAAACTCTGGTGAGTTGATATCATTAGTGGACTCTATTAGTTCTTTGTCGGAGGCAGAGATGATAAATAATGAAGATGCTTGTTTATGTAGTTTGTTAATTTGCTTTAGCAGTGAGATTGGGGAGATTGTAGTTGCTGACAGTAAAAATTCGATTCCCTCGATGAGTAATATCTTTGTTATTGATTGTGATGTCATTATTTGAGTAGCAATACCATCAAAAGTCTTTGTGATTGATTCTGAAGTTGACACCTTTGTAAACAAGTCAGTGAATAAATCTATAAAGTGGAAATTCTTATTATCATTGATCTCCACACCATTCTTCTTGAGATCTTTCTCGTAAAAAGAATAACCCTGAAGAAATGAAATTAAGAAAACATCAGCTAAGGGAGTCTTGTTTTGTTTCTTATCATGATTTATGATACATGTTCCATATAGGGAATTCTCAATCAAAATGTTGGTTAACCAGCTTGCGGATGTACCTTGGACGTGTGTTATGAGCCCAAGAAGATGCTCTTTGGTGATTGAAGAGTGTGGAATGATGGAATTATCCTGGAAGAATGTCAAATCCTGTCTTTGGCTCATTTTTATCCTAAGTAGGTTTAAAGACTTGACTGCATTTGGAGAGCTCATCGGCCATAATTAAAAGATAAAACTTTTGGGCCCAATCAATCCGCGAATTTTTTTTGGTGAGAACGTAGTGCGATTTCGCGGGAAAGTTTACGAATGAAAAATTTCTCTCAAAGAAAGGAAGAGACCCATATACAAAATCAAACAGTTCTTTGTAGAAAGACCCATTGAGAAATGTCCTTACCTTCACTTCCAAGCTCGTTTGGTGCTGAAAACTTCAAAGCCACCGCTAAATATACTGCTCCAGTCCGTCGTCCAATTGAACCAGTTGGTCGTTTCTTCTTAGCACATGCCTCACGTACTTTAAGAGGTCATACTTGGTCTGAATTTGAAAAAATTGAGGCTGAAAAGAACGTTGCCCAAGTGGAGAAAGAAGATGAAGATGCTGATTTAGGTGATGAAGAACAAGATGCTGAATTATTAGCTCATGATCCAAGAGACTGGAAAACTGCTGATTTATATGCTGTTCTAGGTATTTCACATCTAAGATGGAGAGCTACAACTGATCAAATTAGAAGAGCTCATAGAAAACAAGTTTTAAAACATCACCCTGATAAAAAGGGTGAAAAAGGTGGTCTGGATCAAGATGGTTTCTTCAAAATCATCCAGAAGGCCAATGAAACTTTGATGGACCCAACTAAACGTCAACAATATGACTCTGTTGATGAAGGTGCCGATGTTCCTCCACCAGCGCCAAAGACTCGATATGATTTCTTTGAAGCTTGGGGTCCTTTCTTTGCTTCAGAATCACGTTTCTCTAAGAAACAACCAGTTCCTCAATTAGGTGACATTAATTCTTCAAAGAGTGATGTTGAAGCTTTCTACAGTTTCTGGTATAAATTTGATTCTTGGAGATCATTTGAATTCTTGGATGAAGATGTTCCTGATGATTCTTCAAATAGGGACCACAAGCGTTATATTGAACGTAAGAATGTTGCTGCTAGAAAGAAGAAGAAGTCTGAAGATAATGCTAGATTAATTAAATTGGTTGAAAGAGCCCTTGCTGAAGATCCAAGAATGAAACTGTTCAAAGAACAAGAAAAGGCTGAAAAGGAAAAAAGAAAATGGGAAAGAGAAGCCGGTGCTCGTGCTGAAGCTGAAGCTAAGGCTAAGAAAGAAGCAGAAGAAGCAGCTGCCAAAAAAGCTGAGGAGGAAGCCAATGCCGCTGCCAAAGCCGATTCCAAAAAAGCTAAAGAAGCTGCTAAGAATGCTAAAAAGAAGAATAAAAGAGCCATTAGAAACGCTGGTAAGGATAATGATTACTTTGGTGATGCTTCCAAGGCTGAGGATATTGACTCAGACATCACTTTATTGCTGGAATCTTTTGATGATTTACAATTGGCCGATGTCGCTGGTAAAGTCTCCTCTGATGCCAAAGGTGTCCTTGCTGCTGCTGCTAAGGAACAAGTCTCCGCTGGTAAAGTTTCAGCCTTGAAATACTTTGTTTAGACAGAAATATAGAGGACTTCTCTCTTCATTATATTGTTGTGCTGAACAATTGTAGTTTTTTAGTTTCTTGGAGATTTATATCCTCCGGTTGATGATTATCACCGAAAACTAACAAAACATTGTTTAGATTACAAGTAACTCTCCAACTCATAAAAGACGTGCCCACCAACCACCACAGTCAATTATGCTGGTCACCAGAAGGTTAAATCCTCTGCGTAATCGATTAGTGCTGGGACCCAGGTGGCTGCACTCCACACGTGCATGCCGTTTGAATCCTTTACTTCCCATCGATGGTATTCTCGAGGAGCTTGACAACGATGAGACCAAGAAAAAGTTAAGAAAGCTACAAAAGAAGCAAGATCCTAATAAACCAAAGATTCTAATACCATTGAATGAGGATGCATTCAGATCAACAGATCATGAGACTCAGCATATTGCGAATAAAGGTAGTTCGAGCTCTAGTACCAGTACTAGTGCTAGTAGTAGTAGCACTAGTAATGGTGGTGGTGGTAACAACAGCAATAGCAACAACAATGGCAAGGACTATACAGAGCATGATTACGATGATCATCAAGAAACAATTTGGGACCGAGTCAGGGGATTCCTTTTCAAGGCTCTAGAGACCTCCGGGATAACTTTTGCATCATTAGCTGTGCTTGGGGGTGCTGGTGTTGCATATCACAAATTCTACAATGCACATGTCTTAAGCAAGATGACTGATGCTTTCAACAAAGGTGATGATGCCTTTGAATTGACGATGCATAAAAGAACGACATCAAGAGAAGGTGATTGGATAGAGAGACCCGAACAGAAAATACTGGATGATATCATCTCTGGAAACATTGTTGGTCGATATTTCTTAGTGACTGGTGAGAAAGGTTGTGGTAAGAGTTCAATGATCCTAGATTCAATGAAGAAAGTTGATAGTTTCAACTGTTCCTTTTTTGATGCACATTCAGATCCAGAAATCTTTAGAATTCGATTGGGGAAGGCTTTAAAATTTGAATACCATGAAGATTATATCGGGTCATTATTTTCAATCAGAGGACCCAGAGACACAACGGCGTTGCTTGACATTGAACGTGCTTTCAATAAATTAGAGGAAGTTGCTGTGCAGAGGGTTAAGAAATATGGTAAGCCATTGACTTTGATCATTAATAATTCTCATTTGATCAGAGATGATGAAGAAGGTGGAAAATTAATCGAGTTATTACAGCAAAAGGCAGAAGCGCTATCAGGAGCAGGATTAGTCACTATGATTTTCAATTCTGATGATTATTGGCTATATGAACGTCTTAAACAACTAGGAACTCGACTTGAGGTGATTAATGTCCATGATTTCAATAGAGAACAAGCCGTTAGTGCACTTAGCGTGACAAGAAAGAGATATTTTAATGAGAATATGGATCCAAGGATAGCTGATGAAGTGTATGAACTCATTGGAGGGAGGCCACAACATTTAGCTGAAGTTTCAAAACATCCAGATATACTAAAAGCGTGCCATAAACTGATTGACCGTGAAAAGACATGGTTCTTAAATCAATGTGGATTATTAGGATCCAGTATGGATGACGATGTCAATGAAAGTGGGAAATTTGCAACTTCGTCAATGTTACTAGCGAAGACTTTTGTGGAAATGTATAAATCTCAAGAGCCATCCGCTAGCTCACACAATTGGAATCATAAACTTCCAGAACTCCCATTATGGAGAGCAAGGCAAATTATGACAAGAAATGACTATATTCAAATTTATGATAACTTAAACATCTTTTCTATTGATGCAATAGATTCGTTCGTCAGAGCTGATTCTGTACCTATGATGCGTGGATTTTTGGAGATTGTGGAACAACCTGGATTCGAAGAGCTGTTAGCTGATACCTTAGATCGCGTTGCTGATATTGAATCTTTGGGTAGAACTAGGGAGCTGGTATTGAAGGATCTCGTGTTGGGATCACAGTATAAAGTAAAGGATAATGGAGAAGAACTGACGATAAAGATTCAACAAAGGGAGGAAGACGATGACGATGATGAACATATAAAGATGCATCCAACTACACTTCAAGGTGCCAGAAAAATGTGGAATCAGAGACTGAGTTACACCTATAGAACAAAGGAATAAACTGGTATTTGATTAGTGATAATCATTGTATTGTTCTTCGAACACAAGTAGAACATAAGAGTAGCTCATCGGACAGGGCTACTAACCTTACCGGATCTCGGTCTTTTAAAATTTTTTATATCATCTCAGTATAGCAAAGAACTACCTACTCTCTTTAATTAATAAAAAATTAACATACTGTGAAAGATGGCACCAAAAGCACCAAAAGTGGGTATATGAACAATCACCAATACAGAATCAACAGAGTGCTAACCATCAAATAAAAAGCAAAGAAGAAGCGAGTCGACAGAAGGTATAAAACAACCAGTAATTAACTATACGTTATGTATACCGGCTACAATAATCTCACAATCAAATGCTAAGAATCTCCAACAAATCACTTCTATTTTGTACCAAATTGCCAAAGTTGCCAGCATTTATAACGTTGCAGAGATTGTCATCATGGATACTTTGAAACCACCAGTTGAAGAGCCGGTTAATATAGTCACAGAGACTAATGATGGAAAGACCAAAAAGATCAAATTCGATGATACAGTTGACATTAAGAAGCAACAAGTTGAGAAAAATTCTGACCAGGTCACCGAACAAGCAATGATTATTGCCACTTTACTTCAATACTTTGTTACTCCTCCATACTTGGTGAATACTATCTTTAAAAAAAAATTCTTGACGAATTTCCAGTATGCAAAGACGTATCCCAAATTGACAAAATTACCATTCATGGAACCACAGGTATCTTCAAAATATCGCGAAGGGCTAACGGTACAAATGGGTAAAGTTCACAAACCACAAGGTCCTGCCAAAAAGAAGTCACAACCTTTAAAAAACACCAAATATGTCAATATCGGCCATGATAAATACTTGGAATTAGTTGGACAACAAGTTCCAACAAATGTTAGAGTCACTGTTGATACAGAGACAAAGAAAGTTGTATCACCGTTAGAAGCTTACTCTCAATCAGGTGCGAAATCCTCTTATGGTTATCATGTTAGAATTGCTAAGCAGTTTTCATCTATTTTCACAGAATCGAGTTATCCAGAAGGTTATACCATGAGTGCGTATGTTAATTCTGGTGACTACTTCCATCATGGTGATTCCACTTTGAGAGATATAAAGGTAGTTAAGAGTAAAAATCAGAATATTTTACTCATTGTTGCTAAATGGTCAGATCTTGAATATAGTTTCCACAATGACAAGAAGAACCTTGAAGGTGTTCAAAGTGTAAAGGAACTGTTTGATGGTGAAGTTAAAATACCGTTAGGAACAAGAGTAGAGGATGGTTCCTTAATTGCATTGACTAAATTGGAGAGTCTATAGTTAGATGATTAAATGACTGCATTGAGCGCTTACGATATGTAAAGAGCTGTAATCTACTAGATTGATGATGACAAAAAGGACACAATTATATTAGATTATAAATGATGAATTAGTCATGAACTAAAACGATTAACTTTTAACTCTTAGTGGGGCTGTTAATGCGCCACAATGATATATAAAGCATGAATAATACCAGGAATATAACCCAAGATTGTCAAACCAATATTGATCAACAGTTGTAAACCACAACCAAGTTCTAAGAAGACCCCAAGAGGAGGAAGAATGACGGCAGCGATAATTTTAAAGATATCTGTGAATGTTAAAACCATTGTATTTGTATGTGTGTTTGTGTGAATGTATGATCCTGATAATTTGTTTTTATTTTGATTCATTATCCTCTCAATCTGCCATGGGATCCCCGGTCCTTATATAGGGTCAGCTAAGTAGCAATCTAGTTAAAATTGTTATAGCAAAGTGAGACAATCCGTATGTACGATCATTTGCCTAGCAACCCCTCATGAATTCTTTGCGTGTTTGAACAATTTCAAACCCAACCAGGCCAAATAGCACCAAATCCAAGCTAGGACAGGTATGAGCATCAAGGCCAAAGAATAGTAATTACTTATAGGGAAATCGTCATGTTCAAACCATAACGAATTAGGAACTTCAATAATATTGAAGAGGGCCAATAAACATATCAATGACGTAATCCAGACTGTTATGAGTACTACAACGCCTGTGAATGTGTCTTGTTGCTTGGCTTCGTACTTGTTTAAAGTGGGTTTTATCAAGGGAAGGGGCTTAAAAGACATAGTTTATATATAGAACACAATAGAAATTAAAAAGGCAATATAAAAGCTGATGTCAGACCCAGATAAAGTTCATCGAAATCAAAATAAAAGCAAAAAGCTCAACGGTGAAAGTGAGTTTATGCTTGTTAATGATTTACGATTGCTTTATAGAAAAGTCATCGGGCAGTTTTTTTTTTTTTGCTTTTGCTCTCTTTTCGAGAAACAACAACAATTCACAATTACAGCGGAAATTAAAGTAAACAAATTGTATCAGACTAAACAAGAACATAGATAGCACCACCAAGACCAATAAGACCCAGAGATCCCCACCACCAAATATCATAATCGAAAACAGTTTTCTTTTTAGCCCTGGTTCTGTCCCTATTCTCCAACGTTCTTCTGACTCTTTCTCTTAACCCTCTCTTTCTATGACTTGGAGACCCACTAGCACTGGCACTGGCATTGGCACTATCTGTCTCCTTAGTACCATCTTTAGCTTCAGTAGGATTTAAAGTGATTGTTGGTAACATCATTGGTGGTCTATAGGCTAAATATAACGGTTGAACAGGCGTACCATCCCACTGGTATAGATTCAACTTATAACGCCCATAGTAGTCATCAATACTTAGTTCATATTTCAGATAGAACTCTGTCTGATTATAGCGTGTATATGTTGAAACTCCATGATCATTACAAGGTTGAGACACTAATTGACGACCATCAACGGCGATTGGGTTCAATACCAATGAACCATTATCAAAAGTTTGATAAGTCCCATGTTGGAATGTTAAAGCAGCAGAAGGACATGAATGGTTTCTTGGATTAGAAGTGACCTGATAAAGAGCCTCTTCAAAATGACCATCATCGGTAAAAGAATATGAAATACCGGTCAAAGCAGGTTCTATTAATAGCTCATCAATAGGATCATAGAATCCAGGCCCAGTAAATACTGTATTGGATTTTGAAGACCATGTCCCTGTTAATGTGAATGAGTCATCAGCAATAGCAAATCTTGAAGAGATGGAGATCAGTAATACTAAAGATTGGAGTAGTTTCATGATGTGAACAACGTCCTGTCTTGGTTATCAATTGTTATGATTATTTGTCTTCGTTTCTAGTGGGATAAGGATGTATATGTATATGGGGTCACGATTTAAACGGAATGGAAGTTGTGAGTGAGAGAAGAGATCAACTCAAAATGTGGAAGTAACAGTGATTATGTTCTGGATCCTCTGGTGTTTGTCCTGAAAGTCTACGATGTTTTTTTTTTCTTCAAATTGAAGATCAAATGGTGAGGGCACGTAACCATAAGCTTTAGGCTATTCAAACAACTACAGCACAGAGAGACGTTTATGAGACAGTACTGAGTATTATATATGCATTCAACAGTATCGATAGCAGTGCGGTATACAGTTAGAGATCGAATAAGAAGTTTCATAGATTACTGCAAGCATCTCACTACAGATGAGGCATTTTATAAACGAATAACAATAAAATATACAAACAAAATTATGCCAAATGAGGAGGAAGTAAGAAGTTTGGAATGGAGTTTTTAATGTAATAGATATGTTGACAGTTATTACAAACCATTTCACCTTCAGTTATACTTGTCTCTATTAACAAAGAATGCAAATCTTTCAATAATGGGAATTGTTCTTCATCGTCCTGGTCAATATCTTCTGGTTTTTGTTGAGGTAGGGAGGTGTTTCCAAGCTGTATCACGTTAGTATTAAAATATCATCAAGCTGTTCCAATAAATACTCACATCTTTCGCCACTTGTAACACAGCGTTCCAATCCAATCTCTCCAAGATCCCAGCAATGAATTCTGGGTTAAACTCTTGTTCTTCTTGAACTAAATTACAATTTTGGTACTTTAAAGGGAATGAAGCAACCGAGGAATCACAACTCTTGACTGAACATTTCACGAAATTTGTAGTGAGGAATTTCATTAGTAATATTAAACTATTGAACTAATGGATGATTGAACTATGGAACTATGGAACTATGGAACTATGGAACTATGGAAACAGTTGAACTTTTGTTCTTGTTTAAAAAATTCAATTCCTGCTGCCCAAACCGATGAGCTTTTTAAAGAATTTTTTTTTTTTTTTTTTAATTTGATTTTTTTTTCTTTTAATTTTGAGCTCTTCATAGCAACTTTCTTTATACACAAATAAAACCATAAATGATTGTAAGTGAACCCAATTGCACCTTTTTGAATGATTAAAAACTCTGTCAATCCACTGAACTATTCCTTATAATCAACAATTTCATGAATTTTGTTGTGAGATTTGGAAATAATCGGACGAAACTTGTGTCGTATGACTATATAAGGTGAAGATAGTGATTAGTTTGTTATACTAACAGAAATGGAATAGTATGGGATAGTTAATATCATATCATATCTACTATAATATCTCTATGTACTACTAATATCTCTATGTAGTCATTCATTCATTATATGTCTCTAACCTTTTCGATCAGTTCATGCAATTCAACGTCATTTAATTCCTTTGCAATGCTTTGAATCTTCTTATTCAAATCTATGTACATTTCTTCATCTAGCATTTCACTCTTCTTCAACACAACGACACACCATTTTAAAATTGGAGAGTCCTTGTATTCCATAGCCAAATCCACAATCACTTTTAATGCCTCCCTAGGGATCGTTTCTAAAGTTATGTTAAACACCCTCTCATACTTTGGTCTCAATGCATGTAATACTCGTGTTTCTAACCCTATGGTTTTTAAACTTAATAACACCTTCTTGATGGCCTTCACAATATGTGACTCAGCATAGCAGAATTGTTTCAATCCTTTCAGTGCAGTGATATATATTCTTAATGATAATGTGTAGTCAAACTTATGGGAACCTTGTGCAATTTTCTTAACAATAACATTTGTTTTGCTTGCCCTACCTGTTCTCTTTAATGAATCCCTATCCAAGTTCAACTTGTTTAAACAAATATCAAAAATTTCCCGGTTGTTTGAAACCATCGAGCTTCTAATAAACTGATAAAGCATTTCCTCCGATCTAATATATTGTTGATTCTGGTATTGTAATAGAGTCAATGAAATTATATCTGAAAGACAACTAAAATTTTGATTGTTTTGATGTCTGTTTAATTTCTTCAATAGTGCTTCCATATTGACATTGGATAATGAAGTCGTTTGAAATAAATGGGCCATTTCGATCAAAAATTTATACTGCAATGAATTGTTAGTCTTGTAACGAGAAAATATGGTCTGGAAACAAGATTGGAAATCATTCAATTTCTTAATGCCCATACTGTTCTCCAATTTGGTAGTATTAGAATCATGTTTTGTTTTTTTCAAAATCTGATTGTTCATGAAAGGATGTATACATGATGTGATTAGTTGATGCAAGTTTGATGATGGAATATTCTTCACCAATTCTTCATATGATTCGACTTCGGGAACTAATGATATGAGTTCTCGTAATAATGATTCTTTAGCATCATTGGGTAGGTCCACCAAAGTCTTATAATTGAATTCATCGCCAAAAGTTAGTTTTATGGATTTATAGATTTGATACAACGTTACTAGTTGATCTGTAATCATATCACTCATCCTCTCCAAGTGAACATCCGTAGCTATTGGAGCTGAATATCTATCAAGTTGTGCTTCGGTTAATGGTAATTCTTCTGTTGATAGAAAGGGATCTTCATCCCATCTTGTGCTCTCTGTTTTGAAAACTTCAGTGTCAACTTGTGCTAATATACCATCATTCTGCTCCATTTGCGGCCTTAAAACTTTTAAATCATCATAATCCCATTGAATATCAGTCGGATGAATATCATTAAGTTTCAAGTCTCGTATATCAGTATTGGCAACTGTGGATAAACCTCTATAGGCAGTTATAATACCAAGCCCTATTAAGTTCGTCGTAAGGAACAACAAGTTGGAAGGAGCAGTAGCATATGACCAAAGAACTTTTCGTGGTGTATTTAAAGAATGACCAACACTTTTATTTATAGATGGTCTATGATTATGACTATGAAAGAACCTTGAATTTCGTCCTACTTTACGTATCACCGAATTCGGTGACTTCTTGATGGAGTGAAGACCACCTCTGAAGAAAAAAGACGAAAAGGGAAACATAATTGACTCCAGTCCCTTCAAATCGCCGTTTCTCAATCTATGAATCTTCTTGTTGTGGATACCTCGTTTGGTCCCAGTAGAAAAGACGATTTTTCATAGGCTGGGAAAAAAAAAAACAAGAAGTCAGCTGACATCCAGACACCAGCTTCCATCGGAAACGTCCAAGGGCTTGAAACCATTCTAAGAAAGTGAGAAACCTTCTCGGAGTTTCAATCGATCAATTCCAGTACATTTGTTTTGTAATACGTCAGCCAAGAGCTCATTATTCGATTCATTGAATCCATCTAACGATCGGTCGTTATACTCTGCGGTATCAAAGAATTCACCGCACACAAAAATGGTCTTGAAACTCGTCATAAACGCCAACCTTGAGGGTCTAACAGACTTAAAGCCAACAGATACCACTGATGAACCATTTGAGTACACTTTTGAAATTGAATGTATTTCCTGTCGTGAGAGACACTCTAAACCAATCACGATCAATAGATTTGAAAAACATGATATTGAGGGAAGTAAAGGGGATGCCAATTTTGTATTCAGATGTAAACAATGTAAAAAGGAACATTCTGCAAATATCACAAGTGCAAACAAAGGTTATACACCCGAGAATAATGGCCAAGATGTTACTCTGTTAGAAATAGATTCTCGCGGTATCGATTTCATTCGATTCATCCCAAATGGATACTTTCAAGCAAAAGGTGAGGATTCAACCACAAAATTTAATGAGATTGAACTTGAAGATGGAGAATTTTATGATTATGATGATATCAAATCACAAGAGGTTTCTATAACGGATGTTAAATTCAACATCATTCGTTCAAAGACGTAGGATAATTTGGTCAATAGATGATGTATTGCTTCGTATAACTAGTTTCTTAATGGTGTAGAATTTTATCGCAGGGTTGTTACCTACAAACAGATACACTGAAGGAGATCATAAGCAAATTTATGTGTATGATGTGAATTTCTAAAGTTCCAATCTCTCAAGCTAGACCTGTGTTTTTTTTCCAGCACCTTTGTCCCAAATTTCAAGTCGAGTTCATAAGTTCACAGATAGTGGAGATTCCTACATGCTGATACAGAAGATATTTCGGGATTTCAGATTTGGCGAGGTGAGAGAAAGGAATAAGGCTGCTGTCAACTAAAGACTAAGAAGCCATAATGAAGTCATTGAATTCATTGATTGTTGATTACAAAGAGTGATGTGTTTTATAGGTATAATGGTAGGTGATTGGATAGGTTTCTAGGGTTATTGACTTAATCCCGACTTATTTCCGAGAGCACAAAGACTACAGTGTGGTTGAACCACTTTCAACTCGGGAGAAGATATTCAATACCTATCTATGCTCATAGCAAATTCAACCTTCACCGCTCAAGATAAACATCTCTCGCATAAAATGTCACTAATTATACACTGAAATCCATACTGAACTCAATATTACAATGAATAAGTACCATCAATCTTTAATGCGCTTCTTCACTGCTCGACAAGACACCGATCATGACCAGACAATCAAGTACCCAAAGAGCTTCCCTCTCGAAATACAGGAGCTAATATTCAACGCTATTCCTCAATTTCCTCTTTTGTATAATAAAGCAGGCATTGTCCTTTGGAAATGTCTGAACTCTATCTCATACTTGAAGCCACTGATCAAACGAAGAATTTTAATATGGATATGGATCAATCACTTTTTTAGAGCCTTTGTGGACTATAAACTATTGCAGTACTGGCCTCAATATTTTTCCTCCGCGAGTCTTGGTGAAGATGAAATCTTACTTTCTGCAAGATATAAGCAGGAGGTTTGGACTATCAAAGCACTCGATCCTTCTCAGATCTACGATGCAAAAGTTGTTTTAAGAAAAAACCGATACTATTATGATTTGATGAAATTTTGTTCACAATGTCCGGAATTAGAATTGGATCTCCGATTGTGTCAGTTTTGGCACAAAAAAAATCAACATTTCCCTTAAATTTATCGTAGCTGCTAAAGATATTTTTAATCATATCGCCAGGTCTGTTGCAGCTTGTATGCATGTCATCTTAGCACAAGAAAACTATAAGTCCGAGATTTTCGATTCTCTTTGGTGCCGATTTTCTCTCCAGTCCCACGACAGATGAAGCTGAAGCCTCAATGCTACAATTAGAAAAGAGGTTTCGGAGCCCTGCATACTCAGTTGGGCAAGGGACCCCCCAAATTAGAGGAAAAGTGGGCTTCTATTCCGGAAGCTCTTATATACCTTACAGCGTCCAATCATCTGGGTATATACGTTGGATTCGAAAGAGGAAGTCAAATGATAAATGTTCACAGTCACTGCAGGCCTCCAATTTGCATTATTGGATGGTGCTGTTGTTCCCAAAGCAGATGCTGCAACGGTGGACCTGGATTTCAAGAGACTACTTGGGAGACGTTGTACAAGTCAATTTTTACCATGGTATGGTCAACAATCCCCAAAGTTACAAAAAGGTTCCTTAAAGATGTTAAGGTTTCTTTAGGAAGAGAAAGTGAGCAGTCACTCTCTCCTAAACTTATAACGTTATCGCCGAGAAGATGGCTCTGGTGTATATGACTTGCTCCAGAGATGATTGAGAAACGATGTCTTAGTAGGAGGTGAAGAATATTTCAAGATTTCCAAAAACTACTTTTTGTGGTTGCAGGATTTCTGGCTTCATCTCCGATGACTTTCTCTGCATTACATACTGAATGATGAGAACTAGGAAAGTTACACTCAATTTTATCCTAATCGATATATATGAGATGAATGACTTAGCTGAGCAAATAATCGTTTAAGATAAACAATAAAGAACAGTCACTATCATTCTTAACGCCCGCTCTCCCAGGCTGTAAAATATAGGGAAAGAAAGTGTTAGGCCACAAAAGCAGACTTTTAATGTATTCCCGTTATTCCTAATTGTAATACTTGTTTATGATCTTGGAATTACTTTGAGGGAATTATGGTCCTCTTTGAGAAAATTTTAAAAGCTCAAGGCCCGTTTATTGGTTAGTGCTAACACAGTCTTGATTAATAAAAGCAAAAGCTTCGGATGAATCAATGTAGTATAATACTTAGCACTTTACTTAACACTGTTTGTTTTTCCTTAGTGCTCGCTCACCAGATAAATTTTGGATCGAAAACAGTTCCGACATGGAAATGTTTGAAGACCATTACAAACTACAAAAATGTCACTTGAACCACAAACCAATGCCAAAGTGCGTCTTTCCACCACCAAGGGACCGATTGATATTGAGCTCTGGGCAAAAGAGACACCAATAAACAGCAGAAAGTTTCTTGAGAATGTTCTTAATGGGAAATTCCATGGTTTAACATTCGACAGAATAATCAGTGACTTTATTATTCAATTGAATGGGGATGTTTTAAATGAACAGATCCCTGATGAATATCATTCACGGCTCAAGTTTAATAAGAGAGGTCTTATAGGTTGTGTTAATTCCATGAAGCAAAACACTAATGATGGAAGGTTTTTCATAACATTAAGAGAAACACCGGAGTTGAATGGTAAAAACACCATCATTGGGAAAGTTGTTGATGACACTATATTCAACGTGTTAAAGATCGCTGAGGGGAAACTTAGTGAGGATGGTGAGACACCATTGTTCCCGGTGAAAGTCATTGGTAGTGAGGTGTTGATACCCTGGTTCAATGATTTGAAAAGAGAACAAGAGATTAGCGTTGAGGATCAACAGAAGAGTAGTAAGAGGCAGAAGAAGAAGAAGGGCAAAGTTAAGTTGAGTCTTGGTGATAATAATGAAGATGACGGCGGTGATAATGGTGATGGTATTGTTGTGAAGATGAAGAGTGCACATGATGTACTAGGTGATAAAAAACTATCAAAGAAGACTGTTGATATTGAGAAGGCCGAAGAGACTCTTAAAGTGGGCAAACAAGCGGTAGAAAAGACGAATAAACACAATGAAGATTGCAAAGAGGACCCATTAATTTCGATAAAGGGTAAGATCAACGGTTTGAAAGCAGAATTAAATACTGAACCATCAGCATCAATGTCCACGACTATAATAAAAAATAAACAATCCAAACAAGAAAGAGAACAAGAAACATTAGAACTGCTGAAATCTTTTACTTCAAATCTATCTAATGCAAAACCATCAGATGATTGGGATAAAAACAACCAAGCAAAAGACCTTGATTTTGATAATTTATCAGAATCAGATTCAGATGTTGATATATATTCACACCGGTTGAAATTTGAAGATAATAACGAGGCAAATAAACTGGCAAACGAAGAATTATTGGTCATTGATACCAAAGATCAGCATGTCGATAATTCAAAGCGGTTGAATCAGTTTTATGCAAAGGAACCTATCAAACGAACAAAGAAATGATATAACTCTACAGCGGATATATCCAATTAGTAGAACAGAACATCCAATCATCAATTGAAGTTTTAAAAACTATGTAAAAAGTTGAACTATTCATCATCACTTTCACGTTCACTTTCACTCCCATCAATCAAGTTCTTTAATACGCGATCCTGCTCTCTTAATTTATCTAGATTATTTCTCGCACGTCTCGAAGAACGTGTCAACACAGTTGGTGTATATTCTTCATGAATTTTTTCAAACTTCCCCAGTATTGGACTGATCTCTTCCAAATATGAAGTCAGGAGTGTCAAGTTCTTTGGTTTGTTGTTTATGGAATTCAAATACGCAACGAACTTGTTTAGTTCAGCCGTGGTGGACGCGACTTCATACCATGGATCCAGTGATGGTTGTGTTGTTTGTTCGTCTTCAGTGACATTTGATAATGTGGTGGTTAGATCCTGAACGTAAAGTGTGAATTTTGATGGTTGGCATTGACCCAAGATGTCATGCTTGGATTTAGATTGTAGTGATTGAATTTCTGACTTATAAGATAATGAATTTTGTTCAGGGTCAAAAGTTCTGACAAGGTAGAAACGACCATTAATTCCAGCATCACCCGCAAAAAAATCCACTAATCTAAGGTTTAAAGGGTGTGAAAATGGGTTCCCCCTGGCATCAAATTCAGATTCCTTACTATTATTCTTTTTCTTTAGTTTGGAGTTTCGACTATTAGCTTCGACACCTTTTTCACCTTCTTTTATATAACGCGAAACATAAAAAGTTTCTTTATCCCCAAGTTCTTGGGTTTGTAACAATTCATTAATTTGGAGCTTAATAATTTCTGAGTTTGAGAGTGCCCATTGTGTCAAAGATCTTAAGAGAATCAGTCTCTCATGTGGCGTTAAAGCTTGTAGACCATTAGATTCAAATTCTTCATTATCAAATGGAGATGGTTCTCGCAGTTTGGGAAATCCAAAAGATTCTTTCTCATGATATAATATCTCCTGCATATTAGGATCGACTGGTTCTTCTTCTTCAAGAGTTGTGGATTTTGTTTCAAAGATCATGGAATCATCCCTCCATTCAATGGGTAGGCCTAATTCCCATATTGAATTCCTCAATTCTTTAATTGACTTGATGAAATGAGTCTCCACCGTGGAAACACGTTTGTTTAATGTCAGCGCAATCAGTTGCGTGAATAGGGTTTTAATCACCTCAGAAACTTCACCATCATCGACATCTTTCTTTGACGTCTTTTCGACAACGTTGCTCAGACCATAAGCCTGAGATGGTCTTAATCTCAAACCAGTCTCAATATCTTGCGGCGAAAGGTTTGGCAAGTTGACAAATGCCCTTTTAAATTTATTATAGAATGCAAGTATGGTAATGATATCTTTAGCATATGGCACAGGCTTAACTTCATAACCCAGGGCAATTTTGTTATGCTTGGATTCGTTAAAATTAACAGTAGCATCTTCATAGATGTCATTATATAGAGGGACTAAAGGAGCGTAAATTTCTTTTCTTCTCTTTTGATGTCTCAATGGGACTAATGAAATAGAACCGTTAGTTGCAAATGGTTTCTCTCTTGCGGTGCTTCGACCTTTAGCAGTTAATGTTTCATAGTTTTCCAGTATGATATTTGGACCATCATCGTCATCTTCATCATCTTCTTCCTCTGTTTGTTCATCTTCTATTTTATCTTCCGGTGTCTTGGTTTTCTTATTTTTATCTTGATTTTGCTCATCAAGTTTGATCTTCTTAAGTAGAACAGGTTCATCATCTGATGAAGAGCCAGAGGAGACGTCAATAATTGATATTGGTTCTTCTTGAGTCTCCTTTTTGTTCTTATTTGGGAATAATAATTGAGTTTGAACGGTTTTTCTATTTGTATTTGACGCAGATAATGGCTTTCTCCTTATATTCTTATTCTTTCTACCACCACGAGACCCCGGTCCTCCCAGTGGCCGATCATCAACTCTGAATGTATGAACCATTGCTTCCTCCTGATTCTTAAAAGAAGTTGCACCATTAGGAGCAACATTTGTGGTGTTATGCTTTCTTGGTCTCCCTAAACGGGCTGAACCTTCTTGAGAAGCAGGGTTCACAACCACAATGGAGACATTGGAATCATTATCATGGATCAATTGTTGTTTTGGTTTTAAAAGAGTGGTCTGTGAGGATTTTCTAGTTTCCTGATCCAGTTCTAAGGCACTTCTTAAGAAGTTTATTGATTCTTGATGTGTTGTTCTTATGGAGTCTGATCTTTCCTCGTTGAAGTTGATGATATTGGACAAGTTGGCAGCTGCTGCTGCTGCAGCTGCTGCAGCTGCAACCGCCACTTCAGTGGTAGACTGTGTATCTTTGTTATTGTCTAAAGTACCATAGCGGTGTTGTTCCTCTTCCGGTACTTGCTGTTGTTGTCGATCATCAGGTGAATGCGGTTGGTTGATGTATTGAGTTGGTGTCTCTACATTTGAATCTGGAGAATGGTTAAATTCTTGTGGAATGGTGTACTTCTCAAACAAACCAGAGTGTGAATCGATCTCAGGATCGATATTGTCCTCCATTATGTGAATATTGTCTGTTGGGGTTTAATAGGTTTTTAATTACTTTTGGTAGATAATATGAAATATTTCACTTTATCGTGTATTTTGTTTGGTATTAAAAGTTGTAAAGTCGCGTTTTTATGTTTATTTAATTCAAACAGTGCTCTCAAAGAGAAGGAGAAGAATCAATTGAAACTTGTTTTACTACTACAAGTATTATTAATTATACACATATTTATTCTTAAACCTTTTAAATCCAATAAATTCCCGTCTCTTTTAACTGTGTAATCACTGTGTAATCACTGTGTAATCACTGCTTTTCTTCTATTTAAAACACCGCCTCCCAGTGTTTTACATTGTTTCAAGTTAATCATTGAAAAGAAAAGAAAGGGAACGTCTCCCTACCGAGTCGGAATTCCCCATATAAAATGTATGCGTCCACCCCCGTAATTCCGTACTATTCTTTTATTTCCCGATCTATTTCAATTGATAAATCGAAAATCCAAAAATTCGCCCCCTTTTAAAAAATTGAAAAAATCAGGAAAAATCTCAAAAAATCCTTGATCCTTTCTTAATTTTAACACACAAATTTTTGTAATAAAGTCAAAAAATCAATTAAAATGGCTGAAGGTATGTTATTAGTTTTGATGGGATAACGAATATTGGTTTGATTCGTCGTTAAAAAACTTGGAAATGGGTTAAAAATGATGACTTTTTTGGCAATGTGTTTTTTTTTTATCGATATAAACACGGTAATAAAGGACAGCAAATCAAAGTCATGATTATTAGAATCGAGAAAAACAACCAATTGATTTGGATTCATCTGTAATAAAGACTAGAATGGATCGGACTCTTGTTTGAATCAATCGATTTCTCCATTTTCATACATTTAAAACATCCAAAGATAAATGAGAATGTTTTATTTGATCTCTACACATACACCGGGAATGGACACAAACTCTAATAAAGAGAAAGTCAATGAGTTTTTTTTTTTGTCAAATTAAAAGAAATCAATACAAGGATTAATAAGAATCAATGTGTCAATACATTTATCACTTAGTTCATTGTTCGGTCGTTGTTTTGTTGTTTATCTTGTTATCTTGTTGTCCACTTCCACTTCCGTTTTCGTTGGCAGAAAAAATCGTCGTTATCCCATTCGGGAAATCCAAAACAACAAGGTCAATTGTTCAAAGTATACTAACTCTTTAATCAACAGAAGAAATTGCCGCATTAGTGATCGATAACGGTTCTGGTATGTGTAAAGCCGGTTTCGCCGGTGATGACGCTCCTCGTGCTGTCTTCCCATCTATCGTTGGTAGACCAAGACATCAAGGTATCATGGTTGGTATGGGTCAAAAAGATTCCTATGTTGGTGATGAAGCTCAATCCAAGAGAGGTATCTTAACTTTACGTTATCCAATTGAACACGGTATCGTTACCAACTGGGATGATATGGAAAAGATCTGGCATCACACTTTCTACAACGAATTGCGTGTCGCTCCAGAGGAACACCCAGTTTTGTTGACCGAAGCTCCAATGAACCCTAAATTAAACAGAGAAAAAATGATTCAAATTCTATTTGAAACTTTCAACGTTCCAGCTTTCTACGTTAACATCCAAGCTGTCTTATCATTATACTCATCTGGTAGAACAACTGGTATTGTTTTAGATTCTGGTGATGGTGTTACCCACGTTGTGCCAATTTACGCTGGGTTCGCTTTACCACACGCCATTTTAAGAATTGACTTGGCTGGTAGAGATTTAACCGATTACTTGATGAAGATCTTATCAGAACGTGGTTATGCTTTCTCCACCACTGCTGAAAGAGAAATCGTTAGAGATATCAAGGAAAAATTAGCTTATGTTGCCTTAGATTTTGATCAAGAATTACAAACTTCAGCTCAATCTTCTGCTATTGAAAAATCTTATGAATTACCAGATGGCCAAGTTATCACCATTGGTAACGAAAGATTCAGAGCCCCAGAAGCCCTGTTCCACCCATCATTATTAGGTTTGGAAGCTGCTGGTATTGATCAAACCACTTATAACTCCATCATGAAGACCGATGTCGATGTCAGAAAAGAATTATACGGTAACATTGTTCTATCTGGTGGTACTACCATGTTCCCAGGTATTGCTGAACGTATGCAAAAGGAAATCACTGCCTTGGCTCCATCTTCAATGAAGGTTAAAATCATTGCCCCACCAGAAAGAAAATACTCTGTCTGGATCGGTGGTTCCATTTTGGCTTCTCTATCCACTTTCCAACAAATGTGGATCTCAAAACAAGAATACGACGAATCTGGTCCATCCATTGTTCACCACAAATGTTTCTAATGAAACTTGAATATTTGTGTTAGAATATTACAGAGTGTTCTTGTTTCTTAAATAAGTGATGCAAAAATTTTTTTTTGTGCTGGAAATGTGTAGTTTGATAGGTACTTGTGTCTTACCTAATTATAATCGATGCATCTATAATCGATGCATCGACCTATTATAAGGGACTAAAATATTGACATGTTGCACGGAAGTCATGGATGATATTAAAAAAATACTTCTAACTACCTATAGTTTCGATAGATCTCATCTCAACATTGGTTGAATACTTCATATTATTATGTACAGCAATATTAGTACTTATAAACCCCGTTTTCAAAAAAAAAAAAAATGAACGTAAAACCTTATAAAACTTTCAAATTTAACCTTTTTAATTATAATTGAAACCCAAATCAAAAATTATAACTAATTAATACCCTTTTAACCACTGTTTTTTTCGCTCTCCCTCTCAAACTCTTTGTGTCTCCAATTGACTTCTAAATCTTTTTTCTAAAAAATTCTTTTTTTTTTTCTAAATTTCTCTAACATTTTATTAATTTTCCAAGTCTGTTTAATTCAACTTTTTTTCCTTTCAGACTCTTTATAACGACAATTCCAACCTTTAATATCCTCACCATGACAACCACAAGGTCTATTTAAGAACCCATCGACATTCTTCAACCATTCATGATTTGACCAACCACCAAGATCCGGTCTGTTGGAAGGCATGATATTCAACAAAGGTTCCAAAAATTCTGCAATCTCTTTAGCAATTTGGGCATTGGTATGATATTTTTCTTGAAATACATCTATTAATGACCAATATTTAAGTGATTTGATTCTTTTCAATTGAATTTGATTGTTTATAATTTCAAAATAATCATTTCTATAATCACAACGTTTCAAAAATGATAATAATTCCTTCCCATCAGGGTTCAACAATTCCAAAATTTGAGCAATATGATCATCATTCTTATCATAATTCTTCCCAGATTTTGGACTGAACAAATAATCCCCAGTGATTAGTTCAAATACCAGGCATCCAACACTCCAACAATCGGTGGAACACCCCCATTTAGAACCTAATAAGATCTCTGGAGCACGATATTGTCTAGTTTGAATATCATTAGAGAAATGATGGTTATAATAACAAGCATTACCTAAATCGGCAATCTTTATGTTAATTAAACTGGAAAGATCTTCTTCATCATTCTCCTCGGCTCTATTTTCATCTTGTTGAATTCTTGGGGTAATTACCTCAGTGTTCTCGTCTAATTCTTCATCCTCGTCGTCGTCAGAACTGACCTCTGAGGTGGATGTTGTGGTTGTTCTTCTTGTCATAAAATAATACCCATCTGAATCTCCATCATCAACGACATCTTCGGCCTCCTCGGCCTCCTCTTCTTCTTCTTCTTCTTCTTCATCATCATCATCAGAACTAGCCTCTGAAGTGGTAACACAACTTGACAATCTTGTTGGTTGGAAAGCTGGCGATATTGAAGCGTTATTGCTGAGAACCTCTGTTGTATAATTACTACCATTATATGATACTGATGACCTCGTGGATACGGATCCTGATTTTTTGAAAGAATGTTGTGATACCAATGGAGATGATAATGGATTTGAACTTTTGATTGGACCATTGTGTGAATGGTCTTGTATCAAACTTGTAAACTTATCAAGATCCCTTATTTCAACCATGATGTTCTCAGGTTTCAAATCGGTATGGATTAACCCACATTTTCTATGCAAATAATCCATAGCCAAACATATCTGTTTGGTCATTCTTTTAACTATTGGAATTGGTAACCCACCATAAGTTTCACCTAATTCTTCAAGATTCATTGATTTGTAATTATCTTTACAACTTTGTAAAACACCTAATAAACTTTCTCCAAGAACTTCAAATACCATGACAACATGTTTCCCATTTGGACCATTATGATAGAACCATTCGTGTAATGTTACCAAATGTTTATAACCGGGATGATCTGGATCTGTTTTATTGATCTTTTCTAAAATTTTGATCTCGTCAAAGGCAGCCTCAGTATAATTCTTTGCTGATTTGACAATCTTAAGGGCATAATATTGGGAATCTATCGAGTTATAAGCTAACCATACCGTACTAAACTGACCCCAGCCCAATTTTCTAATGATTTTATAATTGTGGTGTTTCCCGAGTTTCTCATGGATCTCCACGGGATGATACCCACCATATTTGTAATCTGCCTCGTACTCCTCCTGGGAGTAATCCGGAGTGCCTCTATTGGAAGGGTTTATAATACTACCCTGTTGCTGATGATGCTGTTGTCCCTGAGATGTATTTTGAAAAGAATCAGCATGATGAAGGTTCGGATGGTGCTCCGTATTAAAGTATGAATATTGTGGTTGTTGGGTCAACATGATACAGATGGACGTATAATGATATATTTGGTGACGGTTTTATAGCTGATATATATGATAGGGTTAATGGATAGTGGGAAACTGGCAAGCAATAGTACAAGTGATACAGGTTATAACAATAGGGAAAACAAACTGGAGAGAATATGAAAAGATAAAGAGAGATTTGATACTAATTCTGTTTTTTTTTTCCTTTTGTTTCTCTCTCATTTTTATGCCATAATTCCAAGATTTGGACACTCCGACTGTGGTTGATAAGGTTTGAACATGAGAATTTGAAAAAAAGACACCAGAGCACGTGAGAGGTTAATTTAGCAGTGTAGTGGGTGTGGTGGTGGGTGGTTATAAGGGACCCCTAAGTCAAGACAATCGAATAGACGATATTACTACTTTACTACAGGGAGTGGGTATAGTCACTATAAACACACAAGAGACAAATCAACAACATTTCTACTTGCTCTAAGTATCCCCTCATTGTTTTGTTGCCAATTTTTTTTAAAACGGTTTCTTGTGTTTTTTTGTTTGCTTTTTCAACGGTTTCTGACATTTTCTTCTGTGGCGTCTTTTTTCTTTTTTTGGTAAAACTTTTGTTCTTTTTCTCCGCCGTTGTGGATCTGTGATTCTGTGGTTGAGTTGTGGTTGTGGTTGTGGTTTAAAATTTAAACTTTGGCTGCAAATCGCGAAATTCTTAATATTATGACTATGAAGCGGTGTCCAGGTGTTTGGTGTGTGCAAAAGAAAAGAGAGCAAGAAATTTTTAAAGTTTTGAAGCCGCGAAGCCGCAATTTTCTTTATTGGCTATTTGGCGCCTCCCGTTACCGCTTTGTCAATGGCGCACACCGTTTCAGGGCCTTTTTGCGGATAGCAAAATCACAACACTAACCCGATTATTTCTTTTTGATTCTTGCACGTGACCAATGTTTGGTTGAACGCGTAAAGAGTCACATGATTCGCGCTATTTTTTTTTCTCAGCTACCGTGTTAGCTTAACTATGAGCACCATTCATAGTGCAAAAGATAACTGTAATGATCTGTTATTAAAAACAACGACTCACTCGCACATGAGCCAGCAGAGCATATCGCGGTTCTTTTCTATTTCACCAAAGAGGCAAGTCAAGAAGGAGCCCTTGGTTGACCCAACTCAAATTGTAGATCAAGAAAGTTCAAAGAAAGCCGCTGTTGAGAGAAGTGAAAGATTCAACTATGATAAGTCTCATTCAACAACAACAACAACAACGACTAAGGATCAATTAGAAATAAGGCAAAGGTATAAATCAAAACTTCTCAATGCATCCAATAAAGTCACAACCATAGAATATGAATCAGATGACGAAACTCCACCTACTAAGAAATCCAAAGCTTCTAAATTGACGCCATTAGATCAACAAGTTAAAGACCTGAAACTACAACATCTGGACAAGATCCTTGCTATTCAAGTCGGTTACAAGTACAAGTTCTATTGTGAAGATGCAGTGAAAGTTTCAAAGATATTAAATATCATGCTGGTCCCTGGTAAGCTGAACATATTGAACGAAACTATAGAAGACATGGCATACAACAAGTTGGCATATTGTTCTATTCCTGAACCTAGATTACATATACATTTGCAAAGGTTATTGGATAATGGGTTGAAAGTTGGAATTGTCGATCAGATCGAATCACAAATAATCAAATCCATGGAATCGAATTCATCGAGTTTGTTTAAGAGAGAAATATCAAACGTTTTCACAAAGGCCACTTATATTGAATTTGACGAAAGAAATCAAGGGATTAAGAATGATAAGAGTCTTGATTCTATTGTGGCGCTCTTTGAGAAAGATGGAATCATTACCTTTGTGTCCATTCAACCATTGACTGGGAAGATCATATATGATTCCTTCGCTGACGACTTTATGAATAATGAATTGAAAACAAGATTATCTCATTTGGAACCCTTGGAGTTTTTATACTTTGCCAATGGGTGTAGTTCGTCTGTGGAGAAAATCTTGAAATCTTACAATTCAAAAATTCGTCACATCACATATCCAATTCTAAAAAAAACATTTTATGAGACTTATTTGAATGAATACATCGAAGATAGCATGGTTGAATTTATGATGGATCAATCTAGTGAGTTCAAAATTTGTTGTTCGCTCTTGATTGAATACTTGAAAGAGTTCCAATTGGATAAATGTTTCAAAATATTATCAAACTATATATCATTCAAAGAGACACATTCAATGGTCTTGAATTCCAACACTTTGGAAAACTTGGAAATTTTTCAGAATTCAACCAACTATGAAGATCATGGATCTTTAATATGGGTCCTTGATCATACAAGGACAAAGTTTGGTTATAGATTATTAAAATCATGGGTCATGAGGCCGCTGATCGATCAAAAACTCATAGAGGAAAGACAGGATGCAATAGCCGAGCTTCATGAGAATTTCAACCATTTTATGGAAGTGTTTTCATCTTCTCTGAAAAGTTGCTGTGATTTACAAAAGATTTTGAACAGATTACATTATGACAAGATAAAGAGAAAAGAATTATTCATCTTTCTGGAGAAACTTTCAGAGTTTGAAAATACCATTATCAAATTTGGGAAATTGGAAATCATAAATCGTTTGAAGAGCAAACTATTGAAGCAAATATTCAAAGATTTGGTAGAATCGTTATTAAAATTAAATCCGTCAGAATTACTCAAAATGATCAATTCTCAATACGCTAAAGATGACACTGATGAAAACCACATTGTGAAATACTTCAACTTGAGTCACCTTTCAATCATTAAGTACGATGAACTAATTCAAGAGAATGCTATGATCGAATCTATTCAGGAAGAACTGAAATCGGAACTAAACACAGTGAGAACATTTTTAAAACGTCCGAGTTTAGAATTTGTGGAAAAATCAAAGGAACCATACCTCATCGAAGTTCGGAACGCACACGTGAGAATTATCCCTAAGGACTGGCTAAAGATCAGCTCCACTAAGCTTGTTTCAAGGTTCAGAACTCCAACGACAACTGAACTCTATAAACAGCTAAAGTATCACCAAGAATTATACCTTAACGCATCAGAGCATATTTTCAAAAGATTTGTCTCCAAGATTGATGAATCATATGAGCTCACCAATAAAATCATTACAAGCTTATCCGCCTTTGACTGTTTGTTATCCCTGTCTTCTGTTTCATCACAATTAAACTACACAAGACCGGAACTCGTTAAGGATCACAAAATCATCAACCTCAAACAGTCTAGAAATCCAATCCTTGAATCTCTATCCATAAATCACGTTGTCCCCAATGATATCAAAATGACTGAAACATCCTCACATGCGATCATAACGGGGCCTAACATGGGTGGGAAATCATCTCTTGTGAAACAGATTGCATTGATCCAAATCATGGCACAAATCGGTTGTTATATCCCTGCAGAACCAGGGTCTCAGTTATCATGTTTCAACACGATCCTAACTCGGATGGGTGCCCAAGATGATCTAATCAAGGGAGAGAGTACCTTTTTCACTGAAATGTCTCAAGTTTCCAAGATCTTGAAAGAGTTAGAATCATGTCATGGAAATGCCCTCATAATCCTTGATGAAATTGGACGTGGCACAGGAACAGTTGATGGGATTTCCATTGCACAGGGAATTCTAGAATACCTCCTTCTAAATGCTTCATTGGCTCAAAAGTCATTGGTCTTATTCATCACACATTTCCCATCATTATGCAAATTAGTAGATAAGTACCCTAACAAGGTATCAAATTATCATATGGGATACATCGAAGAGAGACCACAGGGTGTGGATTGGCCAAAGGTGACATTCCTGTATGAATTGAAAAAAGGGATGAGTAGTAATTCTTATGGATTAAACGTTGCCAAGTTGGCTGGGATTGATGACGATATCTTGAAAGAGGCATACAAGATTTCTCAGAAGAGAGAAGAACAAGTTGAAAATAGGAAGCTTATGAAACTTGGCGCAAAATTAAAACGGATAATGAATAATGAATATGATGAAGTTAGTGTCCTGTCCATGATTAATGACATTGAAGGTTAATTAGACGCTACAAATTGCAAAAGTTGATTTTATAAAACATGGCGATTCGTTAAAATGTGTAGTATCAAAATTTGGTCTTGAACAAACTCTTGCTTCCCGATCGTGATCTATTCTGACTGGTAACGGTATAACTAATAGAGCCATATGAATTCCCTGTCCCATAGAGCATTGTATCGTTATCAGCATCAGTGGAGCCGTTATCATGGATCAATGTCATAGAATCAAAATCTTGGAAAGGATCAATCTGCTTATTCTCATCATCTTCACTGTGATGAGCTTCATCATCAGACTGGTATGGGATTGTCAAGATTCTTTCCTTACTGATGTCAATTGATGATTCCTTATGACCCTGCTGGGATTTATGGAAATCAGCACCGTTCTTGGATAATACAGGTATCATTGGAGGATTTTGGTTTCTCAGTAATGCCCATTGAACATTCTTGAAGAATGGATGGTTTTTAATATCTGAAGCACCCAGTTTTGAACCAAGTCTTTTATTTTCGTCCTTTATCAACAGCTTCTTGATGAGATTCTTACAACTGGAAGAGATCTGCTGAGTATCGGGAAATGTAACATCTGATTTCAAAATGTTGGAAAATGTCATATTTCTGTTTGCCCCTTTGAATGGAGTGGTACCAAATAACATCTCAAATATTAAAATACCCAAAGTCCACCAATCAACAGCAACAGTGTGACCTTTCCCTCTAATGACTTCTGGGGCAATATATTCTTCGGTTCCAACAAATGAATTGGTTCTAAACCCATCAATACAAATCTTCGTATCGAGGTTCATTTGATTTCTGTTATTGGAATTGATCATCAGAGATGGATTCTTGTTAGATTCGGTTTGTTTGGACAAATCAAAATCAGACAACATTATATGACCAGATTGATGCAATAGAATGTTTTCAGGTTTCAAATCTCTATATATAAACCCCATCAAATGCAAATACTCCAAGGCGGCAGTGACTTCAGAGGCATAAAATCTTGCATCTTGTTCAGGAATGCATTTTGATCTTCTTGTTTGAAGAGCTCTGAAAAATTCACCACCCATACAGTACTCCATACATAGATATAGGTAGTCTTCGCTTTGGAATGAATGATATAATGTGACAATAAAAGGATGGTTTGAAGTTGCCAATATTTCTTGTTCAGCAAGCGCTCTTTTGATTTTGTTTCTCTGTATCATTTCTTTCTTTGATAACACCTTCATGGCATAAAGTTTATTGGATGACTTTTCACGTACAAGGTACACCTTGCCAACATCACCTTTACCCAACAGTCTAATTTTATCAAATGACTGAGGACCAACTTGCAAATCAGCTATTTTAATCGAATTGGACAAGAATGATCTCTTACGTGGACGTGACTTAGATGGAGTCTCAGTGTGATCATTTTTCCCTTTCTCTAGAACATTCAATGGTGCAGATGCGACTCTTCTTAGTTTTGGCTTGTTGTCTGTTGAAGCTTGTGTGGTGTCCTCTTTAATCTCCAGTTGCGATGTCTCTTCAGCAATCTCATCCAGGGCTTCATTGGTTTCTTTAAGAGAGAATGGGACTGGCCCATGGCCATTCTTGTCTATGAATTGGTTATCAGAGGAAGAATTTTCAGCATGTGGCGGTAGGCCTTGGTGTTCGAAATATGGTTGTGATGATACTGTGTTCTGCTTAGAAGTCGTTGGCTTTTGAACTGGGTTTGGTGATGATGGAGAACGCATTCTTCTAGCAGCCTGTGCAATAAACGATGAAGATGACTTTGAATTGACAGAATCTGTTTCTGGTGTTTGCTCTCTCTTTTGACTTTGTTTGTCTAATTGAAACTCATCTTCGTCGTTAATTTTTACTTCCTTGGATGCGATAATTGGAGAGACACTTGTGGGGGAGTTCTTTCTAAAGAGACTCTTTAACTTGTTTGAGAGCTTCTTATCCTGATCTGAAGTGACTTCTGTATTGCTGTTATCCACGTCAGGGAAGTACTCTTTGGGCTCTTGGTGTCCTATTGTTGGTGTTATTGTTACTGATGGAGGAGTACTATCTGGTTTGCTCGAATTATTAGACGATACAAAGTTGAGCATCTTTCCAAGTGAGATTGATCTCTTTCTAAGTCTGTCTGGTCTTGGAGCTGCTGGGAAGGAATTGCTGTTATCCTCTTCCTCGACTTTGTGGCTTAACGACCCTTCCTGCTCTCGAGTGGTGATCATTCTGGACAATTTTCGGTTCGGTAGACAATTGGTATCAAGTGTGCTCAGCGACTGTGGATAGTGAGTGATGACCGGGTCAAAGTTTCGTTTGTTGGTTAATACTGGGATTTGATCCCTCTTAGTAATGTCTTGATTACAACCGTGATTAGCGCAAACAACGAATGGTAAATCACCAGGGAAAGAAAAGGGTTGGGGCTATGTGACGTAAAATGACGATTCGTGTGTCAACTCGGACCGACAATTAAGCACTATTAGAGCTTCTAAATGTGAGAGTCAACGAATTATGTGCTTTCAAAGAGAGATGTTTCTCGATTTTTTGCTCGAGTTTGGTTGGGTTTTTTATTTCTTTTCTTTTTGGTGCAACAACTCCGGAAAGTGGAGTACTCCTGGCAACAGTCAACAAAGACGGTGAACAAAGCTAAAGTCACTGACTATGAGCTATTATAGAGCCAAGTATTTATATCATTCCAATTAGTGCTTTCTAATGAGCTTTTTCAGGGCCTCGAAATGTTCTACTTTGGTTAAGTAATTCGGAAATCCTATTAATATGTTCACTTGAGAATAGAGACTAAGAGGATGAAGGAGCCTTATCTTTAGTTATCAATAGCAGTCATTGGTAGTGGAATAACAAATTTCGCTCATGAAGAATTACGTGCTCTTTTCTTCCCTGGCTTAATCATGTTAATCATAATTTTGCGTTTCAAGGTACGTTTGTCCTGTAATTATATCCCAAAATGGTACAAACAGTTGTTAAGTGCTTTCCAAATGATCCAAGTGATCAATACGACTTTCACGCTGTTGTTCTTCACCAGTAAATAGTGCAGGAATTCCACAAGTTCCTTCTTTTACAAATATTCCTTTCACAGACATCAATTAAGCTCCCTTAGGTATTCCCTTTGCGTTTCATGCTGGCTTCAGAAAATCAACCACGGACGTGACAACTTCCACAGACTCCTCCCTAGATAGTTTCGTTATTGTGCTTTAAGTTAGAGTTTCCCTCTACTTACAGGCAAGCTTGAGTTTTATCTGTGTTTGACCACTTTGAAACTTATGTGTCTGTGTCCCGGATCAATGAACTGTTGACATGAAACCAACTTGGAACAAAGCTGATTCATTCATCTTGTTTTGCTGTGTGACGTTTCCAATTCCCTGGCTGAATGAGGAATTTGGCCTTCTGAAACTGCAAGGTATCCTAATGTACCTCGTCTTTGTTTCATCGCTCTGGTGAGTGTTAAAGCTGGTAAGGAAAGTATATAATACGTTCGATGTCCAAGATTTGTGATCTTCTCCTATGTTCTGTTATATCAATCCATAGCTGCTAGTACAATAATGAAATTTATCACCGCTGCTCTAGGTTTATACTTTCTATCGCTGGCTTCTGCTCAGTCTTATTGGAACTCAACTACTTCATCTTCCAGCGAAGACAATTTCATCTACGACAGGGGCTCTTCAAATGCTCTTTCTACAAAGACCGATATTTTGGACTCCACTACTTTGGTAACTATCACGTTCTGCTCAGAGCATATTTGCACTGAAACTACTTCTGACGCCTTGGTCTCCATCGCTACTGTCACTTCATCTGGAGTTGTCACAGAATATACTACTTGGTGTCCGTTGACAGCGACATCGGTTTCTTCTTCTTCCCCTGTTCCTTCAATCTCAAGCTCACAGCCTGAACTCTTCTCATATTCATACACCGCTGTATCCACTGATGTTGATAATAGTTTGACCACCACAATGGCTCCTGTGTATACAGTCTCCATTGCAACTCAGACTGATGATACCACCACTTTAGTGACTATTACTTCATGCTCAGACAATATCTGTCATTCCACCACCTCGCAGGCATTGGTTTCCATTGCTACTGTCACTTCTTATGGCACTACCACAGAATATACAACTAGGTGCCCACTTACAGGGTCCGGATCTTCAGTCACTCATATTGCCTCTAGCTCTGCCGTTACTTCATTCATCGGTTCGGATTCAGCTGTCTCCAGTTTACTTAGTGGTTCGAGCTCTGTATCCAGTGCGTCTGTTGCTTCATCTTTCTTTTCAAGTCCTACTATCTCATTGGCTTCTGTGTCGACAGTTTCGGCGCTTCCACAGCCATCAACCACTTTATTAACCGTAACATCATGCTCAGGAAACGAATGTTCTGCAACTGAGATCACAACTGGTGTCATTCTCGTTACTGAGACTCACAAGAATATTATCACTACCTACACTACTTATTGTCCACTGACTTCAGAATCATCAACTACTCCAGTCACTCCAATAACTACAACCGATAATAGAGGCTCCACTAAAGTCCCAATGACATCCTCTGCATCACCATCATCTGCAGTACTATCCTCAAAATCCACCGTCTCAATTGCGTCGGGTACACTGGTCAACAGTACCAACTCTCAAGGTTCAACAGTCACTTCGACTCCTGAATCATTGACAAGCTTTGTCGCTGAATCATCAGCTGAACATCAATCAACAACTATTGTCACTGTCACTTCTTGCTCTGAAGACAGGTGCTCAACAGCTGCAGTTACAACTGGTGTCGTTGTTGTCACGGAAACTCATGAGAACGTTGTCACCACTTACACCACTTATTGTCCTTTGACCTCATCTGAGTCTCCAACTTCTTCTGGAACTCTGGTCATTACCACTAGCAAAAATCCTAATTCTGTCTCAACAACGGCTGTTTCCACCGCCGTAGGCACTGCGGTAACTATGAGCAGCTCTCAAGGTTCCACTGTCGTCTCAAAACCATCATCAGTGGTCACCAAGGGCCCAGAACCATCAGCTCAAATTACGACCCTGATCACTATCACATCATGTTCTGAAGACAAATGTTCAAATACTGCTGTTCTTACTGGTGTCTCTGTTGTCACTGAGACACATGGAAATATTGTCACTACATACACTTCTTACTGTCCTCTAACGGCCACCAATAGTGCTACTACCGCTACTACTGAAAGTTTGATCGTTGTCTCCACTTCAGAAACTCATCAGAGCACACCGACTTCAACCTCAGCTACTGATATTTCCTCTGGTTTTATCGCTGCTTCTAATTCATCTCCAGTTTATTTTTCCACGGTCCATCCTGAGGCTAGCACCTCCATTATTACAGTCACTTCTTGTTCTGGGGATAAATGTTCAACGACTGCTATCACTACTGGTGTCTTTGTCGTCACTGAAACTCATGAGAATGAGGTAACTTCTTACACCACCTACTATCAATTGACAGCTGAAACTGCTTCCACTGAAGCATACGCGAGCGTCACCTCTGGTTCTATTTCCATCACTACTCCAACCGCTCCAACTTCATCAGTGACTTCTTCGACTACTTCACTAGAACCAAAAGAGACCAGTACTGCTGATTCAATTGCTACTTCGAATGCCACTCCAATTGTTACATCAATTTCTGCTTCAACTCCTGATACCAAAGCTCTTCCTCAAAAGTTGATGGTCTCAACTACAAGCTCAACTGCATCTCTCAAGGTCACTCCTTCTGCTCCACTTGATGAAAGTGCAGTCGACTCCAGCACAACCTCTATCACAACTTCTAGCTCATCAATGTTCACCGCCATCTTTACCACTTCTGCTTCTGGTCCATCACCAGCATCAACATCCCCAACAACTGGAACCAGCGATGAAACCCAAATTGTTTACTCAAGAGTGACCGTTACTACATCCGGCTCTTCAATTTATACAACTGCTTATAGCATCACTCCCGGCTCTTCAACTTCTGAAAACACTTATATTACTGCTTCTTCGTCTAATCAACCTACATCAGTTACAAATGGCACTGCTTTCCAATCAATAGCTTCAAGTTCAGTTCCATCAGTGTCACAATACCAAGGTGGTGCATTTGATTTCAAGAGAAATCAAAATGTATGGACCACTATTGTCTTATTACTCTTAGGCATTCTATGATATTGTTCCTTTTATAGATTGTTAATATTAGTGCTCTGTTTATTAGTTACCATCGAATAAGCGTGCTTGAGGTGTGATATGTAGATCTGTGTATTAATAAATAAAGTATCAATGAACGTTGTTCGATTAATAATAAATAGTGTAATAAATAGTTGAATAAATAAGTGACAAATATATGGAAAGAAGCTCACAATCTTGAAGCATAGGTCTTCTTACCACCCATTTCTTCAGCAGTAGGAGGTAAATCCTGAGCATGTAGGTAATTTCTGAACTTCTTGGTGTATTTGTAGACCAAATCCTGCAGTCTAGAAGGAACAATTCCAACGTCTTTAAAAGTCTTTGCAGATGGATCAACCACTTGATCGATGAATTGACGTTCAACCTGGTCTGGATTCATCATTGGCCACCAGAATAACTGAAGGAATTTAGTCCATTGTAAGGCAACTCCCTTAGGAATGTTCACATGGGTGTAAACTCTCTTAGTAACAGGTTCAATCAAATCTCTAACCTCCCTGACTGAGAACTCTTGAGGTCCATTCAACTCGAAGGTCTGGCCAGCAGTGTTATCATCAAAGCCAATTTTCTCCAGAGCTACTGCAACGTCAATAACATGAACAGGTCTCACTTTTTCTTCTAAATGATTCACCGTGAAGAATCTCAAATTATCTGCCAATGAACACAAAAACTTATCATCTGGGCCATATAATGGACCTGGTCTGACAATGGTTGCATCTGGAATAATTTCCCGAACAACTTGCTCACCAAGACCTTTAGTAGCATAAAAGACAGAGTCGGAATCAGGGTTAGCATTGAAGGAACTAACATGAATGAATCTTGGAATGTTATGCTCTTTCACAGCTTCAGCGATTCTTCTCGTGCCTTCAATGTTGACATCTGCCATAGAAAAGTTTTTGGTGTTCTGATCAGTACCGATTAAGTTGTACACGATGTCAGAGTATTTGACAGCTTCATTAATAGAGTCCAAGTTTCTCAAATCAAACTCAACAAAGTTAACAACCCCTAAATCACCGGCAACTTTAATAAATCTTTTTTTCAGCTCGTCCCTCCATGGAACCACAGTGATACTGCCGTGCTTTGCCAGTCTTGTTGATAAGTACCCACCAAGAAATCCACTAGCCCCGAAAACAGTGACAGTGTACCCTGTTCTTGAAGAACGACCATCATGACCATAAGCAATCTTGATGTCACCGTTTCTGGTGATGTTGATGTCGCTTTTAAGGATATTTGTAGACTGAAATCTCAGTTGTGAGAGAGGTCCAGAGCTTCTCTTCCAGCTCATCCTTAACGACATTTTATTCGAACGGATTTGGAAGTTGTCGATGTTTCAGTCTGTGGAGATTTCTACAATCCTTAAATTCTGTTCGTTCTTGGGATGTAAAACGAGTTCGCGGAATCATTTAACTACAACGGCAGAAATATCATGAAGGCTAATAAAACATTAGATTTATAATAGAAACCGCAGATGATGGTACTTGAAGTCTTCACTGCAGTCAATTTCATCTTTCAAGGAATCAGAAAATTCCAGGAAAAGTGTGTTCTTCAATCACAATTGAGCACCAGACTAACTAGGCAATGGACAATAAACTCAAGATCCCCAAGTATACTCGGAGCCAGCAAGGCTGTTACAAGCCTGTTACAACTTAAAAGAAGATACGAATGATTTCCAAGATAGCACCACCACCGATTAGAAAAGCAAGAAGTACTATGACAATTAGTTAGTATATTATCTTCACTTTCAAATTCGCATTTGCATCATATTTTAAGATACTCACCAATCCATCCTATGGAAAGAGGCAATTGTTTCTTTGCAACTGGCTTTGGTTTCCCTCTTTGCTTCTCGTGTTTCTTGTAGTATTTTTCGTTGGCAATACGTTGCTTTGGGGTTTGAATAGCCTGTTGATAATGCGTTAGTAGTCGATCTGATTTGACCAGCTTTGATGATGGCGTGAAATTTCCCATTTTAAAGAAATGTATCCATCTCAAACTGAAAGAGATACAAATTGATAACTATCCCAGATCAATAATAACTTACCATCTCTTTCACTGTCTCCAATTGCTTTAGTTCAACGCGGTTAATCTGTCAAATTTGAAAAGTTGACGTGTTTTCTTTAACCGAAACTGCGTCGAAACTTTCGCGCAGAAATTGTTCTAAAAGTTAAAACACTCAAACGAAGGACATGCATTTACGGCGATAGCCTTGTCTAATAAGCCCACTAAACTATTTCACAAGAATCATTGCCTTCATAGATTTCATACTTTCCAATTGAATAAGTTAACATCAGAGAAAATTAGAGTTTGGAGAGCAAAAAACAAATAGCGCCTCTTGGTTTCGATCCAAGGACATCAGGGTTATGAGCCCTGCGCGCTTCCACTGCGCCAAGGCGCTTTATTTGTAGGGTTTAACATCAAAATCTTATACGGGTTGTACATATGTGAGTCACGTGATAGAAAATTTTATCATGAGTAGGTTCTATGAACTTGAAATCCCTCTAATTTGCTGGAATTTCTTTGGACTCGCTTCTTGCTGAAGGGTAAAATATATATGGTGATAATAAATGCTTCTATATCAATATTGTTGTCACCTTTTAAATATATATATCATGTATGGAGATTTTTTCATGCTTTAGGTAGACCTCAATGTGTAGATATCTACATCCGCATTAATCAAATGTAATAATTATATATAGATTCTCGTATCTTCTTTTAAAGTGGTCAATCACCAACTACGAGGGATCCAATATTTCAATAATAGCCCAGATTTCAGTCCTTTTGCTGTGCTATTTCATCAATAGAAGGCAATAGTCGCCGTTAGCTTACCACGGGAAATGCGAAATTCGTTGTATGGAAAATCGAGATCCTGATTCGGTAATCTAATAGGATGCATCTCCTGGCATATTAAGCAGAGCACTGCGGCTAGAGATAGATAAAATCTTCAAAGAAAGCATACAAAAGCAGGAAAACGGTTATAAAGGCATCTAGGCCCTTACAGTGACCTATAACGGTTCTATTGGTTAATTATGACGTATTATATTTTGTTATGACCGTTAATGTGGGTCATCTCTCACTTACGTTTGATAAAAAATGAGTATGAGTGATCATGATCAGAAATAAAAGTACAAATATTGTAGACTCCAATATATCTTTGAGAACCTACGTACGTCATACTCGCTATAGATCATGATATAATTAATAGTGTCATCGAAAAAGTACAGTGCAGTTTTAGGGCATCAACGCCCACGATAATCTAGTCTACCCTCATGAGTCGTGTGCACTTCCGCCTGCCTGAAAACAACGCTTGATCTTTTCTTTTTCTAGATCCTAGTTTGAATCACCGAAATTTACCGACATGAACCTGCTTTCAAATAAACGCTTGGGTCTTCAGGAATCATGAGTATGCGGGAGTGATATAAGCTATTCGTGGGTCTGGAACTAGCTATGCCACTATGGAATTTCATCAAGTGCGGATTTATGCTTTTCAATCGAATTTTTCGACTACCGGTTTGATGTTAGAGTGGGCATTGCCTAATGTGCGATCAACTTACCAAAATGACAAATTTATGGGTATAGCTAGCGGGCAAAAAGATATAACAATATCTGATGTCACTCATAAAAATTTCTCTGCTATGTGTTGGTTCTGTACCTGGCACCACGCGCGAAAAAATAAGGTTTTCTGCGAAGGATCCTCAGTTTTTAGTGTGTGTGTGTGATTTTTTTGTATTCTCCATGGCAACAAAGTTGCACACACAACCTGGAGAATTCGCGGGATATTTAACTCTCTTTGGGAGTAGTCGTTGAATATGACAAGGGGAGAGCTACAAGATGACAATTACATGGGTAAGCAGTCTTTAACTTATCAAATGACCATTTCAATAATGTGACGAATATTGCTGCAGTAAATACTCACTTTATATGACTCTTCTCTTCATTGATCGGATTGCAGACGTGTAGAGCAAATAGGCAATGTTTGACAAAGAGGCGACGGAGCTAATTTTAGCGGATTATTATCAAATGTTAGCTATATCTAGTCTAATATATATAAATCACCTTGCAGCAATATCAGTGAATATAATTCCTATATGGGTCTTCAACCGAACATCTTAAGATTCTCATCTGACAATCAACTTAGATCATGAAAGGGTTTGTAAGTCATCTTTATTAGTATAGAATTATACATCATGGATCTTTCGATTCGCCTAGAGACTTTAATATTCCTTTTAAGTGTTGGAATATCAAGTTATATCGTAGGTTCATCCCTCCTGATATTGCCAGCTGGCATTCTCAAGATTTTGGAAAGAAACATCAATCCATGTCGCGTTCTTGGACAATTCCAAGATCAAAATTCTTATTACCATAGAGACTGTTGGGAATGCCGGTATTTGTTATGAATAGCTCATTAACCAGATGGCAACATGAACACTATCAAATAAGAACCATCGCCTCATCAGCATTTCATCTTCCCATCATCAAAATCCGCCATCATTTGACCTGGCTAGCGAGTCAGCTACACACAGTTAACAAAGTATTGTATCTACCAGCCTTTTCCTTTTTCGCCAATTTACATAAAACTGGAAAATTAAAGTTTGCGTTGTGCGGGAATCCCGACACAAGTTTCGCGTTCTTAGTAACCAATCGGGATGCTTGCAGGGGGCTGAAGGCGCAGATTCCCTGTTTCGGACAAAAAAAGAAATCATCTGTTTACCTTTCTGCGTATTTCTGCATTTGAGGCGCGTCTGATTTGCCAACCACATAAATTTTTACATCAATTTCGTGCCTGCAAAATATAAAACACGTTCGAAACCCACTTTTCGTTTCATCCCCCTTCGATTGATTCAAACAAATTCCTGTTAACTTCAACCTCTGAAAGAGACGCAAGCACCGCCCAAAAAAGAAAATACAAACTTCTTATTCACTCCCTTAGTTATTAACTAAAGTCACTCCTTTATTAAAAGTCCTTGTTTTTGCTTCCGTCTTGATCATTCCCTATTCACTCTTTTGTTTATACTCACATTCCAGGGAGGTTTCTGTTCTAAAAAAGAAAACATCTCACATAAAATGCTATTCTCAAAGACTATCCTTCTTTCAATTCTATCTGCTTTAACCACAAAGGCCATTGCTGGTTGTTCATATGAAAATGGTAACTACTACTGTTCTCAGGTCAGTGCTGTTACCTATGAAAACATTGGCTACTCTGGTACATACCAAGATGTCATTTCGATGGATGAATCATCATGTCAATGTACTCAGCAACCTCTATCCTTCAGTGGTACAAATTCCCCATTAGATGAAGAATTATCCGTTCACTTTAGAGGTCCTGTCAAGTTATTACAATTTGGTGTGTACTACCCATCTTCATCTGCATCCAAGGTTAAAAGAGATGCGGAACCATGTGCTGAAGTTCAACATATCCATCATGCCCACAAAAGAGAAGCTGCAACTGAAGTTGTTCAAATCACTCAAACCGTTTACGTTGATGCCAACGGTAACATTGTCACTTCAGGTGCTCCATCTGCTTCTTCTACCCAAGCTGCTGATACATCTGTCCAGGTTGTCCAATCTACCCAAACCACTTTAGCTCAAACCACCTCAGCTGCTGCCGTTGCTGGTTCTTCACCATCTGTCGCCACATCTGCTTCTACTCCATCTCCATCTTCATCTTCATCTTCATCTTCCCCATCACCATCATCATCTGGTTCAAACTCTGGTTCATCATCTGGTTCTGCCTACACCAGAGCTTCATACTTTACCCCAGGTTCAGCTGATAACTTAGTCTTCTTGAACACGAAAGGTTCCTCAAGCATCTCTGGTACCTGGTCATCTTGTTTCGGAAACTCTATCTCCTACGCAGGTTCAGATGGTGTTTCTGTTGTTTCAAGTGCCACTGCTCTTGGTGAAGTCACTTTGGAATCCGATCAAGAATTCATGATTTTCTCTGGTGAATCTTGTAATGAAGCAAATTCCCAAGGTACTCAATGTGGTTATTACAGAAGTGGTATTCCAGCTTATCATGGTTTCGGTGGTGCTGAAAAGATTTTTGTCTTTGAATTTGAAATGCCAACTGACCCTTCACCTGCAGGTGCCTCAAACCCTGATATGCCAGCTATTTGGTTATTAAATGCTAAGATTCCAAGAACTTTACAATACGGTAATGCTCAATGTTCATGCTGGAAGACCGGTTGTGGTGAATTGGATCTATTTGAAATCTTGTCCCAAGGTGACAACAGATTAATCTCTCACTTACACGATGGTCAAGGTGCCGATGGTACTTCTAACGGTGGTGGTGGTTCTCAAGATTATTTCCAAAGACCAACCTCTGGCTCATTCAAAGGTGCTGTGATCTTTAACTCTGACAAATCCATCAACATTGTCCAATTAGATGGCAGTACTAATTTCGATACCGGTTTGAGTGCATCCACTGTCCAATCATGGAAATCCACCTCTGGCTCAATAGCCCAAATCGTTTAGGTTTGAAAAAATCATTTTTGTATACTAGCTTTGACATTTATCTTGGTTAATGAGACTTTTTTATCTTTTAGTTTTATATTGGTTTGTTTGTTATCAGTTGTTTATATACTTGTTTGTAACAGTATTTATGTCGTAGTCTGTTACCTATGAATCGACAGAGTGGAATGTTTATCGAATAAGATGTCGAACCCCCTGCTGAAAAATCTGATCATCGAGATGAAGATTAAATTATTGTCCTGTACAATAAGAGCGCTTCTACTGTACTTGAATATCCCCTGATAACTAGAACTTATCTCGCCTCATCGAACTGAGGTTGTACATCATTTGAAGCCAATCAAACTAATGCCCTTCTTTTATATTTTAACTGTCAATGGGACCAGCGGGTCACTGGGTGGTGGGTAGTCGCACTAGTTTGTTTATCGGTAGCATTAGCGGAACCCGGTAGGCGCAGCAACTGAGAGCGGCAATGCACATGATGCGTTACAATCTACGAAGTGTTTACTCCAAAAGTGCTATCTATAAACAGATTCAATATTTGTACAAGATATACCGTAAGTTGTATCTAATGAAGAAATGCCGTTGAATTGTTCAGCCTAATAGCTGGACTTACAAGATGTCTTTCCTTGCAAACAGGTCAAGAGCTAAACAAAAGGCAAGACAGAGAAAAAGAGAGAAGTATCACAGATCAAGAACTGGTGGAAATCCAAATGCAAAGGAACAATCCAATTGTAATCTTCAAGAATAGAAGGGTAGGTTTAACGTGGGTGAGCATTACCCTAACTAGTCTGCCAAACGTTCAATTGAATAGAGAGGATGAACTCCATTCATCAAAGCTTTTCCAAACTATCATCTCAAGTTATCCTATCTAGGAAGTTGTTAGCAGACCCGTCAAATACAAAGAACCGATTCCCAGACCCTAAAGACTTTGCTCTAATGCTTGACCTAGGGAATTATTTAAGACTCAACTGTCTAATAAGTGGAAACCTGCTAAAGCAGATGCTTTTTTCAACAATCAGCATCATTGCAGAGGAGGAAAGCAGAAAATTTAGTGATGGCCTTTTGGGGGAGATCAGAGAGTCCTTATTTGTCTCTAACGTGGGAATCATAGTGAATCAGGGTCTCTTTCAAAGAGTGTGGAAGAGAAGTTTTTTGAATCTACAAACTCGTTCAAAATGGCGATTTGGAGAATGGCAGAAGATGAAGATCCTGAACACCCTCAAGGAAGTTACCGTCAAACACTTTCCATATGACAACACGATACTCTTAACTAAGAAGGCTTCGTAGGAGTATTTAGTGAAGTTCTCAGCGACCTATTCATTACACAAAGCATGCTTGGACCTGTTCAAAAGCAACAAAATAAGAAGTTGCGTGATAAGATACCATCTCTACACTCAGGTTGAACAACTTTCATTTTAAGAACCCTCAGAATTCATCCATATACTAACAAACAAATCCCGGTGACTTTGAATCTAACAACAGATAGGGATTTATTGGCAAGTTCTCCCAGCTATAAGTGCATGTTGAAAAAGGTCGGCGATATGGATGGCGTTTAATTCAGAAGTTTGGTATCTAATGTATATATATATTTATTAACAGACTATGACCAAGATAACAATACTATTGGATTAGCTCATGAGCATCAAAATTTTAAGATGTGCACGTGCTTGTAATTAGAATCATTCCACTTCCGTGCTTTTTTTTGACAGGTTCCACATGTAAGGTGATAATCTCAAGGACAACAGAGTACTAGCGCTAGATTTTTCCAAAAACCATATTCTACAGATCAATTTTGGATAATAATGATCATGGTATAAAATCAAAACATATACATAGTAGGATCTCGATGCAAATTGACCTTCTTCAAGTCACAATTTAACAACTTAATCAAATTAAAAAATCATCAATGACATGGAATGCAAACAGGTATTAGTTTTGCTGAGAAACAGCAAGGGTAAAAAAATCATTAAAAACAACAAAGATAACGTTAACAATAATGACAATAATTAAAACAACAAAATACAATGTCTAAACATCGGCTGGAGGTGGTGCTAACATCTCATAGTTCTCTAAATTGGAATTCTTTCTATTTCTTTTCAGGTGGGTCTTCTTGATGTATTTATTCCATATTCTCTTATAAGATCCATTGATCAGCCATAAATAGAGACGATATTCACCGTATAACAACACAGCAGCCAAAAGGAACCCAGCAAGCACAGCCAATGCGATGTGGTCACCTAATTTCTTGATGAAGTGAGCATCGCCTAAATGCCAGGATGAACCTTCCAAGATACTGAAGAATGATCTTGTGTGTTTTTTATAATCATCAGGGAACATGATTCTAACCTTGCCAGCATCAGGAATTTGAGTCCAACGTCTATAACGCTTCCAAATGACACTTAAGAACAGAGGACCGGTGGAATACATGATGGTGATGTATGGAACTAGATAATTCCAGTCATATCTCTGTAAATTATCCACCACTTTCAAAAAGAAAGGATGTCTTGGGACAGCCCCCATCACATCGTTTGAGATACCCGTCGGTAACGTCTTTCTCACAAATGCAGGCACGGTTAACAGAGGATCCAGTTTTCTGTCACAGGCAACATCCAAATCCAGGTAAATACCACCGTAGTGAATCAAAGCAAAATATCTAATGACATCAGCCCTTTCAATGTTATACTTATACCCATCGAATGTCTTCAAGAACCACGGATATTGTTCACTAATGAAATCCCTTGCCATTTCATCAGTCCATAAGATGTATTGGTAGTCTGGATGTAAATCAATGCATCTTTGTTGGCCAGCCTGCCATTTTTCAGGGATATTTGTGTCTTTATAAGTTTGGTGAAGGATCTTAGGAATCAATTCAGGTTTCTTTGGGACATTTGGGCCTGGGTTCAAATCGATATCAAGCAATTGATCTTGGAAAGTGTCGTCATAAACCAAAGTGATCAAGTCAAAAGTTGAGTAGAAGATTATTAAAACCAACACCACATGCAACCATATAAGAAACTGTAATTCTCTCTTCATTATAAGTTAACCTCTGTTCTTAACTTTGGATTTGAGCAGTGCACTGAAATTTATTGTGGTTTCCCTTTGTTTTTAAACAAAAAAAAAATCAGCTCCTCCGACAACTTTTTTTCTTTGGGAATTTGACAGTTTTCTCCTTTTTTCTTACAGTTCTTTCGGAATTGTTACCAGGACAACTTTATGGGGGAAAAAGAAGCGTCCATTTCGCAAAAACTATTGGAATATCCGACGCTTCGAAACCGATGAAGAAGATAGTCAAATCCGATGGAGTGTTCAACTGACCAAAAGGCGAGTCTCAAGTACTCATTTCCTCGCATTTTCTATACTTAAACTCCTTCAATATCTTTTCTCTTTGATTAAAATAGTCACCAGTTTATCCACTCTATTTTTGGTCTTTTTTTTCTGTGCTGCGCCCTGTTTTCATTTCCCTTTTCGCGGCCCACATTTCTTTTTGCAAATTTACCGAGGGAACTGAAAAAGAAACGCGTTTGTTTCCCAAACTAGGATCTTGCCAAAGTTGGAAATGGTTATGAGTCCTGCTTGTGCACGACTTCCCGATACAGACAATTGGTTAAGATACGGGATATGGCTGTAAATTACATCGGCCTTTAGACCCATATAATGAGTCCATAAAGGTTAGAAGATATCACCACACCTAGCACTAGTGGACGAACTATGGGTTAACCCTCTATTTCAAATAAATTCCAAAAGAGCAATTCCACAGGTATTTTAAGCTCCTAAAAGAGCTGCTGGTAATTCAATTAGCCTTATGATCAGTGTTGCCGCTAAGAAGATCTCCAACATTGAGCTTTCTTATGAGCGATCTCGTTTTGAATCCTGAAACATATTGAGGATAAAATTTAAGCTATTTCCTCGACTATTCAAAAAAGAAGGCCTCTATCTTCATTATTAATGGTGATGATGGGACGGGGATCTCACTGAGAACAAACAGCTTAATGCAGGATATTCAAAAGATCTCGAGAACACAACACAACATAATGTAATCGCCAGTACATGGAATTATTTGGTTGTTAATTTCCCAGAATTTTTAAAACTATATCATCAGATCTCTAGACAGTTTCCATATATCAATCCTTCTAATCTGGAGAAACCAACTTCTTATATCGCGTCAAGCTCCAATTCAGGAAACAAACCTGTTGATGTTCTGATCATAGATGAAGCACATCTCTTTGAGATTTTAATGAGGTGAGTTTCGAAAAATTTCTTTAGAATAAACATTTCGAAGAATTGCTGAAGAGCTCAAAAGCTCTTATTGTGGTATTCTATAATAAGTTCTTAAGAATTTTGGATCTTTTGGGAAGTTTAGAAAAGTAAACTGATGATGGCTTGCTACATTTTGCTTGCATAACTCTACACATGCTTGCAATCTCAATATATTTCTAGCTAACAGCTTTTTGTAATTCCTTTGGATAATAAATTGAGAGAAAGGTTATTTGAACGGCGAGGAAAAAGTCAATGTTCTTCTCAAGCGCAGGATATGAATAAAACTTGAGAAATAGAGACTAGAAAAATTGAAATTATAGATAGATAGATAGATAGACCTGTGTTATTTCATACAAAGGAGTGATCCATGTTTTCCTTTGTGTTTTCTACACAATTATTTGACACAAAATTTGATACAAGACTGGAGCCCCTACTCTTTCAACACAAAATCACCGAACAATTTATGACACTATTGTGAATGAAACTGCCATACTAGCAAGAATGCATTTATTCTATACTAATCTAATGATTCTAACCCATAGAAACATCATGGAATGTACATCATAATTTCCCTCCAACTTTCCCTACAAGGGAATAAACCTCATCTTCCTCACCATCCAGATCATAATTTAATCTTAGAGCTCTCAGATACCCCTTAAATTTCTTGATACCATCCTCATCAACAACCACGATTTCATTCTTCTTATTCTTCTTGATCAGTCCAAATGACTGGAAAGTATACACAGCATTCAATAGATTGGACTTGTTCAAACTTTCTCTATAAGCGGGCTTATGAGGTGATAAATACAAAAGATGGAACCATTCTTTCAAGTTTATCCCAATGATGTCCTGAAGGTTCTCTAAGGTGATTTCATAGGATTCAAGGAGAGGATTTAGAAGATTTTTGAACAACGGGTTTGGTATAGCATTATTTCCAATCATGGAAGTGAAGAATTCATATTTGAATGTTGATTTCAAGATCTCTAGCCTCTTGATGGAGCCTTGAGTTTTTGAATGAAAGATATTATCAAGGAACAGATTCATCAGACTGTTCTTGTAATACACTAGTGAGATTTCACCAATGATGGCGTATAGATCTTCGGAGATGATAACGTCATCGGGAAGGAATTTCAGCAATAGTGAATCAAAACTTAGAATGATATCCCTCTCTGTCTGCTCAATTAATTCAACCAGTTCATTATTAAACTGTTTTTCGGTTTTATTTTGTAATAATGAAACAATTTGTTTAAAAACAGAAACAACATCCTTTTTAAACACAGGAGATTTCATATCGTCATACAAAATCACCAGTAAACTCAAACTCAAGACAGAAATAGGAGTGATATAGCTAGCATCATGAATCCTTTTCAATACAGTTTCACCAAGAATATTAACATCTTCACCAACTTTGAACTCGATCATTTCTTTATCAAAATTTATGATGAGTTTACCATAATTTGGTGTATTCCCCAAGATAACATTTGCACCGGCTTTTAAAATCGACATGAACGATTCCTGTTTCTTATCTAACCCATTCAACTCAATCAGATATTCATTAAACTCGTAAGGTTTCTCATATACAAATGAGATAGGTTGAACAAGGATTAATTCATTAGGTTGCATAGAGTCATTTATAATGTTTAAAAATCCAGTTTTAGGATGCATTAACTTACCATTTCTGGATCTACCACCTTCTATAAACAATTCAGTTCCGCCTCTTGGTTTGTTCTTTTTTTGAGATTTAAACTTCATGAAATGTTTCATCAATTCAACATAATAAAAATCATCATGACTGTTGAATTTCCTTTTGATATAAACAGCACCAAGCTTTCTTAATATTGGACCAAAAATTGGAACGTTCAAATTCTCTCCAGCAATCACTGTAGGTGTCTCCAATTGAAATCGAACATAGATATAATGCAGGATAATGTAGTCAATATGGGAACGGTGATTTGGCAATAATAGGACACTATTCCTGTTTTCATTCAATTTCAGTCTCATTTTAAACTTGGCAAAGGTCTCCTTATGAATCCAGATTCCATCTTTAAATATACGAGGTAACACAATCGAAAAGATGATATACGCAACTTTCAAGTAGGTTCTGTAATTGTCTCTGGTTGTCTTTGTAAGATTAGCATATTCGAGAATTTTCTTGAAGTAATAGTCAGGAAGCCATTCATTCAACTGTCTTCTTCTTTCATCCTTATTCCTGGCATCTAATAACCCAGATTTCAACTCGAGTGAGATGATTTTATTGATATGATCGATAACAATAGGATCATTCTGGAAACTCTCAACAAACTCTTTGATAAAAATATCATCATCAGTGGTATTTCCATAATTGCAACTAGGTATATTGTATAAAGAAAACCAATTTACACCAGTTAACTTTGTAATGATTGAATTGAAAACGTTCTTCTCAACACCACCGCTGTATTCAAACTCAGAACCATCTTCATCAATGCTGATATTGGGGACTTCTAAAGGTCTTTCTAAGACATTGACGTAATTGCTCTTGAATGACATATGATCCTTCTAGTTAATCCTCCTTATATTTCCAGGAACATAATTGTTGGGCTAGTCCTTAGTTTTGAACTGGTGTATAAGTTTTGTTGTTGGTTAGAAGATATTACAGCCAAATGGTGTCCGGATGTTGTAATCGTTTTATTTTATATGTGGGGAAGGGGTTGGTTGATTATATAAGCAATCGTATTATGTAATCATTATGTCATCAGATTCCATTTGGGTGTTCGCGAACTTGTTTTACAATAACTGTAAAAGAAACAACAAGGGAAAAAGAAAGAAAAACCCACTTAAAACAAGCTAAGAAGGACACATTAAAGAATAAGAACTTAAGCGACAATGTCTGCTGAGAAATACTACAATGTAAGCAAATTTTCACCAAGTAACTTCCTCAATAATGGCCCAACTATCTTGTTTTGTTTTTGTTCCGTTAAAGTGGAAATTGCATAAGTGGTGGTCCCTTTCCATTTGACACCAATTGATAAAGCAGCACAGCCATACTAACAGGTTTTTTAGTCTGGTAACAACAACCAACAATACGCAGCTCCTTCTGGTCCTCCACCGATCCAAGGTGATCAAAGGGGCTTTAATGATTATGGAAACCAGCAAGGTTATCATCAGCAAGGTTACCAACAAGGTCCTCCACAGGGTGGCTATTATCAGCAAGGTCCTCCACAAGGTGGTTATTATCAACAGGGTCCTCCACCACCTCATCAACAAGGTTACTACCAACAGCAGCAACCAGTTTATGTTCAACAGCAAGCTCCAAGAGATGATGGTACTGGTTATTGTTTAGCTTGTTTAGCTGCCTTATGTATCTGCTGTACTTTAGATGCTTTGTTTTAATCGAACCATCTTTAATGCATTATTTTGATTTATGGAGAATGTTAAAAGAATACCATATTAACATAATTGTTACTTTATATACATATCTCAACTTCACGTCTGTCTAATTACTACAACTATAAAACTATTGTTCCATTCCAACTAATAACAAGTCCTTCTTTAAGCGTACATTCTTGTAGTACGTAAACATCTTATGATGTTTCAATTCTTGGTGTAAACATGTCTCACTACTTCACTCAACACTTTATATTCCCATTCAAGAATCTTGTCGTGATTGCAAAATTCATGAGTGTTCTCAAATTTAACAAGCGATCTAGGTTCTGACTTATGGTATGAATAATTAGAGTCATTGCTCAGTTCTTGCTTCAATTGTTCTGATTTTAACAAAAGACCTTTATTCTTCAGTTTCAAATCTTTTATGACCTTAGTATGTTCCTCAAGCATCTTACTAATCTTTTCATTCAACCCATGAATTTCATTTTCCTTATTATCAAGATCCTTGATAACATTGGTCAACTTGTCTCTAGCCTGTCTAAATTTCGTAGACTCTAACCTTAAATCCTCTTTCAACATCACATTATTCAGTTCTAATAAACTGACCTCTTTATGAAGTACCAAATTGTTGCAATGAAGATCATCGTCATCATAGATGAAGGTCTTCAATAATTTCTGATTCTCTTCAGTTTCTTTTGAAATGATTGGAATAGCAATAGCCGACTTGTAACTATGAAACCCAATTTCCATCAAGATGAAACATAAAATACTCAAGTGAAAATAATCGCCCCTATTTAATTCTTCAAAGTCCAGAATACCAATATATCTGGTAATTTTTCCTCTAGAAATCATCTTATTATTGAGATAGTTTAGCACTTCCTGGAAGATATGCTCATACCACTCAACATTAGCGTCTGGGTTATCCTCATCAGAATCTGAAAAATCAAGAGCTTCCATTTTCATTCTATCAACATGAACATTAAAGTTCTGAGAGAGGATGCATTTCATGATTTGCATCAATATCTTTGGCTCCTTCATTTTCAAGACAGGATCATCGCGCTGAATCGGCGATGATGGGACCGTACTTAACCATTGTGACACAGCAGCGATGAACTTGACATTTGTAACGTTCTTGGCCGACATTGAGAGGATATAACGAGGGATATATCAAGAATATACTTTAACTGAGCTGAAGTTCCAATACGTTGAGGGAAATTTCACTGAAACGATAATATGACACAAAAACAGCAATTTACATGGAAAAAAAAAATATGCGCATATTCACTATGACTATGCCACTGGTGTGCCCTTCAAGACAAGTTTTGCACCAGCGGGTTCCTTCTGTTTCTCTAGGGGGTTTCTTTTGAGAATCTTTGGCTTAACCTGAGATTTTGGATTTGGAGGTGCATCAGAAGATGTAGTAAAGTCTATTTGTTTCTTTTGTGGCTTGGAATCTTTGGCGCCAGTTGGATTCTCTCTAGATTCTTTCTCCTTATTCTTTTTAGCCCTTCTTGGTTTTGGCTTTGACTTCAGCTGATCTGAAGACTTTTCTGTAGGCTTTTCTGTGGGTTTCACAGTTTTATTATTCTTCTTTTCTGAAGGTTTTGAGTCTGTAGAGCCTTGACTTTCCACATCCTGTACCACTTTTGTATCTTTTGGCTTCTTTTGCCTCTTCTTTTTATCCTTTTTCTCAAGTTTCTTTTGCTCGTTTGCCTTGTCAGCTTTATTATCTTTGGCATTCTTGCTGATGTCTTTGCTCTTAGGCTCCTTCCTCTTATCACCAATGATATCCTGCTGTTGGGAAAATTTTCCATTAACCTCCAGTCTTTTCCCCTTCTCCTTATCGCTCAAAAGCTTCTTGGCCACCTGCTCACTCTGAACCAAAAACGTCTGAGGCTTTTCAATCTCACCATTATGATATTTTAAGAACAATTTGTAAGAAGGTAAGTCCTCTAGTGAAACATGTTTAGGATTGACTTTTTCCTCTATTATCTCTGGCATTCTATTGTATAAACTGCTAGTGAATTGGGGTATCATTGATTCTTGATCGTCTTCAAAGGCAGTATCTTTGTATTTATTCACAAATTCATCAGCTATTCGGACATTTTTGAACTGGATGTAAGCTCTTGAATAAGAAGGTGATTTGAATAGTTTTGACGAATAATGGCCATGAACAAAATACTTATTGTAACACTTTTCTGGGGCAGTAAAGGAGTCAATCGTGTTCCAAAATGTTTCTTCGCTTAGATTTGGAGGAAGAAGTCTAATTATAACTTTTATGGCATCCTTGGAGACCTTTCCTTTCTGAGAGAGTTTCTTAGTCTTCGGTGTTCTCGTTTTCTTGGATTTTAAAGTAGAGTTTTGTGGATTAATTTCAGACGATGGCGGTGGTGGTGATGATGATGATACTGGTGGTAATGAGTCTCTTTCAGTGGATGACATTCTGTTGTAACAAATCTGGTCTTCAAGTATGAGCACTGTTTAGTGTGTTTATGTCCAGTCTTTTTTTCTGCTCGAGAAAATCAAACTCATCGCTCAAAACTGAGTGCTGCACACATAACGAGGTAAAACCAAAGTAAACCTCATTAAAATTGCCATATTTCCATAATCATCACGCGATGTCTCTTGAATTATTCATCTCAAACCTTTCCAATGTCATTTCTCGAAGTTCTCCCGAGCAATTATCACTTGATTTAGCAAACTTATTGGATATCAACCTATCAAACATCAACGCATCAAATCAAGTTCTATCACTACAAAAGGAACTTCAAGACTTCCAAGATGAATCAATCACTGAACTCATAGACTCAAAGAACTTCTTTGATGGGGATTGGCCTGCTTTCAATACTCTTCTGGAAAGTTATCTCAAACTATGTCGAGATATTGATCCATCATCAATCTTAAAATCTCATGATTTGTTATTAGTCGTGTTTAATGATTGTTCAGTCGCATTTTTAAATAGCTCATTTGGTGATTATATGGTTAATTACCTTCATGGTATTATCAAGTTCCTTGTGCCCATGATGTATAGACTCGATGTGATATTAAATGAGAACGTACCAGGAAAGAAATTTAAGAGGCTTACGTTCATATCAACAGTGCTTTCCAAAATCTTTAATCATCTGAGAAGTTTGAAAGGTACAACTTCAAAGAAGTCTCTCATTCTTTACATTGTCAACGAGCTAAATAAGATTTATTTCATTATTAGCGCCCCATTACTTTGTGCTAATATCTTCTCCAATATGAACTTGTTAGATTTAAAGTTCTCAAGATTCTTAAAAGCCCAGCAAGTTGAATATAGGTACATTCTCGGAAGGTATTATCTGATAAAGAATGAGCTGATCAAGAGTTTCCATCATTTAAATTGGAGTTACATCAATTGTCATAAAAATTCTATGAATAGAATTAAAATCTTGAGGTATCTTATCCCAGTGTCTTTGCTTATTGGTAAAGTACCAAGCAAGCAAATCTTAAACTCAAATGAAGAAGTTCAACGTTACTATATCCCATTGGTCAAATATCTCGTCCAAGGTAATATGATTTCATTTCAAGCTCATCTATTTCAAAATCAAGAATATTTTAAATCAAAATCATTATTGGTACTTCTTGTTCAAAAATCAAGGATTATAATACTAAGGAACCTTGTACTGAACATTTTAAAGTACACAAATAATCAAAACTATAGAGTAACATTCCAGCAGATTCAAATTGCATTGTTCAAATCAATTCGTACTAATCAGGAACAAGTATCAATTTTTGGGAATCAATATATGTATCAATTGCCAATTCCTGAAGACTCGATACAAATGGAGAGCTTTGTGGAGAACGTTTGTGTTTCATTAATTGAGAATGGAATAATGAAGGGGAATGTACTATCAAAGGCGAAACTAGTTGTTCTTTCAAAGAAAGATCCATTTCCTGATATCTTTACTACTTACGGTGTTAAGTATGGTATTTCATCTCAGGAAAAATGGATGGATTATTAGTTTGAATTAATGCCAATCGGATTGAAAACTTCGTAATATGGTTATTACTATACCTTACACTGTATAACTGGACATTGGGCACTCTACTTCTATTACTATTGTCACTTGTACTTGTTTATTGTAGCATCACCATCGCTCATAACGACGCCACGAACTCGTAACCTTTCCCCTTAAGGAAAATTGTAGAAACGCAGAACAGGAAAAAAAAGAAATTTAACAAAAAAATGAACGTTTAAAGGGCCCAAAAAAAGGTCGTCACAAACCCGTAAAAAGAAACCGTTGATAACTGGTCACGTTTGTTTGATCTGATTGATTTGTTGATCCTAATCTTGAATATTCAAAGGTGAATCAATTGGTGGTTCATTGGTTGTTATTTGTTGTGCTGTCGCTGATAAATCCATCCTAATCATAATGACTGAAAGAGGCCCCGATTATTGGTTAGAACAAGTTAAAAAATGCCAATCTTTACCTGAAAATGATATGAAACAACTTTGTGAAATGGTTAAGGAGTTATTAATGGAAGAATCCAATATCCAACCAGTTCAAAGTCCCGTCACGGTATGTGGGGATATTCATGGTCAATTTCATGATTTATTGGAGTTATTTAGGATAAGTGGAGGTCTTCCTGATAATGTTAATTATATCTTTCTTGGTGATTACGTTGATCGTGGTTATTTCAGTTTAGAAACATTTACATTATTAATGTGCTTAAAAGTTAAATATCCTTCAAGGTTAACCCTTGTTCGTGGTAACCATGAATCAAGACAAATTACCCAAGTTTATGGGTTTTATGAAGAATGTTTAACGAAATATGGGTCAACTACTGTTTGGAAATATTGCTGTCAAGTTTTTGATTTCTTAACTTTGGCTGCTATAATTGATGGTAAAATTCTTTGTGTTCATGGTGGTCTTTCTCCAGAAATTAGAATGTTGGATCAAATTAGAGTATTATCTCGTGCTCAAGAAGTTCCTCATGAAGGTGGGTTTTGTGATTTGGTTTGGAGTGACCCTGACGAAGTTGATACTTGGCAAGTAAGTCCTCGTGGTGCTGGTTGGTTATTTGGTAGTCGAGTTGCAAGAGAATTCAATCATGTTAATAATTTGCAATTAGTTGCCCGTGCTCATCAATTAGTAATGGAAGGTTTTAAGTATCATTTTAAAGAAAAAGATGTCGTTACTGTTTGGAGTGCTCCTAATTATTGTTATAGATCTGGTAATGTCGCAAGTGTTATGAAGATTGATGATGATTTAAGTCCAAAGTTTAAAATCTTTAGCGCTGTGCCTGATGATACTCAGAAATATGCGCCACAAAAGACTCAAAGAAGTGAGTATTTCTTATGATTATACTATATAATTGAATTATGATGATGACTTTATGTTGTTTGTTAATGTGTTGTTGTTTATTTTTTTTTTCAATGTGTACCTCTTTATATATAAGAGGTAATTTTAATTTTAATTATTGTCAAGATATTTATTACTGTAGGATAATACTACATGAAAAAGATATAATATTACCAGAAAAAAACTCAAGCGTATGCATACATACACGCGCATTATTAATTATATGTACAGACTTATAAAGTAATTGGATCATTCTTTTCTCTCTTAGCTTCACCATATTTCTTAATTCTAATGGCTTGGACAGCAATGAAACCAGAAGCTTCTTGAGGTTGGAAACCAGTTAATTCATCCATTGAAGATTCAGTAGCATCATATAATTTCTCAGTTTCTGAAGATCTACCTAAAATACTTAAAGAACCTTTGTATAATCTGGCTCTTACTTGACCGTTCACGGTGTTTTGAGAAGGTTGAATCATAGATCTAACATATTCACCTTCTGGAGTGAAGTATAAACCATTGTAAAGGATCTTGGAATAAGTAGGAGTGACAAAAGTATCTCTGATGGCTCTAACTTCTCTATCTAAAGTTAAACCTTCCAAATCAATATGTGTAGATCTCAATAGGGTTAAACCTGGAGTTTCATAACACCCTCTGGATTTGATACCAATAAATCTGTTTTCAACAATATCAATTCTACCAACACCGTTTCTTCTAGCAATCTTATTGGCAACTAAGAACAATTCAACTGGGTCAGTAACTGTCTTGGATTCACCTTCTTCAGTATATACCAACTTAGTTGGTTTACCCTTTTCAAAAAACACAGTGATATCTTCTGGAGTATCTGGGGCATCTTGTGGATCAACAGTTAATTTCCACATATCTTTTGGTGGAGTCGTATCTGGATCTTCTAAAATACCAGCTTCAAATGAGATATGAGCCATGTTTTCATCAGTTGACCATGGTTTAGCTTTAGTTTGAAAGACTGGGATATCTTTTTCGGCAGCATAATCCAATAAATCTTTTCTACCTGCAAATCTTTCAAAAAAGGCAGGATCTCTCCATGGAGCAATAACAACAACATCTGGTTTCAAGGCATAGAAGGACAATTCAAATCTAACTTGATCGTTACCTTTACCAGTACAACCATGAGAAACAGCAAAACAACCTTCTTGTTCGGCAACTTGGATTTGAGCTTGAGCAATAACAGGTCTAGCTAATGAGGTACCCAATAGATAAACATTTTCATAAATTGCATTAGCTTGGATTGCAGGATATAAAACATCGTTAACGAATTGTTCACGAACATCAACAACAACGTATTTGGTAGCACCGATTTTCAAAGCTTTTTCTCTAGCAGCTTCGAAATCTTCTTCTTGACCAATGTTGGCCATAAATGCAATGACTTCATAACCTTGTTCTAATAACCATGCTAGAATGATTGAGGTATCTAACCCACCAGAGTACGCAAGACAGACTTTTCCCTTGGACATTTTCTATTGTTAATTGATTAATTTAGTTTTTCGCAATTCAGTTGATACTTCTGGGAAGAAGAATATGTTAACAGGTTTTTAATAAAAAGGGATTCCCGATGACTTAAATACTTTTTTTTTCCCGGTGTTTTTTTTTGTCCTTGTTCGAAGGACTTGTCATTTTATGGGCATCAAAAAAAAAATTTTGATGAGGAAATTGGTGATAACAAAAGGGTGGTTTCTACAAGTTTTTATTGACCCAAATGGAATGGAAATTACACCATATTGCTCACAAGAATTGAGTTTCTTTTGGTTATATGACCAGATTATGAGATTTACCTATTTTTTGACTCCACAATTGAAACGTTTCCTCTTGTTTTTGAAGCCATGGAAGAAAAGTATTGATCTTATCAACTGAGTCATCGGTAAGGCCACTTGCTCTATAGATTAAAGGATTATATAGTTACAGATTATTATGTTTATATTTATATTTATATTTATAAAAAGGTGGGATCACAGCACTTTGTCATGGGCTATGGTGACCATATGCAGTGCAGTGGATAAATAACTCCCCTTTCTTCTGTATCATGTGTTTCAGTGGCTATCCACCGAGATGATTAGCTAAAGCACTTAATTTTGGGGATCAGGAAGATCACCATTAGTTGATAAAAGAGAATTAAAAGCTGTCAAGCTGGTATATAGCTCTACTGCTGTGAACCCTATTTGTTCTATATTATCAAAATCCCTTATGTTAACGCAGATTATGTTCTAGGTGATGACAAGTTGTTTCATTGTTAATGATGACTAGTTGTTTAATTTTAGCATCTTGCTGTGACGGTTTACAATATCATATACATTTAGTGGAGTAGCTTTCTACGTGTTCACCGTCTAATGGTATGTTGGCGTATCATGAGTTGATTGCTCAAGAGTTGATCTTAAGATTGGACTCAGTTCAGCTTGATGTCCACTCCGTGAGTCTCTAGTTATAGGCAGGTAATTGATACAACATACAACGGTCCGAACCATGCTAAGAGCAAGAAAGCGCGAACTAGAGTTTTGGTCAGAAAGGTCTTAGGAAAGGGCTTAGCATCTGGGTAGGAGCATCTTGAAGGTCTAATTCCAGGTTCTTGTGAAAGTTCGTCGAATCAAACCTAACAGCTGGCTCAAGTGGAATTGATTTGCATTATTCAGAGATAATGGTTTTTAATTGAAAACCATCAGTCCAAACCAGCAGGTGGCAGCAAAAGTTCCTCTACGCAGAATCTCGATTAAATAAGATAGACTGGGGCCAGACTGTGATTATGCAGATAATTTCAGCTTTTTCTGATTCATGACAAGCTGTACTTCTACGACCCTTATAACATAACATGATTATCAAAACATCTCCAATAAATCTATGTACAGCATTACATTACATTCATTTAATTTCATTTCTTATTCTCATCAGGCAAATAATGAGTCTTATTCTCGGTTTCTTCATGGTCTTTTCTATTAGGAGAATCCTTAGCATGATGACCAATTAAATCCTTCAATCTCTCTGGGATTTCATCAAACACTAAATCATCGGTGCTTTGCGAAATGGATTCCCCCTTAGCACTCAAAATATCTTCAATTGTGATTCTATCATCTGAGAAAATCTGTGTGAATTTTCTTTGGTTAGTAATCAATACGTACAGAAAACGGGTTGAAACAAACAACATACCTTCAAATGATCAGCGATCAAATGTCTATTATGACAACCTGGACAAGTCACAAGGATTGTTCCTTTAGTATAAGCTTGCTTCGAAATGACATGGCTAGATCTTGTATCACATTTTTTGCACTTGAAAGCGATCATCAGTTCAGGTTTTGGACCTTTCACCTGTGCTGATCTGTCATCTGTTGATTGATATCTTGTTTGTGCTAGTATTGTTGATCTTTGTGGTGAAAAAGTAGCGATGATTCCTGGGTTCAAAACACCTGCTCTGCTGAGTAATATTTTAGAAACAGAATGGTTCAACTGTCTGGAAAGAGCCGTTCTAAACATCGTAAAATGGTCTATCAATTGTAATATATTTTGAAATAAAATGGAATTTTCGATCTTTTTTTTAATTGTGTCAAAACTTTTCTTCTCGGAGAATTCAAAACAATTTTTCCATCAAATAATAAAACAGCCAATATAATTACAACACGAACAGATTCGATATGGACACTATTTAATCATCGAAAAACACTCCGACTCAGATCATCACTTAAATCATCAACCAATCGAAAACAATAAATCTTCAACAAAGAATGAAGACCTTAAAAAAAACAAATAGAAAAAAATAATATCATGATTTCGCCCAGGATCGAACTGGGGACGTTCTGCGTGTTAAGCAGATGCCATGACCAACTAGACCACGAAACCAATTTCTGATTTTCTGTGATTTAAACAAAAGCGAGATTGATCTGGCTACTTCATAGTAATCCGCCTAAAATACTAAAATGAGACAATAGACAAGTTTGATTGTTTTATATTACGTATTTTCGTTTTACAGAGATATAATTAGACATGGGAATTTGGACATTGAACGGTCTTAGTCTAAGAATACCAGATTAAGACACAATGTCTTGGTAAACATTTGAGTGTCGTAAGAAATATTAGAGTGACTTGAAATGGTGTTGTTACGGCTACTGGAGTCTATTAGGGTGATAATTTTTGATCCCAAGGCTATAAATTACCGTCTATTTCAAATAACACTGCTATTCCAATTTCTGATATGAGAAATCTATTTTCAGCTGTAAAAGCTCTAATGGAACACGATTCGTTTACAGAATAAAAGTAATTGAAAATGACCAATTCAAAAGGTCTTCTTCATTACCAGCAATAATCGTGGTGATGGATTTCAGTTAGTTAAGCAATTGCCAGAAATTGAACAAGCTCAAAATTATTGGTTCAATAGGGTCAGATTCCCTATCAGGATTTACTAAACTAGCAGGAAGTTCAAAAATCTCACTATTGTCACCTTGAATGCGTCAAGAATCCATTGAATAGACCAAGTGCTAAACTGTCAAAAGTTTCACCTGAAGAATTATGTAGCATTTTGTCAAATTTCACAATATTTATTCACGAGCTGTTGGTCCAATATGACTACTCGTCAACTTGATCACTACAAGGCTAATACATTCGGATTATTGTTCATTGCGAAGGTTGTTTATTCATACTTGCTGAAAAGACCAATTAAATTGATATTATTCTGTTCATTTTCAATTAACTCAACTCTCATATCGTACCTTCTTCTCTAACCTCAACTTGTAGTCATTTAAAAGTTTCCTTAAATCATTCTGTGTGGCTTATTAGCTTCTACTCTGAGACCAGATGGATTCATTGTCATTGTCATTGTTTAGCTCTCCTGTGCCTCCTGGGTTATTAAAACTGATATGAATGCGGTTTTTCGAAATTCTATCAGTTGAAGCTTATCCCCAGAGGATGAACAGCTTTATCGCCTCTCAACAAGAGCGAAGTAACCGATTGACCTGTAGTCAATGATTCAACTGAGGAAGAAAATGATAACTTTTACAATTATGATGGTACCTTGGCGGAGTGTTAGAAAGTCCAAAGCTTCAGAGGTGGATATATGATAATTATTATCCACTCCCACTCTTTCTAGTGCAATCCACGTAGTACAATCTTTTCAGCTCGATAGTAGATAGGAATCTTCCCGCTTATATCAGAACTTCCTAATCCCTGCTGTGGCACATACCGATTCTCTTTCAAAACTTTTAACCTCTTCGGTTCGATTGAAGGGAAAAAGATTTCAATCGTGGATGAAGTTGCTTATCTGTGACACATTGCTAACAGGAAGACCCTGTCCTGTTGATCGTATTTTTTTGAATAACAACAACTTTTAAGGCCCATTTAGCACACAGCTTTACAATTTTTCCCTCCACAATAAATTCAAAGATTTTTCACCCCATCGCATCGCATCTCACTAGCCACACGTCTACAAAGAACAGACTTAAAGCCACAATTGAACTGACATAATAAAATAATATTCATTCTGGACATTTCAACATAACAACTATGAAGCAAAAGTTTGGAGCTCTACTGAGAATGAAAAGTTCCATTTTCAAGTCCAAGAAACAGACGGAGTTTGAATTCACTGAATTTGACGAATTATCATTATTAGGACTTCCTGATGAGTTGATAAGGAAAGTTATTCAAAATCTAGAAGTAAAAGATTGGTTAACTCTTTGCCTAACTTGCAAATATTTACACAACTTTGTCGAGAAGTCCTTTCTTTATCAGAATGTCAAGATAAGATCAAGAGAAAAACTAGTTCAATTCAAGAAATCAATTTCAAAGAATAAGAAGACTAACCCTAGATCTCTATACGTCTCAAGAATTGAATTCATACATCCAGAAAAAGATCAAGCCAATCAAGAAGCATCAATAGCTGGCTATGCGTATCTATCGCAGAATATTTACACCCCAGAGTCATACATCTCTATTCTCCTACAAGTCATATCTTATCTCCCCAATCTACAAGAAATCAATCTTCGACATATCTCATCAGGGTTTCAATTCCCTGAATGGACATCATCATTGAAAACATATGCACATGAGCACAATTATTATCCATCAATCCGTAAGCTGAGGCTTTCTTCAGAAGAGGGTTGGACGATTCCGTTACGTCCAAATCTACTATGGCCCTTTGGTATCATTGAAGAGCTAGTGCTCTATGATATGATCATTGATTCCAACTCGTTGAAGAAGCCACCACATCTATTAACTTTGTCTAATGAAAGGGGCCCACTTATCACGAAGGAAGCACTGAAATCGCAGTCCTCAGAAAGATGGTCTCCTATTAAAGAATTATCTTTGAAACAATGTACTTTTGCAGCAAACGCTTCAAGAAACTTGGAAAATTATTTTAAAGAGGTTGAAAAGTTAAAATTGCTATCGTTGAAATCACACTATGATTTATTATTGAGCCATTGCTTCCCTAATTTGAAAGAATTGCAAATTGACCTCAATTCAAAATGTTTCAGTCTCTATAATCCTAGTGAAGCTCACTCCATTAATATCATGAACAATAACTCGAACTATTCATATTTCAATTCGAAATTTGTGCCCAATTTTTACATGAATTACCTCAATTTTACTGAAGTACTTGGAAAATTACCAAAGGATATTGAGAAGATTACGTTAGTTAACGTTTCATTCACCAATATAACGCCAGTGGATCCACAAAGTGAGAATGATGAGGACAATAATCTACCAAATAATAATTTATTTCGTTTCTTGAACTTATTAAGAGGCTACTCTAATATTGAATTTCAAATGCTAAAGAGTTATAAATTACACCAACAAAGATATAAGAGAGATTGGGAAGAACTTTTATCACCCTGCTTTACACCAACAAACTCGGTTCGGGTGAAAGATAAAGATGGTTCTGTTTTATTTTCAAGAAACGAAAGATACTGAATAAGCTTCAATAGTCAATTTTTATGAGAAAATATACTGTATTGCAAACAAACTAATTTTCTTGAGGTCTCATTCCTAATTTACGGTTATCTTGCAATAAAAGTACCCATAAAAAATAGAAGCTCCACTGAAAGTAGCGGCCAAAAAGAATAAAGTACAAAGTTAACTCTGCTACCTAGTTAAAGTGGTTAGTAATTTTCTTCTAATTCATTTCCATCATAGTCATCAACTTCCGTTTCTGTTCGACTATGTCAATGTATGGTCACCACTTAGTTAACAGAAAGGGATTTTTAGTAGAAAAGTTATGAATACTCACCTTCACTTCTTAATTGCTGCAAGCGTATGGCTTCGTACTCAGATACGCCTTCTAAAGATTTGGTTATCTTCATGTACAAGTCACCCTCAAACGGAGTACCATCAGAATGGTAAATCTTGTGGGTAGTATAGATATCATCCTTTGCTAGCCTCACATATTTGCCTTTAATAACGTCAACACCAGTCTTGATTAGACCTTCGGCAATGGATTCTTCTACTGTTCCAGTAATATCAATGTTATCATATTCCACGTCACACTCAAGGACTGGTTTTGTGTCCGACTTTTGTTTCTTTCCAGTCTTACTATTGAGGTCAGCAATATGTCTACCTGTTGGGTATTCAACAGCTTCAAATTGGGATTTTAAGCGATCAAAATCCGCAAGCACATGAGCGTTTCCATCTGAAGTAATCTCAACTAGGCCGTAGTTGTTTGGCTCTTGAGAAAACTCATATACTAGACCACCACTGAATATACCAATCATTTCATCTGAAAAAATGACACCAATTTCTTCAAAGGGTCTTGGTGAGACCAGATTGCAACCAAACTCTGAAAGAAACACAGGACGCACATAGTCTTCATAATCTCTGACAAGAACGTCGTATCCGCTAGTGTAAAAGGTCTGTTCGCCACACCACTGGTAAGAGTTCACGCCGTAGAAGTCAACGGCATCTCCAATTCTACCATCTGAACACTCGAGGTATCTGGATAACGAGATTCTGTAGTTCAAATCATCAGCAGCTGAGTAGCCAACTGGAACAATCCTGTCAGTATGAGCAGCTATGAATGTTTTTATATCTGAAATTAATTTCTTAATGAAGACTGGAGAATTCCTAGCAGATTTCTTATCATTGACGACCTCATTACCAGCAAAGAAGCACAAGGTGTTATTATAAGCGGTAAATTGTTCAACGACTTTGAAGACGTGCTCCAAGTAGTTCTCGTTGTAGGTTGTCCAAGGTTCGTATCTGTTCAAATGTTGACCCGTCAAAGGTGAATTCACGTCGAGGGCCAAATAGATACCAGCAGAAGCTAGCATAGTCATACAGACATCGTGATTAAGATCAGGATTGATGGAATACACTCTGATTGTCTTTCTTCCTGTTAGTAAAGCAAGCGCTCCTCACTTCAGATGACACAAAGGTATTAAGAAAATACGTTAATTCCCAACTCTTGGAAAAGGAATATATCACGAGCACAAGCATCGGGATCGGATAATGGATCTTGAGAGCTGCTTACAGCAGAGGAACCACCAGGTTGATAGTCGACGCCCTTGATAAAGAACGGTTCTTTTGTGATCGAATCGATGAAGTAACGACCATGGATTGCAATTGGATGAACAAAAGCCTGAACTAAATGAACCAAAACACCAAATGTGACCAACTTTGCTATACGGTTCATTTCTATCACTGTACTGAGTGACCGGGATTTCTGAGATACGTTCTCAACATGAAGTTTACTTCTCAACTTTGGCTTTGTAACATTTTTTTGTCTTTGTGGTTCTTTAAGGGAATTACTGAGTTGTATCACAAAACGGAATTCCGAGATCTGGTGACCGAGTAATGTTCCGCAATTAAGAGTTACACAAACTTCTAGTTTACTCTGTGCCACTTAATGAGAATGATATTCATGCGTTTGAAAGAGGTGGTGTTATAATATAATTAAGCAGGTTCATATGCAAGCTAGCACTCAGAAAGAACAAAGAAATGACAATTAAATCAACTCTGATCATTCTCGTTAGCCGCGGTATATTAACCTCCGCCGCCATTTTTACCTTAATTTTATAAGGTAGCTTTTCAGTAGAGATGATAATTTATAGTGTTAAAAATTTAGACACCCCAGCTAGTATATATATAAATTATAAAATATATAATTTCTAAATCAGTTTCAGGTAATTCGTTAACCATATCCCATGTATTATTGATTGTTTTGCATCATAATATACTTTGGGTGGAACTCAGTTTCCTTATGACCAATCTTATTCTCTGTATTCCATTTCTTAGGACGATCAGAAGCGAACTGTGTTTACTAGTGTATCTACATGTTCAAAAAATGTTCACTAAATCGAATTTTCCTTTCAGCATTTGCAGCTATCTCAAACAAAGAAAAAAAGTAAAAAATGATTTCGCCCAGGATCGAACTGGGGACGTTCTGCGTGTTAAGCAGATGCCATGACCAACTAGACCACGAAACCATTTGTTGAAATCTTTTCCGTTGAAATTCAACCCGGTTTTGCCTACCATCTTCTCAGGCAAGTGAGAAGGTGTTGTGTTATCGACGTCTATGTTCTCTTAAGGTACTGTTTTAGAAGGGTACGAGTAATTGTTCTTAAGGTATTGTATTATAAGAATACGTAGATATTAATATGATATGAAGAATATTAAATGACTAAACGACTAAATGATATAGCTGTATGATTACATTTTATAAAGGAAGCTTATTCCTAAAGATTGATCAAGACAACAAGAGGAAGTTGTCGAGAATATATATATGCGATTCTGCAGGTGAGCGGTAAGAACGGACTGCACTGGATCTAAATAATACAATTAGTGCTTTTAATCAGAGTTAAAAATTGAATAGACCTTCAAACATGAAAAATATGAAAATCCGATATAGTGTAACGGCTAGCACGGTTCGCTTTCACCGAGCAGACCGGGGTTCGACTCCCCGTATCGGAAGATTTATATGTTGGCATTATACCAATTTTTTTTTTGAATAGTTCATACTGGGCACTCTGAAGCACCGTCTTACTTCCAAAGTAGATTCAAAGTCACTACACACAGCATAACCACGCATCTCAAAAATGATATACTGACTAATTCTAATATCTTGGACCATCTAATAATTTTTATAGTATTGTAAAAAGAGATCGTCTTAAAGAAGAGAAAATATGGCGAGAACAATATAAGGTTCTGATCTATCTAAATCATCAGTACTACTGACATTATAATTCATTCCTTTTCAATATATTAACAAAATAAAGCACAAAAATCCCATACTTCAAACAGCTAAGAAACCATTTTCATCATAACCTGCATAAATTTTAGCATCTTCAGTTAATTTCCCACAGTGAAGAGTAACATCATCGACTAATAAATTCAAGCTTTGGGCAATCAACTTAACAGGGACACCTTCAGGCATAGATGGTGTATTTTCAGAAATAAATTCAAAGATTCTATCAGAAACAGAGGCACTTTGTTCATTAGAGTCTGGATTACTGACAAACAAACCGTCATGATTTTGTTGGTGTAGTGGCTGTTGTTGATGCCCACCCGTTAGGTTCTTAGCTTGGAAGTAGACATCAATAGCGCTTAGCTGATGATATATGACTTCATTGAAATCGGTGATTTCACGGAATGTAGCGTTTTGAATGTTTTTCTTACCACTAAATTCTTTGACTGAACCAGTGACATGGAAGTACTTGTTAGCGACTAAACTAGCATTAGAATCAGGTGGAGCATTATCATCCAACCACTTTCTGATCTCTATGGAACCAGTTCCATCTTCTATTTGAATGAGTAGATTGGATGTTTGATCAGTGACATTACGAATAACACCCACGAATGAGACATAACTTAATTCTATACCATGAATTACGAAATCACCGTCCTGAACTTCGGTTTTGGAATCAATGATCTCTTTTATGGTGACTGGAGTTAAGCTGGTCTTTTGTTGTGATCTGTTTTGTTGAGAACTGGCTTGGTGGGTATCGAAGCCACCAGAGTTATAATCGCCCCCATTGTAATCTTGCTGATTATAACCACCGTATGGTTGATAAGCTGGAATTCGTTAGTGCCTTTCTTCTGATTGGACTGGAAACGTTCCCGCACTACTTACTCGACATCTGTTATTAATCTGATTTTAGTGGCAAGTATAACTTGTTTGTTTGTTGTTCAAAGTTTCTTTCAATCACTGAAATTTCGCGTCATTTTTCCTTTACGCGTTTTGACAAAAGAGTTACGTAAGCGAAGGAGAAATACCGTCCATGGCCTACCAACAACAAACTCCACTCAACTTGGACATATATTTCCTTAGAAGGAACCTCCTTTATGGTCTTTGTAGTTCTTGGGTTTCTCCATCTTCATAACATCATAGAAGTGCTCTGTACATGAATAGTCCCTAAATGTGATATCCAAATCCTGATTACACATACAGTTGTTCTCTTCCCAGATCTTATCTTCAATTGGACAATGATTCATAGGCTTGTGATAATATCCGATATCATTGAAGTAGTGAACTTGATCTCTATCCAGGAATAAGGACACTGCAATTGAATGGACAGGGGCATCACCCCATCTTTCGTAGAAAAACCCTTTGGAGGTATCCAACCATTGAAAGAAATCTTCATAAACTTTGCTTCTATAAAAATTCAAATTCACAACTTCAAAATTGGTCCAAAAATGGCACAAGTTGTAATCTTCACCTTTGTTATGAGATATGAAATCTAGTAAGTTATTTTCATTCACGTAGTTTGGATGGATTTCAACAAAGTTCTTCACCGTGTTCCATAATGTGGGTATAGTCTCTGGAAATTCCTTTGCCGATATGGTGAAGCCATATTGCTTATTATTCTCTTTCATAAATCTGAAAACGTCATAGTTGACATCACAATGCAATACAGTCTCTGGTTCAACTCTCCAAACATATTCATAATTTGATAAAATATCTAATTTATAAAAGAAACCTGAAAAGAAACGACACATAAATCTGTAATTAGCTGAACCACCATACATCATCTTGAGTTTTGACTTAATTCTGTTGGTCTTTGCCTTATCTTTATCAACGAACGAAGGATAATCCCAAAACGACTGTGGAATCTTTTCAAAATAGACGTTACCTGAACATATGTTAGAAATTCGTCTCTTGAACTGGTCTGTGAATTCTTCATTGTTGAGAAACACCCAATCATAATGGAACTTTCTGTTGAACCTATCTTCGAACGATCGTATCGTAGCACTTAGTGCATCCAGATCTTCGTTTCTCGCTAGCGTCACAAATGAAGCATTGGCTCTTTCATAACTGGACAGATCTATTTTCTCTCTGTATTCGACTTTCACACCGGCCATATTATCACTGACTCCTAATTCCTTGTTCATATTGTATTGCTCCTTTCTCAACTGTTCTTTCAGCTCAAAGACTCTCGTATGCTCTTTCTTAGATATGAGCTGATGAGCTATGAAAAATGCAATGATTAGAAGAAGAGCCGTAAACCTAAGCAATCTTCGGGAATTGGGCATCTTGGGAATAGTCTAGGTATACGAAATGATTCACTTCTTATGTGATTTTAGGGTTATTTTTAGCGTATGACCGCTCTATTTTGGCAACGTTTAATGTGCCTATCCGGTACCTTTCCGATGAGTTTTTAGAGCGCCCTACAATACAAATCGAGAGGAAATCGCGGATCTAAATACAGAAGCGATGATGTTAGCCAAAAAACCATCAAATTTAACCAGTGTGCTTTTCCCAACCTTTTGGCTTTTCGAAGCCTCTGATATCATAATAACGTCTTGTACATGAATAGTCCTTCCATGTGAAATCATCGTCTGGTTTACACAAACACTTGTTCTTATTTCTGACCTCATCATTGATAGGACAATTATTGTAAGGACCATGGTAATAACCAATCTCTTCAAAGTAATGAATACGGTCTTTTGGTAAAAACAAAGAGGCAGCAATGGAATGAACTGGGGCATCACCCCATCTTTCATAGAAGAAACCACCATTCTTGTCCAAGTATTCAAAGTATTTTTGATAGATTTCACCTCTCCAGAAATCCATGTTCCCAACTTCAAAATTGGTCCAGAAATGACACAAGTTGTAAGTTTCACCTTGATCATTGGAAATAAAGCCCATTAAGTTATCAGCAGCTATTGCATTTGGGTTTTCTTTCAAGAATTCTTTGGTAGTTTTCCATAAAGTTGGAATAGTAGATTCAAACTCATGGATTGAAATAGTGAAACCGTAATCCTTCTTGTTCTCCCTCATGAACTTAAAAACATCATATGAGACATCACAGTGTAATTTAGTTGATGGCTCAACTCTCCAGTAGTATTGATATTGTTGCATCAATGGATGTTGGAAGAAGAATCCTGATTCGAAGCGACACATGTGTCTATAGGATTCACTTGAACCATAAATGATATTCTTCATGTTCACTCTTGTTTGAGCAGCTTTCTCTAAATCGATCCATTCAGGGTATGACCAGTGTTGTTTAGGAATCTTACCGAATTTAACTTCACCAGAGATCAATGTCGTCATAAGAGTCTTAAATTCCTCAGTAAATTCAGCATCGTTTAGAAAGACCCAGTCATAATGATACTTGTTATTGAAACGATCTTCGACAGATCTGACAGCATCAGCCAACTCCCAAATATCTTCGCTTCTAGCCAATGAGATGAATGTGGCATTTTCACGGATGTATGAGGTGGTGGAGTCTGTACCTAAAGTTACTGTACTGTCGTCAGTGAATGAGCTCTCGCCAGTTGAGACTTGCTCTTTGCCCTCCTGAGCATCTCGTAATTGTTGTTGCTGTTCTTTTTGTTCTGGAGTCAAAGTAGTGGAGGAGGAAGATGCAGTTGATTTCGACCCAGTGATGGGGGTGGATGGGATATAATTAGCAACTTTTGTACCAGAATTGGATAAGAAAGTCACCAAACCAACAATAAAGATTGTAAATATCCCCAATCTGATAATTCTACCGCTTAGCCTGGCCATTTTTGGTGAATTAAACCAAGGACTCTATATAGTTCCATAAACTAAAGCTTTCTTTGACCATTTTCCTGTGTACGTGTGAAAACGACCAAAAAGAGAAAGAAAAAAAAAAATTCGCGATTCGCGGGTTGCGATTGGCGAGGGTCAGTTTCCATGGCAACTATTTAAGGGTTTCTTCTCTCTTATAAGGAAATACCTGATTACAGTCGATCATTAGCTGAATATTCAGTTTTAAAAAAACTGTTCTTTAACCTTGGATTAGCCTTCAATTACCCCCAACTGCACCACCAAATATTCTTCTTGAATTTATCCATGATCTTTCATCAGTTTCTTTCCAGATCACGAAACTGTCCTAATCAAGTAACAGATCATGATCCCAATTGATGTAGAAATATCAACACTTTTTTACCTAAAACAGCTTAAGTGCGTGACAAAGAGGGAAAAAGGAGCTACTCAAAAAATCATGAAGGAGGGGGGAGAGCGAGATTTCCAAAGATTTATAAATATGGCCACAAGTCCCCTGTCTTTTGGATGAATGACTTCATTGTTTCTTTGCAAAACGCTCGAGCCAAATGCCAACCCTAAGACTAAGAAAAGGTTCTACCCAATCTAATTATCCATCGCCACCAATTTCTTCAGATACTGAATCAATTGAATCAGATCCTGCCACTCCACGCTCTTTCGAAGACATCTTTGATCTGAACCCCCCACAAATCATCAACATCAAGGATCTGGAACCTTTACAACTGGCTAAAAAGAAACATTATATCCCTGTCCAACCAACATACAAGGTCCAAAAGAAAAACAGCAGTGCTAAACCACAGGGCCGTCCTTTCAACGAGATTTTGAATGCTAGATTCTTCTTCTTCCAGACCATAGATGACTTGATCATTAATGTACTACACACCAAAGATCTTGACACTATTCGACTAATTAAACAATACCCAGCCATTAGTTCCAAGAATAAGTACGAACTAACCAATTCTTTGAAATCTGATATCATCCGGAACTCCAAAAATCTGGTTTTGAAAGAAGAGTATCAGTGCAAATTTCAAACCCAATCAATTGAATTTGACAACATGGAAAAGGACATAAATATCAATGTTCATGATGAATTATGCAAGATATTCAACACCAATGAGTTATCGTTTGTCAAGATCATCAGAAATACAAAGGGTAAATTGATCAAGTTTGAAATCTTGTCAAAGGTTGACACCACCGAAATTGACATCAAATTCATCAAGAAATTTGTAACTTTCCCAAGATACAAATCCAAAATGAAGATATTTCTAATCAATGGAAAGTTCGACAAAGATGTCAGCTTCTATAATGATCTAAGAATGTTCATCTATGACATTGAGAGCAATCACTTAGTTAACAAGAAATCATTGTTAAACAACAAGGTCCTGCAACCATGATATTAATAACAACCTCCCCTGACGCATACCAACACAAATGCTCATGGACAAGATAGAAATAATGAAACACACATCCTGCTATTACCACTGTCGCTTAATGACTTTTGCATGAACATTTTTTTAAACATTCCAGAATAGCACTAATTGTCACGCATTTTTTTCCGCATCATTGGTTTTCATGGCTATCCAACATCGCATTTTAGTATTCAACATCTGTAGTTTCTTTAACTTCCTTTCCTTCTTCTTCATCTTCTTTAATTCGGGTTTCACGTTTCTTATAGCCATCTTTGATCCTGGTACGTCTTAGTAATTCGTCTCTGTACTCTTTACAGCGCTTCTCGATCTCATCATCATCTAAATCATCATCATCTTCTAACTTATCACGAAATTCGCTCACTTTCAAATCTATCTTTCTCTTCTCTTCATGAAGGACAAGCCCTCTGTCCTTGACGTCGTTCAGATTGTCGACAATTTGATCTCTTTTAGCTTCTTCCTTTTTCAACTTCTTTCTTCTTTCGTAAGCTGATTCCGTACGTCTTGTGAAGTTCTTTTGGATGTACCCATTCGTAGAAGATCCTTTAGCAGTGGAAAGGCCGATCCCATTGTATGACATGACCAGTGCTTTTGTTTCCACACACTCTTGAGGGAAAAGTTAATTGTTGAACACGATTATTCCTTGTTAATCTATAGTGATGATCCTATTAATTAATAAACAAATATTCCGCGAAATACGATTTCTCGTCACGTGATATGAATAATTGTACCAGCAGCAGCAGCAGCATGAGGAAGAGATTATAATGAGTAAAGTATATAGTATTAATGATGATTCTTCTTCTCAGTCACATGATAGGTAAATATTGGATAAAAAGGTTTAGACTATTTTGAAGATGAATAACCTTGAATCATTTGTTAAATATGGAGGAGATTGAACGTACAGTCGCTTTCTCCTAAATGATTAAACATGCGGCAGTACGTAAAGAAAATCAGCCTACTTCCAGTTTATAAACTCCATTATAGAACAGGAGGGGTAAAAATGTGGTCAAGATATACTGTTCAGTAAACATATACGATTATTTGGCAGTGTTGGGGCCCTGAATTCAATGATAAAGTCAGTTCTCAAACACCATCTTTCTGTCTTTAAAAATACTTCCATTGCATCAATTCCATGGCAACTCATCATAAAACCTACTCTCTTTAGTGGCTTCTACACTTCAAAGAAGAAGCTTCAATGCGAAAGATGCGTCAGACTACGTTATTCAGCTGGGGCGTTATTTTGCTGGGAAGATTGTCTGCCACAATTACCTCCAAAGTAGTTAAACCATTCAAACTCGGTTCTTCGTTACTTTAGATACGAGTCGCAAGCCAATATACCGCTTATGTGAGTGACCCCAGTACACAAAACTGCACATATGATGACACCTGTAACCACAAAATATCCGCAAAACAATTCAAGATCAAAGAACGGGCGTTTGCACTTGTCGTTCACGACACATCAAATGACTTTTCTGGTTTGCAAAAACTGTATCAAGTCCAACAAGGTTTGCGAGCTTGGTGCGAGATCCAAGAACATAAAGGCTAAACCTTATGCCCAGAACGTTATTTAGAGAATTTCAGATTTATAGATCAATCATATATAGTTCACAAAGTTTACAGAGAGAACACATTCCATGATTATTCCGACTGGTTGAGGAACCACATACAAGTCAGAAAAATCAAACAGCCTGAACAATATGGAGTTTAACCTCTCCTATTTTATCAGCAAGGTCTTATCGATTACCGGTTCTGCCCATCATTTACAAAGTGATCGTCATCTATTTCCATTCAGTGTAGATTAAGTATAACACAAGTGGTTAGTAAAATGTTGACTATGATTCAATTGGGCCAACTTGTTGAGTATTTGGAGAAGTATTATGATACTGAAAGCTTCTCCACAACCATTATCTGCATCTTAATTGCATTATCTCTGCATTTAAAGCCAGTAGAATTGAAGTACTTGAAGTTAAGATCTTGATCTTTATCTACAACATGACAAATTTGGAGAGATGCAGAAATATGAGAGCTGATGATGCCCTTCTCTGACTCTTTTTGCGTTTGAGTGTAAGTTACTTGGGAGATTAACCTACTAGATATATTAATTCGCTTATTAAACTAAAGCAGGGCGGAAACTACCTTAAATTATTAATACCATAGGCTCCTTGAACTTTATAGTCCAGATTGCAGCCATTTGTTAGTGTTTGATGGTTTGAGAGAAAACGCGTTCGGGAAGCCAGAATAAAAAGAAAAGAAAAAACAGACACACAAAAACTCTGCAAACAAGGGTAGAAAGAAACACAAAGGCATCAACATCCAATAAATACACATAAATGGCTGCCTTTAATCAGGATATTTTGAGTAATATCCTCCCAATTGGAGATAGGTACCCACCTGCTTTGACCATCGGTCTCGTTGTGTTTCTTCCTTTTCTGTTTCTGTTAAACTCCGTGGTCCCTGTTAACGACTTCATCGCGTTGAGCCCACATTCTTTGACATCTTTGAACCTAAATCAACTATCATTGTACCCATTGGGCCATCTATCTATTTTCCACTTGCTGCTCAATCTACTGGCGATTATTACACCATTGTCACAGTATGAGAGAAGGAACGGAACAGTTTACACTGGAGTTATGTTGAACATGTTGACGATGGCTACCGCTTTGATGTACTCCATTCTTGGTCTGCTGTTCTACCCAAACTCTAAGGTAATTGGTATTTCAGGTTGGGTTTTCTCATTTGCTGGGTTCTTTGCCTATAAAGAATCATTATTGAAACCAACTTATCAAATTACTCCCACCATATCTTTGCCAACTGTCTTTACCCCTGTTGTTCCATTGATTCTGATCGCCATCTTCATTCCAGGATCTTCATTCTGGGGTCATGCCTTTGGTCTGGTAGCTGGTTATATCCTTGCCCTTGGTTACATTGCTAAATTGGCACCGCCATCAAAAGTAATCGAGTGGATTGAGGTGAAAGCTGATAAGTTGATCAACCTGATTCCAACCCCGTTCAAGTACTACAGAGAAATCGATGCTAAGCATCTCAGAGAACACGAGGATTATGTGTCCATAATACCTTCTGAGATTGTGTCTGCTGCTAGTGAGGGTTCGCAATCTACTTTCAATGGTGAAGGCCGTGTGTTGGGTGTATAGATGTCTCATTAGTTTATGCATGGGGGGAAGCATTGGTGACTTTGTAGTTTTGGTCCCACTATGGAGAATAGCTAAAAAGTTTCGAGGATGTGATTGTGAGGGGTTGATCGAAGGCAGCTTCTGAAGCATTTGACTCTTTGAATCTCTGGTGCCATTGGTTTAGGAACCTTATCGGTTTTTATTATAGAACTTCCCCTACCGATTGCTACTGGGGGACCCACTGGGAGACACACCATTAGGTGATAAAACAGGAAACTGATGAGTTCAACTTGAAGTTTACTAGGAGTTCGTGGATATAAATATCTACTAACCTCTCCTTTACTCGTAGTTATGTATCATTAGCTCTGTACCGGTTGATTCATCATGACTTTTAAGAGACTTATCAGATTTGTGTCCGATGATGAAAAGGTTTACTTCGGCGATGTCGAGGATGAAACAGATATCTACGCTTGCAAAGAGGCCAAAGTGATTCAAGGTGATGTCTTAGGTGACCATAAGATCACTTCAGTGAGAAAGCCTATCAAGAAGCTCCTTTCACCTTTGGATGGGTCCCAAATCCCAACAATCAGATGTGTTGGAATGAACTATACCAAACACGCTATAGAATTGAAGTTGGAGATTCCAAAATGGCCAGTGTTATTTTTTAAACCAAATACAGCCCTTGTGGGACCATCTGATCCCATTGTGGTCCCCGCTGCCTGCCAGATCGAAGGTTCCAAGATCGATTACGAGGTTGAGATGGTGATAGTTATTGGGAAACAATGCCGTGATGTTAAAGTCGAGGATGCTCATAATTACATTCTAGGTTATACAGTTGGCAACGATGTTTCACAACGTACATGGCAAATGGATAGAGGTGGGACTCAGTTTGGCATCGGAAAGATGTTTGATACGTTTGCTCCGCTTGGTCCAGTGATTGTATCTAGCGAAGTTCTACCAGATACTAACAATTTGCAAGTGTCCACTAAAGTAAATGGTATCACTAGACAGGACGCCAACACCTCAGACATGATCTTCGGCTGTTTCGAGGTTGTCTCTTTTATGTCTACGGGTTGTACTTTAAAGCCTGGAGACGTGATATTCACTGGTACCCCGTCTGGTGTTGCTGTCGGGATGGAATCACCACCTTACTTGCAAGAAGGGGACGAGGTTGTCATAGAGGTGGAAAAGATTGGTAAATTGAAGAATCAAGTAGTCTTTGAACACAATCCAGACATCACCGCTCGTCATGCTTAGCTACAGGAAAAATTGAAGTAACAAATATGAACTGGTCAACGACCATGATCTATTCATACATATTACGACAAAATATATCAGCCTTACCAAGCGATCTTTCTTTCATATGAACTAGTAGCCTCGAATACTCCCTTCCGAGCTCCCAGAAACACTTCGCATATAGTTCAGAGACAGCACTAACTAGTGAAGCAATGTTGTTCAAGTTTTCAATGGTCTCCAACTTCATTGCGCACCGTTTGATAGCGATATGATAGTCCAAAGCTGTATTTATGTGCTTTTGTTCTTCATAAAGTTCAAGCTCAACTCGGGATAAATACTCATATGCCTCTTCTTGATAAAATTCTCCAGCGCCATACACAGAAGACTCAGTACCTCTCTTCAGGAACACATAACACCACACAATCACTAGGGAATCAATCACAACATGTGCTCTCTCATGTATTGGGTCCTTTTGTGGTTCATAATCCAGTTTTTTTGTTTGATGATCCAGAAGGCATTCACCGAGACACATAAAGGCATGAACAATAGACACTCTACCATCAAGGGACTCAGTAAGGGCCTTCAACCTGTGCATGGCGCTCTCATAATCTTTCAAGTCTACCTTTACACTCATTCTAAAAGGAACCCCAGCATAGATGAGCATGTCATGATTCACTACCCTGAGTCTGATCTGAGCCATGTGGTAGGAAGGGAACTTGCACTTGGTGTCATTCAAGTCAAAGTATCTCGATGCCTGGGATTCCTTCCTTACCCGTAAGTCAATAAGGAGATTGTTAATATCACAACAGAAACCCTCAGCAACACTGAACTTCCATGAGTCAAGTGCATATGAAATTTTGTCTCTCCAAGAATCCCTGAGAATATCTTGTCGTGAATTCTCTGCAATCATTGAGTTAGTCTCATCTTTGTTCTCCAATTGGATCATAAGCGACACTATAGCAAAAAGGATAACTTTCTTACCAAAGGAAGTCGTTTCGACTTTTTCTCCCTTTAATAATCGTTTCAATTCAGTTAAAACCATCTGAGGGTTCCGCGGTAATTCAATATTCTTCAACTCATTAAGATCAGCTTCCCAAATAGCATCATCACAGGGCAGCCCCAGTCTCAGTTTATTGACAAACAGGGTACTCTGGTGCCCCGAGGTGACAGTACTATTAAGGTCAAAGATGAACGCCATCAATGCACACCGCTTCATGGATTCCGCATGGATCCACTTGTTCAACAGTAGCTTCCCATCACTGACCTCGTTCAATTCAATATCAGCCTTGCTTTCAGTGGCATAAGGATCACCACCTAGCAGTGTACTTCGTTTCATCATCTCGATCTTCACCGCCTGATGGACACCAGATCTCTCATGTAACGCTCTTGTTGAGTAATGCTTCTCAAACACTTCTAAGATCAACAGACTCTGGAGCTCCCAGGGCTCAGAAGCACCGATTTCCCTGGCTTGAAATATCAACCAGCGAAGATGGTGACCTATCTCATTAGAAAATCGTACAGAATCTTGAAGAACACTACCATAGCATTTTGAGAAGCACGCACCGATCATTATCATGGACAAAAGCAGAATGGGAGGGGCAGTGAGCGTATTGAAGGAGGGTTTGTGGATAATGGGATACTGTATATGGAAGATATCCCAGTACACACCAAGACAGAGCTCCAAAGTATTGGGCTGGAAGTCTAGGAAACCCTTAATGCTGGGGATGTAGTTTGTGAGTGAAATCATGACGTCTTGGGTCACAAGCGTTGAATTGGTATCGAACGTTGGGATTTTTGCGAGGTCAGACTCCAGAAGTTGGTCAAGAGCAGAGTTTAGCGAGTTTTCAAAGTTTAAATCAGTTCTTATCAGGTAATCATCGAGTTCTTCGAGGTTTAAATCACCTCTGAGTGGGTCAAAAATGTTATCATTGATATTGATGAGCCAGTCATTCCAATTTGGCTGAATAATTGTTGTCTCTGAAGCACTAGGAGCAGAGCTAGCACCAATAGCATACTTCTCAATCTCCCTGAGCTTCTCCTTATCACGAAAATGCCTTTTAGAATGGTCTCTCTTGACATCAGCACGTTTGAATCTCATGCCGCACTCTTCACAGATATGATCTGCTTTATCTATGTGATTCAATTGGTGTCTTTTCAAGTGGTCTTTTCGACTGAAGGACTTCCCGCAGTGGCACTGAAACCGAGAAGTGGAAGCTCGCTTTCTCTTGGGTGTCACTGGATTCATTTTGGGAGCTATTTTGAAAGGCCAATATGGGTAAGACGTATCAATTCTTTTTGATGGTGTTTTTTTTCTCTATTGTCCGATGATATACATAGATCCATAAACGAAGATAAGAATAATTGGGTGGCGCTTTTCCGACAAAATTGATACTATGTATAGCATGCTACTAAGCTTACAGGTTACAGAAGACGCTGTCATTTCTACGGGATAAGTCATTCTAACTTTTCAAGAATTGTATAATAACTCTAGTATAAGATGAACAAGGCTCGAATCTGATTCATAATTAGTAGACATATTTAAAATCCAGAGCATCACTTCCGGTTCTGTCCTTCTCTGTATCTGCAATCTCACCACCTAGAATCTTCTCTTTTAGGCCGTTCTCACGCTTCAAGTACATGAACTTCGCAGTAGCTATCAAGATGGCAACAACGGTACACCCTAAAGAGAAAGAGTTTCCTAGTGTATATGGAGCCTTAGTGTAGATCTGACCAGCAACTACACCCGCAAGGTTTCCCAGAGTCTGATTCGATCCCAGTCCAGTAGCACGACGATAATGAGGAGCCATGTTGTTGTTAAGCCAAGTGATGTTTAGGCCCACAGCACCGTACAGAGCAATGCCAATTAAGTAGGTAGCAAAGTAGTTCACAGATCCATTCTTGGTTGAGAGTAAGATGATGTAGCCCACCATGGAGAAAACATTGAGTCCAATTATCATAGGAGCCTTGTAGTTATACCTGTCTGATACAAAGGCAACTGTGGCCATGGAGATAGCAGCAACAGCATACACAGGCACAGTTAAGTATTGAGCTTGTAAGGTAGAATAACCAAGTTGAAGTTTGAGAATAGATGGTAGAAAAGTGGAGAACCCATAGAGGACCAGATCAACACAGAATTGAATAGTGCAACTCATCCACAACTTGGGATCACAGAAAGCTTTGAACACTTCCTTTTTGTCAAACTTCTCAGCACCAAGGTACTTTTTTTGCTGTTCAGCCCTGGTGGCCATCACTTGTTTGTCTTCATCGGTTAAGAAGTGAGCCGTCTTTGGATCCTCTGGCAGGGTAAAAAAGATTAAAACTGCAACAAAAAACGAAACAGTACCTTCGATAACGTACAACCAACTCCAATTCAAGAAGTCACCCCTTGGTTTGATTTTGGTAATCGCAGTAGCGATCAAACCACCAAAGGCACCTGAGATACACGAACACACGTACAAGTACCCAAGTCTTTTGGTCTGTTCTTCTCTCTTGAAAGTGCTGGCAATATACAGCGATTGTGATGGGAACACGGCACCTTCAAAAAGACCTAGTAACAATCTGCATAGAATCAAAGTTCCATAGCTTCTCACAAAGCAAGTGAAGATCGTAACCAAGCTCCAGCAAGTCATGGCACCAGCAATAAATCTTCTGGCACCAATCTTCTTCACCAACAAAGTCCCCGGGAGCTCAACCGTGATATAAGTAGCATAAAACACCGAAACAGCAGCTGAGTATTGATGTGCTGTCAACCCTAATTGATCCTGGAGCCCAACAACTCTAGCATTACCAATATTGGAACGATCCAAGAAAGACAGAAAGTAGATCAGACAGAAGAGAGGCATGATATACAGGTCAAGCTTGCGCACCACAGCAGCCTCTTTAGCAGGGTCAATATCAAGATCATGGAAAATTTCACCAGATTCAACATCCTCTTTATCTTTACTTGACTTTGTCATGAAAGTTTTGATATCAATAGCTTCTTTCTCTGACATCGTGCCCGTTTGTTGATAGCTATAATTGTAGCTCATTATTGTTTGAGTTTCAGCAATCTTTCCTGGTTTTATACTTTGTTGGTTGCCACTGGGGTAAGAATCGTATTGTAACTCATTTTTTAAGATGCCTGAGTGTAAATGTATATGGACAGGTAAGTAACTTGGTGGTTTCTTTATCGGACTTCATCTCCCCCAATGTGGTGCAAACCATTTATGGATGGGGGTAAATTCTGTGTTGCCCCAGTCAACGATGAAACAATAGCGATGATTTTTTGGTTGTTGATAAGAGATCTTCGAAGTGAGTTGCAGGACGGGGGGAGGTACTGGACTGTAGTATTTTTGAATTATACATGTTTATGACGAGATGTGCGATTTAGTGAGGTCATCTGAGCTGTTCGGTTAGGTTATTGGGTAAACTACTATGTCATGACCTGATTTCATTGCATCATGATAAAGTCACTAGGAAACATGGTTACGAGCCGACATATTCACCTTATGTCGTACTCTAAAATCCAATTCATCATAAAATACAACAGAATCATTACACAAATCAAGTATTACACAGTGTTAACAGTCAAGAAACTTCAGCCCTTTAAGAATCTTTCGATTTGCTCAATGGTGGACGAATCCACCTCTATTTGTTCAGAATTGCTTAACAAATTCTCAAAGTAGCCCACCAACGGCTCATTATAAACCTCTGAGGAAAGTTTCCTATCACCAGACAGTTCAATTAAGTGCTTTTCAAAGAGGTCAACCTCCTCGTTCGTCATCTCATGATACAATGTAGGATCCGTTACCTTAGAGAAATACTGCTTAGATGGATCTTCGAACACGGATAACATAATATAAGAATGCAGCAAGTGTAACCTTTTAGCGTATAGATATTTCTCAGCAACACGACTATAAGAAGACACAATGACTTTCACGTTTTGAGCGACACGACCCTTGAGTATGTCGAGTTTTGGGCCCCCAATCGAACTATAATTCAATTTGGAGTACAACGTGAAATGGAATTGAGTAGCTCTATGCAGACACTGTACGATCTTTGAGATGAAATGGATATTGTACCCGAATTGTGCTTGTAAGTTGTATGCATGCTGTTGACCAGGATCAAAGAAGTATGCAAGAGGTATTATTGAGCTCGCTATTTTGGTAAGAGCCTCAATGGATGCTAGACCTTTCAAGGAAGAGGTTCTTTCATCATCATAGTAAAGAAATATTCTGTTCGATAGCATATACGCTAGACAGTTCAGATCTAGGAAATTGTTGAAATAGATGGATTTGAGTGCCCTCTCGGCTCTAGTAGAGCTCTTCATCTTGAGAAGCTGGTCAAGACTAATATCTTTGATACATTCAATAATTGTCTTCAAATGGCCTTCGTAGTCTTCCAACTTGGACAAGGTTCTAACATTCTTGATTTTAGCAGATAGAGTTTCATATAAAGTCTCAAACTTGTTTCTTTGGTAAAGACATTCATCAATTACATCCTCAATTCTAAGCTGGATCGTTGGTCTCTTACTGAAATCAGTAGTGTACGAGTTATAATGAATAGCCTTTGGTTTCCCTGAGTAGATGAAATCTGTTCTGTCAATCTCCATGATTTGATGCCAAGCTCTTCTGATATATTGATCATCACTTTCGATGTTAAAGTCTAAGAACGTAGCCATCTTGATGATATCAGTGACTTTATCAAATGGGGCTTCGAGGTCCCATCTTATTAGTTCTGGTGAATATTGGTGGCAGTATTGAATCAGCAAAACTAATCGAGTGGTTTCAATAGTGGTAATATTGGTAGGAAACCTTGATTCATCAAAGCACAAGACAGCAAGATTATGAGCCCTGGCATCAACTAATAGTGGTGGTTCTTCAGTTTCGTACCCGCAATTGAAATACGACAAGTAAGAGATTCTCATCAACAACAAAATTTGTCCAATGAATATCAGTTCTTCTCTAGTCGGGTGTAATTTGATCATATCATCTTCATATAAAGCTAACAAACCGGAATAGACTTTGGCTTTATCCATAATTGGAAAGGAAACCACCAGTTCAGTGTTGAAAAATCTATCGATGTAACCAAACACCAAAGCTTTGTTCTGAAGATAAGGCACGATTAAGTCATAATAATTTTTGCCCTTCAAATTGAACTTCAACAGGAACAAATCGTTGATTGACTGCTTCTCTCTGCTTAACTCATTTTCAATCAGTAATGGTACCCTCATTTCTTCGTTCATTCTCTTTCTGAAAAATGACAAGATCTTGTTTTTGTTGAATGATGATAACAATGTCAGGACATCCGAGAAATTTACCAATGGCGAATCACTGGCTTCACGAAGTCTCTCAAGTTGCTCAATCTGCTCCTTAACTTCGGCAATCTGTTTATCCAAGGCAATGATATCGTCTTCTGTATGGGACACATAGTTACAGATGGACTTAGCCTTCTTACAATGTGAGCATTGCGGTTTTTCTCTATCACACTAAACACACGCGTCAGTATGGGGCCCACAAGAGTTGTTTTTGAGCTTAACACTCACTTTCAGTTTCTTCTGTCGACAACTCTCGCACGAGTAGATCACTCTTCGTCTTTTTATTCGCTGAACGCTCATGTCTTGAACCATTATAGTTATGTCTGGGATTGAAAAGTATATGAGCCTTCTCGGATATCATTTTCTTCTACCCGGGAAGGGAGCAGTCGTGGAAAATGTTTAGATAACAGATTATGTAATAATACACTTGTCTACACTTGAAACGTTTAATTCTATCTATTTCATCTTATAATCCAAAAATAATCAAACATATGCAATAATTTGTACTAGAAATGTTTCTTCATCGTCGTCTGTCGTCGTATTGACACTCTCATTGCATAGATTTAATTTCTCCGATATCGGATTCAATACAGGAATTGGAAATTTTGAATTCTGGGTTAAGATTCCAGTTTTTATTCGGCCTGTTTAGTTCTTCGTTCTTCAGTTTTGCGTAACTTGGAACAGAAGTGCTCTAGCGTTATAAAATCTTTAGGATGAGGTGGAGTCTCTAATCAAGTTGAGCTTGTAAGTTGTAAAAATGCTCTTGTTGAAGATCAAAAAAAAAAAACTGAAAATGTCCATTATTGAACTAACAGGCCTTGATAAAAGCTCAATTGACGTTAAGCGTTTCAAACTAGATGCTACTTGATTGACACAGAAGTGAAAGAATCTTTTGTGCGCTAACATATATGCCAACTTGGCTTTTGTCTCCTTCAATTTGACTGATGACAGCCCGCAAAACACAAAATCGTAAACACACAAAAGCCGAACACACAAAAGCCGAGCACAAAGAGGTTTAAAACCCTGACAAGGCCGCACTTCTACAATCAACAAGAGCGAAGTATCTCGGGTATATATTATGAAAACCCTAATTCGCAGTTATACAGCGCGGTACTAACACTGTGAGCCCTAGTTATTGGTGAAAGTCACATTCCAGTCCCAGTAGAAAGTAGTATACTGAGGAGCACTTGAGTTGACACCACAGGCTTCAATGTAGGTGGTGTTGCCTAATCTGGAGTCGATGATGCCCTTGTAACCGTCAAGTGAACAACTGAATCCAGGACCGTCTTGGCAACCTGGAATTGGAATCACAGCATCATTTACAAGAACTCTAACAAAGGTCTCGGTTTGGTTCTTAACTTTGCATTCCAATCTCTCATGGACGATTCTACCGCCCATTGGAGTAATCTCTGACGCCTTGAAGACGGAGTCATGCTCAATTTCATAAGTGGATAAATCAAAGTCTGGTTCGAATATACCAAGAGCTGTTGAGAAAGTAAGCAAATCAGAGTCGTGGAAGAAGGAGAATGTTAGGTTGTAAGGGTATTCCTTTGACATTAAGGTGTGTGTGTTGTTAGCGTAAACCCAACCTAGAGCGGTGGACAAGTTGTAACCAGGACCATTTTGGTAGTAGTAGTCTAATGATTTGGAGTAAGCAAAAGCAATCCATTCTTCAGTGGTAAAGATTTTGCATACCTCTGAATTACCCTTTACGTTTAACTCAAACCCACAGTAACCAAGTAAATTATAGATATCGGAAGAGTTCAAGTTGAAACCTGGTGATAAAGTATTTAGTCTGTAAGCAGCATTCTCCAAATAACTGTCATCAAATTGAGCAACAATATCATCATTGGCATCACCATTATATTTGGTACAGGCATCATGTGTTGTCAATGAGTTGGCACCTTGACTGGCCTTTTCTGGAATGATTTGGATTGAGGCCAAATTTGAATAGTTACCAGCAAAGAAACCCTTACCGAAGGCTTTAGCAGTATCAACAACTCGTTGCTGGCCAGAAGTGAAGACTGGATGGATCGTTTTACCATCGTACAATGCACCGTATTGCTCTCTCCATTCAACACCAGTGTTGTAAGCATCAGCTAGACCTGAGTACCAGCCGTATTCTGATTCAGCTTCATATTTGGAAGAATCACGAGTGAAATATTCCATGTCCTTAACAAAGGCTAAAGGACCCTTGAAATCAGTAACATTGGCGCCCTTGAGCTTCTGGAAGATAGCGTATTCAGATGCCCCGGTACCTACAGTAGCGAATCTTTCACCGTGTCTCATAGCCAGATGGGCTTGGGTGACTTCACACCCATATGGGACATCTTTGGAAATACCATAGCCGCGATGTGGAACAAACGGTCCAGTACCACCTGTGTACCTCAATAAGTTGAACTGTTCGTTGTTGTCCTGTGAATATGGCTTAGAGTTGAAAGCGTCAACGGCTGATAAGAGGGCTAAAGCTGCGACTGTAGATAAAAGCATTGTTGCAAAGAATGGGTGCGTAATCAAGGGAGAAGCCGTACTGCTAAGTAGCTACCAGTTGAAGGTAGATGCATGGGCTTTTATAGCTGATTAAGTTCACAGACATCTCTGAAGATGGGGAACGAAAGTCCTGACCAATTATCAGCTGCTCAAGAGTCACAAGTGGACAACGTGGACGACGATCATCATAAGCAGTTGGTAAATCGAGTAAGTTGAAATATTTAGAACAATATGCCGGCTTGCGGTCGGGATTAAATATCTGCTGCAGCTACATGTCCGAGTATTTTATAAAACGGCTAACGTTCATTATAAAGGTTAAAAAAACAAACAGGTGCACGTTTTGCAGTCCAGATTTCAACTTTGGACATCCTTCCACCGGTTGCTGGAGACTTGAATTCAATATACAGTGTTTATTGCTCACCATTGATGATGCCCAACATCCAGCGATTGCCCATTTTCTGTAATGATTTAGGTAATTTTTTTGTGATGTTCTCGAGATGCTCTATGGTGCTCCTGATTACTATGTTCGGAACGACAATTTGTTCAATCTCACCTCTGTCGCTGCGCTCTTGTTCAATGCTATCCTGGGACTGAGTGTAGTACACTTTTAGAGCATTCTTAGCCTTAAAACCTTGCACTGAATAATCGATTCCCACGTTGAAAACCCAGATAAGTAATCGAAGTGACTCGTCTTGGTTAACGTACTCAACGACCCTTGTTGCATTTTTGTTTACGTTATCCAAAAGACTGATATATATATAATTGAAAGGGTTGAATATCTCCTGCTTGCCGTTGTGGTTCAGCACTAGTGTCCATTTGAAGATTTTTTCCACTTGCGATGTTTTGTCATATTCACCTACAACATCTTTGCACTTGCAGCAATAGAGCACACCATCTTCATCACTGACATTTTCTATAATCTCATCATCCAAGTTGAAAGCAACGTAATAAGCCCCCGTTATTATGGAACCAGGGAGTGGTCTCAAGGAGCTGAAACGTTCAGAATATGTCTTATCATCGTTTGGTTTATGGCAATGCCAGAAATCCATCATCTCAGTCCACAGCTCGGACGGCATCTCATTAATGCGCGATATGGCTTCTGAATTGAGTCTTTCAGCCCCACATTGGCATTGGAACTGGAATGGTCTGTGCTTTTGCAAATACCTCGAGTCCCATTTGTAGGTTGTTCCGAACTTCATTAACAAATTTGTACTTCTGTATGTTACTTTCTGTTCGGATGGAAGTCGTATGCTTAGTGTGTTATCCCTTATTGTATAGCAATTCTCGATGCTGGGTAGAAGACGGACCGCATCAGGTAAGTTGATGAACAATGGGGATTTATTGGAAAGCGTCACCTTTAGTAAATATTGGTCGATTTGTGTGATACTCTCAAGCTGTAAATCATCATCTTCCACAAACACAGAGACGCTAGAGATTCTTGGAAGCGACTCTGCGTAGAAACTGGCCATTTAGTGCTTCATTGAGCCTGTTTTCGAATCAATTGGATCTCTCCTTCTATGAAAATTATTCAGCTAGCCCAGTGGTTAGAAGCCCCTTCAAAATGACACAATTTTTCCCTTTTTTTAGGCGGTCGAGGAAAACGTCCGTTAACAGCTTGAAGCATTAAAGAACACAAGTTTTAACGGGTCTGAAAATGTCCAAATCTGTCAATTTAGCTATTATTGGTATGTTTATCGTCTTCTCAATTTATGGATCTTTTTCTGACTCTTTTCAGGTACCGGTGTCGTTGGTTCTGCTTTTTTAAACCAATTGTCAACTTTGAAATCAGCCATTAACTACAATGTCATCTTGATTGCCAAATCAGGCCGATCTGTCATCTCTAAAGACTACAATCCAATCGATGTCTCCAACTGGAAGTCTGTTGTTGACTCTGCTGACGAAAAAAATTTGGCTACTGATGAATTGTTGTCATTCTTGAAAGCTTCACCTCTACCAGTCATTGTCATAGATAACACCTCTAATGAATCAATTGCCAAAGCATACCCTGAATTCTTACAGCATGGTATCTCTGTTGCCACTCCTAACAAGAAGGCCTTCTCAGACGACTTATCTACCTGGAATGCATTGTTTAATACCAAGAACACCGGGTTAGTCTACCACGAAGCCACTGTTGGTGCTGGTTTACCAATCATTGGTACTTTAAACGACTTGATTGCCACTGGCGATGAAGTTGAAAAGATCGAAGGTATATTTTCAGGTACTTTATCATACATTTTCAACGAGTACTCCACCCCGACTCCAAAAAATGTCAAATTCTCTGAGATTGTTAACATTGCCAAATCACTAGGTTATACTGAACCAGATCCAAGAGATGACTTAAATGGGTTAGATGTTGCTAGAAAAGTTACAATACTAGCAAGACTATCAGGTTCTAAAGTTGAATCTCCAACTTCATTCCCTGTGCAATCATTGATTCCAAAAGATCTAGAATCTGTCAAGTCTTCTGCTGAATTTTTGGAGAAATTACCAAACTACGATCACGAATTACAACAATTGAAAGATGACGCCGCTAAAGAGAACAAAGTCTTGAGATTTGTTGGTACCGTTGACTTACCTAACAACAAAGTCTCCGTTGGTGTCGAGAAATACGATTACTCACATCCTTTTGCCTCCTTAAAAGGTTCAGATAACGTGATCTCCATCAAGACCAAACGTTACCAAAACCCACTGATTGTCCAAGGTGCTGGTGCCGGTGCCGAAGTGACTGCTGCAGGTGTCCTAGCTGATGCCATTAAGATCGCTCAAAGAATAGCTAAATAGAAACTGATATATCTGTTACTGCTTTAACTCGTTACCAAAGCCTTTTGTTGTAGAGCTACGTCTAATCTAACTATTCGTAAGCATCATTATTATGTCTAAATTGTTAAGTCGTCAGGAACAGGCGACAATCTCTCACCGTGTAGGTCCTCATTGTTATCCCACGAAGCCTTAGCCTTGATAAAGATTTTCTCCAACTTCTTTTTGTCCATACAGGTAGCTCTAAACTCTAACATAATCTTCTGTGAATCTAATAAGTAGCTAGGGTTCGATTGAGACTGGACATTGACATTGCCAACGTTTACCCTAGAAATATGAGTATTGTTAGGAGCAAGGAACAAATCACCAGTGTCTCTTATCTCGGCAATATAAGCACCAGTTTTGTGAATGTATTGAGCATACTTAAATGATGGCTCTCCCCAGGAATATCTAATATTTAAGTCACCTTCTGAGGTTTGGAAAAACATTGAGGCCCTGTTGTCCATTAAGAAACCGGAATACTCTAAGAGGTAGATATGATAGTAGAATTTCTGATTAGCCATGATCTTCTCATTGAAGAAAGTAGGATCTTCCCAGGGATTGATAGCAAGGACTATATCGACGTAGGAATGGAAAGGATTCAATCTCGGAATCTCGCAAAGTTCATGCCATGGAGTCTCAACTAATTTCAGACCATATCTTTCACACATCCTAGACCAGCTGTTAATGGTATCATCAATCAATTTTGGTGTTGCTGTTAACCATTCCAATCTGATATGGAAACAATGGTTTGGATTGTGTACGGTATCGTAATGTACTTTGATTGTCTCATATTTGTATGATTTTCTTGTAGGATCCAAGTCATAGGTCAACGAATGGGATAATATGAAAGTGTTCTCTTTCCCAATAGCTTTTGGAGAACCTATACTGTTGGTCTTTGGTATCTTCATTGAATCATCAGCTGAAGGTGGGAATTTTGGTGTCATTGAGAATCTGGTATTCTTGCTTCCTGTTGAGTTTGATCTTGAAGTGACTTTTTCATCTTGAGGGACTTCACCTAAGAAGTAAAAATAATAACCATCAAGGAACTTATGACGATTCTCAACATGGATGACAAATCCTTTATCCATCAACTCATTACCATAAACCACAGCATCATCTCTGGTGTTAATGTCTTCAAAGTTCTCTACCAACCATGTAACCAGCTCCAGACCTAGAAATGACTTTTTATGAATCTTCCAATGCCATTTTCTGTCAAGAAGCCTGATACCTTTCTCACCCTGTAACTCTCTAGATAGTTCACCTAGTGAGATGCTTTTGTTTAATGCAGTATCCCTAGTGTTGAGGTTGGATCCATGACTGTCATAGTACTGCTCTTTTAGGAATGTGATCAAATCACCAGTATAGAAGTTAATCTCTGGTGTGGCCTCTTCCTTATTTCTCAGCCGTCTCTTCTCTGTAGGATTAAAAGTCCCACGATGCAATGTTGCAATTAAACGACGAAGACCTTCCACTCTGGTCTCCTCTGGGTTTAATTGTTCTTGCTTATCACCAGATGTGGTCAAATACGTACTCTTTGGGATCTCTGCAGGCAATAACACAAACTTCATTCTATTAGTGCTTATTTTGTGAGAATCTTCTTCATCATCGTCATACCCAGCCAGGTGTTGATCAAATTTGTTCCAATTGAAAATCTTTGGCTTAGCAACTGCTGTGTCTGGGATATAGTAATGGTAACGACGTTGATATCTTGTTCTGACCATGATACTATCAAATGAATTTCTGTAAAGGTCCTCACTGTGAACACGCTGATATCTTTGTACGTTGATGGTTCCGTCGTATTCACATGAGATTCTGTGGATTTCTTGATCAAGTGACAAGTATACTCTGTAACCTGTTATGTCATTGTCTTTGGCTGGTAGGTATTTCATGATCATAGAGACATTGACTTCTGACTGTCTCTTTGCCTCAATCTTCTCAACTTGTGCACTATGGCAGATCTGAAATCCAAGCATCAATCTAAGGTGGATCATGTCTCTTATTAAATCGTTCACATTCATGTAGCGTTCCCTTTCTGGTGATAATGATATACTATGTGTCTGAAAAGTGAAGTTGGTCTCAAAGTCATCAGCTGATGGGAATATTGGTGTTGTGACAGGTAACTCTGAAGGGGCAGATAATGAGTTCCATTTGATGGCTCTCCTTCTTACATTCTTAGGGAACACATCTTGCCATTTGCCGGCATTGAAGTTCTTGATATTCTTGAGGTCGATCTTTCGGGATATATTCTCGATTTCAGTCCACATGATATCTTTCATCGAGTCCACAACCGTGTATTTCTCTTTTTTCGAAGAGGCGGTAATTGGTGATTTTGATAGTGCAAGAGTGTTGGCCTTGGATTGCTGATACGACACTTTTGATAACGTAGGAGAGGAGGTTTGTTGGCCGCCAGGAATTGAAATGTTAGGGAAAGACCTGATAGATGAAGCGGAAGTCATCTTTTCAGTTTTAGTGATAGATTGAGCATCTGTGGAGTTTGAATTTGGTCTTCCAATTTCTTGTAAGGAACTCAAGGCTGTCTTGGAGACACTAAAGACTGGTGCAGCAGTTGTCACTGGTTCCGTTTTTGAGATTGCAGAATTAGAGACCTTCCAGCGTAATGAAACATTGGAGGATAATCCCTTCGACCGATGATCAGTGGTTGCATCTATAGAAGTAGGATGCACCACTTTATCAGAAAAAACATTCTCATCGTAGGATTCCATCATCCTTACAACACTTGAGTCAGCAGTTTTGTGGAGATGTTCAATAGTCACAGTGCTCATTTCATTCTCCATGATCCCCATCATTTGAAGTTCATAGATCTTGCATTTAGGAAACCATTGCTTTTGTGAAGCAATATCAATCCAGAAGCTAACATCGATCCAACCAGGAACAACGTGATGTAACCTCTTGGAGTTATCTCTGTATCTGAATAATGGCGTTACATGCAATGGAGGCTGTGCTAAGCAGATGATATCAACTGATAGCTCAGAATTCAAAAGCCTTTTCCCGGTATCTAACAGATCATCATATTGAACGTCATACAGACCATTACCTGCACTAATTACGATAAAATGGTTAGTGGTGTGTCTAAGATCTGGATCTTTAAATCTGTCAACAACCAAAGTAGTGGATAAGTTGATTGTATTCAAGATATCGGACTTCAAAGTTGGGACAAATCTTGAACTTGTTTGCCATCCTTGTTTGATCTGATCATTGATAATGTCTTTTCTAAAATTGGCAAATTCATATCTTAGCGAGATCATAATTTCGCTCCAGTGGACAATGTTTATCTGATCAACCACTACTCTATAATAATCCTTGGTCTTCTGAGGTCTTTCGCCTTGTTTTAAATCGTTCCATGACTCACCAGAGAAGTCAACGTTGGCAGCAAAGACGATAGTGATCAAATGATGAGTACCTTCCTCTCTCCATCTCTTGAATATTGTTGGAAATAATGAGTTCACAACTTTATGAAACATCACTTCACCATCTTCTTGGAAATGGTACATCTCTTCAGTGATTTGTATCAAGAACACCAGCCTAGCAGATTCAGAGCGGAAAACAATTTTTGTATTAGGACCAATGTAGCCTGAGAAAGTCTTTTTACCAAATTTATATATGGAGCTGATTGAACCACGGATTGTATCTAGAAACGTGAGTTTTTGGTTCTTGTAAATACAAGAATTGTTCAGCAAGGATGAAATCTCCCACATATCACCTCTTGTAAGACTGATATCTTTGATGAGAATATCCACCAGATCTGCCTCCACTTGTTCTTTATCCTTTAACTTAACAATGACTTGTGATCTGGTTGAGACATCCAGTATGCTCTGTAAAGAAGTTGCAATTGATACTTGTGCCTTTCTCCTTATCATCTCATCAGGCAGTTTTTTAATCATGAAGAGTAGTTTTCTCTTGGAGTCTGAAGCCTGCAGTTCAGCAACTTCACCTTCGATAGCGCCAGGAAGCAGCGAAAGATCTATTGATACCGAAGCATCTGAAACTCGTGAATCATGTAAAGAAGCCGCCAATGGTACGGGTTCATCAATGTGTTGTTTCCAGTCATGCTTTGTCTCCGTTGCAGTCTTTTGGCTCTGTTTTTGTGCCGAATTGTTGCTTTCAACAGTCAATTGGTTGTCTTTACCCCTCTTAGTCCTTAGTGTGAGCACATTGGAGTGCATCATCTTGGCTCTGGAGTCTGTTCTTACAGTTTGAGGAGCCCTTCTTGATGGGTTTAGTACGTTATTTGGCTTTAAGAGGTCGATATGATCTTTGCTTATCTAATCCGCGATGTTTCACGATATAAAACGAGTTCGCGGCATCCTATGTCCATTCTTGCCACCATAACAAAAGTGACAAAAAGAGAGCCATATTTCTACTAACAAGGCACACTGATACCTTCCAAAAAAACTAGTAATAACAAGATGGTCTTGGAGGCGACGATGATTGCAATTGACAATTCTGAGTTCACCAGAAATGGTGATTACCCAACAACACGTTTTGATGCCCAATTGGATGCTGTGGATTTATTGTTCCAGGCCAAAATCAACTCGAATCCTGAAAATACCGTTGGTCTTCTGGCTATTTCTGGTGATGGACCTCAGGTGCTTTCTACTTTGACTACCGAGTACGGAAAGATTCTTAGTGGTGTTCACAAGACCAAGATTCACGGGGATCTCCACTTGACCACAGGTTTACAAGTTGCAGCTTTAGCATTGAAGCATCGCCAGAACAAAGTACAACATCAGAGAATTATTGCTTTTGTGGGGTCACCAATTCAAGAGTCCGAAAAGGAATTAGAAAAACTTGCAAAAAAGATGAAGAAGAATAACATTGCTGTTGATTTTATCAATTATGGCGAAGAATCTACAAATACTTCCAAATTGGAGAAATTCATCTCCATCGTCAACTCACATGATAACTCACATCTATTGACAGTGCCACCTGGGGAACGTCTATTGTACGAGGCTATTGGTAGTTCTGCTATTGTTGTCGGAGAAGACGGTACCGGTGAGCCTGGATTCTCAGCTGATGGTGGATTCGATTTTGGTTCTGATCCAAATATGGATCCCGAATTGGCCTTGGCCTTACGTCTATCATTGGAGGAAGAACAAGCTAGACAAGCTAGAGAACAGCAGCAGCAACAGCAGCAACAGCAACAGCAAGAGCCACTGGAGAGTATACAAGAGAGTACAGATCAACAAACACAACAGGAGCAAGAAGATCCTGATTCTAGAATGGAGGATGCTAAATAGTTCAACAACGAGAAATGAAACAAAGATTGGAAACAGTGTAGTCGTCATAGATCGCTCATAAATAGCATTCTTTATGTCCAACTGTTGGAGGCGATTTTGCTAGAAAAGACAGGGATAGGCCCAGAGAGAGAGAGAGGGAGGTTATAGTACTATAGTCTTCAATATATATACCATGTCCCAAGTAAATGCATCAATTAATTATAAGTCGTGATATTTAACAAAAGTCTCTCATTTAATCAATCTTCTAATCAGATAGTATACCGTCCCCACCAGTCTAAACGCAGCCATAAACGCCACAATCCAAAGAATCACAGTCAAGAAAATTTGAGATCTAGCATCACTACTATCAATTGAATTCTTAGACTCATTTCCCAACTGATTGACCCCGCCAGTCTCCAATACTAAAGCAATAATGATGAAATTCGTCGTGATCCAAGTCAAGACCACCATTGATCTAATAAAAGCATAATAATTTTTCTTATCCTCTTCTTCCTTCTCTTTTCTCTTTTGTTCATCGATTCTTTGAGATTCCGGAGTCACAACTGGTTTTGGCCTTGGTGTATGGGCCAAGATATCCATCTGTTTTTCATATAGTTCGTTGATTTCTTCAGAAGTAATAGGAGCATCCACAAATTGAACTTTTTCACCATCCTCAGAAATCTGTGCATCACCTAATGTTTGAGCGGTAGCACCTTTAGTTCCCCAACTGATATCATGTAAATTACAAAATGCATATATGTTTAAAACATTAACATAGGAAGGCGATAGTAACAGATATTGCATTAATGATGTGATCATATGCATAGGCTTCAAATGTAAAATGGATGCTAGCAAATATAAGACGTAAGTTGAAGAAGTTGAAATGATCAAATCCCTAAAAGTTCTGTTAGTGAACAATAGCTTTGCAGTTATTTTCCCACTGTCAATGACTTCATGAACAGAATGGACAGCCATGATGATGGCAGCGGCCATCATATATGCCATCAATACAGCAAAGAAGATAATGATAACCAAGTAGAACTTCGGCGTACCCCTAGGTGTGTTACCAAATGATAAAATAAACGTGGTGACAACGGACAACAGGTACAACCATAGGAATATGACAGACAAATATTTACATGGTTTATAGAGATCACCTATTGAAGTGGTCAAAATTCTGAAAACCAAGAAATATGAGCCTAATGAGAACCAAGATACTAATAAGGATAATAGCTGGTAGACAAATTCAACTGACAGTGCAAATTTTCTGCCAAATGAATGAGATGACCCTCCAAGGATCTTATGGAAATGAAAGACTGAATAAATGGCGGCAAAGAATGAACCATTCAACCAACGTCTTCTTTGTGAAACAAAATCATGAACTTCTTCAGGGACATCAGTTTCAGCAGAGGCACTTCTACAATATCTCAACAACCAAGAACAATTCTTTTTAGCCACCAATTCAAAACACAGGATACGATCTTCAGCAAGGTACATATTTGATTTGAAAACCCCAGAATTTGAATCATGCATGGTTTCACCTTCAAAATATTTCAACAATGGTTCACCTAAAAGGGCTCTATAACGATATGCTGAAAATGCACCGGGCAGCACTGAGATAAACCCAAATGAGGATTCCATTGGTTTATCTAAGATATTCGACATCTTATATTCAAAGTTTTGAGCGGCAACCAATGGGTTTAGTAATTTTCCATAATTCTTACCCAACATGGTCTTGATTTCCCCACAGGTACCAGCCACTTGTGGATCATTTTTGAATTCCTTCCAAAGATGATAGATTGAATCTTTACTTGGCTGGGTACCAGCATCTAATAAGACAACGGTTTCAGGGTTCAGAGTTTGACCAAAGGCCTCAAGAGCCCATCTATGTGAATTAATTTTTTTTTTGTTCTCTTCTTTTAAACAAAACAGTAATTGCACTGGCGTATTATTCACTTTTAATTTCACACGCTCATCTTCAACTTTAGAGATCCCAATCATTGAAGTATATTCAAACACATGTGAAACAACTTTTTCATCATTAACTGCGTTTCTTGCAAAACCTTCTTGATAGACACCTAAACCTGCTAATAAAGCCTGTGCAGTTTCATGAATCTTTTCACGACCATCAGCAACGATACAAACAACAACTTTTTTCCAAGAATCGGGACCCCATGTACTTGAATGTTTTCTGCCTTCTAAATGCTGAATGTTGTCAAAAATACCCTTTAAAGTTCTAGCCAGTAAGATATCAGGTTCATTATAGATGGTAACAACGATTAGAATTTCAATGTCTCTTGGTCTTCTGTAGAAACGCTGTCTCAAACTGAAATTATTGGTCATGAAATTTCTTGGATCACAAGTAACAGCTTGATATCTCATGTATCTTAGCTCTCTCGCATCATCCGTCTCTTTCAGGTTGTACCTATCCAAGATTCTATCAGGAACAGGACAATCAAGGATCAAATGCCCGTTCAATAGACGGACTTCAATCTTTCTTCTTGCTGATTCTTCAGGGACATCATAATCACCATTTTCAGAATTCTCTTCGGGTGTTGGTGGTTGCTCAAATTTGTTCAAGGCCAATTCTTCATCTGGGAATTGACGTGGGATGTTAACTTCTTCATCGGTGAACTTATCAGCAAATGTACTCTGACCATACGGATCATTCAGATAATTTGGATCGGCACCATGATAAGACGTATCTGGGTCAACAGGGAACCCATTGAACATAGAAGCATCACTGGAATCGTTTCTGTAATAGTTTTCGTCAAATGGAGCATTTGGTACAGCTGGAATAAATTCTTCATGAATATTTGGTATCTGGTTATAATTTTGGCCTTGGATAGGGGAGAATTGAGTAGGAACTGTATGCTCATCAATGATTGGGGTATTGTAGTACCTATTATTATAATCATAGTCGTAGTTGTATTCGGGTTGATGATCATGAAGAGGAGTCTGAGAAGACTGATGATAAGCACCTGTGTATTGATGATTTGAGTTCAGATAGTCTAGTTCATGTTCTGATGGTCTTCTTCTCTGTGGAGATATGGAGTCTCTAGTACGTGACTGTTCGGGTTGTTGTAAACGGTCTGTGGATCTATTGTGAGAGTAATCCATTTCCGGGTTCTCGAACGGATTCCCATACTGGTCAGAGTACTCATGGGTCGGTTGGTAACCATAGGAGCCCGAGCTCTGGCGATTCTGGTCCTGGTGATGCTCGTAGCGACCGCCTCTGTCGTGATTCATGTGAAAAAAGTTTACTAAGCTATTGATCCAAGCGGTGTTTTTTTCCTGGAGGATTATGGATTATTGGATTATGGACTGGAATGTCTCAAGGAACTTTGTATAATTTAATTATATTCGAGATTCGAAATCAAAAGAGAAACAAAACAAAAAAAAAAAGTTGTTGACGCGTGAACTTTTTCTTTTTTTTAACTTATTTTAAGCCCTGCCTCTTCCTGCTGTGGTCCTACCAGGTCCCTGCCTAGCGGCTGAGTAGGGCTCCGCCTACACGAGAAGGGGATGATCCTACAGTGGACACATTGTGGGATGAAGCATTTAATTGTGACACAAATATGAAACAACCAATAAAGAGAAAAGCAGACCAAATCCTTCAATTAAGACAGGTCACTTATAAAATGAAACTATTTGAGTCGGTTTTTAGTGTCAGCAATGATATGATGTCATACTTTTTCATCGATTCATATACGTGTCTTATTGATATCAAAATTTAACTAGGCTTCTCAAACTCAAATTTTTTTTTGTGTGTTAATATTCTAATTTTAGCCACTATATAATAAAATAGTTAGAAAACAGAGCCTCCCTTTATCATTAGAACCAGCACCATTTTTCATTGTATTCCCACTCGAATTCCACACCATCTTCTGGTATTCTAGCAGCAGATACCGAACTGTTTGGCTGATCAAACTCACCTTCATAATGTGACTTTAAATACTCGCGAGCCTCGTTATACAGTTTGCTAGTCTTGGATAATGCAGAATCCCAAATTTCAACAGTGTTAAGTTTATTGAGGTGGGCCTCGTTGTGGGTTAGAGCTATAAGTTTTTTGAATGAATCCAATGACGTAAATTTGAGTTTCAAAATGGTGACTGAATCACTCAACCAATTGTGTTCCCAGATGACATGATCATCACCAGTATCAGTTTGCAACATAGCACCTGCCCTATTTGTTGGTTTTGATGTTCTGTTTAATTTAGTATTCATGAAACGATCCCTCAAATGATACCAGTTGAAATTGTCATTGCTTAGTTTCAAAGCTATGATTCTCTTATCACTGCTTTGTGCCTTTGCTAAAAGGTCTTTCTTTAGCAATTCATTTTCAGCTTTGATTAAATCTTGGAACTGATCCATTTCTAATAGCTTGTAATCTGATATGTCAACAACAGCATTATCGAAAGCTTTGGTCTTCAATTTATGGTCTAGAACTTCGAAATTCTGATATCCAACTCTTGAATAATAATCACCAACCTCGCTATATAAAGTGGTGAAATAGTCATTACCAAGAATATTATCCCAATATTGATTGAGCAAAAAGATCATTTTTGCAGCATAACCTTTCTTTCTATGATGAGGAAGAGTGTAAACGCTACCAATACATGGAGAAACCACTTCAAGGAGTTCAGTAGTACCAGGTTTAGCAACATAACCAATTGTATTTCTAGTCTCACAAGCGGCAACTATTTGATCAAACTTGTTATGAATAACTGGAATTGAGAGATCCTTTAACACAAAATGATACAATCCAAGATTGGTGATAGGATCTCTTTTACAAATCTCTGATCCCATTCGAACAACATGTTCTCTTTCAATGTATTCCTCTGTTGAAAGTTTACTTCTCCAGTTAACGGAATTCTGTTCGTGAGTGTATCGAATCTCATCGTTATCTGTGGAGAGTTCCAAGATCAAATTACTGTGAATCGTCATGTTCAATTAACCAGTCCTGGTTTATATTGGCGGTTAACCTGTGTTTTTTTCCGCTTTAAACAGCGAATCCTGTCATTTATATAGTTTTTTGTTGGGCTTCGCTCTTTCCTGATGTTAGTGGATGTCAAAGTTTTGATTTTTTTTTTCCCTCCTCAAAGCCAAGACGAAAAGTGTCCGTTAACATCAAGCGCAAGCACCTTCTACAATGGGAAGAGAGCAGATAACCGGCAACACTTTCTTAAAACCGCCATAATCGGCAAATCTGGTGGGTAAGTAGGATTTAAAAGATGGAAAGGGTGCTTAGTTAATGTTCTTTGAAGGAGCCAATCATACAAAGGGTCCATAGTGACTGTACATTTGTACATTTGTACATTTGTAACCACCAAAAATTAGTTGTCACGGCATCAATATGTGACGTAAAAACATGGAAAGAAAAATTTAGATTAAAAAACAGTATGCATAATCTCGTATGAATACAGAACCAGCCAATCAAATAACAAAGTGATCCAATAATGAGTCATCTATTTCTAAATAAAATTTACAAAAACATTTCAGTGATGAGCTGGGAAAAAAAAACTAACATGGTCCCTAGCAGGATCGAACTGCTGATCTTGGCGTTATTAGCACCACGCCTTAACCAACTAGGCCAAGGGACCAGATTTTATTTTCTGAAGAAAAAAGCAAAAATCCATCATGAAAGTGAACGTTCCAACAATATTTCAGTTTACTGATCAATTGAGTACCCATTTCAAAAAAATACTTACAAAAAACCCAGTAATTAATATTTTTAATAGCATAGGATTCATTGAACGAGCTTCGTATTTATTTAATATGCAAATAGTATTTTGGGCCGATCAAAATATATACTATCAGGTATGACTTTGTAACGTACATAAGACATCCCCATAGCAGAAAAGCCTTGACAACAGCTGTAATCATTCAATAATTAATCCTATTGATTCTCTACTTTAGTAATAAAACACATAAAAACTGATGATCATTTAATCTAATTGTGTAAATCAACTGATCGAAAAGTTTTCTTTAATCGGACGAGAGACTTAAAGGGTAAAAAAAACAGTTTAAATCCGACAAAAAATGTGCCAAAAGCAAAGAAGTTCAAATATGAAAGCAAAGAAATTATGAAATCTTTTTAAAAACAAAATTCAACTCATATTTTAACTTAAAAAGCATAACAAAATTTCCCGTAAAAACAATTATAAGAACGCAACAATAATGACAAAATCAGCCCTCTTAATCATTGACATCCAATTCGATTTTCTACCCGATGGAGCTCTGGCTGTTGCTCAGGGCGATACCATAATCCCCGGAGTAATTGATCTCTTGAAGGATTATAAATGGGATGCAATAGTCATGTCCCAAGACTGGCACCCAAAGGATCATACTTCATTCGCTATCAATCATAAAGACGCTGCCCCTTTTACAGAGGTGGAATTCACCTCAACGAAAAACCCAGAGGTCAAGGTTTCTCAAACGGTTTGGCCCATCCATTGTGTCCAACATACTCATGGTGCTAATTTTCCAAATGAGTTAATTGAGGCTTATAAATCAGTCGAAGTTCCAAAGACTGTTGTTCAAAAGGGTCATTTACAAGATCGAGATTATTATAGTGCCTTTAATGATGTTTGGGATGATGACCATACCGAATTGGATTCATTCTTGAAACAAAATAACATTGAACAAGTTTTTTTGGTTGGATTGGCTTATGACTATTGTGTCAAGTTTACTGCTGTATCAGCTTCAAAACTAGGTTATAAGACTTTTGTGATTAAAAGTTTGAGTAAAGCAATTGCTGTGGATCAAATCAAAGAAATTGATGCTTATTATACCAAGAATGGGGTTCAAATCTTGGAAAATGTCAATAATGAAAAGTTACAGAAGCTCAAGGTTTGATGATGATGTTTATTTTAAAGAGAGCGATGGTTCTTAAATTCCAACTTTGTTACGTGAAATGTTTCGTGTTTAGTTTTATTTTCCTTATTTAGCTATTATTCTATGTATCCCGCTAAAATTGAACTGTTATATAGTGTATGACATTATATATTCATAAAACCATGAACTGAGCCGGCTTAGATCGATCACAGTTGTTGATTACGGACCATTTTTAATCTCCTTGCACAACCCTCGATATGTTTATCAGCAAACTGATTGAAAACAGTAAAGCGCTCACCACAAGCTTTACATTTACCCAGACCTTGATTCGAATCTGTACTTTCAAAAAACTCGAAATGAAACGTTCTTAAATGTCTTTTCCAAACATCCATTCTATTGAATGTATCTTTACCCTTATGATTGTCTATGGCATCATGATATGGACACTTGAACGTTAAAACAGTATGAGTCTTCAAGTGCCTTCTATAATCTGTTTTTTTCTTGAAAGTAGCTTCACATCTTTGATGCTTACATATGTATTCAACCACATTGTCCGAATTCAATTCTCCCAAGACCTTTCGTCCTCTTTTTGTAGGTTTCATTGTAGGTACAGGCCTCTTTGAAATAAATGATTCCTCTGTTATAAACGGTTCTTTAAGAGCATCATAATTGATTCCAAGCTCATCCGGGAGAATAATTTTTGTTGGAGTTTCAATTTGGTATTCTTGATGGTTCAGGAAAACAGGAGGAGTATTAATCCCCACGTCGTGTAGAATATTGTTGATGTTCTCGTGATGTAATCCACTGATTTTATGTAGTCGATCATTAACATCACCAGCAGATAAGGCGGTCATTTCAATTAATCGAGGATCCAATACTTGATAAATGCTATCATCGTTGATCAGAAGCGAGGAAGCCTCAAGTGGAGCTTGGCTTCGTTGCCTATCACGTGTCACACCATAATACAGCTCAAGCTTCCTTAGCAAATCTTCATTGATTTCAGGAAGATCATGATGGTCATCAACCTGTTCCTCGGCATATCTCTCTTTAATTGGTGACATGACTTCTTGATTTTGGCCTCTATAAATGGGGAACTGCTGTTCAGAATCATAAAAGTTTTCAGCTGATAAAGATCTATAACATAGAAAATCTTGGTTTCTAGGGTAGGAGAGTTCAATTCCATCTAATTCAATGAACTGAGTGATCTGATGTGTGAACTCTTGGAAATCAGGTACCTCTAAAGTGGCATCAAGAAGGGAGTCCGAATCGGACGGATTGTTGTCTGAGCAGCAAGGAGAATCGCTATCAGTGTCTGCAATGGTTGGGTCACACTCTTGAGGGACCTCAAAGTGAAAGTATGGCCCGTGCTCCGTAGATGGGGATGGAGTTGAAGAAGAAGAAGAGGAAGAAGATGATGATGATGAAGATGGTGTTGGAGATGAAGACGCAGACTCTGGCAACACTGACAATTCACTGCTTAAGGACATTACCTCTTACTTCTCCCGATTAGAGTTAGAATGGTTGAATATAGTATAGTATCATAGCGAGAGCAGAATAATATTACCAATGGAAATGGCCAGGTCTTTGTGTCATTGTAGTTGAAAATCATGCTTTGGGGTTTTGTGTCTAATTCATGTTCGGAGATGGAACCTAAAAGGGAAAGAAAACCGAGAGCAAGAATGACATGGTTCGGGCACTTATCAATAAGCTTTTAGTCAAATTTATATAAGCAAGAGACCCTTTTTTTTTATAAAGATGACCAAGCAAGCAGTTAGATTTTAGTATAAAACTAGATCAATTTGGGGTATTTTTCAGACTTTATCAATTTCTCATCAAAGTTAATTAAGGAATCAATATGTCACAAACAGGTGTGAGTGTTTGATCAAAGTGAACGTTATATTATGTCTGTTCATTGGCTAACAATTGATGTGTAGAAACAGGGCTTAAAGATCTTGGAATTTGCAGGGAAGGATGGTGCTTACAAGAGGAAAGTTTCAGTCTTTAGAAACTTTGTTGTCAACAACCCAGATGCTAAATTTCAACCAGAAAAGGGAAGATACCATGTCTACATTTCATTGGCATGTCCATGGGCTTCACGTGTGTTGATGTATTTAAACACTAAAGGGTTAATCAAAGATTTCGATCCAAAGACCTCGAGTGTCTCTAAAGATTCTATCATTGGTCTTTCTGTTGTCCATTGGCATATGGATGATAAAGGTTGGAGATTTCCAAGTGCTGAAGATCCATGTGAAGCTGCCACCGAAGATCATCTGTATGAACTTGATAGAATCAGAAAGCTTTATTACAAGGCTGATCCTAATTATGATGGCAGATTTACCGTCCCTGTGTTTTGGGATAAGAAATTAGAAACCATTGTTAGCAATGAGTCTTCAGAGATTATCAGATTCTTAAACAGTGAATTCAATGATTTGATTGAAGATCCAAAGAAGAAAGCACTTGATTATTACCCAAGTTCTTTACAATCCCAAATCGATTCAATGAATGAATTGACCTATGAAAACATCAATAACGCAGTTTACAAATCCGGGTTTGCTACAAAGCAAGAAGTTTACGAAAAAGAGGTTAAGAACTTGTTTGCACACTTGGACAAGGTTGAGAAGGTTTTGAAAGATAACAGGGCAAAGGGCATTAAGTACCTATTATCGAATGAAATCACTGAATCTGATGTCAGATTATTTACAACAATCATCAGATTTGATCCAGTGTATGTTCAACACTTTAAATGTAACTTGGGGATGATTCGTTATGATTATCCACATTTGCACGATTGGGTTAGAGACTTGTATTGGAATTATCCATTGATCAAAGACACTGTTAACTTTGACCATATTAAATTTCATTATACTAAGTCACATGTTGGTATAAATCCTAACGGAATCACTCCATTGGGTCCAGTGCCAAATATCCTTCCTTTAGGTAAATAGTTTTGTTGTTTTTATTTATGTGTGTGTGCATGTTTTTTTTTTCAAATTTTTACGATAGTTAGTTGATTGACCATGATTGTCTTGTATCATATGGTATATATCGATAGTTTATGCAATATCCACTGTAACTTTTTTTATCTAACAACTGCATTCTTTAAATTTGCATGGGCAAAGGCATCATCAGATTGAGAACCACGTAGTTTATATTCCTTATTATCCTCATCTTTAAAGATGACGAATCCCTCTGAATCAGTATGTAATCTTTGTTGTAGTTCCTCCCATTTCTTTGTCTTTAATTTATTGTGTGTAAATTGTGGTTTAAAACGTTCGAAGTATAGCTCTTCACCAATTGCAGAGCTCTCTGGAGGTAATACCAGACAAACATCCACTGATGTATTATCAATGGAAGCTTCAGCAGCAAGAACCATCGCTTCTGATTTAACACCTCTCATCTTTGATGGTTTGAGATTTGTCACTAGCACAACTCTTTTCTGTATCAACTCTTCTCTTGGGATATAATTCACAAGTCCACTACACACTGTGAGAAATGAATCCGATCCTTGATCAATGACAATTTGGGAGACATAGAGCTTGTCAGCGTTTGGATGTAGGGTGCATTCTTTGATCAGTCCAACTTTAAGCTGGACGATAGCTGGAGATACTTAAGCTAATGGGTTAATACTATTTATTACTACCAGTAAACAGTAAGAGGAGACTCACAGGAACTCAGTAACTTTGGAGTTGTGCTAAACGCTCTGAAATTTGTAAAGGATACTAATCTCTGCCATGGGAATAGCATGTTGAAGGTCTCTTACCCAGTAATTGTCCTTTCCAATTCTTTCTTTTCTTACTGGTTTTCTCCAGTCTGTCGACTCTTTTCCAGTTTGAAACCTGCTTATACTTGCATGAAAGTGAAAAAAAAAAAAACGTTCAAGTGGTTGAAATTGAAACTTTTCAGAAGCTGTTTTCTCTGTGTAAACCCATTAATTCCATTTTTAGATTTCTTTGAAAGTCTCCCTCAATCATCGGTTTAATCACCGTCATTTATTCCATTGGGTTTATCTTTGTTTTTTCCTGTTCTTCTCCCACTTTTAACGAATCAACTCCGTGGTTCAACGTGTGTGCGGTGCGGTGTTTAAAATTAATACCCTAAATTCCTGAATTTTCCACTTGACAGAATAAAATTCAACTCTTCTTCACTGAACACTTTTATAAGTCTTATTACATAGTTCATCAAAGACTTCTTATACTGGTTCATTCACATTAGGAATATTCATAAACCCCCAATCTTTCTTACCCAAAATTTTGGATCCAATTTTAGCGGATTTAAACCATCATACGGTTAAAAAATCAGCATCATATTTATAAGCATCATCACCTTGCCACTAAGCATTATCACAAGATGCAATATATGGGTCCATGGGTTCCAGCCCTCCAGAATGCCATAATCAGACATTCTGAAATTTCTCCATTCGTTACTTTTTCATTTGCTACCGTTGATGAAACTGGCTCTCCAAGAGTAAGAACTTGTGTCTTTAGGGGATTTCTATTTAATGACAAAAAGACAAATGTACTCACTTTCACTACAGATATAAGGATGCATAAATATGAACATTTACAAAAAAACCCCAAATTTGAAGCTTGTTTTTGGTTTCCTGAAACAAATGAACAGTTTAGATTAAGTGGTAATGCTAAAGTCTTGACCCATTCAAATGTCACCCATTTTTCTCAAAACTTTGCTGATTATCCACTTGTTTCACCTCGTTTCATCAAATCATATTCGTCTTCATCAGATTTGTCTGGGTTAGCTCAACATTTAACTGCATCAGCACCAACTCCTGAAGAGTGGGAATATGAATTAAAATCAAAATGGGATGAATTATCAGTGAATTTAAAATCTAGTTTTAGAAAACCAGAACCAGGATCAAATCTAACTTCTGATAAACAACAGCTATTGGATTCAATATCAAGAGGTGTTGATGGTTCAAATGAAGTTGATGGTACAAAGAATTTCTCATTGGTCTTAATGTTGATTGATAAAGTGGACTATGTTAATTTAAATGGTCATCAAAGTCGTTTCATCTATGAAAGATATGATGATGATCAATGGACCGAAGATGAAGTTTGTCCCTGAATGATGAAGTATGCTTAAGATTGTTTAAGATTGTTGTGTTTTTTTTAATGGCTGTTATATATTGAGTCTCTTATATATAAATCTAATGAATTGTCCGAAAGTTGAGGTCGGTTATGTCGTAGTATTGCTAATATAGATGCAATCTTGTCTCTATGTGTCTCTTTCAGGCGTCTTGACGATTACCGTACATCTTCTTGTTTAATATAATTAATGGTAATATCTATATGATCTCAAAAATATCTGCCAATTTACCACGGGTCAATAGTACACTCTTTTTACTATATGGTGTTCGGATGTACTCTTTTGACCTAAGGCCAAAAAAAAAAAATTAGTACTAGTTAACAGTGAACAGAGCATCATTTGGTAATGTTTCTTTAATTGTTATTGTTTTTTGAGATGAACGTCAGTGATAGGAGAAGACTTCTCGGCCCAGAGAATGCCAAACCACTAGTTTTTGCGCCATTTCCTATAGATCATGCTCCAAAGATACAGATTGATAACTTTAAAGAAGATGATATAAATGGACAAATATCAAGAACTTTTCTTAAAAATGGATTAATAAAGAATGCCAATGGATCCTGCTATTTAGAATTAGATGGTAACATAATCTCTGTTTCGATATATGGGCCAAGACCTATACGAGGGACTTTTGTTGAGCAGACTAGTTTGAATATCAACATTAATGATAGTTCTGGATTGATTGATGAGTTGTTGAATAAAAAATTCACAAATTATATTGATAATACATTCACATCTGTTATTAACCTATCGAGGTATCCTAAATCAGGTATTGATGTGTTTGTTAACATTATTTCAATTCAAAATATCCAAGAACTTTCCTTGAAATTGTTGAGTTTGATTTCAGATTCAACGACATTGGCATTGATCAATGCAGATATTGAAATTATTGATATAGTGGCAAGTTCGTTTGATTTAGAAAATAATACAGTGGCTAGTTTTATTAGAGAGAATGAGATTGTTTCTATTCTAAGTGAGTCAAAGAATTCTTATGATCATTTGGATAAAATTATTGAGAAATTACAAAAAAAGGCTAAAGTGGTAAAGAATGGATTGAGTAATTATCTTGTTCAACAAACAAAGCAATCTTGATGTATATGACGAAAAAGGAATATAAATATCTATAGTTTGAGTTTGAGGAGTTTTTTTTATAATGTTTCTGGATTGTTCAAATCATCCAAGATTTCCTTGGATTTTTGTAGCCTTGCGGCAATATTTTCAGTAGTTTTCAATTTAATAACGATTTCACTAGCAATATCAACATTTGTAGAATCTGAAATCAAATCACTTATAAATTTAGCGTTAGTCTTCTTGAAATTGATGTTTGAAGTCGAATCATATAGGTCAGGCTGGAATCTTTTCAATAAATTTAACAAGTTGTTTGGTAAATTTTCATCAATTGGAATAGATGGGATGATGATTTCAAAGGGAGATGATACAAACAGGACTTTATGTGATTCATTCTCATGGTATCTCAGTTCATAGACACCCTTTTCGTACGACAGTAGTTGAGAGCTGAATTCCACAATACCTGACACTTTGCCATTTTCAACATCCGTCTCTGTTTCTCTCTTGATAACACCAACATGTCTACCATTATAACTATCAGGATTAACCGCAATCCATTTTCCTGAACTCGAAATCTTGGTCACTGATTTCGAGCTACCAGTCTTCATAACTTTGTATAATCCAATCCAATCTTTCGAATCGTGGGATTTCGGAGCTGTCCATTTCACACGAATAGGTTGACCAATTTCAATTTCTGAATTCGATGATAAGTTTTCAATATGTAATGAGTAACCATCATTGTTTCGAATTTTGGTCAACTCATTTCTTTGTCTTAACAATGAAGCTCTGACGTCTTTACCATTGGTACTGATCTCTGACCTGGTTCTATTCTTGATATACTTGTCAACTTTATGGAAGGTATTGTTATAAATGGAATCAAATGTTGTATTCAGAGTTCTTGGGATGAACTGTTTTAAAGTTAGGGAAACCCCAGATTCTGTCTTTAGCACCTGCTGCTCACCATATACTTTAATCATGTGTGGTTTCTCAACAAAGTTTAGAAATAATGTGATATGAGCAGTCCAAATCATTGCTAATGTGAACACAAATGGTGAATAAGTAATTAAAGTAGCACCCCAAATGCCACTTATACCTAACAATCTTTCTGGATCATTCAAGTATCTATAGATACCGGATTTAGTCAAAGTCTTTTGGGATAATTTTGGAAGAAAGAAATCACCATAGAACCAACCAAAATCACCGATTGAATCATAGATTGAAGAACTTGTCCAAATTTGTAAAATTATCATCATAGTACCAATGATGACCCTCAATGGTAGCCATGTGCCTAGTTTATATTGACCATTGATTATCTCTCTATAGCAAGTCCCAGCAAATGAGGAATATGATAACACAAGAAGGAAGTTGTAAACGATTTGCCAGTTGGAGTAAGCAGTGATGTTATCAAGCCCATATTTCAGGTATAACTTTGTCCAAAACTTCTCAGTGCTTTGCTTGCTTAGTATATAACTAGTAACAAAAGAATGGACAACTTTCACAGATAGTGCAAATGCGAAAAAGTAATAATCCCAAGTCGTATCATTTGGAACCACAAATATTGGACCAATGACAGTGTACACTGCACAGAGGATTGTTAAATAATCCGAAAATCTAATGAAATTGAAGTTGTGAAACACCGTAACTAATGGTTTCAAATAATGCTCATTGGATTCTAATTCTTCAACCACAATCTCCTCCAAGTCAGAACCATAAATTTTTTCAATATGTGGTTCTTCAACGTATGTCAGGAATAGAAACTGCAAAAAATGGGCAAGTAAAGAGACGATCAAGACCAAATAGGACTTAGTTATCAATGCAAACCCATAATAACCAATATAACCGATCGAATACATTGGGTGAGGTGACAAGTTGAAAACACCATCAAAGATCAGTTCATTCTCTTCCAAAAAGAAGAAATCACCCCAGTACCAAGCGAAATCTTTCACAACTCTATGAGCGTCAATTTTCACCCAAAGATTGAATAAAACTAAGGAAGAACCCAGAAAGATACGAGTGTAATTTAACCATGTACTTTGTGATAAAGTGGAGCTTTGACCAGCAGTGTAAACCAAAAACATATAGGTGGTGAAATCTTGCATTAAGATCAAGTCCACAAATTGACGAAATACTAACCAAGTGTTGAACTCAATCGGATAAGAATCAACGTTATAATTAGGACCCATTTTGGTCTTGATTTCAAAGTGTATCAATTTCTGTAATAAAGTCTCCCTCTTCTTTGAATTGAATAACTCGTGCGATTTAGCAAATTCAACCAATGAGTTTGAATTTGATTGCTTATAAAGTAAAATACCAATACCCAAGTTATAACCCAATCTCCAAAATGCATATAGACATAAGAATCCATAAATTCTATTCTGATAAGAGCCTAGAACTTTGTAGATCCACAAATTGGATACCAGAGACAAGAAGATCAATATTTCAGCTGCAGATTTCCTTAATGTCGGGTCGAACAAAGAGCGAACCATATCGTGGGTCTCTGGGACTTGAAATGAAACATTGGAAGATGTTTTACCAATACGACATCTTGTGGAACCAGGCTTATTAATTTGCTTCTCTGATGGTTCTAAAGCGGGTGTAGTTGAGAAAGTGGAATTCAATGAACTTTCGTCACTTCTGTAGTTATCAACCCCTTCGGATAAGCGAGCATCATTATTCTTAAGGTCGTGTGATACTTCAATGTCAACCATTGTTCTCTATTGGTGGAAAAAGAGGCAAATGAATGAATGTACTGTTAAAAGCGGCGGTTTGAAGTTCCTGCGTGATTTGCGTACTAGAAACTTTTATAGAGGAAGCGACCAACACTTGATAGGGGTTTTTGGTGTTTGGAAGAAGATATCCTTTGAACTTTTGATATTTATGAAGAAGATCCCATTCATAATCATCGGTGAATTATATAATTCAAGGTGGAGACAATGGGAGCATGTGAAAATTTAAGTAAAAAACCGTTTATCCACACGGAGACGGAAATTGCGATTAGTCAGTAGAAATGTGTCAATTCTCAGTATGAGTCTTGTGACTTCGATCAGGGCACAGAGAGACGGGATGGGATGAACAAGTCTTAACCAGTAGCAAACGGTAAGAGACTGGCTAATATATCATACTTATCACAGTTTTTATTTTCAACCATAGTTAGTTCAACGTTTATGCTCCATTGGGCATATCATGACTTATACGAAGGAGTAGATGGAAATCTGCCACCTTCATATATATATAGAGTATTGTCTGATCGCACCTCACAATTCCCTTGTAGGAACTTATTATCCAGAGGTGGTATTTTACAGATCCTTTAAGCGGTGGATGATGGAACTTGCTTTTAGACCAATGGTCATTCCACTATCAAATGTGAGTATTACAGTAAGTGGGTCCAAACAATCAGTTTTAGTAAACAAGAAAAAAATTTCTAAGGGTAAAGCAGAACTTTACATGCCATCTCACTTATGTGGTGTGAAACCAGGATTCCGTGACCGTAAATATCGTTGTATACTGGATTACTAGCTCTGTGTCTCAATCCACAACACAAAAACGTTTTCCAGATACAGCGTTACTTAGCCGTACATAAAACACCAATTAGTATTACAACCACACCATCAATAGTTAACTGATACTTTTCCACTTTCCAAACCGTCCCACATGTATTTTACTTCATCTCCCAAATCGATATTTCTTTCCTAGGCAAAGTATAGTCGGTTGTTCAGAGTAAGAGTAGTCGCAAAAGGATTTACACAAGTTGAATGTATTAACTATATTGAGCATTTAGTCCGGTATCAAAGAAGGAAAAAAACGCAATCACTTTATCATGATAAAGTGATATGACAAAGTGATATTGCACGAATTCCGCAACATACTTTGATTAGTGGAAAGAGTATGCTCTTCAGTGTCCTTTTTAGTATATGAATTTTTCAAATATTTTCAATTTTTTTCTTTCTATTCACGGTTTTCCCTGTGGTTCAATCATTTTCCTTCACGATTCAAAATGACAGTGGTAAACAGACCGGCAACAGATAGAACCTCACCCTGTTTTAAACATCCAAAAGCTAACCATCTTGCAACTCACAATGGTTGACTCCAGAACCGTGCTAGCAGATAGCACGATACCCAGAGACTTAACCTCCAAGTCTTCAAGGGGCATCAATCATCAGACCCTCTACTCATCCTAACACGCGGAACGGATCAGCAGAAGCCGAGAACGCTTCACAAGAGGCAGAGAGCGTCAATTAAAGCTGAAAATACCGTCCTATCGAAACTTCTCTGTGGATTCCTAACTCGGAACAGGAATGCGTTGGCTAAGCAGGCCTATTCGATGTCTTGAAAAGGAGACACTTTCTCAGCTATTCGTGGTATGTCATATAAAACGACTTCGCGGAGCGGATTTCGTTTTGGGCAAAATATTGCTCTCATTGTAGAATCAGCCATATAGGTCGTTAAATTTGAGCATATGATTGTTTAATTGCAATACTTTTGTAAGAACTATGGTTTTCAACTGATTGCTATTGCCAGCAACTTGGGTTTCGTATCAATTTTTCGTTTTGAGAATCAAAAAAAAATAGAACTGCCTCCTGCCAGAATTGAACTAGCGACCTTTGCATTACAAGTGCAACGCTCTACCACTAAGCTAAGGGGGCGATCTCGAAAAATTTGCAATATATATAGTTCCACTTCGGTAAAAGGATACTCAAATTATTGCGATTTTTATCAAGTAGTTGAAGTTTTAAGAGTGTATTATATGTTCTGCAGATTGCATGGTAGGTTCAGAAGCATCCCTGGATCACTGGCTCACCTATTGTTCAATCATAAGGAAAAATGATTGTAGAACATTAGAAGTTACCGTGTGTATCGCACTAGCTGGAATGGGAGCTAACGAACATAAAAAAACAATCTTCAAAACTCTTATCCTCGAAAAGCGGTGGAGTGGCTTTTTCCTCATTTATTAAGTTGTTCTTATCTTTACTTAAGCCCTTCCTCATTCATTGCAATGTATTCTTTTATCAAAGATGAAAAAAAAAGCGATCCTAGTCTCATATTGGTCGATGTCAATACTTTCTGGAGAGTAATCTTAGAATGATTTTCTCTTTCTTTCACAAAGGGACAATCTTGATTCTGTTGAAACACTCAGTTGTTGCTCTACTTCCTTAGACACATCTCTTACTAGGAAGAATATTTCAGATTCTTGAATATTGTTATGGATTGAGTCGTGATGATTCAGAAGCGTATAACTCACGAAAGTCATCATAAGTATTTAATGCTTGGAATAAAGTCAGTTCTCTCTAGACTTGGAACGAATGTAGGATAGTTGCAAATAGACAGGGTATCAATCTTTCTTCATTTGGATCATTGATGTCTTGCCAAAGAGAACAATCTGTTGTGATGAGATTTCTGTGATGCTAAAGAACCTTAGAAATACTTCTCAACAAAACCAGGTGATAACCTTCTATTTATGAAGCGGTCAATGAAATTGATGCAGATAACATTTGAAGGTTCTTTGATGATGATTTTGTTTTGTTGTTCTGTTTGAGGATACGGATGATTTCCAATCTTAATAGTTTCTGGTCTGGTACATTGACCCACCAGCTGGACCCTTCGGAAGCTTGGAATGGATGCTCTTATTGAGGTTTTTCATTTTGGTAAAGTGTAATTTTGAAAGCACAAACAACCTCCAGGGAGGCATGTTGATGAAGAATAGGATGATTTAGTGGTCCAAAGGCTGAAGAATGCACAGTTCTTTTCAGTCGTATATGCAATGGACTTTCAAAGATTTGGAATAGGTGACAGTGAGAGTAGGTTCAATTTTTGTTTGTGTTTAAAGACACTGCTTAACTGGTCTTCACATCTGTTGAGCCCATGGTTCGAAAGTCTTGTGTTTTGGTCATTTGGAACCTCAGGATATTCTGAGGCCTCAACAGACTCAATGTGATCAAAGAATGTTTCTTCATAAGTTAAAAGAAATGGCTTTGTGACTATGAACTAACAAACTATTGATTTTTGATTGAAAGTGCCATCTCCCTTCAATAACATGTCAGCCAGCTTCAAGAGTGTTTTTTTGGCACCCAAAATATCAGCACTTATAGCTATGATGTACTTGGTACAATCAAGTGAAAGCTCTTGCTTCTTTCTAACAAAGTCATTGAAAGACTTTGGGGAGGTGACCAATTTTAAACAAGGGAAAATTGTCATCTTCCGTTTGTGATAATATAGTGTCCTTTCAATCATGAAACTGATAAACTTGCTAAATACAAATTTTGTTGATCTAAGCAATGGTGATTCACCCGCTTTTAACAAATATGTCAATTAGTTTCAATCATAGGTGTCAAAAGTCACTTGTTAGGAGCACAATATCAACAACTTCCTTTTTTGAAGGTAACTCATGAAAGAAAAAAAAAAAAGGTAGGCGTGAGATTTCGAACTTTAAAATCAATGTCAGTCATTCAAAGAAGTTCACAGGGATTATGGTAATAAAAGGCCGGTTTTCCAAGAAGCCACCGAAGCCGGTGATCAAAATACCCAAAAACTATAATCCTTATATCTCCAAGATTGCTTCTCTAAAGAGAAAACCTTTACAACAAGATGCAACTGATTTACTATTCGAGATTGCAAACATTGTAACTCCTATAATGAAAGAATATGGCTACAAGGTCGACAGTCTCAATGAAATGTCTCCAAAATCAGAGAATTTACTAGGCTTAAATGTGAATCATGGTGCAAAGATCTTTTTAAGACTACGACCACAACATAATGACTTAACTTTTCTGCCGAAGGAACAACTCATTGGGACGATGCTTCATGAATTAACCCACAATACCCATGGCCCACATGATCAAAAGTTTTATAAGCATCTTGATGAAATGAGATCAAAGCAAGAGACTTATATGATGAAAGGGATTGACGGGAAAAGTATGAGCAGTAAATTCGAAGGCAATGGAGTAAGATTAGGTGGGAGAGATATTGTTAATGTTTATGAAGCTCGACTTAAAAAACTTACAAAGTTATATACTGCTGGAACAAATGCACTTGGAGGTGAGAAAAAAGCTGGTGCCTTGAGAGACTTGGTAAGGGAGGCTGCGTTGAAAAGATATGAAGATAATAAATGGTGTAATCAAGGGCAGAAGGGTGATTTACCCGAAGATGATGATTTGATAATAATAGATGATGCTGATGAAGCTGAAATAGAAAGGAAGAGAGGGATAAAGGGTGAAGAAGGTAAGAAAAGACAGAAAACTGATAGTAATCAGGTGGTGATAATAATTGATGATGATGACGATGATGACATTGATAATGATAATGACAATATTAATGAAAAATGTAATGATGATAGATCCTTAGAAATAATAGATCTAACTTAATACAGGTAACTTGACTAGGGCAGAAACCCATGCACATAGATCCGGTCTGTAGTTTTACTTGAATCTGTGAGTTGATTGGCACTACACCTTCATTGGCTCCAACTCACAAAAAAACACCCTTAGATCCTTCCAAGCTTTCGACCTTATCGCACTACCAGATACTACCCGATATTACATATGACGAGCATTTTGACAGGTGGCTGTTTGTTCTATTTTGGCCAATAAGGGAAGGAGTCAATGTAATTGAGTGTCAAATGGAAAATTATGACCGACACCCTCAATTCGATACCAACGTACGACGATGAAGAGAGGAGAGGGGCTTGATGCGCAAAATTGTATGTTCGTGATTAATTAGCCAGATTCAAGGTTCGTCATTCAAGATGAGTGAGAGTTGCTACAGAGTTTTTATGATTAGAAGAATCGAGGTTTAACTAATAGCTCTGTGGGTGTTGGGTGTTGATTGTTTTCTACGACGGTACAGCAAGATCGATATCAGCAGCGAATCAGAGGATAGAAAATGGTAAGCATACGGTTAACACGATTCTCAACCTCAAACAAAACGTGATATGAAAAGTAAAGTTGTGAAATGAGCTGCACACCCCAAAACACCTTTTTTACACCTGTTTTTTTTTGTTAGAGAACTAGTCTCTAAAGTATGAGACATGTTGACGGACAAATTCTGATGTTGAGGGCGATATGCGGGTTCATGCAAGGTCTCGCGAAAGTGACACCTCTTTTCGACCAATCAAAGACGAGGCGTTTGTCATTTCTGGGTGTCAATTCAGTGGAAGTGAATTTTGTTAGGAGACCGATGGGGCGTAAAGAGTGGAAAATGTTCCAAGCTTACCATAATGGTTTTTGAAGGATGTGATTGGGTAATTGGGCACCCCATGCCCATGGGACATAGAGTGTGCAAAAGGGGGAAATATTTCGATAAAGAAAAGGTAGGTGGACAAGAAATCTTCTCTACTCTCTCGTATAAAGAACAAACATACTTCTTGAACTTTGAGCATGTTCATCTCCCACAAAGCTGGTCTCTCATAAGCCCATAAGCGTAAGCCCGACTCAACATTTTCAGTAATCGAATGATCTCGTGTCTTCTTATTCTTTCTGTAGTTGTACGTTTATTTTGATGACAATTCCAAGTCCTCTCATTGGCCAGATCCGTGGATGGCGCATATTAATCTTGCAGGAACTGTCAGAAAACGTTATGAAGCACTGGCCTCATATTTACCCTTTTCATCGCGAATTTTTACTAAGAACATTCTCTCTTATGCTCTTCGAGCGCGTATTAGCTAGTAAAAGATTATTGTAATCTGAAGTGCTTTCAATCCCGTTCTAGAACTAATAGTTAATAATATTCATTTGTTCTAAAGATTTGCCTTGTTGAATCTCTTATTCTTTATCCTTCATTTTTTATTCAAAGTTCGTGCATCTTCAAGATCCATCTCTCACATCGTTAAATATAGATCATCAAAGATAACTCTGATCAATGATATAATGGCTGAAACACCTACTCCAATAACACAAAAACAAACACAAACACAACAAGAGAGCGTACCAATAGAAGTGCTCAGGTCTGCACAGATATGCTCCAATTGTGGAACCAACAAGACTCCACTTTGGCGTCGTGCTCCCGATGGCACACTGATATGTAATGCCTGTGGGTTATACTATAGAGCTAACAATCATCACCGACCAATAAATTTGAAACGACCTCCTCATGTTGTCACCGTTGCCGATGATATACATTCTGGTACTTGCAAAGGTGATGGGAGATGTAACGGTACTGGTGGGTCTGCAGGTTGTAAAGGTTGCCCAGCATATAACAATAGAGTTGTCATAAGTTCAGTTAAGAAAGAAGGGACAAATACACTTCCGAAGGAGAAACCAAACAAAGAGATAACAAAGTCTAAAGAGGATATCGAGGTTGGTCAGGTTATCGGTGAGGAAAAAATTGGGAATGTTGCTATTGCTTGTACAAATTGCGGTACAACAGTGACACCCCTCTGGAGAAGAGATGATAATGGGGATACCATTTGCAATGCTTGTGGACTGTACTATAAACTGCATGGGAAACATAGACCAATCAAGATGAAGAGAGGTGTAATCACCAGAAGAAAAAGAAACCCATCCCATCCTGTTCATGATGTCCTTTATAAGAAAGCTACAAAACAAGTGAAGACAACTGGTGAGCCATTAGGTCAAACGCCACCGCTATATATTCAACATTCTTCATCATCATCATCATCATCATCACCACCACTGGCTTCAACCCAGCAAGATAAACACACAACTGTACCAGAAGTTCAGGAACAAGTCAAACTCCCTCCTATAAGATCGCTGCCTATTACAACATCTTCTGGGAAAGCACATTATCCACCAGCTGTTGATTTCACCAAAATGTTTGCTAAACCTATCCCAAATCAGTCATCAAAACATCAAGTCATTTCATCTCTACAGAAACCGTCTGCTCCAGCAAATCGTGTGCATTCACCTATTCCTGTCTCTGGTCTACCAGAACTTCCTGCTTCAATGAGAAGCACGACTCCACCATATCAACCGCAGTTATTACCACCACTGCAGCATAACCTTCCTGATTCGAACCCTAATTTCAACACCTATAATCCACTAACACTACCACCACAACTTCCAGTTTCAGTTCCACAAAAACTTCCACAACCACCAACACCGCCAACGGCCTCTTCCCCGGCTCACATGAGCGTGAATTCTTTGCTAAATAATGACAAAAAGGAGGAGGGTTCCTAGTCATAGCCATGATCAATGCCACAATTGTAATGACATTTGTTCCTTATTGGCTTTGTAAGTGAGTTTGTTCTTATTGTAGTTTTGATCTCTTCTCATAAATTGAAAGCTTTCTTTGTAGATCCACAGTGTGGCCGAAAGCGGAAATGAAAAAGAAAATAAAAGCTAAGACAACGTTGTTGATCGTAATTGATAAGTCAAAGCCGATTACACTATTTAAGTCAGAGATAACCACGCTAAAATGGCAGACAGACCGAGAGTCGCTGGGAATGGCAATGACGCTGAACAGCCACGTGAATCCTTCTTTTCCAGGGCAAAATACTTCATTCTTCTCTATCTTGCATTCAACCTTGGAGTTACTTTCTTCTTCAATAACTCTCAAGATAAACAGGTTTCAGTTCCACAGTTTCAAGATACCCCTAATTCAAATCCAGAAATTACTCAATTGGTTCCAGATTTGAAGAATTCCACATTTGTCATCATTGAGAAACCAAGCGTCGCTTATAAAACCATTGAAGAAGTCGTCAATGTTGAGGAAGGTGTTGTTCATACTAAGAAGAAAAAGGTCAAGACTATTGAAGAGATCATTTATGAAAACTCATTAGAAGCTCCAAAGTATCTGTCGCCGTTATATGATAACGACGATTCATACGATTTGGAGTTCTTCATCACTGATGATGAAGAATTTGATAGAGCTATTGCTGAACCAACTTTGAAATTGAGTAATGTGACTCTAGATTCAACACACAACACCTTCAAAAAATTCAAACTGTCATTATCAGATAATGTTAGATTCAATAATGGCTCTCTGTACTTACACACCTTCATCAACAAGCAAGGTGATTCCGTGAAGGGACACAAGAGATTTCAACTAAACACTTTTTTGAAAAAGAAGAAAGAAGTTAAATTACATAAACTGATCGGTGGTAATGAAGCCGGTGAAAACCCTCAAGAGATAACAAAAGATGATTCCATTGATGCTGCTGCTGCTGCTCCTCAGCCAATTGTTGCTTACTGGCATCCGAATATCACAATCTCATTTTCGAAAACCCCCGGTGTTCAAGACATCAGTGCAATCCCACCACCATTACAAGACGTCTTCACTCTCGATCCACTAAATCGCCGCGATAATGCCACTGGTCTAGTTGCGCAATACTATCCTATCATCTACCAGAACAGTTTCTGGCAATTAAAGGACCATATGTATGAAATCAATTCCACTTTAGCTGAACTGGATTTAAACTTAAACATTGATTTTATTGCTTATTGGAAAATCCAAACATATTCAATTGTTGGAGATGGTATTAAACAACAGCAGGAGCAGATCGGTGGCATGTCAGGTGGGTTATCTGATGGGTCTGAAATTGATGCATTGAAGAAGATCTTACTGGATACAAATCCATACTTATTAGCCATTACTGTTCTTGTCTCTGTCTTACATTCTGTCCTGGAAATGTTAGCTTTCAAAAATGATATTTCACATTGGAGAAATAAGAAGAATAACGTTGGTGTTAGTGTCCGTTCTATCGTGGCTAATGTGATTCAACAAGTCATCACCTTGGCTTACTTGATTGATAATTCAGAAGGTACATCATTCATGATCCTAGCGTCGCAAGGTTTTGGTATACTAGTCGAAGCATGGAAGATCACCACCATTTTGGACATAAAGTTACAGTGGGATGGTGCTGTTCCAAAGTTGATCATTAAGGATAAATACAAATTATCGGAAACTGAAGAAAAGACCAAAGAATACGATTCAATTGCCTTTAAATATTTATACCTTGTTGCTGGTCCTTTGCTAATCGCTTATGCCATTTATTCCTTATACTATAAGGAATATAAATCATGGTACTCATTCATCGTGACAACCTTAGTTGGGTTTGTCTACACTTATGGCTTCCTAACGTTGATTCCATCGGTTTATATCAATTATAGATTAAAATCAGTTGCCCATGTTCCTAAAAAGGCCATGGCATATAAGGTCGTCAATACTTTCATTGACGATTTATTCGCATTTGTCATTAAGATGCCTTGGTTACATAGATTGGCTACTTTAAGAGATGATATTATCTTTTTCATCTATTTATACCAAACTTGGATCTATAGAGTTGATTACTCAAGAGTTAATGAATTTGGCCAAGGTGGTGAAGATGGGGAAGAGGAAAAACCAAAGGACCAAGATGGAGGAAAGAAGGAAACTAAAAAGGAGAAGTAAGTAAGTAGATTGTAAGGGGATTTCTATGGTATATGACTATCATCTATTTTTTTACAAAAAGTTTATCCGAAAATAATATCAGGCTCTAATTAGCCTCTTCAACTGGATATTCAAAATATTTTCCATCTTCTAATTCTTTCAAAGAATAAGCAGGTCTTCCATGATCTTCAATGAACTTTATATAACCTTCTTTGATATATTTAATAGCTCCTCTGATTTCTCTTTGTCTTTCATCCCAATGCACAGCGTAGTAACCATAATCACCAGGTGCATTCACGGCTTGTTTGTTCAATTCATTAGAGTAATCAACATCCTTAGGGAAAACCAAGTCATGGTGTTTACGTTCGTCACCTTCTTGACTTTCAGAATCTTGTTTCATTTCTTCATAGCTTGGCAATGGGATTCTGTTTGACCAAACACGAGCTAACCAACACCCCTGAGTCTCGGATAACCTAGTTGGTAAGACAAAACGGGGAAGACCAATGACAGCCAATGTTGGGTTTGAATAATATATTAGATGTTTGTAAAGACCATGAACTTTCGCACCATCGGTAATTAGTGGTTCCTGTTTAACAAATGGGATTGACTTCAAATAACCGGTAGCAAAAATGATCTTATCAACATTATCTAGTTTGTTACCATCTTTAAAGAAAATTGATCTTGAAACTGGGTCAAATTTTAACAAGTCTGCAACATCTTGGATTCTATCATCCTTACCAGCAGGCATTTTATTTTCAGATCTAACAGATTTATAAATGGTTCTGTTCAAGCTTTGAGCCAATTGATAAGCAATATCAGCACCAGAGGCAGAATTACCAACGACTAAGATGGTCTTGTCATCTTTGAATTGAACAGGATCATCATAGCTTTTAGCATGTAAAATGGATTCTGGGTATTTATCATTCCATTCTTTCAAACCTGGAACAGAAGGGATGAATGGCTGATCATAAGAACCAACAGCTATGGCAACAGCATCGAAATATTCAGTTTTTTCTTCTTTATTACCGACTAAGGCCTTTGAGACAACTTTCCATTGTGAATTTTCTCTGTTAAATTCAACCTCTGTAACTTCCTGGTTGAATGATACATATGGTTCGATCTCTTTTGAATAGTTCTCAATATACTTCAAGATTTGATCATGTTTAGGGAACAATGGGATGTCGTCACCAAATGGATAATTATTATAAGCCATTAAATCTTTTGGAACATTTGCATCTAAGAATTTATAAATTGGAGATTCATAGAAGGATTCACCATTAGGTAGGTTTATTTTCTCAATTTTTTTAAATGGATCTGTAGATGGAGCATCAACACGCTGAGTTGATTGCGACTTATGACCAGTATAATTCCATAACCCTCCAAATTTATTTCTTCGTTCAAAGACTTTGATCTTATCAAATGATTTTTCACCTAATAAAGCCTTTGTTAAACCAGCACCACAGGGACCAGCACCAATGACAGCAACAGATTTGATCTTTGGTATAGACATCGCTTTAACTCTTTTCTGATATGATTACCAATGGTGAAAGGCTATAAACAATGGCAAAATTCCATAATTTATAAAGCTCATCAGGTGAATTAAGAGTCAGCTCACTGTGGTAAATTGATCAATATTTCGTGCTTTCGCGAAATCATGCAAGCTCGAGAAACTCGATGGAGATTAAAAAATGATTCTTAAGTCCGGTGTTAACTGGTGAGAAGGATGTTTATTAGGGCTGTATGGAAGACTTTGATGGGATAGAGCTGACAGTTCAAGGTGGACGTAGTTCCTGGTTGATGATTAGAGGGTTTCTTACCTAAATGATGGATTAGTTTATATATAGGTCTATATTACTAAGCGGTTACATAATCATGTACCTCATTCCCATCTCTATTACAAAGATATTACATAATCAATTCTAAAATTGTTACTTAAGCTCTTACATAATCTTGTAATAATGAAATAGTTTTAATATGAATCGACAATTAAGTTAATAGAAATTGATGTGAATTTTTTTCTTTTAATTGACTTGAATATTGAAAGGCGATTGTGGGTTTTTCTATTTACAATACGAAGGGTGATTGATTGAACGTGGTGCTGAGAATTGCTCGATCTTTATATGATTCCATCGAGTTTGTTACTGTGGCTTGCTTTGGCTATCAAATCACCATTGGTTAATACTTCATCACAGCAGATATCATCAGATCAAACCGATGAGTCAAAAGAACAAATTGGTAGTATAAGTGTTGCCGATTATGAGATACTAAGAACCTCACAAACAGCACTGTTCCCAGAGATTCTGATATCACAAACTCTCGAAGGGTCCATTGATAAGAACATACCTCACCTTGCTGAGTCAGAAGATGGCCATGAGATCGAAACTAGATCCTATGCAATCAATCGAGTATCTCAGATCAATGATATAGGAGAATCTTTCGAAGATATCATAAGTTCAAGCTTCTACATTGAGCAAGAATCAACGAGTTCCGCATTATTTGAAACATCATCTGTTCCATCCATAGATATAAACATAGAACAGGGGCAACATGTTGAAGAGTTCCAAAGGATGCCGAATGCTGAAAATGCTATTGATAAAACTTCACCTGTTGCACTAGTAACTGCTGCGGTTGGATCAGTTGAAACTAAAGAATCACAAACTAAAGATGACAGTTCAGTGCCGCGTGTGGAATTGACAGGCACAACTTCCACGGCAGCTGCCACAGAAACTCCCAATAGTGATCATACCTTTAAGGAAATTATAGATCAAGAAACCAACACGGAAGCCAAATTATCATTAGTTTTGCCAGAGAACTTGACAATTCCAATGAAAGATTCAGAAACCTTTCCTGACTATACAAACATTAGTGAAGCACTGCTTGACTTGGATCACAATAGCAGTTCCGAGTCTCCACCAGCACACTTCTTATCATTCGAAGATTGGAAGAAAATTAAAGGTGTCGAATCTGAGAAATCTATCAATTCCTTACCACAGTCTAGGTTACAAACGAAATCTAACACCAATAACGCTGGTGGTGCACTCGGTGAAGAGATGGAGATTGATCTGTCTAATTTTTTTGATGCTTCAGAACAAGAACCGGAGGGGAAGCTGTACAAGGATAAGTTCAATTTTGCATCTTTTGATTGTGCTGCGACCATTGTAAAGACCAACTCTGAAGCTAAAGGTGCCACGTCTATATTATTTGAAAACAAGGAATCATATTTATTAAACCCATGTTCAGCTACTAATAAATTTGTCACTATTGAGCTATGTCAAGATATCCTTGTTGATAGTGTTGTTATTGGTAATTTTGAATTTTTTTCATCAACTTTTAAAAGAATATCAATTTCAGTATCTGAGACGTTTCCTGTTCCAAAAAATGGCTGGAAGAATCTTGGGATATTTGAAGCTCGTGATGTTAGAGATTATCAAACCTTTAAAATTGAAAATCCAATGATTTGGGCTAAATATTTTAGGATTGAAATCTTGGAACACTATGGTAATGAATATTATTGTCCATTATCTATTGTCAGGGTTCATGGTAGAACTATGATGCAAGAGTATAAGCAGGAAGAATCAAAGCAGCAAGAAAATGAAGTGGAGGATCAAATTGAGATGTTTTCAGATCTGCAGGAGAAGGGTAAACTTGAACCAAATTTCTTATTGTCAAATTCTTCATCATCATTATCATCGTCATTATCTTCATCACCAGCATTATCATCATCACTGGTATCGCCATCAGCATCAGTATCAGTCTCATCATATACATCTGATACTCCATCCAATACCACTTGTGAACCTGACAACGTTTGTATTGCTGATAAATCCAAACTTCAAAATAACTCAAATTCAAATCATGATTTAACAAATGGAAATCTAACCAATTTAAGCTTCACAAATTTCAACGAATGTTCTGCGACCACTTTACCAATGCTTAAATTTGAAGAATTTTTCCGCCAGTTTAATGATAAATTGAAATGTGAAGAACCAAAAATATCAACTGTTTCAACACCTAAACCTATTTCATCTGTTGGTACTCAAGAATCCATTTATAAAAACATTATGAAGAGATTATCGTTATTGGAATCCAATGCCACTTTATCAGTGTTATACATTGAAGAACAATCTAAACTATTATCACAAGCTTTTACATCTTTAGAAAAGAAACAATCACAAACATTGTCTCAGTTAACCACCAATTTCAACAAGAATATCATGGAACAAATAAAGTCATTACAAGCATTATATGATACTTTCCAACTGCAAACTGAAAAGTACTTACAATCCGAAAGATCAAACCAAGAAACGGTGCTTAAATTGGCTTATGAGAGAATTGATTCTCTTCAGATTGAATTAAAATTCCAAAAGATTTTGACATTGATTAATCTTCTTGTCATATTTGGTGTATTGATATACGTGATTATTACAAGAGATACCTATATTGATACAGAATATATTGAGAATGATAAAGTTTGGATAGAACAGCAAAGGCAGCGAATAACATCAACAAGTTCAAGGTTGAAGACCAACATTGCTAATTTCACGAAATACTATTATAACTCAGATACAGGGTCTGCTAAGTCAGATCCGAATTCGGATGTTGAAGAGATATATGATGGCGCAATAACTCCTGAATCCAGTGCTGGTGTTAGTGTTGAATTAAAGGAGAAGAAGTTTGATGAGGAAAGTATCAAGACTGGTCCAATTACACCAGATAATAGTGATAATGAGGATAGTAAGGATGATTACGAGTGATGAATTACGAACTGTTTAATGAATGCTAATTACTTAAGTGACATGTGATGTCTCACGATACTCAGTATCTCTCAGCATCTCTAAATTGTTACTACTATTCCCTTGTAGAGGTCATAAAACCCATTCGAGTATACGGTACGCACCACATCCGCTTGAGAAAATACTCATAAAGGACACATTAAGACACTGACACACACTATAAGTACTGATGGTAGCATCATAGTTAAGAACCCAAATATGAGTTCCAGAGCGTTAAGAAGGTTACAGAAGGATGATCTGATGGCAGGCTATCCTGAGGAAGAGGAAGAGACAGTGCATGTTTCTGTTAAAAGAGGCAATTTGTTTGCTTTAATTGGTGATGATGATGAGGAAGAAGAAGAAGAAGAAGAAGAACAAGAACAAGAAGAAGAAGAACAAGAACAAGAACAAGTGGAAGAGAAATTAGAACAAGAACAAGTCTCAATTCCTGCGAAATCCCATAAGAAAAAGAAGAAGAAAACAAAAAAGAAGGTTGCAGAGCCCGAAGCTTCAAATGACGATGAATTAGACAAGATCCTAAATGAAATCAGAGCCAAAGAAGGTAAATCGGCCGAACCACAAGATGATATTAGTGAGGTTGATGATGAGTTCGAATTGAATATCATACACCCCGAAATAGACCCATCTTTTAAATACTTCACAGCTTCAAAACAAGTGAAATCAGCTCGATTATTATCAATTGACACTAAAGACCTTGATCCTGATAATGAATTCAAGAAATTATTTGGGAAATTATCACTTGAGGCCATTGAAGATGCAGATTCTACAACCTCGACTTCAATACCACCAGAACAGCTTGCACAGATTAAAAAGTTGTCAAAAGTTATACGAGGTTGGGGTGGAAAAGATAGAAGATCCATTCCTGGTACAAAGAGGAAACTGGTACTGACCAAAATAAGAGATGATTGGATTCCAACACAAAGGCATGACATGACAATGGATGAACTCACGATTAAAGAATTGCTCGAGGATAAACTTGCCGAATCTAATGATGATTGGATTGATGTTGTTAGACATGATGTGACAGATTTGATCAAGCATGGCATAAAGTTCTTTAAATTTAATAGGATTGTTACATCAGAGACCAAAGTTGCAAATTCGCAATTCTTTGCATCGGTTGTCCTGACACCAAATCATGAATCTTTAATGGCCTTATTGCCACGTTTCCCATATCATGTTGAGACGATATTACAAGTTGCATTAATCCTGATTAGACAAGGTGATAAATCGAATAGTAATGGACTTGTTGAACGTGCATTATTCAGTTTTGATCGTGCTTTCAAGCAAAATTTTGACTTGTCAAATGGATTGACAAGATTGCCCTTCAATTATTATCTAAATCGTGTTTTCTATCTAGCAATTTTTAGATACATTGAAGTCTTAACTAAAAAGGGGACATATTTTACAGCATTGACATATGCAAAATTATTATTGGCTTTATCGCCAGCTGAAGATCCATTAGGATCAAGATATTTCATTGATTTTTATGCTGTACTATCCGGAGAATATAACTATTTGATAGACCTTGTTAAATCACCATTAGTGACCACTTACTCCAAATGGTTTACACCAGGGTTGGCATATTCGACAGTTTTGGCTTATCTAAGATTGAATGATCAAATAGGTGCTAGATTTGCCTTGAAAAAAGCGTTTGAGAATCATCCATTTGTGGGTTATAAATTATTAGAAGCTATTGGTCTCGGGGATGATATCCCTGTTAAGGACTATTCTGTTTTTGAAATAGGTCAAGAGACTGAATTATCAACAGAGGCATACCTATTACGAGCCCCTATATTATGGAATGATTCATCAGAAAGGAAATTTCTTCATGATGAATTATTAAAACTGATCATTGATGGTATTAAACTAAACCCAAATAAAGATGGAATAATTCCATCGAATTTTTTGAGATTTGCGATCTTGTCGGGAGAGGGTAAGATAATGGCAAAGATTCCACAGGAAGTTTGGCAAGATGATATTTATGAATATGATGTCCTACCTCCAAAAGCTGGGAATGTTACCACATTACAGGATTTCATCGATGAACGATTTTTGGAAAGGGTTAGTAGAGAGGATGAGATGATGGAGATGGTACAAAGGTTGAGTTTGCAAGAGTTGATTAATGATGCAGAGTAGCCAGTAATGGATGTGTATTTTGTGTCTGGATTGTATTTGTATGCATGTTTCTTAGCTGCTGTTGTTTCTACCAGAAATAAAAAATTTAGCGATGAGGTAGAAAACATTCATCACCGTAGAAGAAGTTCCTAATGACAAAGGAAGTATAAAAAGAATAAAAGTCACTATGGGTTCCAGTAAGAAAACCAAAGAGAAGAAGAAGGATTTTCAGGTGTGTTTCACTAAATTTCCCCCCTAACCAGTAATAATACTAACAAACAAGTACAGAAAGCTAAACTAAAAGTTGGTAAAACACAAGCCAAACCGTCAAATTACACAGACACTTCATTCACAGCAAGGACAATCTCACTTCCTAACCAATCTCTATCCCGAAATCTTGACATTGAATCCGATTTAATCAAACGATTATCATTGGTGAAACATCATAGTTCCCAAACAAGAAAAGAGACATTAATCTTTATAGAGCAACATTTACCAGAGACACCATCTTTATACAAACAGATCCTAACAGCTGTCGTTCCCCTGATCCTAGATCAATCGCAAATGGTTAGAAATGCGCTGGTTGACTTGTTAACCACAGCGAGTAAGAAACAACCGAATCTTATGGATTTACATGCTCGCTCTATTATATTGTTCATTCATTCAGCAATGACGCATATTAATGCACCAATAAGGAATGATTCCACCAAGTTTCTTGATATCTTGATCGAATACGGTGCGGATCCATTGGTGAGATCAGCATGGATTAAAACACTAAGATCTTATTTCACGTTGTTGAATTGGACCTTGAATGATTCTAAACAGAGTGTTTCATTGGCAATAACGACGTCATCAGTGACTAACACACCTTCCAAAGCTAAGAAACAAGCAATAGATTCTCTGGCCAAGTTTATCAAAGTTGGCTCATTCCCATCTGAAGAAGAATCGAAGAAAGTTGTTATTTTGACATCACATCCATTGAGTACAAAGTATTTAATACCAGTTACTCCGCAGCCCTTTGCACATTTGAAGCTGTTTGTTAAGGAACTTTCAATCGATTCAAAGTCTTCAGTTGATAAGACTTCTGATTTAAATACAATTAATTGTGAAGATTATAGTACAAGAAGGAAATTATTGAAAGAATACTTCATTCCACAGATGCTGAAGAACGCTGAAGGGTTGATTAAAGAAGGAGGAGAAGTTGGGAAGAGTGCAAAGAGTTTGGAGGGTATACTGAGAGAGCTTTAGTTATATTCAATTTTTAGTATACATGATGTTAAATGACAGTAATGTGTAGTTACCATTTCATTTGTTCAAAAAGAAAAAACCCAACTAAAGCAGCTGAGCAGTACTAAACCCACACGATTACCCCCCAAAAAGAATCAATTATGGGTTGGTTCTTTTCAAATTCGAATAAACATCCACACGAAGAATCAGAATCTTTTAAGGAGAAACAACTACTTTCTGAATTACCACCGGAAATTGCAACTTTTTACACTTCAACAACCAATCGTCAGCTGTTCAAATTCAAAGAAACTAATTTTGAAGCAAATTATCAACAACCTTCTTTAAGTGAGTCCTCTGCTGTTGTTTGTGCTGATTTTCAGTCTGAATTCATCAATTGCATCACTCATGGTTCTTGGAAGGAGAAGTTTACCGGTTGTAATGCTCAAATGAAGAAGCTGGAAAGATGTATGGACTTTCAGAAACAAGTACTGGAACAATTGGGATTGAAGTATGTTGGCAACAAAGTGAGAGAGGAACGAGTGTTGAACGCTGCTGATTCGCTCGGGTTGAAGTGGCTGGAAGCGTTCAAAGACAGGTTAAGTGCAGAGGTTGTTGATGACATTCAGGTGGAGAGGGAGAAGATCTGGGGAATTGGTCGTTAACTGTTACTATTATTTACTATTATTTATATATTTATTCATGGTTGTCATTATTTATATCTTCGTCAATATCATCACTTATATCATCACCATTGTCATTATTTATATGTTCATCACCATTATCATCATTTACGTCATTATCTTTGTTGCCATTACTCTCCTGGAGTATCACCTTCAACCCTCTCCACAGCTCCAATTGATCCTCTTTAGAGATCCTCACCAAGCCACTAGTTGAAGGTACAACATACACTTTAGATTCGATCTGTTTTAACTCTTGTAGTCCCCAAGTAAACTCTCTTTTAACTCCTAGGTATTTACACAGATGGACCCATATACCCTTGCCAACGAAGCACACCACTTTCGGTTGGTAATGGTTGATATCGGCGACTAACTTGGGAACGGATTGTTTCATCTCATCATTTGAAAGCTCCTGAATACTTTTACTTGGTCTATAAACAAGATCGGTGAATCCGATTGAATACTTCTCAATCATTGTGTAGTCTTGTTCCGGTTTCAACGGTTCATCGACAATTTTTGATTCGTAAATCAGTTTCCAAAACAAATTTGAATGATGAGCATACCGATGGCCAGATTGTGATGATTTTATCGAAGGATTGTAACCAACAAACAAAAGGTTCAAGTTGTTTGCGAGTAATACTGGAAGTGGTTTCAGATTATCATCAACTAATTTCTTTTTAACGTATGTTATTTTACGACTCGTGTATGTGGTTGCCTTTGGCTTATACGAGTATTTGTCCCTTAATGATCTAAAGTTCATAGGACTGCCGAAGTTGTTTATTGGTGGTGTTAGTTGATGTTCTGATGTTCTGATGTTCTTTCTTTAATTTTGATCTTTTATGAAGTGTGGCAAATGTTGTGATAGTGATAAAATCTGTGGCGTTGAAGGAAATTAAACTGCCAACATTGTGGCTAATAAACAATACAACTATACAACTCACTATGGCACTGCCTTCTATCACTGGTGATCAAAGCACTACAGTCTTGTTAAATGGCAAGCATGTCCAATGAATCGTTTCCTTTGCTCACCGCCCTTGAATCAGCAAAAGATGATACACAAATCGAAATCGAAGAGTATGATGAAATCAACAACAACCACGGTAATCCTTTCAAAGACCCGTCAGTCGCTAATTATTGGTTAAACAAGTATCAACAATCTCAATACGAATGTCGGTTCCATTTTGATCCTGAATTTAGTTGGTCAGTAAAAGAGGAAGCTGTGGTTTTAACCAAATTACAATACAGAGTCACTTTTATCGCTTGTTTAATGTTTGTTGGTTTACAAATAGATCGAGGCAATTTAAACCAGGCAATTAGTGATAATCTTCTCAGTGATCTTGGGCTAACCACTGATGATTATAACTTGACAAATACTCTATCAAAATTTGCATTCTTATTAGCTGAAATCCCTTCTGGTTTAATATGTAAATGGCTAGGACCTGATGTTTGGTTGCCAATTCAAATGATTACATGGTCCTTAATTGCCATTGCACAGGGGTTTGTTTATAATAAAACCACATTCATCATGGCAAGAGTCGCTATCCACCTATTAGAAGGTGGGTTCATCGCTGAAATGGTGTTATGGTTATCATACTTTTTTACATCAAAGGAATTAAGTCTAAGATTATCGTATTTCTGGGGTTCATCTGCTGCGGCTCAGTGTATTTGTGGTGTATTAGCCTTCATATTGTTGAGATTACGTGGTGTCTTGGGGCTGGAAGGTTGGAGATGGTTATTCATAATAGAGGGTGTATTCACTTTAATCATTGGTATCTCTTCATATTTCCTGATTGTTCCCTCTCCTGTGGAGACGAAATCCCCATGGTGTCCGCAAGGTTGGTTCACTTATAATGAAGAAAAAATTGTCGTTAATAGAGTCTTGAGAGATGATCCATCAAAAGGGGATATGCATAATAGACAAGCCATTACTCCTCAATTGTTATGGAAGGCTATAATGGATTATGATTTATGGCCTACTTACTTCTTGGGGTTTATTGCCTTCATTCCTGCCAATACTTTGACGAATTATTTCACATTGAATTTGAAGATTGCTGGTTATAGTACGTTTGATGTTAATATCCTTACGATCCCATACAATCTATTTCATATTGTTTTCCTTGTCATCATTACTAAAATATCTGAGCATTTCAATGAAAGAACTCTGATCTCATTAATTTCACCATTATGGGTTATCCCTGGTTTATTAATCCTTCGTTATTCCACCGTGGTGGAATCCAACAAATTCTTAATGTTTATAATATTGACATTCATCCTATCACAACCATACATACATGCTATCAACACTTCCCTAGTTTCAAGAAATTCAAATTCTATCAAGACTCGTTCCATCTCTGCGGCTCTTTATAACATGTTTAATCAAGCAGGGTCAATGGTTGCCGCTAATATTTATACTTCGTCAGATTCTCCTCATTATCATAAGGGAAATGAACGATTGCTATGGTTGAGTATATTCACTGTGATTTATTTATTGGGGACAAAAGGTTATTATCTATGGAGGAATCGTCAAAAGGAAAGAATTTGGAAGCAATGGGATTGGGAACAAAGAGAGTATTATATACATAACACGAAAGATGAGGGGAATAAGCGTTTGGATTTCAGGTTTAGTCATTAAAGCATGTATTTATTTTGAACTTGCATAGAGAGAGCTCTCTTGGGAGCTCCGTTAAACATATATAGTCATTTTTTTTTATATCGGATTAATAGACCCTTACAAAGGGTATATAAACCTTTTATTCTCCAAATCTGTCAAATCTAATTTTGAAACCTCAACATTCTCAATAATTTCATTCCCTAAGCTATCCCTTCTAACTACTCTTCCATATTCTGTATCAGGTGATAACCCCACATATTCTAATCTTTCGATATTTCTCCCCTTTAAAACGACATGGATAATTATTGCCAGGATCAACGGTGTTCCATACGCCAAAATAATCTGGATCCACCATGCGGTATAATACCGATCACCTTGATCACCTCTCCATAACTGTGGTGAAATGATATTGGCAATTGAATAGCCAATCATGAAGCAAATATTACGATAAAATTTCTTTGTATAACCACCAGCACTAGAAACGTTCCACCCAACAATGACGATGAATGCCAGAGCAAATGTATGATTTGTTATAAATAGCGTTATTGCCAATGCCCAATTATGCCCATCTGGGATCAAAACCATTCCAAGAGAACCAACAAACCCAGGGATACCGGAGTAAAGCACAGTCAATGCGGAGCTCTCTTTAACTTTGTAAATAAGATATATCCCAGATATCAAGAACAATGAACTAAAGACACCGCCCAATAAGTTAATAATGGTGACACCTAGGTTAGAAAACCCTAAGGATTTATAAAGGATATTTGACTGGAATGAAACGTTATTATGAAGCATCGATGTGCACCCAAACCCGGTGAATAGCCACGTCAAGGGGTCTTTTAAACATTCCACAATTTGATACCTCTTGACTCGTTTTTGTTCTATTGCTGAACTCGTGGATGTTGAAACCTTCTCAATGAGTAACACTCTCTCTTCAATCGTTAAGAATCTTGCATCTGTTGGGTTTGAAGGATATATAACCCATGTCCAAATTGCAACAAGCAGTGTCAATCCACCAACAAATCCCATAAATAACCTCCATGGTGCAATCTCAGTTTGTTCAGCATCATAATAATTCAACAAGACGTATGAAGTAATCCCACTGATCCAAACTGCAGGGCCGGTACAACTGATCCAAAATAATGGTTGAGCCATGCTTTTTTCTCTTGGTGTGAAGAACTGATTCATCGTCATCGATAGGGCAGGCATGACGACACTCTCAAAGAATCCAAGTGAGAATCTCAAAATCACCAGATCTTTATAATCATTAGCTAGCCCCGTAGAGAATATCAACCCAACCCAGATTAACAAGATCACCTTAATAAATTTGGCAAAGTTGTATCGTTGAGCAATAAAATTCAATGGTAATTGACCCAGTAGATATCCAATATAGAAGTAGGAATTCAGGTTGTTGTACTGATCCTGTGATATTCCGGTGCTTTCGAATAATCCAAGCAAGATTCCATAGGACAAGACCGCCTTGTCAATGAACATAACGGTGTTGATGGCCATGAGTAATGGGATCAACCAAATGTATAATTTCTTGGTGATTGCTCGCTCTTGGGATTCGGTAAGCTTGTTGTTGAAGTGTTGATGCTGGATGAGGAACGAATATGTCTCGTCGATTTCGGTTTCATCAAGGATTGAATCGTTGGTGTCTGAAGTTATTGAGTATGATCGGATCTGGGTATCGAGAAGTTTCTTGGACATTTCTATCCTATGATCTGTCATAACCTTTTCTCAGTAATCTGTAGATGGTGGAGCTTAGAAAGGGAAGGGGAAAGAGGATTTTCCTCTGGCCCCTTCCACTCCTTGCTAATTCCAATTACAACAGTAAACAAATCAAAGTGTGGCCCTTGTTCGGAATATTTGACACATTTTTGGTGATGTAGCGGAAGCGGAGTTTCTCAATGTGTGTGGAGATTACAGATAAGGAAACTTGATCCGCTTCCATTGCCCATAGGTGGCAGGCACTACAGGATTTAACAGCTCGATATTAAGTTATATCCCTTATATAGTCATTACAGGAAGAGCAACTTCCCAGTGCTATACATAAACTCAGGAGATTCAAAATCATTAGCCTGAATACCATGTTCATCAAACACTCTTATCATGACACCATCAACTTTGGCATAACAATTTCCATCATGATGGAGATTACCAAGTTCTTGACTCACATGAATTGTATAATAATCCCATTCTTCCTCATTTTGATGATGACATATGGTGAATTCTGGTATCCCTTTATGCACCAAATAACCATCTTTGATACTGAACGTTGAATGATCAGATGCAATTTCTACCTCTGAAGTTGTCTCTCTGTCCTTGGGAACGAGTAATAATGAACCATCTGTCTCGCAGATTTTTAAATATTTATTATCAACCGTGAGGAATGTTCCAAATTTTGTCAATTCACCAGTGAACCAATTCTCTTGATGTTGTTGTGGTTCAGTTCCTGGTGTGACGTTATTGATCAAAGCCATTAGTTTATCATCTATGGAAAGTGCCGCCTGACCCCCCACTGGATGGAAGTCTCTTTCAAAAAAGAATCTATAACTCTGATATGATCTGCTGGAGCGCTTATCAGGAACAGGTAATGCTTCTATGATGGTGCACAAGAATCTTAAAAATATGAATAGATGCTTTGCCAATACCGACATCGGCTTTGCCCTCAGTGATAAATCTTGGGAACTAAATAGATCTTGAAGGCACATAATCCAGGTCTTGTTAAACTTAAATATGAAAGGCCACTTCCATTTTTAGATCCAATCTTTTCTTTTTCCTATTGTTGTTGTTTGTGTCTCTCGGCTAAATATAGTGTCGATGTATCTCTTCTGTATCAATTACGTCATGTTTTTGCTAATCATCGACCTGAGGGTCCCCTTGCAGATTTCCGTTATCCAATTGGGTAATTTACCTAATGTGGAATATACCGGATTTTTTAAGAATTAGAGTTTAACTTTCGGAGTAACCCATGGCTGTCGATTTCTCAATAAATAAGATCTTATTGTTATATGAGTTTGACACTGATGAATATTAGCAGTATGACTTCCATTGGGTGAAGCTGATCACGGAGTCATACCGGCTGTTCTCGAGTCTTTGACCAATGCTGTCAATTTGGGAAACTGGTGAAATCACTAACTTATGCCCGTGCTCCAGCGGATAATTATGCATCCAAATGGACCATATACTGGTGTTTATGCGTCTAATTTATGGAGACCATCATCATACAAGGGGAAACTGGCCATATGTTTCGTGCCTTGATTGCTAATTATAGATGAGCGTTAATCTGATCAGTCATTACGATGGTTAATGCTTATGATACAGCTGGGTCTAACGTAGGGATCTCGCTACTTTTTAGGGGTGCAATTATTAAACTATTTTATTAAAAAGAGGAAGCGCAATAAGAGCCACAAGAAGAATATATAGGTCCATTATACAAAAATTATTAACATTGAAAGAATGCGCTTATGACGATTCTTTCCATGTTTATAATAAGAAAGCACCAGCAGCGGCAAGGACAGCACCGACACCAGCAGCACCTAGACCATTGGCACCATTAGATTGTGTAATGACACCTGGAGTCGTGGTGACATTTGAAGAGTTGGCTGATGAGGTTTTATTTGAACCAGATGGTTGGAAATCTGGAACTGGTTGACCGTTGGTAAATGATCTAGGTGAAAGACCATATGAAACACCACCAGCGTTACCTGGAACTAAAATACCGTTGTTGATGGACCAACCTGAGTTACCTTTGTAAGTTAGGAAACCATTTTGGATAGCAAATGGAGAAGAACCGGTGGTACCAGTAGTGACAGAGTTAGTACCAACAACAGCATATGAACCATCTTTTAATTTCAATCTACCGTCATCGGTAATGGTAGCATCTAAATAGTTTGAACCACCGCCAGCAGTGAATTGACCATTTGTAACAGAGACACCAGCATTTTGATATTGAGAGCCGGATCTGATAACAATAGCACCAAATTCAGCAGAGTCGGCTAAAGCTAAAGTGGCAAAGGCTAGAGTGGCAATTGATTGAAAAGATAGCATTGTATTTTGTAAGTGAATAGAAGCGAACGGATAGGCTTTTGATGAAAGCAAACAGCTAAGTTGAATAGGAGGAAAATAGATTTTCTAGAATAAAAAGAAGTGAGAGAAATAAGTCCCTTTTTATACCTTTCCCCAAAATCTAAAATTATCAACTCTAGCTTCGATTGGCAAAACATCAAAACAAACTATTAAGCAAGATTTGTTGTTAATTCGTCATTAAATAGAACATTAACGTGATAATATCTGCAGCAATATGTTGTTATATGCAGGTAGTACAGCGCACTATTCCCGTAAGTGGCAGCATGATTACCTAATGTGGAAGGGCTTTAACCAAAAAAACAGCCCGAAAAAAGGTTATATAATATCAAGGGCTCGGCTCATATAATGGCTGGTTGCATAATTCAAGAGGTGATTCACTGATCGAGAATTGTTAAAGAGGATGGTATATGATGTTGGTGATGTGTTGTACCTCTATATGGATGAGATCTGATCAAGAAAAAAATACCAAAACAAATTGGAGAGTTTTAGCTATCAAATAAGGTGAACCCTTGAAAACCCTGTAGGAAACCCTGTAAAATCAGCCAAATGATCTACGACTCATGGTTATGTCAGACGAGCGTGTTACTTATGATTTGGTTAAATTTCAGAAAGAGGGGCTGGCTGGTGTTGACATGGTACTTGAAAAATCAACCACACAATGTACTGTAGCAGTGAACCGAAGTGGTTGGTTAGGAGATATCCCAAGAAAACTTTGGGGAACGCAGATCGTACAGTCCGTATTTTTACGAAGCGGGCTGGCTCTGGTTGTATAACTTGGATTATTTAAAGCCTTTTTGACGCAGAATTGACAGGGAACATTCAACGCATGTATATTCAAGTTTTTTAATCATTGTTGAGATATCACCATGTAAAACTGCAAGCTGATCCTTCGATTCATCGTTATCGAATTTCAATTATTTCATCTCGAAATCATTCTTTCCGCCAATCTTTTTAACAACTCGAACATTATCAATGATCATCTCTTTATCCACTGCTTTGCACATATCATAAATATTCAACAGGGCAACTTGAACACACATCAATGCCTCCATTTCGACACCAGTTTTCCCATCACATTGCACCGTTGATCTCACTTCGATCTCCCTTTTTGATATAATCTCGATATCAATGGAACATTTGGTAATCGCCAGTGGATGACATAGAATCACTAAGTCGCTGGTCTTCTTCACTGCTGAGATTCCACTTATACGTGCTATGCCAAGAACTTCACCTTTCTTGTTTGAATTGGATTCGATTTGTTTGATAGGTAGCTCATTGCTAAACCTGATAACACCAAGAGCAGAGGCAATTCTGGTAGTTATCTTTTTATTTGAAATATCCACCATTTGTGCCTCACCTTTCTCATTCAAATGTGTCAATGTTGAATTAACTGCACAGTGGAAATGTGTTAGTAGAGTTGTATTTTTTTCCCCAGTTTCAACCACCGATGAGGATCATTGGTCTGTTTTTCAATTGTGACAGTTCTTCTAGCCCTGCATGCTTTTCCTTCTTTCCCTTCACAGCTGTCCCTATAACATTCAAGATATCATCCTCACTGACACCAGAACGTAACAAATCACGGATAGAAACCTCATTATTGTCAAAAAGACAAACTTTCAAGTTCCCATCAGAAGTTATTCTCAATCTTGTACAATCACCACAAAAATCAGAGGTCATTGAAGTAATAAACCCAATTTTACCAGCATGACCATCAATTTGGAAACTTTTGGAAGTGTCGCCATATTTATGCTTCAATTGTTTCAAAAGTGGGTATTTTGCTTCGATAACCTTCAAAATCTCTTTGTAACTGATGATTTTGGAAGGTTCCCATTTATTCCCATCAAAGGGCATATATTCAATGAATCTCAACTCTATATCATACCATCTGGCCAATTCAACAAAGTTCAAGATCTCATCATCATTGATACCCTTTATGATCACAACATTGAGTTTCACTTTTGATAGGGGTAGTTTCAAGGCGGTTTCTAAACTCTTCATCACAGCATTGAGGCCATTCCTCCTCGTTATCAAAGTGAACTTACCCTCAATTAAAGTATCCAATGACAGATTCAATGCTGTGAGTCCATTCCTCACTAAGGCCTCCAGTTTCCGATGCAATGCAATCCCATTACTGGTGATACAGATCTCTTGTAGACCTTCGATCGCATTCAATCGACGAACTAACTCGCCAATATCCTTTCTTATAGTTGGCTCACCACCTGTAAGCCTCACTTTCTTAACACCTTGTCGCACAAACAACTCAGCTATATGGATAATTTCATCGGTGGTCAAAAGATTCGAATCCGGCTGTAGGTCAACGCCGGATTCTGGCATGCAATACATACATCTCAAATTACAACGTTCAGTGATGCTTATACGTAGATAATCGTGCTTTCTGTTATAATTATCCGTTAGAAATTGGGAAAAAGAAGGAGCTGAACGAATCGCTGAAAGTCTCTGCTTGTTTTTTAGGGTGGAAATCAATCGCCTTTGAGATAGATATCTCAGAAGCCTTGTGGAAGTTGACATTATTGGCGTTGAGCCTTGAAGCTATACCGGTCTTGGAATAAATAATCGGTTTTCAAATTTGAGAAAGAATATAGCAAATTTCCGAGCATTAAATTATCATTTGCAGCCTTTTACGATCATTCTTCACTGGTTTGATATCCTTTCAAACCCACTCTTATAAATCAGTTGGTTCATTTACTTGTGTGTGCTCAAACCCAAGGATTTGGATCCTGTTAGTCTTTTCTCGAAGTAACCCAATTCTAAATATTTGTATTATGAGCATCACACTTTGTCCTACTGAAATATCTGGGGAAAAGGGCAAGAAAGCTAAAACGTTCTGCCTATAACCACATTCAGTGTTTTGATTTCCAGATCATTATTGTTTTGAATCAATCAAATTATAAACTCTACCTAGGTTTTAGCCAATGGCTCCTGAACTTGAACCAATTCGTCGCCGGTCGTCGGTCGTCGGTCGTCCTAGAGGTAGTTGTTATCCTTCAAGAGCTTCTTCAGCGTGTTAAGAACCCCAATTGCTACTGATAATTGAGCAAACCTTGGAGTAACTCAGGTAGGTGATGTGGGTTTGGGAAGAATTAAAGCAGAGAAAGATGAGGATTGTATTGATGACGATTCTGCCAATAATAATGTGAATTCAGTTACCAATCAGCTTGTACCAGCGGATCTACATGCCAGAAACATTGTCATTGTTGACCCTGATACTGCTGATAACTTCACTGTTAAATACCCATCGGGCGATGAAAACATTCCGCATATTCGAAGAATATTAGGGCTTTGCCCAATTACACACGCTCTACTGAGCACTTCCCACACGCAAAAATAGTGTAGGTGCAAAAGATTCATCGTAATCACTATACTTACTAATTACTGCCCACGTTTAAAAAAAGGATATTCTTCAATGTACTACTGTGCTACACTAGATCTTTCATATAAATGTTATTAATTATTAACTATATTCGTGGCCTCATAAAGCAGTATCATAAGTGTATTAAAATTAGGAATTAATCAAGCATTATAAGCTATTGAGAATGTTGAAAAATTAGAATTCATGGGTAACGTGAAAGACGAGCGACATAGTCATGGCCACATACTCCTCTATAAAAATAATCAGGAACCGCTGTCAAAATTAAGCCTCATCATGAACCTCAGTTTCACCAGAAGCTCTTAATTCTGGAGAAGCGACAACGTTCTTTTCAACATCGTTGTTTTTTGGGGTTTCAATGACATTACCTTTCTTCAAGGCTTCAAAGATCAAAACGAATGGAATAATGACAAAGTTGATGATATCTAAGACACCGTAGAAAACAGCTTCAGAATCTGGTTGGATAACGTTACCACCTTCACTTAAACCCCAGTTGATTGAATACAAGGCAAAAGTAATGGTGTAAAGAACAACAGTGAGTTTAGATAGTAATGAAGTAACAGCATAGTCACTGAATATTTGTCTCTTGACGAACAAAGTTAGACCGAATAATTGGACAAAGATACCAATGGTGTAGTAACCCCATTTGTAGGAGGATCTGATCAAAGTACCAATCAACAAACTAACAACATAACCGCCCCAGGTAACTAATTGGACAGCCAAGTGTTCAAAGAATGGCAAGAAGTCATAAGAAGTCAAAGTATGTTGGGCTTGAGCGTTCAATTCAAATAAGAACAATAGACCAGGCCATGATAGGAACCACGCAACATATCTTGCATAGAAGATTTGTCTAGTGTCATCACCAATATTAATATGTTTGAACTCAGTGTGAACTGAAGCCCAACCTAAATTAGAAGCGGTGGTGTAATAAGAAAAGGCAATAATAGCGGCAGATGTTAATGGGGCCAAGTGCAAGAAGAATCTAAATCTGTTTTGCTTTTTGTCATTCAAAAAGACCAAGAACGCATGGATAAGAGTGGTCAAAGTGAGGACTGAGAATGCAGCCCATAACCAATCAGAACCATGGGTAGTGATATGGATACTAGCAGTAGTAACTGGATTGATTTTTAAGACGTCGTTTGATTTAATAATCTCTGACATAATTGATTGTAAGCTTTAAATGTAACTGTGTTTTATATGATTTAATATATCTTGATTTATAACCAAATAGGAAAGCGGTAGAACATAGAGGGTATCTTGTCCTTATATAGACGAACAAGAGCAAACAAGCATTAGTTATCGGATTGAACGGAAACAAAGGATCAACCCAAGTCCCGTTAAAATCCAGATGTTATACTCTAAAATGTGTCAAAACCTGAAGACCCTCGAAAAAAAAGTCATCAGATCGAAATTCTAAGAACTTTTTTTCTCACGCTATTAATTCTGATTTTGAGATGGATCTACGTTTTGTGTCACAACTTGTGTGACTTTTCTGGAAAAAGAAGTTAGGAAAACACGGAGTTGCGTCATTTTAGGAAAAATTTCAGAAGTTAACAACTACCAACTGCATGGATGGGCTAATTAGTAAGACAGCTAAAGCCGAAACTTCCCGAGTACTATTGTTCCCTTACTACCCACTAAAGTTCTGAGACTAAGTCCATTACGCAATTGCATCATCGTTTGAGCTCTTTTTTTTTCTTTATGGTTAACTTCTAAGGTCCACTTAATTGAAGTACGTAATTAGTTCTCGATTAGTAAGGAAGTAACGTGCAACTAAAATGTTTGAGCCTTTAATATCTTGGATATCATCCTATATTCCCTATTTCCTGCTATTTACATAAAGCTATTCACAATTGACCGATACAATCGTATCATATAAATTATCGTACCAAACTAGCAATATCATCTTATTTTCTATCTATTGGGAAAGGTAGAGCTTTACCACCTTTTTCTTCCATTTCTTTCATGAATCTTTCCTTCTTCAAATCCACCACGTATTTCTCTTTGAAATAATGAACCCAACTCTTTGCACAATTAGTTTCGAATTCTTTGTCCTCGTTAGAGCAATTTTGTTTAATTAGTTGTTGACCTGATTGTTCTAGAGGATTTTCAATTTTATTACGCTCCAGACAGTCGAGGAACTTGTCTCTAGAATCCCAGCAAATTTCTCTTTTCTTTCTATTTGGCGCTATTTTTTCGCTTTCAGTGCTAGTGAAGAATCCCATTGAGACTTGTTGTGTTTATATGGTTAACGTTTGATATTTTTTGCTGTTGTTCGTTTTGCTTCATTCTTTTTTCAGTGCGAATGTTTAATTTTTAGAGAAACTTCAGCGCTTTTCCAATGTCGGATTTTGCTGGAAGGGACGGCGCTTGTGATGAAATTATGTTGTTAATGGTTAAAAAGCTCAAGAAGGTTACAACATTTTAACATGAGATGGTATCAAGGAACTAATAATAACTCCTCATTTCCTATACTGGGAACGGAAATTGTTTAATTTCTAATCAATTGAAAAGATATCAAATCTTTGTACTAATGTTAAATTGTCGCACTGGAATTGCGTGCACCTACCTGATTGTAAAAAATTATCACCTAGGCTGAAAAATAAAAGATCAACTAAGATTGAAATTTAATGACACAAAAGTTTTTCATTTAAACAAACGTTAATAGTTTACAGTTGAACTTAAAAATGTCAAACATTGGAATTCAAGTTCGTCAAGCTGTCCCCTCCATTGATCCGGTTGTGGCTGATTACGCTGTCGGTTATATTCAACACGTGCAAAACGCCACCACTGATAGTGTTCTCTCTCAACAACTGAACATAGATCAAGAGATTCAATACATTAGTGATCTACTACGTGATTCAGGTGGTGATGAATCAAAGATATCAAAACTGACTAAAACGCTGGTCGATAAGTTGAATGAAGAATTGAAGGCAAATCAAGCGAAATTGGAGTTGACTGGTGATACTTCAAAGAGATTACTAGATATCAATTTACTAAAGAATCATGCCAGTAAGAGGAACATCAACTCTTCTTTAGCTTTATTAGGGGTCACTAAAGATATTGAACATACTGGTAGGCATGTGGAATCCAAAGTGGATAAGAAAAAATTAGAAAAGGCTGAAAAAAAAATTGCCGCCAAAGTTGCAAAGAGAAATAACAAATTTGTTAAATATGAGGCATCTAAACTGATTAATGAACAATCTAAGGAAGATTATGATGAATTTTTCTTGAAGATTAACCCTATTGAATTCGGTTCTGGTGCTGGTAAATCCAAGGATATCAAGATTGATACTTTTGATTTATACGTTGGTGATGGTCAAAGAATCTTGAGTAATGCTCAATTATCATTGGCTTATGGTCATAGATATGGTATTGTTGGTGCTAACGGTATCGGTAAATCCACATTATTACGTGCCCTTTCAAGAAGAGAATTAAACGTTCCAAAACATATTACAATTCTACATGTTGAACAAGAATTAAGAGGTGATGAAACAACAGCTATTCAATCAGTTTTGGATGCCGATGTTTGGAGAAAATCTTTATTAAAGGAACAGCAACAGCATCATGACCGTATTGATGAGATTGAGACTCTAAGAAAAGAATTCGACGAGGATTCAATTGAAGTAAAGAGGTTAGATAATGAACGTGAGGATTTAGAGACACATTTACAAGAAATTGAAGAAAAACTTTATGAAATGGAATCAGATAAAGCAGAATCCAGAGCTGCATCAATCTTATACGGTTTAGGTTTCACCAAAGAATCACAACAAAAACCAACAAATTCTTTCTCTGGTGGTTGGAGAATGAGATTGTCATTGGCCAGAGCATTGTTCTGTAAACCTGATCTATTGCTATTGGATGAACCTTCAAATATGTTGGATGTTCCATCTATTACGTTCTTAGCCAACTACTTACAAACATACCCATCCACTGTGGTGATTGTTTCCCATGACCGTGCATTCTTGAATGAAGTTGCCACGGATATCATTCATCAACATTCTGAAAGACTTGATTACTATCGAGGTCAAAACTTTGATGCCTTCAATGCTACAAAGGAGGAAAGACGGAAGAACGCACAGCGTGAATATGAAAATCAAATGGCATACAGGGAACATTTGCAAACTTTTATCGATAAATACAGATATAACGCCGCTAAATCATCCGAGGCACAATCAAGAATCAAGAAATTGGAAAAGTTGCCAGTGCTACAACCTCCTGAAGATGACAAGAAGATTGTATTTAAATTCCCAGAAGTGGAAAGCTTATCACCTCCTATTATTCAATTGAAAGAAGTTTCCTTTGGCTATACTCCAAATGATTTATTATTGGACAATGTTGAATTGGACATCCAAATGAACTCCAGAATAGCTGTTGTTGGTGCCAATGGTTGTGGTAAGACCACATTGTTGAAGATTCTAATGGAAAAATTGCAACCTTTGAAAGGTTATGTTTCAAAGAATCCACGTTTACGTATTGGCTATTTTGCTCAACATCATGTGGATTCCATGGACTTGACAACTTCTGCCGTTGATTGGTTATCCAAGACATTTCCAGGGAAAACTGATGAAGAATACAGACGCCATTTGGGTTCCTTTGGTATCACTGGTTCATTATCTTTACAAAAGATGCAATTGTTATCTGGTGGTCAAAAATCAAGAGTTGCCTTTGCCTCTTTATGTCTAAACAATCCTCATGTCCTAATCATGGATGAACCTTCCAATCACTTGGATACTTCAGGTATTGATGCCCTTACTGATGCATTGAAGAACTTCCAAGGTGGTGTACTAATGGTTTCCCATGATGTCAACGTTATTGATACCGTATGTAATGAGATCTGGGTCAGTGAGAATGGAACTGTGAAGAAATTTGATGGTAATATTTATGATTATAAGAAATATATCTTGTCTAATGCTGATGGTGCTGGTGTTGTCAAGAAGCATTAGATATAAATATATACAACTTACAGTACAAAAAAAAATGTAGATGACGGCATAGAATGGAATGAAGATTAAAAAAACATCATAGTCGAAAAATAACATCATCGTATGACGAAATCGCTGGTCTTTGTAATGTATTTCACGCCTTTATAAGGTTTGACATCGTTCAAGCCTCTGAGAATCTTTAATGAATCAACACGGATACCTGATGGTAAAGAACCTTTGTTTGAATAAGATAATGCTATGGAAGTTGGGAATTTTGGTTTCCAACTTGTCAGTTCTTCATCCTTTGCATCTCTTTCATAAGTTCCTTCATCTTTCTCAGCTTCATCAGATTCAGTCTCTATAACACCACGCAAGATTGGATTTATACCTAATGAAGTATGATGGTCGAATATCCATTCAAATTTCCCATTAGATTTGATCTGAAAATCACCGTGACTTAATCTGAGGATTTTTAAACTAACATTGTCACTTGTGCTGATTTGAATCTTTAGATTATCAACCTTTGAGACGTTTTTATATAGGTTCAAGGTCAAAATAATTTCAAACTCATTCCTCTTAGGACCCAAGCCTTCTTTGTAATCAGCACTGACTAAGCCTAGATTCCTCTGGATCTTTGAAACTGGATATTGATCTAAATCAATGGCATACTTCATAATTGTCGTCTTTCCATCTGGTGGGATGAATGATAGTGAGCCTTCGTGGTTGATCCAACGATCTGTTCTTATACAACGATGAAAAGATGGGATCCCTAAGTAATGTCCATTTAAATTCAGGTTCAATTGAATATCTGGAAGGCCACTTAGATGTGAAGTGAACTCTAGCTTACCCTTCAAAACAGCAACATTAGGAATCAATTTATTTGAATATTTTGATTTGCTATTATTTTGGTGCTTTTGATGATTCAATAATACAACGATTTCTTCAGTGATATCAAGATAAAGTTCATTATTGGTATATTTGACATTTGGCTTCCTCCACGGAGTTTTAGAAATCTCAGATGAGTTATTGGATAGGCTAGGTAAAGAAGAATGAGATGTATTTGGAGAATAACTTTTGGCCAATTGGTTCGTTGTGGATAATAATTTACCTGTAAGACTGGATTTGAATGGAACTAAATCTTTCAATTCATTTAGATCTGTGATATATGGGAATCCCCCTTCGATTAGTTCCTGCATCAAGTTACAAATGATATCAAAATTGGCCTCCAGTTTAATGGGACTTAATGGTGATCCAAAATAGTCTACTAAAATATCATAAATTTGATTCAAAAAGACAAATGAACTATTTGGATTGATGATTTTTTGGGAATTCATACCTTTTGGCTTGGATTTGACATCTTGTTCGCCCTCTATTTCTTCTGAATTCGATTCATTGTTATCATCATGATCATTTTGTAAAGTCTGCAAGTTTAATGAGCTCACCTCATTAATCTCCTGTTTCACTAGAGCATATATCATAACACGACCTTTATCAAGTTTATAAACCGTGTAATTGGATGATATTTCCAAGATTGAGTCATTCTTCAAAGTTTGGAAACCAATTCCTTTAATAATTGTTAAAATAGTGTTTAGACTTGGTGAGTTTGAAGAAGCGGGATATTCAAAGATGAGATTTCTAAAGATTGTTAGAACTAAATTAGTTGTGTATGAATAAGTTTAAACTTTACTAACTCTCTGTCATCAAGTAAGTATACACCTTCAATAGTGGCCATTCTTTTGTGTTAACAGAACAATTCAAATTCGTTAACTATGACAAAGTGCTTTAGTTGTGTTTTCCATTTTTGGATGCGTTGATGTAAAACGAATTCGCGTAAAACTGTTTCGCGGGTGTCAAAATAGCCGCCATTGAAACATTTCAACTTCTTTATCATCAACAATAAAACCAATGGCAAATTACTGGCAAATACAGTGGCAAATTACTTTACTGGCAAATACAGCGGCTAACAATGTACAAGAAAGGCTGTTGCAAAAGACAGAAGACACATTCAACTCTACTTACACTGCCCAATGAATTGTGGATCAACGTCATTCAGTACATCAATGCAACAGATATCCCCACAGTTTATAAGGTGAAACCAGACCTGTTCACACTGGCAACAGATTCATCTTCAATGTGTTATTTCACAAAAAAAATGATGGGTTTAATACCATTCAATTCTGGAGGTATGCGTGACAACTCTTTAACAGAAAAGGGTCATTTTGTCCTCATGGAGATTCATCATATTGGACTGATACTGATCAATATCCAACGGTTTACAAATCTATACCGTAACAAAAAGTTATTCATTGCCGTATTAGATCCCTTTGACTTTACAAGGTGTTCTGATTCAGATAAATCCGACCCACTTACAGGCTTCCCTTACTCATCTGAATGCACAAGATTTATGATCAAAGGTGAAGACATCGTCTCCTCATCAAGTGGAGAAGTACACAATTCTGTCTATCAAATGAAAATGATGGGACTCTTTTTCAACTACCTTGTTGAGAAACTCCCCTTCTTGGGATGCGTATTTCCCATGGTTCAGTCTTTGACTTATGTTGCTCCTCATTTATTACAGAACGGCTGTTATATTGACGGGGTATCCATTCATGACGTTCCACATCCTATATTTGACTCCAAAATCGAATTTCCTAAACTCAAACGCCTGAAATTTGATGATACTCCTTCAAGGTCACATCATGCCTTTCGGCCAGACTATCTGTATAATTTGCCTGGTCTAGCATTGCACCATTTAATGTCATTATCGTTAGAAACAGATGTAACATTACTCGAGAAATTTGATCTTCCAGCACTTAGATATTTACATTTATGTGTCTCATATAGTCCTGGGGGTAACACTGAGATTTGCCTTAATGATATCAATACTCCAAACTTGAAGAACTTTCATCTTGAAATCATCTCTAATACTCCCCTGAAGTTTTGCTCCAACAGGTTTAACCGAAAGAGATTGGAATTCTTAAGGTTTGAAACAGATTGGACTTCTCGAGGTTCCCCACATGCTGATACCTGTTCTCAGTCAGATTCGGAAATATTGAGAGGGATCATCTTCAACGAGTATGGAACGCCCAATCTGAAACACGCTGAAGTCATTTCAAAGATACATCCAAGCATTATATATGATATTTTAAACGTCATGAAATTGGAGTCATTGAGTATCCAGGATTGTTCACAAGAGGAATTTATTAATTTTGATAATGAAAAAAGTTCTGTGTTCAATGAATTAAATTCAGTAAATTATCACATCACTTCATCTTTCATCAACCCGTTTGTTCATATTTTGGCTCCATCAGTGACATCAGTATATCTCAATTTCCAATCAAATTGTCAATTTGAAGTTTTGAAATATATCAAGAGTATGAAGAAATCATTCCCTAATGTGAGGAATCTAGTAATTACTGGTTCACCAATAAGTCTTGATGATAATAAATCAAAAACATTAACAAATGCATCACCAGAAGAATTGGGAAATTATAATAATGAGATCGCATTAGACATAGAGTTGCTGAAAGTAGGCACGCGTGAAGGATATGGCACAAAATTTGATTTTGAAAAACTGTTCAAAAATATCGAATTCACAAATTTGAGGAAACTAATCATTTATCATGGTCATTATCAAGAATCTATACCAAAGATCCTTATAAATGCTCCAAATTTAGAAGTTATCGACTATAGAGTATCAGAGAAAGGACCGATTCATTCTGCTTTAATTATATATACCTCTTTGTTACCATCTTTTAAGAGGTTAATTAAAGGTAAGTTAGAAACTATTTTATTACCTGATATGCGAGGTGAAAAAGAAATTTATTCAAAAATTGAGGTGGAAGCCAGGAGCCCATACTGGAAGATATTATTTGGTTATGATGCCAAAGAATATATTAGATCATTTTGTTCAAAGAGTATTAATCATGTCGAATTCTCCTCCGAAGATGAATTTAATGATAATTATTCTGAACTTGATGAACTTTATTACGATGATGGATCTCTCAACGAAGAAGATGGCTCGGATGATGTCAAGATAATAAGAAGAAGGAATGGTCTTGGGTGGGAACCAGAAACGTACCATTGGTTCCATTAATCTTCATTTTAATATATTTGTTGAGTGCAAATTATCTATGAATCACAGGTCCACCAATGCAAACGTGCAACCCGGATTAATAATAATTAATACACAATTTTATATTATGTTAAAAAACTCTCAAAGACTAGTCTAAAAAAAGGTTAGATGACAAAAGAACTAAAGGAAAAAAAAACCACAGATTGATCAAATCTGTTACTATGCATGATTTTATAAGGATGGAAACCAAAGGGAATGTGAGCCACATTCCAAGGGAAATCTACGAACAGCAGAAGACTTTACCCCAGAACCCCTTGTTAGAGGTGACACTATCACCATCAATGCCATTGTCTAGATGATGGTTCAACTGGTTCCCATTTTGATCAAAAGTACCATTGGATGTAATTTTTTCTCTGATTGGAGCAGGTTGTTTGTTTTGGAATTGTTGCTGGTTCAATGCATTTGAAGTCTTGTTGAAACCATTCGGTTGTTTATCTGATGAGTACTGATGATTCTGGACCTGCTGTTGAGCTTGCTGATAAGCTTGTTGTTGCTGTTGATGTTGATGGTTTTGTGATTGAGCAATTTGTTGTTGTAGATGTCTATTTCTTCTTTGTTGATTACGTTGATGGCGATCGGCATTCTTTGAATCATTTGGTGGATTTGGATGACCATAACCATGTAAATTTGGCTTTTTGTTAATGTTTAAATCCCAACCTTTACCACCATTCAATTTCATCCAATCATATTTACCATCCATAGTTTCACCCAAATCAGTAAGAGCACTTTCAAACAATTTTCTATAACCTTCATAATTTGGGGTTTCTTCAAAACTTAAATTTCTAACAGATTCTAAATATTGAGCAAATTGTTGGGGGTAATTATTACCTAAATCTGTAACTGCAGTAGTTCTTTTTTTTTCACCAATTTTTTCATATTTTTGTTTATTAGTTGGTGCTTTTAAACCTTGCCATGGTAATTGACCTCTTAAGAAATAAAAAAAAACATGACCCAAAGCTTCCAAATCATCTCTTCTAGATTGTTCTCTTCCCAAATGAGTATTAATTGACATATATCTTGCCGTACCACTTAACGATTTCTTTTCTCTATATGGAATGTGTTGTTTAGTTCTTGGATCTCTATATTGTTTAGCCATACCAAAATCGACCAAATGTATTTGATTTTCATCAGGTTGCCCAGGTCTTCCAATTAAAAAATTATCTGGTTTAATATCTCTATAAATTAAATCATGTGAATGTAAAGTTTCAATTAAAGTGATCATTTGAACAGCAATTTGAACCGTGGTCTTGACACTAAAACGACGACCGCACCAATCGAATAAATCTTCCAAAGATGGACCCAATAAATCAATGACCAAGATGTTATGAAGACCTTCTTGTCCAAAATAGTAAGCATTTGGGATCCCAGGGGAACCTGTCAAATGTTTATAAGTTCTATATTCATCTCTTAATTGTGGGGCTTCAGTCTTTCTTGGCTCAAATTTGATGGCAACTGGAATTTGATTGATCATATTAGTACCTTCAAAGATGACCCCAAATGAACCTTCACCAATCTTTTTCCCAATCTTATAATGTAACCCAACGATTGTTGAGTTTGAGTTTGATGAATTAGAGGAAGTTTGTTGATTGGATTGTTGCGAGTATGATTGATTTGCTGTATTTGTGATGTTGTTTATGGCAGCAGAAGAGGCAGCAACAGCAGCAGCTGAAGCATTGTTATTGTTGATATTGCTGTGGTTATTGATGATGTTATTACTGCTGCTATTGTTATTGGTACCGGTACGACTCATTTTGGGGAAGTTGAATGATTATCCTAGCAAACAAAACAGACTTTGAATGATGAATTTTTTCAACGGATTAATTGGGAAGAACTGTGCTGTGTTTAAGGATGAGATGCAAATATTTGTTTTGAATGAATTATGAGAGATGGCTATCGTTTCTTTTAAAAACAGTTGAAATTTGATAAAAAGTCAAAGAATTCAATCAGGAGGTGATCAGAAATTAGTACCCGAAGAAAGAGTAAACGATGAACACACAAAACAAAAAACCACACAAAAGCTCAACAGAAGAACCAAAAAACAGGTTTTTTAAAAAAATATCAGCAAAATGTCTGGATACTTTTCTGTTACTCTTCTTGTACTGTTTCCACAATGGAAAAAAGAGTCTCTGAAATTAATTTCTTTCTTATTTTGCCCACTGTGGAGAATTCAATTTTTTTTAGCTTCGATTTTTTTGATTGGGAAAAAACGTTGATTTTTTTTTTGGTTTCTTTTTTGCCGAGATCAAACACCCAAAAAGGGAAAGTTTCTATTTTGGGGAGTTCTAGTGATCTTTCATGTCCAAATTAGGAAACTCTTTTATTTAATCAATGAATTGATTGGATAAACTCTTTTATAATGATGAATTTGATCAATCATTATTTGGTCAATGGATTGATCAAATTCTCTCTCTCTCTCTCTCTCTCTCTACAGACCATTATAAAAACAATAAACAAAAGATGCTAAAACTATACGATGATTCTAAACAGCACATCCAAATCATTGCGACGGACTGGACAACGAAAACTTGGAACTCTTACAGTTACCAGTCAAAATATTCTTTGGAACACTGAAACCAGTACTCTTCCATGATGTTAGATTGGCATTGTAATAAGCGTTTCTGTGATTCAAAATGTAATCCGTTGTTGGATGTGATGCCGGATCACAAGTAACATCAATCGCATCTTCTGGTTGATAAACACGAACATAATCAACACGCATAGTACTTGGGAAAATAATTGATGGCCAATTAATATAAGCCCAATTATTAGAAACACCCAAATTCATAATGATAGACATTGGTTCTTTAGAAATTCTTCTCCAATCAACATTACCATTCGGATGTAGTGCTTGGGAATATAATGTAAATGTTGGATCATCACCAACAAACCACATACAATACCCATCATTATTATCATTCAAATATTCAAACCCATACTTTTGGTAAAAATGCCCACCAGTGTCACCTTGTTCGTACCAGTTTGGATTCAAGGTAGAAACCGCTGAGACAGCCTGCTGAAATGGACCACCACAATATGTATTCATTGCGGTGACACTGCTATTGTATATTTCAATGAAATTATAATCTGGAATATACCATACATCATATGGAGCAATTTGCATCGATTGAGATGCAACACCTGTCTTTAAAGTAGTATCAGTGGAACCTTCTAAAGCATCAATTTCTGTAGCCCCTCTCCCAGTACCTTGATTAGGATGATCTTCGCCATCACAAGTACAAACACTCAATTTTTGTCCAGGTAGATATGAGATACCATCAGTCGCTGATTGATTTGGTGTAATACCAGCATCGCAAGATTCATAAGTATATGGCCAAACACCTTCTGCACTGGCTAAATAACCAGCTCTTGCCAAATTACCCAAAGTCCAGATACCTGGCCATAGACCTGAAACATTACCATAATTTGGTAACATAGCAGACACTTCAATATTACCTTGAGTAAAACACATTTTATTCCATGATTGAAGCATACCAGATCTATAAAATAGATTATGGTTCTCAAAGGCATCCATTTGTATGTTTAAAGTACCTTCAGAAGTAGTTGCAGCATCTGGATCATACCATTCTAAATCTTTAGTGGCATCATAGTGAATATCAACAGCGGTCCAAAATTGATCATCACCATCATAAAAAGTACGACCTTCAGCGTTAAATTCATCCGAGAAAACCAATTGCCATTTGTCACCATCTTTTGATTCTTTTTGATAAGCAGACTGTGGTGTATCAGGGTCAACTAAAGAAGTTCTAATTGCTGATAAAGTTGGATATGAATAATAAGTTAGAATCTCAATAACTTGAGGAGCTTCCTTAGGATGTGTAACCCCACTGTATGTCAAAGCTGGTAAGACCACAAATAAGGCCATAGCACCCAGGAATAGAAGTAGTAACCCAATCAAGCCTCCAGCTGATCTTTTATCCATATGTTTGAAATTTTCTCTAAACCTGTGTTTATCGGCATAAGCATCAGCAATTGGATCTGGGTTATGCAAGTAATCATCTGGTTCTTTTTCATCGATATGTAGAGGGAATGAAGAAGCTGGATAACCACCAAAGGGACTAAAATCAGTATCTACCAAAAACGGGTTTGAAGAGGCTTCGGAATTTGATGATTTATCCGAAAGTATGGAGGATTTCTTGTTATGGGAATTCAGTAGATTAACATTTGAGCTAATAGATCCAGACATTGATGCAACTCTTGAGCCACCGATGGATGGGTACCTATCATATTCTGCTGGTGAATACACATCATTTGTTATACTATGATGTGGGTTGAGGCCCGATATGTTGGAAGATGAATATGAAGGTGAGTTATGATTTAATGAGTTTGAAGAGGACCCATTCTGGTTATAATAACCTTTATAATCTATGAATGGTTTAGGGGGTTTCTGGGTCAGATTTGTAGTTGAATCTTCACTTGAATTCGAATCATCGTATGAATTCAATTCATCTTGAATAAATGGGTTTCTTGGATCTTGAGAATCATCACTCTCACTTGTATTCTTGCTGCTTGCAAGTGGAGAACGATCTGTCAAGTTTCTAGTTGACATTTCTTTGATTGATATGAGATCAATACTTGGGTATAGATTAATGTCTCAATTCCTAGTATATAGTAGTACCTATTCAAACAATAAACAATGGAAACCGGTTGCGTAAAGAAAGTTAGAAGGAATGATTTTATATAGGGGATTCGACGACAATAGAGTCTATCAAGTGATTTGTGTTGATGTAACGATTGGAACGAAATTACCAAGACTCAATGTTAAAGGGATGTAGTTAATAACAAAAGCAACGCAAAAAAAAAAAATTGGGCCTTGTTTGTGGGTGAAAACCGATTTGATCTTTTTGCAAATAAAGGGACTTCTGACTTCTTTCAAATCTCAAATTCGAAGCAAAAAGAAAACAAGAACAAACCGTTAAAAATATTCAACAGTGCAAAATGAAACCTTTTCTTTAGTGCAAATGAGCGAATGTTTTAAACCTTTTTTTTCTTTTTTGTGTGTATTTTTCTTGTTGGAAAAAAAGTTGCAATTAACAAAATATTTTTTGTCCAGGAAAATAGAAAATGTCTCGAAAAACGCGGTCTATTTTTATGTCCATTTTTTTATGTCCATTTTTTTATAAATGGGACATTTTTCTAATTCTTTTTTTAGAACAAACAAAAAACAAAAAGGAGGGTAACTGCTTTGAACGGGTATTCATTCCCGATTAGGCATATTTTAGATCTTTACTTCCTCTGACGTCATCGGTCAAAACAAACTGTTTAATATGAACGAGGTTTATTCTATATAAAAGACAACATTTTAGTGATGTTTACAACAACAACGAGATGATTTTTTTTTCGACTTTTGAAGGCCTCATACGGTGTTCATTACCTCTTTTCATCTTATCATTACTTCTCTTCATCTTATCCAGTTCTCAATCACAACCTAGTGCTTGAGTCTGGCCGCTGGGGTGAAAATTCATGGTATTTAACTAGTGTATTTAGCAGCTTCCAACATCACCAGCTCAATACGTTTCTTCACATCGACAACATAGTATTTGGTTTGGAACTTGATGGATTCGCTGATATTAAGATCATCCTCTAATGATTTCAATACTTTATAAGGATCGCCTGTAAGATCTCTCTCAAGATTAGCACCACTCTCTTTAACATTTTTAGCAAAGATCTTGGCACTTAAAACTTGTTTAAATATCTTTTGCTTATCCTCATCTGATTTCTTCTTGAATATAACGTATTCTTTGTAATGCTTTTCCTTGACTCTGTCCCCCAAGTCTATCTTGTCCATCTCTTCACTGTATTGTCTCTTGAAATCAACAAATAAACGTGGGGTATCAACCCTTTCCAATAGTTTCATGAATTGTACAAATGGATGTAATTCATCCTCTTTTTCAACTTCTCCCTCTGTTTGGTTTTGTAATAATCCCTGTGTATATGAATCATAAAGTGTCTTTCTTGTCGCATTATCAGGTATACTATAAAATCTATCATCATTTATCAATTTCAACGATGCGATTTCCCAAGGTTCAAACGGATTGATCTGTGATTCTTCTAAAAGCTTGATGAATTCTGATGATGAGTCTTCTTCATCTTCTGAAGATTCGAGATCTGATAAGTTGATTGCATTTGCTTCATCGGAAGACTCCTCTGTATCTGATTGGTGAGCTTCTGTCGATGGAACGTCTTCAATATCGATATGTTGTCTTGAACTGGTCCCGTTAAAATCTGGGGTGTCCCCACTCTGTACTGTTTTGTCTTGTTGTTTCTCTTCCCCTTCTTCCCCTTCTTCCCCTTCTTCTTCTTCTTCTTCTTCACTACTCTCATCTGATGAGTAACCTTGAATAAGGCCTGTCGTCTTCTTTTGCTCTTCTTGTATTTCCTGTGGCACCGGTTCCACTTTTACTTCTTGTTCCACTCCCTTATCAACAACATTGTTTAACTCCTCCAATTTTTTGGTTCCCTTTTCGACATCTTCTTCAGAAAGAAATCTTTCGAGTTCTTCCTCAACATCTTGACCAACTTTCAGGCCTCTTGTCTTTGCTATAAGGATAATCAACAACTTTTTCTGCTCATCACTCAATAGATCCCCAACTTCATTCTGCCAACATGATTCTTTTGTCTCCGTATTATGATAAAATTGTGACCCAAGATTTGTTATCACCACCAACCAGTTCGTATTGGGTATTTTGTATTTATATCTCGAGAATTCTTTTATTGTTGGTCTTGTATATGTTGATTCTTTAGTTATGGCATTGTAATAGTATAGATGACCTATTTTATTGCTTAGCATTTGAACTACATGGCTTGACTGCTTGAGTAAATAACTTACCAGTTGGAGCCACGTGCTGTGTCCAATTGGGTGGCAGCAGGACTCTCTTCTTCCCACTCATCTTCTCCCTTTGTCTTTGTGGACCTGATGGTTATAAATTCCTGTTGTTTGTTACCACCATTTCGAGAAAAATTAAAACATCTTGTAAAAAATTCAGACAAAAACATCAACAAAACTTATAAACAGTTTTAAAGATTAAAAGACACCAATAAACGAACAAAAAAAAAAATGGGGTCCAGAAGATATGATAGCAGAACAACAATCTTTTCTCCTGAAGGCCGTTTGTACCAAGTAAGTGATGAGTCAATTGATCCCCACTATGGAGTGATCTCTCCCAAGTAAATAAGGGAAACCAGTGGCGATAATTCAATAACTAACTATTCAAAAAGGTTGAATATGCCCTAGAGGCCATCTCACATGCTGGTACAGCCATTGGGATTCTATCCAAGGATGGGATTGTCTTGGCTGCTGAACGTAAAGTCACATCCAAACTATTGGAACAAGATACATCAGCTGAGAAAATCTACACTTTGAACGATAACGTTTCCGTTGCTGTTGCCGGTATGACTGCAGATGCTGGTATATTGATCAACAGTGCTCGTGTAACTGCACAGAACTATTTGAAGACATACAATGAAGAGATACCTGTTGAGTTATTAGTGCGTCGTTTATGTGATATCAAGCAAGGTTATACACAGCATGGTGGTTTGAGACCATTCGGTGTTAGTTTTATTTATGCTGGTTATGACGACCGTTATGGTTTCCAATTGTATACGTCTAATCCATCGGGAAATTATTCAGGTTGGAAAGCCACTAGTATTGGTGCTAATAATACAGCTGCCCAGACATTATTAAAGCAGGATTATAAAACTGAATTGACACTGGAAGAAGCTGCTGAATTAGCATTAAAAGTATTGAGTAAGACAAGTGATAGCGTGACATTAAACAGTGAGAAATTGGAGTTTGCCACTATTCAATTGAAAGATGAGAAAGTTGTGCAGCAGTTATGGAAGCCTGCTCAAATCGATCGCTTCTTAAATGAGAAGGGCATTGTCAAAGAAGAGGAAGAGGATTAAAAGGACTAGCTAGATGCAACTAAAGAGGATATGAATAAAGCTTGATTATGTAGAATTGTGTTTTTGGTGTTGACTATGATTTTTTTTGTACTATTTGTTCTCTTGAGATTGTTAATTTTTTTTAGATTACTTTGATTTTGAAAATAAGAGAATAAAACATCAACTACAACATCAACTACAACATCAATTGCAACAACAAAATAGACAACAATCGCAAGAAAGGGTATCCAGAGATGGTGTAAGCAATTAGTATCAGATTAAGAAAGTGTAAAAATTCAAATTACTGACATTTTTACCAGCACTTTAGTCACCATTTCCGAAGTTCCTGTGGGTTACACAACACCAACGTTCCCATCGTTGTATTGGCCCGTCGATGATTCAATGTATGAGATTTCGTATCTTTACTATTCTAAAGATATCTGGCGATTCACTGTATTTTGGACACTGATAATCTTTGTGGGGTTCTATGGTGCAGCAGGAATCAGTGCTGCTCTTATGAGAAGAAAGCTGTTTACTGGTGTTCTTTTGGTTGGGTTTTATGTCCTCATTGGAGGTGCACAAGCATTCATCAGTGGAACCGTTGTCGCAGTAGTCTCCGCAGCCATCTACAGGGCTGGGCTCTTCAAGATGTCCACTTGGGTACCGATGTGTGCTGCTTGTTTCCAACTGTTGTTCAATCTAGTTACTTCTTATTCTACTGTCAGCATCTTGATGTGATGGGGTTTTTTACTTTCCTATTTGGGAAGTCTAACATTGCCCCCATTCACTTTTCGCGGAAATTTTTGAAATTTTGTCACTTTTCTCGGCTCAATTTCAATGTGGTTCTCTAAATAAGGCATTAATTAGGGAATCTAACACAATGTCATCTGCCCTAGTGAACCGTTCAATTGCCACTTTGAAGACGGTAAGTGTTAATCGGATTTGAACTGTTCTATTTTTTTTCTTGGCATCAAATTCTAACTATATAATTAAAGGAGCTTGAGTTTCTACGTGAATCAAACGTCATTTCCGAAGACTTCTTCAATAAAGTCTACGAAAGTTTGCCAGATCGTTATCAATCAGGAACTCCTCCTGTTGATCTAATATCCAGTTCCTCCAGTTCTGCCCACCTGCATGAAAAACAAAATTACTTGGCTCCATCTAAACCACCTATTCAACAAAGACCATCTTCTTCTTCTTCGATTCACGATGAATATGTCGAAGTCATCTATGATTACAAAGCCCAACAACCTGAAGATTTAGATCTAAGAGCAGGTGATAAGGTCAGAGTTACTGAACATACGTCTCCAGACTGGTGGAAGGGCTTTATCAATGGGAAAGAAGGTATGTTCCCTTCAAACTATGTCAAACCACTGGCATCCAGATCCCAAACTCCACTTCCACATTACCAACAGTCTCCTGTTCCATCCTATCAACAACCGCAGCCACAGCCATATCAATACGGTCCACCTCAACAACAGCAGTATGCTCCTTCACCTCAACAGCAAAGCCCATTCCCAGGCTACAACTATAACAATGGTAGTATGGTTCCGTATGAACAACCACAACAACCACAACAACAACAGTCACAACAAGTTGTTCCCCAGGCGGAACAACAGGACAATCGTCCTTCACTTGTGGGTAAGGCTGCTAAGAGATTTGGATCAAGGTTGGGGAATGCTGCTATCTTTGGTGCCGGTGCCACATTGGGTTCTGATTTGGTCAATTCCATCTTATAACCTCATATTTTTGAGACCTTGAGATCATTTTAGACCTACGCCTGTTGTGTTTTTATTTTTAATGAATTTTCTTGCTTTTTTTTTTACTTATATTGATGAGACTTTGTGACATAGGTGGCTCTGTAGTTTGTGTCATAATACCATCATGAACCGAAGACTAAACCGAAATGCATGGAACAAATCACCCTTCCATCCATTGCTTCTTTGGTTTAATTAGCCGAGAGTTTAGATATGAAATTTGCCTCATCTGCTCTTCTTGTTTGATTCATATTATAGTACCAAATGGAAAGGTATTTCCAAATTCGGACAAGACAATAGACGCTAAACTATGCGCTTGAAATTTTACAAAACCTCAGACTTCTATTGTCCTTCCCCAAAATGGAAAGATCAATGTGAAATCAGTACTTGGAAATCTTCTTGCTTGTTTGTAACATCTTAGCTGTATACTTTATGAGGCACCTTTTCAAGTTTCGTTACATATAAAATATAATAAACATTTCCATAAATTTACTGTCGTTTTCAATATGCTTCACAAACAACTCATACACCTTAAAAAGAACTAGCTATATAACACAATGAGAATAAACTTAGCTTTAATATTTGCCTGTCTAGTCTTATCTGCTTCAGGTCAATCTGTTTCATGTGAGGCAACTCCAAGTCCGATCACCAACACTGCCGTTACAACATTTTCTAATGGTCTAGGTACTGTCTTGATTTTCACAACAGTTTCTGTTACAGAATTCATCAACAACTGTGATGCCACTTCAACAACTTCATCCACAAGACCTACCGTAACTACCACTATTGATTAATCTTAAAAGTATAGCATAACAGCAATCTGTTCCTCTTTTAAGATCATAAGCCTTGCCGCTATTTTTTTTTCTTGTTCACTAATAGATACTTCTTAATTTTTATGATAGCTCTGATTACTTCTTCTCATCCGGTAGAGGTCTCTAAATTTTATGTTGGGGGGTCAGGGTACTTTATTTCTATGTGTACCCCAGAGAGTGTTGATTTTAACCTTGGACATGAAGTTTTTCCCGTCTTCCAGAAGGATTACAGTAATACGTCTCTCTCAAACTATATACATCTGATTTTCCAATTGATGGATGAGAGAAGAAGTTGCCTCTGATACATATTCAAATACACATCACTACAAAACAGTTTAAGTCATAAACATAACTAATTTATGATATCCAACATCTATAAACAACAAACCGTGAGTTTATTTCGTAACTCCAATAAATAAGAAAAACAACAATGAAATAATTATGACAAAAATGGAAATACAAATGCAGGTAATTAATGATAGCAAAACATGAAAAAGTGATAGCTATTTGAATGACGATAATAACGAATTGTAAACATTGAGGGTATGAAAATTGATCAGAATTAGATCAATAGAACCAATAATGGTAAGAAGAATGAAATCCAGCTGATATGGATTGATGAAGCACCATTGGCTTCAGTGACTTGTGGGACGCTTGAGCCAGATCCTTGACCAGCAGTCGCGGATGTTGATGAACTTGGTGAGTTTGAAGAACCTGATGCATCTGATGGTCTTGATGAACCTGAACTTGAACCTGAACCTGAACTTGAACCTGAACCTGAACTTGAACCTGAACCTGAACTTGAGCCTGTAGCTGAACTATTAGAGGTGGAAATAGTAGAGGTAGTAAATCCTGTAGCATGAGTTGTACTATCGGAAGAAGTTGAAGCACCAATGGAAGTGGCAGCAGTGATAGCATCATTACTTTGGGTTGGCTTTAATGAGGATGGAGCAGATATACTAGCTGAAGTTTTGGATGAACCAGATGGCTTCTGAGTAGTTCCAGAAACATTTGATTGAGCTTCGCCAGTTGAAGTGCTTCCAGTGCTTCCAGTCACTGTGGACCTGGATGGAGCCAAGATCTCTGTAGAGTGAGAAACTTTCGTAGATTCGTTAGCTTTACTAGATGAAGCCGATGAACCAATAGTGGAGGTGGTACCGTGGACTTCAGTGTGTGTCACTGTTTGTGTTTCCTTACCAGAAATGACAGTTGAAGTATAGACACTGGTCACTTTACCGGTTGACACCGAAGTTGATGATGAAGAAGCGGTAGTTGAGTTTTTACCAGTTGGAATAGAAGTTGAACCTGAAACGGAACCTGAAACGGAACCTAAAACAGAATCTGGGGCTGAAGTGGATATAGAAATCACATTGCTAGAACTGGCGCTGGTAACTGTAGAGCTAGCAGGCCCAGCAGAATTCAATGTTGAAGAAACTTGGTTTTCGATAGCAGTAGAAGCTTGGATGGAGGAGGTAGGAGCGCTTGAAGTCTGTGCTCCAATGGTAGCTGATGATGAAGCTTGAATGGATGCGGAAGCAGCTGAGGTTTGTGATCCAATATTAAAAGATGATGAGATGAATGAATTCTGAGATGCTGAAGCACTGGTGGAGTTGGAAGAAGCAACGACGGATGCAGTCTTAGAGACAGAAACAACTGAAAAAGAAGACGAGCTAACGATTGGCTCGGATTCGCTAGTCAACGTTGAGATAGGAGTGGTAACGGCAGTGGATACTCTTGAAGATGAACTTCCTGATGGTGCCCCAATCGAGGTAGCAGTTGACAAGTATGATGACAATGACAATGAGCTCAACGCAGATGTTATCTCACTAGCTAAGGAAGCAGCTGATGATGAAATAGATGAAATAGATGTAATAGTCGTGGAAGAAACAAGTGGGTTCGCAGCTGAAGAAACGGAGCTTGAAGTAGCTGAAGAACTGACATTTAGTGTGCTAACAGTTGAAGCAGCAGCGATAGTGGCACTTATTGAACTAGATGTGGATGATATGACCTGTGCTGAAGAAGCAGAATTTATGAAACTAGACTGTTTTTCAATTGATGATGTAATAGTTGCTGAATCAACTGATGAAGCAGCAGAAGACACAATTGATGATGGTTGAACTGACGACGCAGATGAGGAGCCAATCGATGAAGATTCAACCGGTGAAATAGAGGATGGAGTAGATGAGGTCACAATTGATGATGATTCAGCAGGTGCAGATGATGATGATTCGCTTGAAGACGAAACAGAAGAACGCACAATTAATGATGACTCAACTGATGACGTAGAAGAAGGCACAATTGACGATAATTCAGCTGAAGACGAAACAGATGATGATAAAGCAGAGGAGGATTCAACTGATGAAAACTCAATTGAAGATGATCCAACTGATGAAACTGATGATGAAGAAACTGAAGCAGATAAGGAGCCAATTGATGAAGGATCAGTTGATGACACTATGGATGATTCAACTGACGATGAAGATAATGTCACATATCTGGAAGTAGGAGCAAGTGTAGTGGTTAGCGTTGACGATTCGCCAGAGGTTGAACCAGAGGAGGATCCAGCTGAAGTAACAGAGGAGGACTCCAGTGATGACGATTCAACTGATGAAGAGGATGATGATTCAACTGCAGATGATGATTGAACCGAGGAAGCAGATGAAGAAACAATTGATGAAGAAGAAGACACAACTGATGAAGATTCCACTGATGAGGCAGAAGAAGACTTAACTGATGATGATTCAACTGATGAAGCAGATGAAGACTCAACTGACGATGATTCAACTGACGAAGTAGAAGACGATTCAACTGACGATGATGATTCAACTGATGAAGAAGATGATTCAACTGCGGATGAAGACTCCACTGATGAGGCAGAAGAAGACTTAACTGACGATGATTCAACCGATGAAGCAGATGAAGACTCAACTGACGATGATTCAACTGATGAAGTAGAAGACGATTCAACTGACGATGAAGATAATGTGACATATGTAGAAGTAGGAGCAAGCGTAGTGGTTAGCGTAGACGATTCGCCCGAGGCTGAAGCGGAGGAGGATAGAGTTGAAGTAGCAGAGGAGGACTCAACTGATGATGATTCAACTGATGAAGTAGATGAAGACACAATCGACGAAGACTCAACTGATGAAGCAGAGGAGAACTCAACTGATGAAGAAGATGTTTCAACTGCGGATGATGATTCAACTGATGAAGCAGAGGACTCAACTGATGATGATTCAACTGATGAAGCAGAAGAAGAAGCAATTGAAGATGATTCAACTGATGAAGAAGATGATTCAACTGATGAAGAAGATGATTCAACTGACGATGAAGATAATGTGACATATGTAGAAGTAGG